>OU963899.1:10285845-11535845 GCA_902850365.2 Chilo suppressalis | reverse complement strand
ATCAATCAGTAAGGTACATTGTATCATGTGTATCATGTAATAGTTCTGCGAGCAGGTTGTGCCTTTCTACGGATTCTACGAGTATATTCATACATATAAGGCTGTCCGCCTTCAAAGTTTTATTTTATTTATTTGTTTTAGAAATCTAATAACGTGATTGTTTTATTATTTTCCTTTTAAATTTATCAGTTAATATAAATAAATATGTATATAATAAATATAATAAACCATTAGTTTAATGCTCGCTCGCCCGGAAGCAAAATGAAGGTAAATTTAAAAAATAAAAAACCCGACTGCATTAATGTTACTTCAAATAAAAATTTAAAAGAATAAAAGAAGTTCAGTAGTCTATTATTCTGTTAAGTAAGGAACAAATATACTTTAACAGTCGGGACCATTAGATATTCAAGAATGGATCTTTTTTTTTTAATTGTGCCGCGGATTTTTTGATTTTTTAAATTTACCTTGTTTATTTCACACTTTTTAGTTAGGATTATAAGACGGGATATCCCGCAGTTTTGTCACTCCAGTAAGGGTTAATATCGCGGGGATTATTAAGAACCTTGCGGTGGTCTCTGTTTAAATGATTGATTTAATAATACATGCAAGAGACCTTACCATAGGGTCAAGGCTGCAATGTGGGCCTTAATTTTATTGTCTGAAGTTAATTCAAGTCGTCACCTACATATCTAAATGCATATATTTTTATTATTCAAGTTATACTTCTTGAGCCGCGTTATGAAAAAATTATGAGAGTGAAATTTTAAGATGCGCGCGCATCACTGTAACACAAAAGTAACATAATGAAGTTAGCCGCGGGCGCGTTATGAAAAAATGATGAGAGTGAAATTTTAAGATGCGCGCGCATCACTGTAACACAATAGTAACACCATGAAGTTGGCCGCGGGCGCGTTATGAATGTTAGTGTCTAATAATGGTGGATTATTAACCACTTAGTGGTTAATAATCCACCATTATTAGACATCTGTTCGAAAGGTACTTTGAACGATCCACGGAGCTCCATAAGATGATCGCGTTGTCAAAAACAATGTTGGCACGCTCGTCGCCTCTGATCACTGTTTTCATATTTATAATATTTTTCCACATGTTTCTAGTTTCTATATAGACACAACGTGTTTTAGTTACTTACAAGTGCTAATTACATATGGACTAATAACTTAAATTCAGTAGTGATTTTAATTGAATATTTTGAATATTTATTTAATTTTTCAAATTAAAACTGAACTTAATTGACTGTGTTAACTATCCTTTTCCAGTCCTTTTATTATTTTATTGTAATTATTAATTATTTGCATGCAATTAAAAATATTTTTAATGGTGCTAAAGAAGTATAACTTCTCACGCGCGTACATAAGTTACACGCATCCATTTTTTATTTTATAGTTAACTTTTACTTATTAAAAACAAATATCTTGTGCTTATGTTCTTTTTAGTAGTAAATATAAAATTCGTTTACTTTTATTTGTCGACTATCTAAAATTGGCAGTGGCTACATTTTCAACGTCCAGCTTTAAGATTGTGATATTTTTGCAACACATTTGCTCGTAAACTGACTCTTATTATTTACACAGTTTTTAGTTTCACAATTCAGCATAATAATATTAACTACCATACTTGTTGTGTATTTTTTTTTATTTCATCATATTATTTAAATGATTTTAGGGTTAAGGTGACAAATTAACAATTCATTTTATATTTATAAACACAAATTAACTTAACTAACGTATAAATAAACATTTATTTATACTTATAGTTTATTCTATTTTTTATATTGCTGCTGTTCCGGCTGCACAGGCGGTCTTTAAACAGACTTCAAAAAAGGATATTCTCAATTTTATCTGTATGTATGCATGTTTGACCATGATAATCTCGAAGCTGCGGATCCGAATTGCATTGGGTTTTCGCGCATATTAATGCGTAAATACGCATTTTCTGAGAAGGTTTTAGTATATAATTGACCAGCAATCACGGTTTTACCCGTGTGGATCTACGCTTGTACAATTTCCAACTAGTAACGTATTCTGTGTAACACTAAAAATGGGAAACTTAAATAATTTTTAATAAAAATAAAACCGACTTTAAAAAGAAAAGTTTACCGCCTGATATACTTGAAGTTGATACCAAGGTATGTGTTTAGCAGGGAGATCACGATAATAATAACGATCGACTTCACGGTAAATCTTATTATTGATCCTGTGAGCACATTTATTAATAATATTTGCGCAATTTTTATTCAACCCCGCCGGAAATACTTATCGAGGCACGAAACGCGAGTGATAGGCTGTTGCCGTCAATTGATTTATGAACTTAAAGTAAAATGACGACATTTCTAAAGCGATGCTCTGATGGATATATTGGTCGAAAGTCAAAAGTATTGTCACCAACCGATTTTGAAAAGTTTTTGAAGGTAGCTCAGTAATGTCAAAATACTTGGCAATAAGCAAAGGTAACACATTTTTCAAGACAATTGCGATGAAAAAACTTGTTTTTTCATGAAGCTTATGAAATCAATAAAAAAAACAGAATACATTTAAGGAAAAATGCATATAGGTACCAATGTTTACGTAAGCATGAGGGGGAGGGGGTAAGAACTTTGCTTACTTTTGCTGACAAGGGGGAGGAGGGGGTAAATAATTGTAATAAATCTGCTTACATAATACTTGAACGGCCCCTAGTTGTAAAAGTATACTAAAATATTGATATATTCGCATTTAATTAAGTGCATCTTATTCAAGTATTTTATGAACTACATTTATAACCTGGTACATATTAATTATACTACCAATTACCTACAATATTTTCCCTATTACTTGGGTAGCAGTGGAGCAGCTGGCTAAACGATTTAACATTTGATAGCATTATTGCAAATTGACATACATACACTACAATAATGGGTAGCCGCATTTAAGTAGCTGTTGTTTTTTGACAGTGCGGTATCTAGTTGAGTGAAGCGAGACCAAGATTGTATCTTGGTGTATATGTTTAGTACCTTCATTTTATACTAAATGAAGGTACTATAAAATGAATTTATTTAGCTACATACTGACATGTGACTACTACCAGGATATTTTTTTACGGTGTCATAATAAAACAGGCTAGTTTTTCATAGATCTATCGATTCATAATTATTACATTGTTGGCGGAGCTGGGTGTGTTTTGCCCATTTTCCTTTATCGTTTAAGCATTACTATCAAATTCGAACGAGTACTTACATCGTTGAAAAGAAAATCCATTGACCACTAATGGCTTACTTTTTATACTTTCTCTATGTCAATTGTGGTGTTTCGTCGTTGAAATGTTCGCGAGTCTAATTGTAAGTGGCCAACAGCGTCGGGCACCCTGCCAAATGCTAATTTTGTCCCGTCCACAACCATTTACGCCTAGACTTCTGACTTGACGTAATAATTACACTTAAATATTCCACCAAAGAAGCTTAGCTGTGAAAATATTTGCATCTTTAATAGGTAACATTCCATTATGTATTCCGTGTGATAGTCAAGATTACTTCGTCAGAAATTTTTGATTTTATGAACCCTTTTGTATCAAAGTTGTATGGCAGTAAACAAAGCGTTTGTACGGACATTTTATTAGAAAAAGAAAAGTGGTTACTAGGCATATTTTAAATGTTGAAGAGGATGTTGGGGTAAGAAAAGAGATGTTGGGGAAAGCTCTAGATGAAGTGAATAATTTACATTTAGACATGGAAGAAAGAAGATAATGAAAGAAAGGCTGATATGGAGTAATAAAACAAAAGACTATAAGTAGGTACTCCACGTACTAAATTCGCTGAGTCAGCTTAGTAATCTTATAATAAAATTATGAACAGGAAGTGGGTTTCTGGAATTTTGTCGGCGTAGAATAATTTTGATATTTCATACAAACTTTTATCCGCTATTTCACACCATTTGAAGTTAATTTGTCGGTTAAAATTTGCCTTTCCTTCTTTATACCAAAATCCTAACAAAATCGATTCATCAGCGGAGGTGTGAAGACACACATATAGAGCTTCACATTTATAATATTTTTAATTAAAGGTAATAGCTTCAATGAACCTTAATCAGACATGATTCTCGTAATCTATACATACAATAAAATGGTAGGAAAGTCAAAACTGTACTTTGTTTTTTTTTTTAAAAGAATACTTGGGGTGTGATCTGCAATCGATACCGAAGCCAAAAATATAGTTTTTAGAATTTTTGCCTGTTTGTCTGTATGTATGTCCGGAATAAACTCAAAAAGTGCTGCATAGATTTACTTCAAATTTGGCAGGAATATTATTAAAAAGTCGGGTCAACATATAGGCTACGTATTATCACACTATCACCTACGGGGAACGAGCCTTAGTGATCCTTTATTTCTAACTCCACGCGTACGAAGTCGCGGGCGGCCGCTAGTTACGTCTAGTTTAAAACTAAATTTACATCAGATTATTCTTCTCATTCTCTCATAGAGCCTGATAAAGACTTACTATTGTCAAATTTAGTTTTAGGTTTAGAGAATTATGTCCATTATTATGAGACTATTATTATCATCTATAATATACAAAAGCGGCCAAGTGCGAGTCGGACTCGCCCATCCGCAGTGGCAAGTAACATAATATAAAAGTTTTTGTGGTTCGTTATAACTTTGATCGATGTTTTAATAATCGTGTATGTGTTTTATTTTAATTTTTATATTTGAGTTGATTGAATGAAAGGTAAATTGAGGTTTACGATTTATGACGTAAAAAAACTACTTACTAGATCTCGTTCAACCCAATTTTCGGTGGAAGTTTGTATTGTATATAAATGTACATCATAATTATTTTGTTTTTAGTTTTATCATTTTCTTATTTTAGAAGTTACAGCTACTTACCCGGTTTCAACAGTATAGTTATTAAAGTTTCCAAGAAAAGTGACTGTGACATACGGACAGACAGACAGACATGACGAATCCATAAGGGTTCCGTTTTTTGCCATAACCCTAAAAAGCAACCGCTACTGACTGATCTATCAACGCACAGCTTAAACCACTGTACGGATTGCGCTGAAAGGCACACATAATATGATATAGGCGTGCGCTAATAAAGGATTTTTTAAAACTCACCACCTAAAGGGGTATTCAAAGTTTGTATAGGAAAACAATATTTCCACGCAGGCGAAGTCACATAATTTTTATTACCCACCAGTCGTATATAATTTATATTTTTTTAAGCATGTAACTGCTTGATGTTTAAATCTAAAGAAAATATAACTATAGTCCATTCACTTTGGCGTGAGATAAAATGTAAACAAACCATAAAATGGATACTTTTTAAGGTCACGTTTGACAAAAGTAAATATTAAATACTATTTATATAGGAAATGCATCGAAAATTAAAGTTAATTATTTTAAAACCTGTTACATACATATGGAAAAGAAAATAAAATATTTTACATTATATTCAACGTATATTCACATCACAAATTTGTATATTTTTAATTTGCTGGTAAAATTATTTTAAAGACTTAAGTTGACATGGAAAAAGACCTATAAACACAATCATTCCCAAACTTAAGACGTATTATAATACGACAAAATTTAAAAGTAGACATGATATAAATATTTTACTTTGAAGTGTTGTGTTTTGTAATCGGTTGGTTTATGTCAGCCATCTTTACTCTCCCGATCAACCTGTTGACGCGAGCGTGCTTATTCAATCTTATTTGTTAAATTCTTGTTATTTCCTTGTTTTATTTGTTGAGTTTGTTGTTATTTTATTTACTTTAAGTATAAAGTTATTTGTAATTGTTTTCTTGTTGAATTGACGTTTTCGTAGCTATAGTTATGAGTGGTGAACCGGGACCAAGCAGCTCTTGTACATTTTCTTCGCCAAAGAAAAAGCGTACAAAGAGTGGTCCATTGCGCTCCAACGAAAAGGAGCTCGTGATAAATGTTTTTAAACATGTTGAAGAAATCTGGCCAAAAGATTCGTATCCATATAAAAGTGATATAATCAATAAATCCGCCGAAATACTGGGCATATCACGAGCTACTGTTTCCCGGTTGGTGAAGGAAAAGAAAAGTACTGGCCGTGGCCGTATCTCATCACCTCCGCCTCCACCATTTATAGTATCTTTGATGGATACATTGAACGATATGGATAATGCTGCGATACGCCGCAAAGTCCACACATTTTTTTTAATAAGGGGATGCCCACCGTTGACAAAGTATTGCATGCTGTGAATACAGATGAAACCTTGCCCAACTGTAAGAGGACCTCTTTTTTCAAGTTGATAAAATCATTACAATTTAAATATGCGAAAAGAAGCCGAAAGAATGGGCTTATTGAAAGAGATGACATTGTTTTATGGCGCATCAAATATTTAAATAATATTGTAAAGCTCAGGAGCGAAGGTAGAACTATTTATTACGCTGACGAAACTTGGCCAAATGAAGGTTAGTAAAATACTGTATTAAACTACTTTATCCTATGGGAAATTTATTCTGAATTAAATTATATTTCCTTTTGTATTCATAAACTGATAAACTAAATTCATATTTTTTATTGTTTATCATCACAGTACTATAATATATTAATTTCTATGCACATAATTTTATTATAATATTTTTATAAATATTGAATGATACTTATTATTTTCATACCATGTCTTTATCCTGTGAAAATGTTACTCAAGTATGTTGTGTCATGTTACCAATTGTATTAAATTACTAGCGGTCCGCCCTCGCTTCACTTCGGTGTAGAGCTGAAGTGTAAACTACAGTTTTTGTTCTCAGGCTTGTATTATACACAATGACATTCATCTATGATTCTTCTTATACCTGCATGCAAAGTCTCAGCCCGATCGGTTTAAAATTGACAAAGTTTCATACAAACTTTCATTCCCTATTTTATCCCCTTGGGGGTAGAATTGATCAAAATCCTTTCTGAGCGGATGCCTACGTCATAACATCTACCTGCATGACAAATTTCAGCCCGATCCGTCCAGTGGTTTGGGCTGTGCGTTGATAGATCACTATGTCAGTCAGTCACCTTTGACTTTTATATACATATATAGATAGATAAAAACGGTCATTTTTATTACCTGTATTTATAATCAAACTAAAATTCTCATATTTCCGTTTTCCAGTACTCATTTTCTACACGTTTTACATGATTTATTTGCTAATTTTGTTTACAAATGTTTGGTTTTTATTCTAAGATAAGCACGGTTTCTCAATATCAATTCATCATCATCATCATCATCATCATGTCAGCCGTATGACGCCCACTGCTGAGCATAGGCCTCCCCCAAGGATCTCCATACCGATCGGTCCTGCGCCACTCGCATCCATCGGCTTCCCGCGACCTTCACAAGATCGTCGGTCCACCTTGTGGGGGGCCTACCCACAGAGCGTCGTCCGGTGCGTGGTCGCCATTCCAGAACCTTTCCGCCCCAACGGCCATCGGTTCTTCTTGCTACGTGTCCCGCCCACTGCCACTTCAGGAGAGCCATCGTTTGAGCGATATCGGTAACTTTGGTTCTCCTACGGATTTCCTCATTTCTGATTCTATCGCGTAGGGAAACACCAAGCATCGCTCTCTCCATTGCTCGCTGCGTGACCTTGAGCCTTCTTATGAGACCCGCAGTAAAGGACCACGTCTCGCTTCCGTAGGTCATCACTGGCAACACACACTGGTCAAAGACTTTTGTCTTGAGACACTGAGGTAATTTGGACGCGAATATTTTTCGTAGCTTCCCGAACGCTGCCCATCCGAGCTGGATACGACGAGAGATCTCTTTCTCAAAGTTGGACCTACCTAACTGGACTGTCTGTCCTAGGTAGACGTAACAGTCGACAACTTCGAGTGTAGTGTTCCCAATTTTAACTGGAGCGGGTAGTACATGGGCATTTGACATAATTTTCGTCTTCTCCATGTCCATCTTAAGACCCACTTTTTGGGAAGCACTACTAAGATCTTCGAGCATCGTGTTAAGATCTTCCATGGTCTCAGCCATAAGAACTACATCATCGGCGAAACGAAGGTGCGAAAGGTACTCGCCATTGATGTTAATGCCTCGTCCTTTCCAATCCAGAAGCTTAAAAATATCCTCCAATGCAGCTGTGAACAGTTTCGGAGATATCACATCTCCCTGTCTCACGCCTCGCTTCAATTGGATAGGATTGGAGCTCTGGTTCTGTAATCGGACTGACATAGTGGCGTTTTCGTAGAGGTACCTTAATACTTCGACATACCTGTAGTCTACTTGGCACCTTTGGAGAGACTGTAACACCGCCCAGGTCTCAATCGAATCGAAAGCTTTCTCATAGTCCACGAACGCCAAACAGAATGGCAGATTATACTCTTCGGTCTTCTGTATAACCTGCCGCAGCGTATGAATGTGGTCTATGGTACTGAAGCCTTTGCGGAAACCGGCTTGTTCGGGAGGTTGGAAGTCATCAAACCTGCGTGCGAGACGATTCGTAATGACTCTCGAAAACAACTTATAAACATGGCTAAGAAGCGAGATTGGTCGATAGTTTTTCAAGAGTGCTTTGTCACCTTTCTTGAAGAACAGGACAACCCCACTTCTGGCCCATGCTTTTGGCGTTCTGCCTTCAAGGATGATGGAGTTGAAAAGCCTCTGGAGGACTTTAAGTATCGGCTTACCGCCCGCTCTCAGAAGTTCTGCTGTGATTCCATCATCGCCCGCCGCCTTGTTGTTTTTAAGTTGTTTGAGAGCCATACTAATCTCATACAGGCTGATGTCCGGGATATCTTCAGTGTAGTGTCGAGTAAGCTTGGCTCTGGGGTCTCTAGCCTTGCTTTCAACAGGTGCTTGTGTAGAATATAGCTGTCCATAGAAACTCTCAATCTCCCTCAGGATTTCAGCCTTAGACGAAATGATGCTACCGCTGTCAGTCTTCAGCTTTGCCAATTGGCTTTGCCCAATAGACAGATCTCTCGCGAACACTTTGGAGCCTTTGTTGCGCTCAATAGCCTCTTTGATACAATGTGTATTAAATCGGCGAAGATCGCTCGTCAAGGACTGTGATATCTGTCTATTTAGCTGCCGGTACTGACTTGCATCTCCAGAATTCTGTAGTCTCATTTCGTTCCGCTGTTCCATGAGTAGGAGAGTTTTGTCAGAGAGTTTCTTAATTTTGGTACGGTGGGCTTTAAAATACTTGGACCCTACCGTACGGACAGTATCTACCACCGTGTTGTTCAGATCGTCCACATCTAGGCTGTTCTCAAGGGATTCGAAGCGGTTTTGAAGCTCGAGTTGAAAGCTCTCGGGGTTCTGTAGTTGTGCAGGTATTGGTCGGAGCGTCGACTTCATCATTCGAGATCTTTCGAGCTTAATGTTGATATTCAATGTGCCTCGTACTAACCGGTGATCACTTCCCGTTTTAACGGCGTTAATCACAGAGACATCATTGAATATTAGCTTTTTCGTCGACATGATAAAGTCGATCTCGTTTCGGACTTTACCGTCCGGACTCATCCAGGTCCATTTTCGATTTTGGGGTTTCCTGAAGAAGGAGTTCATCATATAGAGGTTCTCCTTCTCCATAAAATCTACTAACATCTGTCCTCTGGCGTTCCGTTGTCCAACTCCAAATTGCCCCACTCTCAACTCATCACCGCAACGCTTCCCCAACCTTGCGTTAAAGTCCCCCATCACAACCGTGTAGTGTGTTTTGTAGCTATGCATGGCTTTAGTGATCTCCTCATACATAGCTTCCACTTCATCATCTGGGTGCGTTGAGGTCGGAGCATAAACCTGTATGACATTCAACGAATATCGTTTTGATATTCTGAGTATCAGGTATGCTACCCTGGTCGACACACTTCCGATGGTGATGACGTTGTGGACAAGGGACTTGTGGACGATAAACCCGACACCGCCTAGGGACTGTTGATCGCCCTCCCGGTAGTATAGCAAGTTACCGGAATTGAGGATTATCGAGTCCTCTCCCTCTCTTCGGACTTCAGATAATCCAATAATATCCCAACGTAACTTACTAATAGCTTCTTCCAACTCTATTAGCTTAGCGTCGGTCCTCAGTGTGCGTGTGTTGTAGGTTGCCAGGTCAAGTCGTCGTAGGTGGTAGCCGGATCTTACCCGGGGATTCTTAGCACCCCTTGCCCCGCCGTTACCATAGCTGCTACCGTGGCTAGGAATAGCAGGGCTGCCGGGGACTGGGGGCCAATCTTTAATTGTGCTACTCATTTCTTGGGGGGGTTTTGCCATAATCGCCACGCTTGGCAGGCGGGTTGGCGATCGCAGTACAGCCAAGATATTGTAACAAGACGCTGCTGCCCGTCTTCTGCTGGCTGTGTTCCCTTAGTCGCCTTTTACGACACCCACAGGACGAGAGGGGTGGTGCTATTCTAGGCCGGCACGCACACGGCAATTATTGTCTGTCAATAAAGTCAATCAATTATTGTCTGTCAATAAAGTCGAACGCTCTGTACGCATCAACAGCCAAATATTGAATGACGCTTTTTTTTTGTTTCCTCCCAGGCGGGGAGCGGGTATGAAATCCTCATGGATACCCTACAGCCGGCTGTAGGGTTATGTTTGACTCTTACTGACTAAAACACACCCGTGGGGGATGCCTATGGCCTTAGGGGCCTTACATGCTTCATTTGATGCGACAAACCCCTGAGAAGGGGATGATACAGCGCTGTCTTAGTAAATACTACTGCATAGTGCGCTTAGAGGACGGATGCACTCTGATGTGCATCCGTATCGGTTTGGGACTGAGCGACTGAAGGTCTCTCAGGATCGGGGGGGCGGGTAAGCTCGCTCTCGGACCTCCTGCCTTTTTATACCCTACCGCCGTCGCGACCCGTGTCGAGCGCGGCAACCGTTACACAAAAATAATCCTTATAGCATGATTCAGTATTCACGTGCGACGGCACGATGGCTTATTTCATGTATAAGTTTGGTGTTTCTATACCGATTACTATGATTCTTTTTTTATTGAATAGGTAATAATGTTAACTTTTTTAAATTAGGGATGAGTGAGAGTATTATAAACGTAAGAGTAAACAAATATAATCAGAATGCTCCGAACTGCTAAGCTATCAGGAGTTACACGTGTTATTGTGAGTCAACCATAAAAGATAGACATATGCTGTCGCGGGATATTTTTAAATCTCAAATTATAGTCGCAATTTTAATTTATTGCAAATTATTATTTTTGGGCGGTACGAAGTTCGCCGAGTCAGCTAGTTATATAATAAGAAATTATTGAATTATTGTAAAAGGCTGCCTTTGCACTATTTATAAGATAAAATTAATGTAGCTGTGTTAAATATGCGCTTAATTACCACGAGCGCGCCTTTCCTCACAGTGGCACTTTAAATAAGCTTAGGGTATTTTTGGCTCATAAGATTGGTTTGATAGCTTACTATAATAATAGCCCCCTAAATATCATAGATAAATATCAGGTCTCAGACTGTGAGTAAGTTTGTATTTTTTGCTTTCGACACTTAAAGTGTCTGGCAATACATACTGTTGACATAATGTATCTGCCAGTATTAATTTCAAATTGTTAACAATATTTTCTACAACATAAGTAAGAATCAGTCTTCAGACTGTAAGTGATAAAAGTAAATAAAAGTAAGTAAAGTGATTAATTTTTTTAACGTGCCTGTGCCACCTGATACCTGGTAATAGGCCCATAGCACATATTAGCGAGTGTGTATACGTTAATAGTACACACTAATACATAATACGATGATTCATATTTTTTCCATGAGAAAATAAGTAAGGTCTGGCGGTCTTGCGATCTACTCTATGACTTTTTGGTATCTACGTATCGTCTTCTCTTCATTCTTCTCTGTTTACTCGCCTACCTAAAATGTCTGTGTCGTATTTTATTCATTTGATTAAAAATACTGATTTAAAAAGAAATGTGTTCTTTGGCGTTGGGTCCGTAATATAGTTTTGTATAAATCAACCACGGAAATGGATTTATTTCTGTGTAAAACTTATAATCATCAATTTTTCGGCATAAATTAGATGAACGACTTTCTCAAAAAAAAGCTCAATGCCATTCTTCTAAAGTTTACAAGTAGCAAAATGTATATGCAGTGGCAATACGAAATTTATATAAAGAATAATGTTACAATTAATTACATAAAAATTAAGTTTAGGTAGGTACTTTTGAAGGAGGATCATTACTAGGTCAGCAAATCAACTCAAAATCAACAGTTTTATGATCTATCGCGCAGGAACTTAAATTATTTTTGGGGTAAAATATATCCTATGCATTAGTAATTAATCTTGAATGAAGTAGGATAGGATAGAAAAATGAATGCTTTAGTTGATTATATTCTAGGTACATCTATGTGTTTAATGAAAAATAGTTCTGATGCTTTAAATCGTTTGATATGATTTTCATTATGGCTTAAAATATTTTATATTACTAATGAGGGTGTCGCACTCGTGCAAGATGACAGTGACAATTTCTTTGATTGATTCGTTCATCACCGTTCATTGACACCCAAGTGTCCCCATGAGGATTCCCCCATCTAGTTAATTCATATAAACAGTAAGCCTCAGTGTAAGACAATGAAAGCATTGCTTAATTTTAAGCCGTTCTTATCCATACAATTTGATGACCGTTCATCGTTCTAGGAGAGGTGTGAAAGTAATTTTGTAAAAGCAAGTTTTCCCAAAAACTTCATGTTCCTGGACTGTTTCAATTTTGACCCCTGAATAGTTCTCCTTTTTTCTTTAGGACTGACGTTTTGGATTTGTTATATAATTTTAGTAATACTTTTTATCACTTGATTTTTCTGTCTATCTAATCTTTTTGAGTACATATCTTTCTTCTTATTTATTTGTCAAATAGTTTGTTTCAGTTTTATTATTTCAGCAGACTTTACTTTCTGATAGCTTGATCTTTTTGATTTAGTTCCTTTCTTAGGCCCAAATGGATTGAAGTTCATACCTAATTAAAATTTAAAAGCTAAACATGCCAATTAGCCTTATTCTTTGTCAATTATTATGACAAAGATAGAATATTGGCTTAAACATGATTAAGCCTTAATTTGAATTAAGAACTTTGACGCTAATGGGCTCGAACAGCTGAATTGGTTGAAATATCTGAACTTGGACTATTTAGGTCAAAGGTCAACTTGTTTCAACATTTCTTTAAATCAGAGTAGGATTTAATAACTCCCTCAACTAACTCACATTCTAATTTTGGTGTATTAAAACAATTTTGGTGGCTGTTAATCTACCACAAAAACCACCAAAATTGCAAGACCAAAATTAGAAACGAGTGAACTTGTTTCGTTTTCGTAAAAGTATTAGAATAATATTGAATATTTTTCACTCATTCGGAAAGTGCCTTAAACTTGAACGATCCAAGTTTAAATTACATATGTATATTTTTTGCCACGAGAACATTAATGCGTAAACACCAAATTGATAACATTTTATCAGATTGCCGATACTTGTTAAACTTATATTTTTGGCAGAAAATCTCAGTAGATTAGAAAGCATTAGACACTGTCACTTGGCAGAGCGTAACTGAGTGGTTCTAGGAATCACAGATGGTGATTTTTTTTTTAACTTGTAAGTACATGTTAGCACGCGTGCTAATGGTTTACCCACCAAAATTATAAGTTATTCGTGGGCGAACCTTTCTGTATAATTTTATTCATTCATTCCTGAACAGTAGAATCATCGTCATTGTGTGGTCGTCAGACTTGCACGATTTTCTACCCAATGGCACACTACTATTATAACGTATATTGATGTAGTATTCATTCATCCAACATCAAACAGTAACTTAGAGCTGAGCGTTAGTGTTTCCATATATTTTTTTAAACGCAGATCTGTGGTGTTATTTTTAATAAGAATACGAATTTCAAATCTCACAGGCGAATTCTGCGGTGATAAGTGAGTGTGTTCTTACCGATGAGCGCGGCAGATAATGATTTACGAGCATATTGTCAATATATCAATGAAATCTTGACCAATGTGAATCATTTTTCCAATGCAAAAGTAAAAAATATATTACAATACCTACATAAGTACCTAAGCTTACGACAAAATAAAGCAACAAAAATGAAATAACCTTTTACTGTTCCGAAATTTTATTGAAGATATTATAGTACAATTAACTTATATAAAGAAATTTTAAAAGATATTTACAAGGGATTGTATACAACATTAAGATACAGTTAATACTTTAAAATTGTTTTAGTGTAAATACAATTTAATTAAAATAATAATTATGATATTTTTGTGTTTAGCCGGTAAATATTTTAATTTCTGTTTAACAACAAACACTTTAATAATAACGAAAACATATCTCTATATGAAAAAGCACTAGACAAAACTATAAATCTCTGTAAATTTTATACAACTAATATGGAAATAATAAATTCTATACAAAATTATTGCCCTAATAAAAAATTACCTACATCTTATAACGTGCACAACATTTAACAGTGATTAAAATTATCTATCAACTATCGAATTAGTTCTAAACAAATGGAATAATCTTAACTTCGAAAAACTTATTGTAACTCTTACGACAAAAACTTAAATAAGAGTTATTATTGAAAAATTTGATATGCTTGATATTCTTGTTGATAATCAAGTTGTCGAAAATAATTAAAGTCACCCGTGGCAATTATAGCTACTAAAAATGTATGTCAAACTTGTGACTATAACAAGTTTACATTATTCAAACGATTTACCAAATACAATTAATTCTTAAGATTACACATGTATTAATAATAACCTAGACGAGTTCAGATTGATAGAAAGTAAATAAATTAATTTTAAATTGAAGATATTCCACTTAAAGCCGCATCCAATGCTAACCATCCGTATGTCTTTGTTGTTGTATTAATAATTTTCAAACTAACAGTAAAGTCAGGCCCAACTTACTGTTACTTATTTTGTACTTCAATGCTCTGTTTTAGAGTTCAATTCACTTTAAATTTACTTAAGGTACCATCAGGGGTAAATGTATCCTTTTTCATTTACATTAGTGCTGGGACATGCAGTTCGATAACTTTGGATAATCATATAATACGAGTAGAAACTGATATTATCAGACACTACCACAATAGAATTAATGGTCTCATTTAAGATGTTAAAATTAAATAAAACCATAGGAGCTACAATTACTCCAACTCGCGATTTTTTGAGGGGCAAACGTAGCCGTCTCAAAAAACTAGACTTAACTTAAGCATAGGATGAAAGAAATTAATGAAAAGTGAATAACCAATAATCTTTTCACGACACAATGTTAAACACCTTCCAATATTGCGTAAAAAAAAAGATTTTGGGAATAATATTCACTGTGGTTTATTAGCTCTCACGTGTGAAAAACTGGCGGAATAAAATATGACTCTATGAAAAATACAGTTTACGTGTTAATGCCAAAAACCTATTTATATGTAGGTCAATAAAAGTTACTCTACAGAGCCACAGATTAACTTATTTCAAAAACGAAACAGTAACGAGTTATTTGAAACAGCTACATTTGCCCCCTAGCTATAACAGCCCCGGACAACCTTACATATAAATACTAAATAATTAATCTTATTTGTATAACAATAAAATCAGTTTATTTTAAGCTATACTGTAACAATTTATATTTTGGATGTAAATTGTATAATCACTTATAATTAATAAATTGTATTTTTAAACGGCTTGCTGCATTAAACATAGATTGGATTGCAATAGTGCATTTTCAATATTTTATAAATTTAGAAAACTATTTCCCATACTTTTGTAGTTTGTGTAAAAATTATGTTTTTTATATTTCAAATTATATTTATTTTTAAACACAATATATACCTACATGTATGCACATTTAACTAAAGAACTAATAGTAACATATTTATATCTATAAAACTTAAAAATACATAGATTTCTATAATAACTAAAATACATTATTAAAAGAAGTCCCTTTAGGCAAGGTTCCAAAAAAATATGTTGTTTTCCGACAACTTGATTTCATAATTGCAGCGTGTGCTCATTATTGGTGGTGTAGTTATAATTATTAATTACTATAATGGGAATATCTATAATTCACATTTCACGTGTCCGTATCCTAATTAATGCGGACTTACAATATACATACAAATATTCGTTGATTGAAATTTGGATTGGAAACAAATATACCCTAATAAACGAATTTAATTTTACTATAGCCACACTGGGTTTTATACCACGAAATTTTGATTTTACGCAATTAAAGAAAAAAATTTGACTGAAACATCATTTGATACAACTAAACTTTGATTACTAGATTTTATGTCGTTTAATATCGAACAAGAATGGCTAATGCAAAATTATTGGGGAGATTGGGGAGAAGATTTTAAGTTAACATGGTGTGTTTATTGAACGTAGGTGTTTAATTTATGTTGAAGTGAAAATAAACGTAGGTGTTTATTTAATACTTAAGGGAGGTGATTGACATGAAATCGCTATTGAAACCATGATGCTGTATTATAAACTGAAAAGATATCAATTTGTTTTGTTTTTGGTTATTAAACGCTAATATATTATAATCACCTAATCCAGGTGCTTACGAAATGCAAAAACCAACTTGGATGACCAGTAACTTTTTTTAAATATTACAGCCGTCGTTGGGTGTAAAATCTAATTGTATGGAAATTACATTCAATTATTATTCTGATTTTCATTATATATTTATTTAAGCATTATATTGCTTGATTTTTGTGATTGATACCTAGATGGAGTTGAGAAAATCTTTAAATAAAAAAAATGTACATATATTTATATATGTACAATTTTTTTATTCAAAAATTGTTGAATAAAAAATGTTAATGTTCGCCAAAAAAGGTTTGCTATAGGTTTTTTTAATATGCGTTTCTAGTCCCTTTTGAAAAACGTAAACCTAAATCTATCGCTATTAACTTCAAACATTCGGCTGAAGAATAAAGTATTAAACTTTAATATAACTTGAATATTGGTGCAAAACGGCCTAGGCCTTTTTTCTGACGTTTCAATTGTAGTGTAAAACAAACAATAGAAACTTTACATGCAAAAGCACCTACGGAACTCATATTCAGTTTCCTAGATGAGCATAGTAACTACAGACGGATCGAAATCGACACTTCGTGTGCCAAAAACATGTCAAAAGGGTCCCCCTTTTACGCTATTTTATTTCTTCGCGTCACCGTTCTTGGCACTGGAAGTAAATCACAATTTTAATGGATCAGCAATTTTATTATATTTAGAGCATAAAATGTGTTCTCAAAATATGACACGCTCGGTTTTCATACAAGTTGAAGTTGTCAACTTAAATCTAGGTCTTATAAAGGGTCAAAAAACCAATTAGTTACATTTTTACAGCTGTGTGTATAAATTCCAGTGTGTCTAAGTTTTAATACACGAGTGCTTTCTTTCTTAACTAAATCCAGATGTTAGTATGTTCAGGGCAAGCAACCGCGGCCTCTGTCTTACGTTATACCTATGGACATTTTATGCTAAATAGGTATTACTTAGACTTAACTTACTCTTCAGTCTTGGACGTTACTTAAATAGAATACTCCTAAAACCCGCGTCGAATTACTTTAATATCTCTCCATAATGATAAAATTAAAAACTTATTTTCTTTAAGTTTTAGATATCAAACATGACATCACATTCATTAAATAATTAACCACAGAATAATTACCTTGAGAGAAACACACAATAATTATTATCAAAGAGACACGTAGATTTTTATGTTGCTATAGTCTAATAGATTAAAATTTTTGATCTATAAATAAGAGTATTTCAACGATATTAATGCTAAGACTTTGAACTTGAAAATTATGGTATAAATATCTAATTGTATGGGAAAAATCTCGTCCACCAACAACAAAAATAGATACGTATAAGGTAAGACACTGCACGACCAAAACCACGACATCTAAAAGGAGAAAGCGAAATATATTACGACGTTCATTCATCACTTTTTACATTAAACTTACATCTAACCTTTTCCTTTCATTATAAAATCATTAGTCTTAGAAACAAAATTACAAACAGTTAAAATATTTTTCAATCTGTATAATAAACTTGTATATAAAGGTTGCACACAATACTTAATTATATTTATAAAAATATATTGCTCAGGGTTCCAGTGGGTCGGTATTAAAAATCAGTGCGATAAATTACCTCAGTGATGTATTCATGACAGTAACATAATTTAAATTCGTTTGCCTACCTACTGTTTTAAATAAATTGATTTATCAACATCTGCCCTTAAATTGTTGTTCCCGCTTTTTACGTGATTGGTAGGCATTTTTTTTAATAATTGTTGTGTGGTAAAGAAATTGCATTTTTAAATTGTTCACATTTCCATAAATAAATATTTAATATATTTGTTGTCTTAATCTTATGATAAGCTAGATGTATACATAAACGATTTTAAAAATCTTAAATGCTAATGATATGTTTATTGTTAAGTAAATTTATTGATATGTATAGGTAATTGTTGATATGTGTTTCATCACAACGTTATCGTAAGTACGTCTCCTAAGTACTTTTTTGTGCAACTGCGCAAAACTTTATTGTTTTTGTCAATATAACATCTTGTTGTGTCAGTAAATATGATTCTGCAGATAATGAATTACTCATTTATTCAACTTCCTTAGTATTCAAAATGTATACTGATTCTTAAACTGGAAATAATTCATCGGTGACTTCTAACTGAGTAAGTACCTAATAGTTAACTGAACTGAACTTTAATTAAGATAATTTTAACGATTCAACTGAATGACACTTTGTTTTTGTTATATTACCATAGCAGCTTGCATTAGCAGATTGCGATTTTTGATATTAAGGAAGCTATCATATCAAAGTTTATGCATAATAAAATCAAAAATGTTCCGTAGCTAAGCATTAATAATTTTAATTAAAGGGGTACAATACAGTTTTGCACAGTCTCCGACATTTGCAACGTACTAGACCTGATTGATCCTGCGTAACGATAGTAATTATACTCGAGTATTCTAGTCCTCTGGCCAGCCTAAATCTTCTCCTACAAGATCGTAGAACCTCTGGTTGTGTTGTATGAAAAATTTCCTCAGTTTGGTGACCACGGCAGGATCTACCCGAGGATGCTTCCGGCCTTTTGTTTCCCGAAGACATTTGTCGGTAGTGTCGTTACGCAAACAGTAAAACCCCTTCGTTTCATTGAAGTAGAAGTTTTTTCTTCCTGTTATGATAAGGGAATTGGTAAAACAATCAATTTTCTTGTTTCGTGCTTTATATAAGAAGGAAGAGAGGGGTATCTAAATTGTCAAAAAGCTCAAGAGCATGACGATTTTCATATATAAGTGGTAGACCAAAAATTTTGTATACCTACGTCTTGCTCTGGAAAAAAAAATATCAGTTTCTTTGGGCTTTTAGGTTGTTCTTTAAACTTTTATTAATCTCGAGGAGCTACGGTAGGGTAAATTATTAATCAGCTTACCAATTTTATGCTCTAGTCCAAGGAACTTCTCTATGCGCCGAAGTTGCGGCACCGGATCCTCAATCAGCAGATCACCGTTCACTACTAAGATTTGTTCCCGGGGAAACACTTCCAGCCACCGATGGAGGTACGCATGGTACAAAGATATTGCTATGGGCCTGCAAGTAATGTTTGATAATATAATATAACCGTTATCACTAAGCCGCTTAAACAAACGTGTGGTTAGGGATGGATTTCTCTAATTCTGTGCAACAAACTACTTGTTTCCCTTTGCTTGCTGACCTAAGGTGTAAGTCATTACCCGTGGTCATTACCGAGTTACTTGTGGAGTAAAGACCATTAAATTATATTAATGCAGAAAATACTATGCACGATGTTCTTTAAATGCAAGCACTCTATGCAAAAGTGTCTACGAATTATGAATCCTAAAAGGTTTTCTTTATTGAAATCAATTTTTCCATTCATAAGTCAGTGACTTTCAAAAATCTATCATAATCTCAGCTGATTAAACAGAAACCAAAATAGCAAAAAATCTGAAACCAGTCGGCCATTCCCTTTGCAACCAGCAGCGGTTATACCAGTACCCCTAGCACGAACCAATATCGAATTCGTATCGTTTGCGAGTCCGAAATGTCATTGTCAAATGTGTACTGATTTTTAGTTCTCGTTACGTACTTTGTGCCGCTGCTGTTCAAATTTCCATACAAAATTTTACATTGACATTTCGGTTTGCAAACTATTCGAATTCGATAATGGTTCGTGCTAAGGGTACATGTCATTAATCCATACTCATATAATAATACATTTATAGAAAAGTGACTGTACAAAGAGGTCAATAGGTAAAATAAGGTGATTTTGTGGAATACCTGTAAGCGACGTCGATGGAACCATCAGGAGAAATAGCGAGATACACGAAAGGCTTTGGCACTGGCACGGTCTGGCACTGGTGGCCGGGTAGCGCAGGCTGCGCCGGAGCAGATGGCAGTGCGCGGCTTCTGCTGCATATAGTCCGAGATGGCGCGCGTAACTGGCTCGCGGACGATGAGTAGAAGCCGTACGTTCGGTCAATATCTAGATACCTAAGATAGTAGAATACCTGTAAGCGACGTTGATGGAGCCATCAGGGGAGATGGCGAGATGCTCAAAGGGCTTCGCTGCGTCTGGCACCGGGTGGCCGGGTAGCGCAGGCTGCGCCGGAGCGGATGGAGTTGCGCGGCTTCTCAGTTGCGTATAGTCCGAGATAGCGCGCGTAACTGGCTCGCGGACGATGAGTAGGAGCCGTACGGATGAGTTCATAGCTCGTACCCTTTCAGGCACCTAATAAATCAAGCGTTGAAATTTCTTATTTCAAATCGGTAACAAGCATTGTTGGATTTCGTATTTTGCGGGTTTTTAATAATTTCATTATAGGGTAGTTTATGCACTTGCAATTGCCTTAATCCAATCTGTCTCCCATCCTTTTCATACATGTGCACTTTTAGCTATGGCCGTCCTGCTTTCGACGACACCGCGGAGTGCATAGGACATTATACTTTTTCCACCTCTCTCTTGTGAACGTTGTAATGGAAGACACACATGTTGTGATATAGTATCCAAAAATTACTGTGCGATCATACTATTAGTGAACATTTTACATTGTGCAATTTATATAAATACAAAATCTGTGCCGGCAAACGATTTATTTTCGATATAAGTGCTTGAAGGATGACTTGCGACCAAACGGATGGTGTGCTGAGGTAAGTGCGCATGTTCCTTTCCTTTGTCTCCAAGTCTTCAACCATTTTCTTCGTCCTTAAATAGATAAGGCATTTGCAAGGCGCAGTTTATTTTGTATTTTTAATAATATATGATTGTGTATTACCGCCCCCCAGATACAGTCCACTATTAACCTACGCCTAGGGTTAGCCTCTCCATATAAGTATTGAGCACGCAAAATTATTATTTTCCCGCAACCCAAGTTATGGGGGTTTAGGCGCCTCCATACTTTTTTGGTCACTTCGATCCGAATTTTCCCATTATTTATGGTCAGTTCTAACCAGATTTTCCCAAATTAATGTAATTTCGCTACAGTTTTAATCATTGCTTTCACGAATATAAGTGTTGTTGTTCAATTTGGCAAATATTTACATAGAAATCATAAATTCATTTTCGTTCAAATACACAATCGCTAAGAATTTACAATTTACTAAAATCCGCTAAGTATAACTTATAGTGGTACTTGTGCTACGTAAATTAAATAAATTGTCGAATTTCTATTGTTATTATTCCGCATCGACAGTTTATTGTTTTTATTTCCGCACCGCATTACGTAGTCCAATGCATCATTGAGTTATACACATTCCATTTTTCGCATAATTTGTAATAATGTTCATTTTATTTTGTCATTGTTCGGTTAATATCGGCTTGCCCCGCTAACGATCTTATACTCGCGTCTCAACGTTCGCTACCCGCTAATAGTATTTTTTCTTACCCGCCAATCTCACCCGCTAATATTTTTACTATAACTTACTTTTAAAACCGTTAAGATTGCCTACTATATACATTCTGTTAAAGATCCAATAGCATTCACATAAAATATTTTACTTTTAATTTTATTTACCGCAAATATTTCTATTTTTTATTGTCTGTCGTAATTTACTAACTATTTTTAACCATGGTTAAGCCGAAGAGGAAGGGCAGTGAAGGTTTTGCAGGGGATAGTTATGATACAAATAAAAATCAGCTGACTATTTATATAGTCAAACGCGATGTTATTTATAAACGCATAGAAAATATTTATGAGCTCGCACAAAAATCGGAAAAAGATCCGCAATATTATAAAGCATTTTGTGCTAGTGCATTAAATATAGACACTTTACGTTCAGATTATCAGGATGTATTAGATTCCTATAATATATTAAATTTACAGTTACACCCAGATTCCGAGGTTGACTATGATTCCTGGTTAACATTTGAAGTTATGTTTTGTTATATAAAACAAATTTTGCTCGATAACACAAATGAATTATCTCATTCAAAAAGTAATTTAAAATCTAAACCCCGCCTTCCGCCTATCGACTTAATGTCATTTAACGGAGATGTAAAAAATTGGCCTTTATTTTACCAACAATTTAAAAATATGATTCATGATAACGCATCGCTCACTGATAGTGAAAAGGTATTTTACCTAGTTGGCAAATTAACGGGACAGGCGTCTAGCGTCTGCGCAGGGTTGGCTCCCACCGCAGAAAATTATATTGTTATTTGGGAGGCACTCGTGCAGAAGTATGACGATCCTCGCTCACTCGCATGTGCATACCTTAATCAGTTGTTACATTTTAAACCGCTATCAAATACTAGTTCAACTGGGCTCGATTTATTTATAAATAATTTTGATTCTTCTGTAGAAGCGCTTAAGCAACTGAAGCTTAACGACTTAACTGATTTTATTTTCTTGCATTTAGCTCTGCAAAAGTTAGACGCAGACACAATTAAATTATTTGAAATTACGTATCGTAAAGATAAAATACCTACTTATCATAATTTAATTGAATTTATAAAAGAACAGAGTAAAGTTTTGTCTCGTTCTGCGCACATTAGTAAGCCGGTTGAACACTCGCAACACAAACAACGTAATCATAACCGCGTCCCTATGCCGTCGACAAAATCCTTTGTAAATACGGACACGGGAAGTGGTTCCAATACAAGCGATAAATGTTCTTTGTGTAAAAATAAACAGCACGATCATTTATATTCGTGTTCGTCTTTTATGAAATTAACTCCACGTGAAAAATATAATTTTATAAAAATAAATTCTTTTTGTAACAACTGTTTAAGCTCCAAACATAAAACATTTTTTTGTACTTCTAAAAATACTTGTTCTCATTGTTCTATGCGGCACCATTCTTTATTACATTTTAATAATGCAAATAAATCTAATTGCAACGTCGCCGCAGTGGTGTCCGCCGCTGCTACTGTACCCGCTCACTCCGCTACCGCTATTGACGAGCCCCGTCCTGCGACGGGCAGTCGTTCCGAGTCCGATATGACTCATCACTCCCGCACCGCTAATATTAACCATGCACCTATTGCATTTAAGGTCGAAAATAATTTACCGCGCTTGAATAAAAACGATGCATCGGTTTGCACAGTCTCTTGCGATTTAGTAAGTCGTTATCAGACGACTACGTTGTTAGGGACTGCGAAAATTAAAGTAATCGATTGTAATAACCGCATTCATTATTTGAGATGTCTTGTTGATCCTGGCTCTCAAAGTGATTATATTTCCGCTTCCTGTCGTAAGCTACTTTCGCTTTCTATTAATAATAATTCCCGCTATTCGGAAGTTCAAGGCATAGGAGGAGCTACACAAAAAATATTAGGTATAACCGCACTCACATTTTCGTCGCGCTTTGATAATAAATGTGAATATTCTATACGGCCCATGATAGTTGAGCAGATTACGTCGCACCTGCCCGACTCGCGCGTAGATGCAGCAGCGATTACATTTATTCGTAACTTACCACTTGCTGATGATGAGTTTTCACAACCGGGGCCTATTGATATACTTTTAGGTGTTAAACTTTTTTGTGAGATTTTACTTAATGATCATATTAAAAGTCAGCGTAACGGTATGCCCTCCGCCTTTGAAACGACCTTAGGTTACCTAATTATGGGTGACGCTCCTATTATTTCTCCGCTACCCGCTATTCGCACATTGTGTGCTTTTACTTCAGATCCGCTACACCAGATTGTCGAAAAATTTTGGGCCATTGAAGAGTTACCTTCGCGCACTTTCTTAAGTCCCGATGATCAACAGTGCGAATATATTTATTCTTCAACCACTGTTCGCAACTCTGACGGCAGTTATTCTGTTGATCTTCCCTTTAAAGATGAACCCAATAAATTAGGCAATTCTTATAATACCGCTAAAAAACGATTTTTACTTCTCGAAAGGAAGTTTTCTAAAAATCCAAAACTTAAAAATGCTTATGACGAAATTATTCGTGAATACCTAAACAAAGGTATTTTATCCCGCACCGCACCTGAGTTATGCAACAGCCCAGGTTTTTATTTACCGCACCACCCTGTAGTTCGCGACGACAAAGTGACTACTAAGGTCCGCCCAGTGCTGGACGGCAGTGCCAAAACCGACACAGGGCTATCTTTAAATGACATATTACTCACTGGTTGCAATTTGCAAGCAGATATTTTTCACATTCTTTTGAATGTTCGCATTTTCCGCATAGCATTTTTTGCAGATGTAAAACAAATGTATTTGTGTATTTATACTAACGCATCGCACCGTAAATATCAACGTATATTATATAGATTTTCGAAACTTCTAACCCGCCGTCTGTTTGTACAAAACGTACTATTTTGTCCGCGACCGCCCGTCTATACGACGTCCTAGGACTCGTTGGACCTGTTATTCTTTACGCTAAATTAATAATAAAAGAACTCTGGCTTCTGAACCTTGATTGGGATGCCGTACCTCCCTACCGCATTGTCAATCTTTGGCAAAAATATTTAAGTGAACTTCCGCAGATCTCAAATTTATCATTTCCGCGCCATTTTGGTATTGAAAAATACTCAAAAGTTTCTTTAGTAGCTTTTTCGGACGCTAGTGAATCCGCATACGGTTGTGTAATATATTTACACGTCGTAAATGGAGACCAAAGCCCTATTGTCTCACTAGTATGTTCAAAGTCACGTGTCGCATCCGCAAAACCAAAAATAACTTTAGCCCGTTTAGAACTTAATGGTATACTTTTACTTTCGCGACTTCTTAAATCTGTATATGACACTTTGTCTGCGAGACACAAAATTGATAATATTTTTGCATTTTCGGACTCCGAAGTAGCTTTATGTTGGTCGGTTTCCTCACCGCATAGATTTAACACTTATGTTGCTAACCGCATTTCACAAATACAAGAAAATATTTCCACTGATAATTTATATCACGTCGCTGGCCTACAAAACCCCGCAGACTGTATGTCTCGTGGGCTCTCACCTTTACAGCTCATTCGGCATGAGCTTTGGTTTAAGGGACCGCCTTGGCTCTCTTTGCCTATCAACGACTGGCCTATACAAAAGTTTATATCAAATCGGTTATTTTTACCGGAAGAAAAAACCGTTTCTCACGTGACAGCAGTTACTGCAATTAATCATCCTCTTATAGAATTAGCTTCACGGTGTTCCACTTGGCGAAAGCTTATTTCGTCAACTGTATATACGCTTAGATTTATAAAAAGGCTCCCGCGGAACAACGTTATTACCGCTGAAGATTTAAATATCGCAGAGTTAAAAATTATTCACGCAGTTCAAACACAATATTTTTCTGATGATATAAAATGCATCGCAAAGGGCCAGCCGTGTTCTCCTAAGTTACGAAAATTATTTCCGTTTTTATGTGACGGACTTTTACGCGTCGTAGGTCGCTTATCGAATTCGACATTAGATTATTCATCTAAACACCCGATTTTATTACCTAAACATGGACGTATTACTGAGTTATTAATTGAATTTTATCACGTAAATAATTGCCATGCTGGGCCGCAGTTATTAATTTCCTTATTAAGATCCAAATATTGGATAATTTCAGCTAGACGTATTGTTCGTCAACGCATTCATCTATGCAATATTTGTTTCCGGTTGAACCCCAAACCTACATTTCCGCCTATGGCAGATTTGCCTAAGTGTAGATTAGAAAAATGTAATGCATTTCTACATACGGGCGTAGATTACGCTGGTCCGCTTTATATTACGCCGTACCGTAAACGTGGTGTTCATAGCGTAAAAGCTTATATATGTATATTTATATGTCTAGTTACTAAAGCAGTTCACATAGAACTTGTTTCAAATTTAACTTCTGCTTCATTTATTGATGCGTTTAAGCGCTTTATTTCGCGAAGGGGTCCTTGTAATTTTTTATATAGCGACAACGGCACGAATTTTGTCGCTTCGAAGGCTTACTTTAATGAACTTTACGAGTTTCTACTCACTGATGATTATTATAAAACATTTAGTAGTGAGCTCGCGAAACACCGCATTACGTGGCGTATGAACCCGCCTACGGCTAGTCACTTTGGTGGCATATGGGAAGCGAACGTTAAGAGCGTCAAGTCACTTTTATTTCGCGTGATTGGTAAACAAATCCTTACATTTGAGGAGATGTCTACTGTACTCACTCAAATTGAGGCGGTTCTTAATAGCCGGCCTCTTTATGTTTTAAATTCCGATCCGTCAGAACCGCTTGCACTTACGCCTTCACATTTTTTATGTACCGCTCCACTAGAATGTTTACCCGCGGCTGACTTGACCGAGCAGCGATTGCATTTATTGTCTCGTTTCTCTTTAATGGATAAGTTGGTGCAATCGTTTTGGAAACGATTTCAATCTGAATATTTACATAATTTGCAATCGCGCGAAAAATGGAATACTCCTTCGAATCCTATAACGGTAGGCACAATAGTGTTGTTAAATATTGATAACGCTCCACCATTACAGTGGCCTTTAGGAATTGTAAACTGTCTATACCCTGGTAGGGATGGAATTATTCGCGTTGCGGAAGTAAAAACAAAGGCTGGCGTTTACAAGCGTCCAGTTGTGCGGCTATGCCCGCTTCCGACTCAATAGAGTCATAGACTAGTTCTATTTATTTAGTTTACGTTGTCACTTAGACAAATACATTTTAGTTTAGTTTACTTTTTATTTTTTTTACTCGCTACTCGCCTTAATATATTTAACCGCTCCGCTATGCTACGATATGCGGATTAATTTTCCCTTTGTTGAAGGGTTTCTTCAAGGCCGGGGGGATGTTGGATTTCGTATTTTGCGGGTTTTTAATAATTTCATTATAGGGTAGTTTATGCACTTGCAATTGCCTTAATCCAATCTGTCTCCCATCCTTTTCATACATGTGCACTTTTAGCTATGGCCGTCCTGCTTTCGACGACACCGCGGAGTGCATAGGACATTATACTTTTTCCACCTCTCTCTTGTGAACGTTGTAATGGAAGACACACATGTTGTGATATAGTATCCAAAAATTACTGTGCGATCATACTATTAGTGAACATTTTACATTGTGCAATTTATATAAATACAAAATCTGTGCCGGCAAACGATTTATTTTCGATATAAGTGCTTGAAGGATGACTTGCGACCAAACGGATGGTGTGCTGAGGTAAGTGCGCATGTTCCTTTCCTTTGTCTCCAAGTCTTCAACCATTTTCTTCGTCCTTAAATAGATAAGGCATTTGCAAGGCGCAGTTTATTTTGTATTTTTAATAATATATGATTGTGTATTACCGCCCCCCAGATACAGTCCACTATTAACCTACGCCTAGGGTTAGCCTCTCCATATAAGTATTGAGCACGCAAAATTATTATTTTCCCGCAACCCAAGTTATGGGGGTTTAGGCGCCTCCAAGCATTAAACTGCTACATTTAAAATATCTATAGATTTTTCACTAGAATTTCGTTATTAGGTTGGAATGAAAAGCCTGTAGCAAAGTAGTCTGCATTCTCCCGGTAACTGAAATCCACTGGTACGTTTCCTTTCCAACTTCATTGACCTGTGGGCCTATTATAAAAATGAAAAAGGTAATCGATAATAGTCCGTCATTCAACTATTTATATTTTAGAACGTTTAAAACAAGGTTAAAATTTAATAATTCATTCGACGAACTTCAGTCGTTTTTTGTTTATATTTTTTTAATGGGGGCCCATGAAATAATTCATCTCGCCCTAGAACCCTCTGAGCTCTCTATTATTTCTAGCAAATATTTACTTCAAATCTAAAAATACTACTTCTTTTAATATTCCAACGACTATTTTTGTTAGTGGGTGGCAGACTGACTGTGAGACTGTAGCCTACTAAACCAGGAAAGGAGGCACTTTCAATACTGCTGTAATCTACTCTACCTGTCTGAACTCGGAATTGATAAAAGTTTTGCTGTAGGTACCTAGTTAATTATTATATTTGTTATTGTACTACCAAAAACTAGATGCAGCATTGGTATAAACTACTAAGAGTTTAACACCGATTTAAAGTGATTCACTAACCTCAGGAGTAACGAAGTAGCTAGGGCTCTTTTCGATGGTGATTTGCCCTTTGAATGATAGTGGCATTTTACTTCTGTACCACTCCAGGCCGAGTGCGTAGTTCTCGTCGCGATCGAAGAAGTGAACCTCTCCGGAAGCCTTCTGCACCATCGGATGAAGGTACAGCATCTCAAGTAAAGCCCTTGTTCCGCATTTTCGAACGCCGATGATTAAAGCCTTAGAAGTGAAACAAATCAAAAATATAACTTGAAAATGATATACATATTTACACTGGAAATTTTGTACGTTTGGACATCTGTCATTAATAAGGAAACGTTGCGCATTGTTTTAAAGTATTTTACATGATTGTTTATTGTATGCTTCTTATTTTTTTTAAAAGAACTTATCTTATCTTTAAATTTCATAGCAAAAACAAAACGAAAAGTATGTAACCTATGCTCTTCTCCAATAGTCTCTATATCAATATACCGAGATCGTAACGCATAACAAAAGACGCTTTTTCAATATGAATATGGATGGAAAATATTTTATATGCGCTTAGAAACCTTTATCGGAAAATATTGAGCAAATATTCACTGGTCAGTTTTACACGACAGGTGTGTTAGTAGTAGGTTTATAGAAAGATACTGCAGCATCCCGCCCGATTTAGCTTCTGCAAATAGAATACTCTGCGAATAGCGCCCGAATAGTAGAGTAACTTTTGATTTGAGTCGCGATGTTCTGTTGTTTTGTTTGCTGAATATTACAATTGACACTGCTATTTTCTTCCGGTCGAAGGAAAAAAAGAAACTTTGAAATAGGGCGAGTCTTATAAGGTCGAGCAGAAGACGTTACATCGTGTTTCCTGTATGGATATCTTGTGTGGACCCTTGTAAATTTCTTTGGTTTTCACGTACACTTCTTTACGTTCGTTACTTCGAGAGATCATTGTAGTTGTATTGTATAGAACATTTGATCATACGGCCAGTTGCCATGGCTTTGAAAAATATGTAATACCCTAAGACGGGATATTTTGATTTGTTTATAAATATGACGGTTAATGACGTGTTTAGATGCATCGTTTACAATTTGCAATACTGTTAATGTATGAAATACTTAGGTTTTCTATTGTTAGTTACAAAAAAAATAAATAAGCATATTTATAAGTTTACAAATAAGTATTATGCCCAAGAGTTAAGAAACACTGCATTTGAATAAAAGCCGCCTTTTGTCAGTCAAATTACTAGCGTATAAAAGTATAACATACCCATGAGAGGAAATAATCTCAAACCATCTTTTGCATCGCATATTATTTGAAATCAACTCTCTATAACACCTTAATTAGAAAATCCCTATTTGGAAGATTTTTTTTCAAAATTCCGATTTCTCCTTTGCATGGGAAATCATTCAGAATTAAGTAAGTATAAAGAAACCGTGACATAAGGATATATGTAAATCAAAGGTCCGAGATTCATTAAATAACCCCCGGGAAACCTTCAAGAAGTAATCACCAATGTGAATGCCTTGCAAACGTTTCTGACGGTGTTGGGCTGGCTGGAGTGACTCCGGCAATACACCCTCCTCACGCAAAACAGGTGCCTTAAGGATGTTCAGTTGTGGAAACGAAGAAGAAGAAAATTCATTGAATACCTGGACGTTGCGGAATCGCCCGTTGCAAGAAGTAGAACAAGATTCATTAAATACCTGTGGCAGTCTCCGCGCAGGCCGCGGCTGCTTCGCCGGTCGTATCCTCTTCCTCAGTGCCATCGGGTGGTTGATGGTTCGACTGTTCGACTCCTGGTTCTGCATCAGCTTACGATTCTCGCTCGCCGCAGACGCCATACTGGCCGCCTGGTAAAAAAAACCTTGATTTGAGAAATTTCTGGTTTTTATCAAAAATACATTAAAAATCTTAGGCAATTGACAACAAACCGACAAGTTACTATATTTTGAAGTAACTTTTGTATTATGGTATGGTACATTGCATAAGATTTGACTATGGATATAGACATTAAATAAATATTTTGTTCAATAATTTGTTTGTTCGACCTTAAGGCGTTGTCCTAATTGACAACGATCGTACGATGACACGATGCGATCTCGTTATGCGATGAGTTCAAACATAAAGCTTTCTTCAAAAGTGTCCTAGTACAACTTGTAAGCCGTCCCTAAGGCACATTATTTTCATCGCACGATGATTTTCAAACAAGAAAATTTCTTCAGAAGTGAATCGTAAGCAGTCGCACGAGCACGAGTACATTATTTTCATCGCACGATGAGATCGCATCATGCCACCCTTGCCAATTAGAACGACGCCTGAGAATTACGCCTAATAAGTTGACATAAGCCTTATTATTAATTTTGGTTTTTGGGGCAATGCAGTCTTAATGGGACTACAGTCACTGCGACCTATAACATCTATTGTGACTCGCTGCCAAGTTAAAGTATCTCTTTTAGCCCGACAGCTTCCAAGAAGCTCAAAATGTTTCTAGTTTTTAGAGATTTGATTTCCTCTGTGCGTATTTATATGTCGTCCCAAATGAATACTACGTTTGTGGGTGAGAGGCCCACATTCCCATAGAATGGTGTTTTGGTGTTTCACGCTCCTGATATCATATAAGCCTTTCACCAATTTCATAAACACAAAATCATATTTAGGGGACAGCTTTGAAAAAATCTAAGTGATTCAAAACAAGATCGGTCCGATATCTATTTTCATTAAAAGCTCTCAGGGGAGAGGTCGCAATGTCATTGGTAATTAATGATTAAATATGTTTGTTCCGGTTGCGGGGATTGCTGTGATTTGTGATGAGATTTCAGGAATTATAGCAGCACGATTTTTCCATTGCTAACGAAGAACAATGAATGGGTTCTAGTCACATGATAAATTGCTGCAGGGTGACTGGCAGATTTGTTTATTTTTGAAATGGTTAGCAGGTTGTTTTCTGGTTACAAATGTTGCTAACGAATCCGTGAGGTAAGATTTTGAAATGTTATTTCTCAAATCAATAATAAGGCAACGTAAATCATAACGACGGGACGTTCTCAAAGAATCTGACATTGATTATGATAAAAAATTAACCTGGTAACGGCGCGAAATTTGGTTTAAAGTATGAACTCAGTCGTTAAAATATTTAGTACCTATTGTTGGAAGAGGACAAAGTGACTGTCATCAGATACCAGGACCGGGTTTGCTGAGGTAGGTGGAGCGAAAACAGAAAGTTGTAGGCCGGAAATAAGTAAGTTCTAGAAAATATAGTGGTGAATTAAAAAAAGGTGTGGATAAGACCGAAGACATTATGCATGCATGTGTATGGATCCCATTCCAAAATGACATTGCTGCACCTGCCTTTTTACCGCGTAACTACATTCATATGAACTTAATGGAAATATTGTTATTGAAGTGAAAACTTCTTTAGCGGCGTTGTACACTTTTTTTGTAATGGGTAAAAAATGTTAAAATCGCGTCAGGACACGTGGCCTGATTGAAAATTTGTAAAACGAAAACAATAAAATTGGAAAGGTTGTTGACTTTCAATATATTGGACGAAACATAGTAATATTTTATTTTATCGTATTATAATAATAAGTCTCTAACTAGGACGTCCAAGTGGCAGCTTTATTGCGAAGAAAATGCATTTTTTGTACAATAGATTTCGCTAGATGCGCTTAAATGTGATTCATGTAAGTTACCACATAAATGATAGTACTTTTATACTGATTATTAAAGCAATTCGTGCAAAATTATTCGCTAACCATTCCAAAATATCAAAAATCACAACGCTAATATTCAAGTTTTCACTTCTGCCGGCACTCCCAGAGTGCAACCCGTGTTTTTTTTTAATAGTTTGTTGAATTCGGTAAAAAGTCGAAACTCAAATACATCAATATTATCAAAGCTTAATTTAAACTATCTAGTAACGCGGCCCATTTTATCAATAAAAATAGATTCGAAATGTCTTAATTTACATTTACGTACGCGTGGAAAAAAATTAAGGGTGGACCACCCTTAACATTGAGGGGGATGAAATATAGATGTTGTTCGATTCCCAGATCTACTGAATATGCATATAAAATTTCACGAAAATCGGTCGAGCCCTTTCGAAGTAGTTCAATTACGCACACCGTGATAAGAGAATTTTATATATTACTAGCTGTCCCAGCGAACTTCGTACCGCCATAAAAAAATAGGGGTTGGTGGTAGAAGGATGAAAATTTAGGGTTGTATGTATTTTTGAATGATGTATCATAAAAATATAAAAAAGAAATATATCTAAATTTAAAAAAAAAATAGGGGTGGATTACCCTTAACATTTAGGGGGATGAAAAATAGATGTTGTCCGATTCTCAGACCTACCCAATATGCACACAAAATTTCATGAGAATCGGGAAAGCCGTTTCGGAGGAGTTTAACCACAAACACCGCGACACGAGAATTTTATATATTAGACAAGATACCCCTACTGGTGGACCAGTAAAGTCCCACACCAGATATCGTTACCCTACGTCATGAACCCAATGAACGTTGAGGTATGGTTAATATGAGTACCTACTCATTCTTGAACGTATAAACAACGAATCGTAATAATAATAATATAATATTCATAATCGTGGTAAATCGTTGTTTAATCGTTTTTGTTGAGCATGCTATTCTTAATTCAAAACCTTATAAATCGTCCCTCCTCTATGCATTTTTTTTATTCATTCTGCATTTTCAGTGAAGGGCTTTTTTTAAAGGCCTTTCAACGACCATGCCATCAAAAATAATTTACTGTGGGCGTTAGTAATTTATTCTACTTAGTTCCTTAATTAATGATAATAATAATGAAAAGGTGACTTGCATAAAATTAAATTACAATACATGTTGAGTCATCCTGGCCTCACAAAAATGAAGTCTATTTAAAGTGCTCAGCGATTTTCACGTCCAATTTTTACGGCTTGAAATGCAAATGTTAGTATCAGTAATTATACAATTCAAAATATTATTTTACCTTTCTTATTTTATCTGAAACTTAACTGTTTGATTTAACATTACAATTTAATATCAATTATATTCTATCCATATTGATATTTTAATACCTACCTGATAACCAGGCCAAACTGTAAATGAGTACTCATATTTTTTTATAGGATTTGTACGAAGTCCGTATTTATCATATATGAGGAGCTGGCGGACAAAACGGTATAATTACATAAAATTAAATTTTACAGGAGCTGTATAAAACAGAACGAAATAGTTTGGCATAGTTTTTAATGTATAAAGGACATTGTTCAGCGTCCATACATAGTTAGCCTAAGAACCAACAATCATGAAATATTATTTTCTAGGTTCGAAATCGTAAGTAAATGACTGTAAAAACCAAGATTATTGACGGACACTTCTGAGAACTTAAATTATTAGGAAAACTAAAATCTTTTTGAGGTTATGTTTAATATTCAATGAAACATAGGTCAACCTATGAACTTAGTATGAACTCAGTATGAAGTGAATTAATATTACAACTAATTCATTTTATTCGGTGCGATTTTAAAGAATAACTATTAGGAAAAATTTGGTTAGGTAGGAGTCATGAATAAAATAAAAACTGTAGTTTTGCTTCTTATTTATTGACTATTTTTCACATAATTGTATCATATCGTATATTGTATTTATTTGTATATCACATGCATATTGTGTAAATATGCAGCGTAATGTGTATCAGGTGTACTTGAATAATTTGGCAGTATGATCCTCTCAGGATGTCGTGGCACAGGTTCACTAGCACTTGGTAATAAGGGTTCTGCTCTTTGGTAACATCGATGGCATATTAGAAAGCCGAAATAGTTAAATTAAAAGAAAAAACAATTGCAAATAAACTCACATAACAGGTAATCCGAAACGAGAATGCACTTTCCGGTATACGTATAATATACTACTCTTTGGAATGCACGAATGCCACAGATTACTACGAATGCAAACTGCCTGCACCACAACCACAGAGTAACGAGTTTTGTGGCGGCCCTTCGCTTGTTTGTTTGTCTTCAACAGTTTGTCCTTGTCATGCTTAATAAGCAATGAAAAGGACAGACTGCTGTCATGTTTTAAAATAGCAAATACAAATAGCCAAGTGAAGTACCGGCATTAGGAAGAAAGAGTGTTTTGTTTGCAGCGCTGTCATAGATTAAACACATAAAATGGTATTTATTGTCTCAGATTATTTTTTAACTTTTTAATTAAGCTTACTTAACTGGAAGTGTCCGTCACAATCTAAATACTGATAAATATCGCAAAAAATAAACTAAGAATTATCATAAATGCCAAATTGGTGTTGGTTTTTAGGCCAATTTTAACATTATCCTTTAGTAATTTTAACACTGTTTGAGGCGGTTTTGGTAAAAATTATTTGAGATTAATTTTATTTTTGTTTTTTTTTCTTTTAACACACCAATTAGCCTAGCCCCAAAGTAAGCACTATAAGGCTTGTGTTATGGGATGCTAGGGCAACGGATATAATACATATACAGTACATATATAAGTATATTTATATAGAAATACATATTAACATCCATGACTGGAGTACAAATGCTCATGTTCATCACACAAACATCATAACACAAAATGATATAACATACCTACCTACTAAGATATTTATTTTCACACAATGATTCTATTACACCAAAACCTCGCGTGGCACAGTTTGAAATAATACATATTTTGTATATAACTTCAATAAACATCAATGTTATTCACTCAGAATAATCGAATACTGTCAAGCTATACGTAAAACATTTTAAAATTAAAGGCAAGACGCAGAGCTCAGTAAACTTAATTAATATTCAACATGGCATGTTGTCACTCTTGGAGCACAACTACATTAAAATGAAAAATTGTTTGATATTACTTTAGATGTCAATCATTTAAAATTAATATTGATGATCTTGTTCCTATAAAATTTTGTTGTAGATACCTAATATTGAATTGCTTCATTGCTTCATTTTTACGATGTTACAAGTAATCTTTGGGTTACAGAGTATTCAGTTATTAAATAATAGAATTGATATCGTAACTGCAAATCTATTCGCCGTATGTCGAGTTAAAGGCAAGGAGAAATATCATAACTATCTTTTAATGGACCTGCCTGCCAGTTAGAATGAAAAATGAAACAATGGAGAATGCTCGCCATATCTAGTCAGAATAATGACGGGTAGATATTAATGGTTTCGCAAGTTTGTAAATTGCGCGACATCCTTTTTAATAACTCCTCGTAGTTATGTAATAAATTGGCTTATGTTTTTAATAAATAAAACACTTTATCAACGGTTTTCGATTGCGTTTTTTTAATACTATTAAATTCCGCCGCATTTCTATGATACCGCCTGCCAAAGCGATTTCAGATTTATCGAAATCAACTACAAAAAGCCATGGATTTTAACAATAATTTATTGAGATGGAATTGTTAATACCCAGTGACTTTTAAATGTTACGGTAAATCACTGTAGTTACGATGAGCATGCTAAGGTGGGGAGAGGAGTTAGATATACTAAAATGCAGGGGTATATTTATACTATAAATATATAGATATTTACCATCAACAGAATTTGGATTTGTGCCATAAAATATCTATTACTTAGGGCTATTGGGTTGTCGTAAACCATGTCGCCATAATATTGCTGGACATATAACTGGCATTCCGCCCGCAACTCTTGGTTATTACTTGTGTCAACCTCTCAAGAGCTAAAGTTTTAAAGATAGCCAATTTCAACCATCAGGGTTTTTTTTACGAATTTTCAAAAAAACATAAGAGTAAACATTTATTTATAATCATGAGCTCTTTTACCGCATTTCAGATAATAAGGGAGATGTTTCAAAAGTGGTAGTCGGTTTCCGGCAGCAACGAAACATACATCATTTGAAAGCTTGTTTTATATTATAACATGAACGGATACTTTTTTATTTATTTCCGATTAATTCAAAATAGTGTTTAAAAATTGAATAGTTTTGTAAGGATCCTGCCACCCTGTCATAATTAACGTCATATTTTTAGTATGTGGCAGCTTATAACGCCAACTTAATCACAATGGCAAATGTAAATAAGTCCAGTCATGCATGATACTCGTGACATCACGGTGAACATATTATAAAAAAATATGATTGATTCTTCTTGAACTAAAATACCCAGAAAATACCTATTAATGTAATGAAATATGAACACAAAATCATTATCACTACTTTAGTTACCTATTGAATAGAAAAAGTTTGAGGCTTTGGCAGCAAAAAATTACATAAACATGCCGTTTGCCAATAAATGAAATTTTATAACTAACTGACCCGGCGAACTTGGTATCGCCATAAAAGTAGGGGTTGGCGGTAGAAGGTTGAAAATTTAGGGTTGTATGTATTTGTATTTATTTTATTTCTAATGCCTTATTAAAAAAAATGGCCAAAAAATAAAAATGTTAGGGGTGGACGACCCTTATCACTTATTTTTATAAAAAAAGATAGTAGCCGATTCTCAGACCTACTAAATATGCATATAAAATTTCATAGGTCAAGCCGTTTCAGAGGAGTTTAGTAACTTACATTGTGACACGAGAATTTTATATATAAGAAGATATAATCATTAAAAAAACAGCCAAGTTCCTGCCGTGCCACGTGCAGTGTAGGATTCCATAGTTGCCTGTAATTACCACAATATATAGGTATTAAAGCAGGAGATTATTTTCCATATTTAAAATTAGAAAAAACAATTTATATCAATCTGTATCTCAACCAAAATACCTAAATCAAAGTCAAACAGCGCCTCAAACTCAAAATCAATTCGATATTTTTTTGTTTTCTCCCACGCGGGGGAGTGGGTGTGAAATCCTCATGGATACCCTACAACCGGCTGTAAGGTTGTGACAGACTCTTACTGTCTAAAAAAAAGCAGCTGTTGGTACTCGCGGTAGCGTTGTGGAACTAATGATATTTTATTGTGGTTTTAAATAGTTTTTTTTTAGATTTTGCTGTTATACAGTCAAGGTGTTACGCTACAATAATTTCATCTATATTACTATTATTTTTATGTTTTCTTCTAAGAAATTTTCAATAGGTAAAAAATTTTCTTTTACCAAAGTTGAACGACTATTACCTACTCTTAAACTAACATATCTATCTTAACCATTATGATTTTTCTTAAATGTTCATGAAAAGCTCTATTATCATGAATTTTCCAGGTTTTTCAAGCCAATACTTTAGCTTTGGCGGGGGACGCCCTACTCGAACAAAAATTAGCACTTTAAAGTTCAATATTTCGCAAACGGATTCCTAAATAGAAAAGTAGTCTTAGGGACCTAAGTAATTTTAAAGGACCTATTAGACGATATCCCACACGATCGGGGTAGACGATAAAAAAAATAACCCCTAGGTTACATGGACATGTACAACAAATATTTTTAGAAACTATACCCTACCAATTTGTTGGCGTGATCAATATACATACATATTTTCACAAAATTCAGCTAAACAGCTCTCTAGCGCTTATAGTTGAACGACTATTACGTCGTCCTATAGACATGACGAAACTATAAGGGCTATAAATTGTCAGGACTACGGAACCCTAAAAAGGGGGTAAAATAAATTCAAGTTTTTTGCTAAACAATTTACAATTATGAGCTCTACGTGTCACAAAAAGATGGAGTCTGCCGAAGACTCATTACGACCCTCCATACAAACCGTCCTCTTTCAAAATTCACGAAATTTCATAAAGTGATTCATCACACATTTTTAACCGACTATAAAATGGGGGAGGTTCTCAATTCGTCAGAATATTTTTTTATCATTGTTCACGCATATCTCCGAACTGAGTAGTCTGATATTGTTGATTCTTTTTTTTTAATCAGTGTTTTGGTAAAATTTACCCATATTGATTTGGTGAAGATCTGTGCAGTGAGTACTTTCGTAGGAAACAATCAAACTCCTCAAATATAAACCGTTCTCAATTCGTGTTTGGTTGTTTTATTTTAAGAGATATGAAAAAAAATACGTGTCAGGTTAGCTATACTTAATTTATGTTACTCTGGTTTATAAAAAGGAGAAAAGAAATTTTATCAAAAATAATGTCTCTAAAAAAATCTTCCTAAAAATAAACCACTAAAGAGTAAGAAATAATACTTTACATAACATCTTAACTATAACATGCATGGCACCGAGTCCAACTTTAAGTGTAGTTTAGATATAAGTATATTATTAAATTATTTCTTATTTTTTAGTGGTTTGATTTTATGAAGTCAGTTTTTTTTTTGTTAAAAAATTTTTAGTATTAAACATACGGACCTATTTTCGAATTATTTTGCCATTTAACTTTTTTGAATGAAAATACTGAAACTTTTCTACTGAAAATACTAAAATGCAATAATACAATAAATATTACTTGTTCCTTTTCCTCTTTTGTTCCTTACATTTTCCTTTAAATATTGCTTTTATGCTTGTGAGCTCAACAAATTCTTTAAATACAATTTTTTATTTTCATTTCTTTAATTCATCAAAATCTTTGCAGCCGTTTCTATCTTCTTTCTTTAGTAATAATAAAAATAATCATTTATTTCGGACAAGGATACATCCATATTATGGTTAGTTACATGATTACTTATTATCTAGTGTTGGTATCGAAATTTAATTACTTACATACTAAACTTGTGCCCGTTATGCACTTTTGGATACAATAAGCAATAATAGGGGAATCATATCAACCCCCTATAATTTGCATACTGGAGTTGGAACTGGCCCGCACCCTGCAGGGCAACGAAGCGGCTCTCTTCCGCATGATGGCATAAAAATCATCAATATGCATCTGCGCAAACATGCCTGATGCAGTGCAGAAACGGGACAGCCTTAACAACATTCTAAGAGCATTATTATATTGAATACGCAGCGCACCGAGGGCCCGCTGCGTATGGTTGGTCCATAGGCTGCACGCGTATAACACTTGACAGTAAGATATTTGTTTCTTAGGTTTTCACGCACATCACCCATTAAATAAAACTAGTTTTATTTACTTGACAGTAAGCTCTAATAAGTGTTAATTTTATTGGAGTACTACGGTATGCAAACCTACGAGCCAGCATATTACAGCGCACCGCCAGCGCCCTGCGCTGCGCTTTCAATGTCAGATTCGTCCTTAAGGTCATCAGCTACAAAATGTCCCAGATACCTAAACCGGTAGACACGGTTCAGTTCTGTACCATTGGTTGTAATACTAGGTACAAACAATGGACACTTGCCTCCGTTAGCCCTAAACACGAGGTACTCACACTTCTTAACATTGTATATGAAGCCGTGAGTCTGCGCTTAAGTAAGAAACAAACAAATTAAACTTTTTCTCTCTTTTTTTTATTTACGATTGAAATGAAACTTCCGGTTATAATATAATTATAGCCCGAGCTACGTCACGCACTCCGAAAGGTCAGGAGGCCTCTAGGGAAACAGCCATTATAAAATTGCCCTATAACTTTTTATTTGTTCATAATATTATCAGAATTTTGTATGATTGCGTGTTTAAATCTGAGAAAATGTCCTTGTGAGGGCCTTGTGGCGGCACTATATTAATATATTTAAATATAACAGTAAAACACGAATATTGTTTCACTTATTTAACACTTATGTAAACATATTATTTAATTATGTTACTACATATACTTATTAGTATTATGTATGATATCAGTTTTGATAATAACATAATTACACATCATTTTATATTTAGATCTGTGATTTAAATGATGTTATATTTTAAAGACAGCTTAATCGACTAAATACACATATGTATTTACATTTTGTATATTAATGTAACAAGAGCCTAACCAAATGGCCAGCCCTATAATATAAGATGGTAGGCAAGTGACAGTCTTCACCTTTGTAAGTAAGATGAAACTTCCATGATATTATGTAAATGGTAAGGTTGTAAACTATACGCATAATTTTAATGGTTAAGTGAATAGATGTAATGAAAAGCACTATAAAGTACCAGAGGATATTGGTGTTATCCAGGCCGGACATATTCCTCTTTTCTAGGCACATCAAACTTACTGTACAGTGGGAAATTAACATTCCAAAAGACCACATAATGAAATTTTAAAAATATTACGATCTAACCAACGATCTAACTAAAAATGGCTATCTAGTTAATTTATATACGGTAGGAGCGAGAGGTATACCAGCAAAATCTCTCTATAACCTTATAAAATACCTGTTTGCCTGTCGAGAACTGCAGTAAGTTCAGTTTGGAACAAGAAACTAAGGCTGCACTAACAGGCTCCTATCAAATTTGGCTAGGAAGGGTGGGCAACTCGAGCAGTGAAGGTGATGCGCATCTCAAAGGAGGCCTCCTTAAACCTACACCTGGGTCGCAAGTCCTGGGAACTGCTCAGTGTCTCCCTCTCCTACACGATGGACATAGCACCCGCGCTGTGAATCCATGCATTGCTAAAAGTTCGTCTCACCCCTAACACTATTTGGTTTAATTATTTCTACTAATAATATAAATGTGAAAGTCTGTATGCTTGCTACTCAATCACTCAAAAACGGTTTTACGGATTTGGATGAAAACACAAATAACTTATTAGCAGGAAAGACACATAGGATAAATTTAATCCTGGAAAAGTATTAGGGTCCTGAGGGATTTTCGAAAAACTAATGTTAACGCGGACTTTGTCGCAGGCGGCCGCTAGCATGTTATAATTGCCTTTATTTCATAAATTCACTCTTACAGGTTTACGTCGTTACTCGGAGGGGTTCTCAAATAAATCTCTTATTGGATCTATATAATGTATATACTGGAATTGATAACTCATCCCCGTGCGCTAAACACAAATCTCCCTATCTCAACTTAATACCCGTAATATCGTAGCTAGAAAACATGAAAGTGGCCATTCATACGTGTTCTGGGTTTAAGTAGGAGAAATATATGGAACATTTATAGTTAACTACCCAGTTTCCACATCGGAACAAAGTGAGATTACACTTAGACACTCATTTATGCAAACCTGGTCCCGATAGTGCCTAATTACACGTTTTAATTACAGAAATGTAGTATTTTTGAGGTAAAACTACATTTTATGAATGATTTGTAGTGCTGGCTATGAGAATATATTTTATTATGAACCGACTTCATGGTGTTAAGCATTGAACTGCCTGATTTTAAAATAAATGTTTTGATTCAAGCCAAGTAGAATGTTTACTAGATTTTTTAAAATAAGTTTTTGATGTTAAAATGGCTTTATTACCTATTGATTTATCTTATATATAAAATTCTCCTGTCACAATGTTAGTTACCATACTCCTCCAAAACGGCCGGACCTATTTTTATGAAATTTTATATGCATATTCCGTGGGACTGAGAATCGGCTACTATCTATTTTTCATATCCTTAAGTGATAATGGTTGTCCATCTGTAACGTAGTGTTCTGAAACCTACAATGTGCCTTCGCGCCAAAATTCAGATTATTGGGTATTGTAACGTAGTGTTCTCATACGGGTTAGGAGGAATGTTATCCCAGGAAATTGATAGAACGCTACGTTACACACACCTAAAATTTTTTTTGGACATTTTTTTATGATGGTATTAAAAATACATACAGCCCTAAATTTTCTGTTCTACCACCTGCCCCTATTTTTATGGCGGTACGAAGTTCGCTGGGTCAGCTAGTTTAAATATAAATTATACATGATGACGACGGTGGTTGGAACGCCGGGTTTCATGGTGTCGCCGACTCTAGAGGTCCCGGGTTCAAATCCCGGTGGGGGCATGTTTGCGTGATGAATACGAGCATTTGTACTCCAGTCATGGATGTTTAATATGTATTTCTATATAAATATACTTATATATGTACTGTATAAGTATTCTATCCGTTACCTTAGTATCCCATAAATCAAGCCTTACAGTGCTTACTTTGGGGCTAGGCTAATTGGTGTGAGTGTTGGAAATATTTATTATTTATTTATTTATTTATGATGTGCCTACCACTGCAATCCGTTCATTCTGTTGCAATAAAATCGAGGTATCATCAAAATATATATTTATAATATACTAGCTGACCCAGCGAACTTCGTACCGCCCTAAAAAAATAGGGGTTGTCCAGCGGACAAAATTGTGAATCTAAACCATTCTCAGATCCCCTTGAACACACACAAAAAATTTCATCAAAATCGGTCCAGTCGTTTAAGAGAAGTTCAGTGACATACACACTCACAGAAGAATTATATATATAAAGATTTAGCTCCCCTATTAATAAACGAGGAATAATCTTAGACAAGAAGCGACGTAGGGCATAGCGGATTTTATTCTTGAATTAAAACCCCCCCTCTGGGGAAGTAACCTCCACCTTAGAGAAGACCACAAAAAATAACACTACCTTTTGGTGGTGGTGTGTTTCTGTCGGTGAATAAAGTTCCAGGGCACCACGGGTTGGGGATTAGGTCGGCGTAGGTGACGGTTAGAGGGATATTTTTGGTATTGCAACCGACTACATATAGGTTATGGTAACCGCTTACAATCAGGCGGGCCATAAACCGGTTTGGCAGCCTTATAATATAAAAAAAAAAACAACAAAAGACTAGGTAGTTATCATATCTAATAGAACAGCTAATGCGTTTTTGTTCCGTAATTTTAATCCCACGTGGATTAAAATTATGTAATCAATTAATTATGTTATCACGAGATTATCTGGCATGAAAACCTTTTGGCTAATATAGGTAACTAGCAAACCCGGCGAACTCCGTTTCGCCACCAGATGGCTTCGTTTTATGTAACATTTCGTTTGGTGTTAAAAGAAGTTTTTTTTTTATTTTTCCTGAATTTTCTTTGCTATAAACCTCACGGGGCCCGAGACCTATCCAACGAATGCAAAACCGTGGAAATCGGTTCGTGCGTTCTGGAGTTATAGCGTCAGGAAGGAAAACCCGACTTATTTTTATATAGTAGATTATATTGCTGCATAACACAAAAATCTCTGTTACGTTTTGTTTAAATTTACAGACATATTACAAGGTATATTAAAGCTACGAACAGACACATGCTAATAATACATTTTTACATATAACACTTACATAAATTTCTAATACAAATAAAATAATAATAAAAACTAACGAATTTAGAGGTATGTGATATTTAAAATATTATGTATTAAAGGATTGGAATTACTCTCAATTTTTTTATTTTGAAATATTTTCTGTCAAAATTAGCTTCACCTTTGACGTCTGCTACTAAACAAATCACGGTTATCAGATGTTGCATTGTTGAAAAGTCTCACTGCTCTGATAATAAATGAATTCTGACGAAACTTAGTTCGAGCAGAAGGTGCATGTAAAATAGGTCGTTGCCTTAGTGATAGGTTAGGTTTTAGTAATATTTTAGATAAAATTTCAGCCCAACAACTATTCTATTAGCAATTTTAAGTATATTAACAACATCACTTATGATTCGTTTAAGTGTTAGTGGTAGAAAATGATAATGCCTCTAGCGGTATACGCAGTCAATTGAAAAATTTTTGGCTTTAAAATCTAAGAATAGACTCAATACCAGACATATAAATTTCATATTGGGGATTCCAAACTTGGCTAGCATATATTATTCAAGGTGACTTTTCATTTCAAGTTACGAAAGCCTGAAGATTATCAACCCAAGCATTTCGTTAGCTTTTTTAACTATACTGTCAATGTGTTTATCGAATAATAATTTAGTAACAGCAAAAATTGGGCTATTGCCAAGAGTATATTTAGAATGAATATTTGTTTTACGTGTAAAAGTCATATGAAAGCATTTTGAGATATTCAAGTATAATTTATTGATAAATACAATATTGCTTAAACCACATGTAAAATTTTTCAAAAATTTTAAGTCATCAGCGAATAAAACAATTCTGGAATTTAAAAAGCAGTCACTGATGTCGTTAATAATGGTTGTGAATAAAAGGGGTCCCAAAATTTAACTTTGCAGTACGCCAGAAGGAACATGGCTCTATTTAGATATGTACCCTCGAACAACAACGGCTTGTCTCCTATTATCAATATATGAACTAAACCAACGATATGAACAAAGCGAACGACAAAAGTCTCCTTGAATACCAGCAGGTGCTAATTTAATCATCAGTACGCAGTAGTCAATACGATCAAAACATTTTCGATAGTATGTATAAATAAGAACGACTAGAGTTGAGTTATTCATACCCTCCGCCATAAAGTCATTAGCTAGTATGAGATAAGATATTGTTGAACGCCCAATTAAACAGCCATGCTGTCTATAGGTAATTGAAAGTGCATTTGATTGTAGCATATATTTGGTGGTGTATTATTCTTTTTAAACCCTTGTCGATAAGACATAGTTTTGAGATAACACATTTCCAATTTGTCACATTTTTTATGCACAGTGGAGATAAGCAAAAGGTTCATTTCAATTATTCATAAATGTCTAAAATGTAGGTACTTATATTTCTGTTGTTTTTAAAAGGTTAAGTTAAATCCTTAGATTACGCAATGTGAGTTTTAATAATCCTTCCATAACATCCTTCTTAGAAGTTTTCCGAACTTGGTTATGGACGGAAAACGGAAGGATTAAGAGAAGTAGTAGGTCACAGTGAATTTTCCGCATGGGAAAATATCAGAGCCTTACCGAAGATTAGATAAAGCTACATAATAGCTGTTAGTGAGTAAGATGGTCAATTGCTTTTTGAGGTTAGTGGTCAGAGAAACGCACGAGTGATACTAAATAGTACCATTACATTGGTCACGGTGACCGCTCGACACAATCTCCCTCTGTTTATATATTTATCACACAAATAAAAAACCAGAAGGAGCGTGTTTTTTTATCGCTTCTTTGAGTGACATAGTATGGCATTTGACACACAATAATAATTCCTTATGAACACTTACATAGTTTAGAGTTTATTACACTCACATTCGAATTTCTGACCCACAAAAACGTCAACATTAGGTAATGATGTATGATTAAGGGGGATTTATCTTTTGTAAGTAAACACGATTTGTACATTAATCTATTGAATTGGGTACAAATGTAACCTTTCAATATTTGATAAGTTGGACTTTGTCCGGGACTTTAATGAAAGTAGCGTACTCGTTAATGACGATGGAATAATATGAAGTTTACTTTTTAAATATTTTCTTGTTGTTCATTGGTGGTGTTTTATAAGTCATACTAGCGGCCGCCCGTGACTTGTCCGCATTAACTTGAGGGTTTTTGAAAATCCTTCAGGAACCTGAAACTTTTCCGGGATATTTTTTTTTATCCGTGCGGTGACTGAGAAAGAATACTACTCACCGCCGCTTCTCTTTCCGTGGGTGCCGTAAGAAGCGACTTAGGGATATCGGAGCTTCCATCCGTTTTTCTGGTGACAGGGGGCCTAACACCCGCATGGTTTGTTACCACCATGCGCATGGTTAAAAACCAGCGAAGCGGTGCTTCCTGTGTGTTTCAGGGTCAGTCAGCGTACAACCAGAGCTTGAGTGGGGATTGCCGCGACAGATTCGTTCCAGGGGAGCCATTCGTCGAACCGATGCTGGGAGGACTGGATCGACCCGCTGGCCAAGGAGACCCGTAGAAACGGCTGTCCCACTGGCCACACTGGCTGGTACAGTAATACCACGGGCGGGTCCTCTACTCAGGGGCCCGAGCGTTCCTAATCAGTTCGCGAGGATGGCCCATTATATCACACATAATCTCGGGGTGGACGTCTTTCCGGTTGATAACTTGGGCGTGGGGTCGCGGTGGCCACTCCCGGGGGGAGGTCCAATCATTTCACGTCCAGCCCTCACTGCCACCTCTGATATGCCCAGACGGAACACTAGCTTATAAGCCACAGGAGAAAGCCGATTTACTGGCAAAACTCTTTGCGGCTAACTCCCGAATCGATGATTGCAATGCACTGCCACCATCATTGAAATAACGTTGCCTGATATTAAAATCAGATAGCATGAGGTTCGCACTGAATTGCAATTCCGGAAGCTAGTGAACCTGATGGCATCCCAGCAGTTGTACTTAAAAAATGTGCAGCAGATTTGTCTCCCGTGCTCACGCGTTTGTACCACAGCTCGTACTCTTTGGGGCATGTGCCGGAGATTTTGAGAGATGCCAACGTGAAACTAGTGCCCAAAAAAGGGGATCGCTCAGACTCGGCCAACTATAAAACTCGGTATAAAAAAAGTAATACACTACTATGGCAAATGTTCTCAGAAACTGCAAATTAATAATGAAAAAACTCCAATCCGAAAAATTGATTTGAATCATTATGTATAATTTTGAACTATTTATTAAAATTTACACTTTAATTACTCGAAAAACGTAAGATTTCATGTTATATTGATAAACATAAAAATTACAAATCCATAAAACATGCAAAAATAGTTGTTGTAAGTAGGTATTAAAAATAGGATTTTCGGATTCGAGTTTTTTTCATTATTAATTTTCATTTTCTGAGAACATTTATCATAGTAGTGTATATTTTTTTATACCATCAGAAAGTAGAGATTTCAACAAACAAAAAACACCCCAACTTTTTTAAAAAAGCAGATATTTTGACGTGAGAATTTTCGATTGAAAATAAGGGTGCTTTTTTGATATTAAGTCAAAATAAGGTGAAAAAATGAATATTTTAAATCAGAAAAATTACTGTATGTTTGGGACATACAAAGGTAAGTTTTCACCAAATTTTGTGAAAAAATATTTTTTTTTGCAAAAAATAAAAATCAAAAACCAAAAACTCTGTTATTCGCATTTTTCACATAAATTTTGAGGTTATGTGAAAAAAGTGTCGATACAAAAGTTGTAGATCTTTTTATTACCTACAACTTTGCCATTTAACTTTTTTTCATAGGACTTGCAGTTTTACCGGAAATCGAGATTAACCATTTTTTACCCTTAAAAACTCACCCTCTTCCCCTTCGCGACCTCAGATCGCCCGTAATTTATTTTTCCTTTCATTTTTGTTATATTCTCTACCTTTTCTAATGGATTTCATCCTACTATAATTTTTTTTCACTTTTCACCATTTTTAAAATTATTGACCCTGGTCTATAACGCGAACGCGTTCTCGAAGATATGTCCGCCCCGATAATACATACGACTTTAAACTTGGAAGTAGGAGCTTCCAAGGCCGGAGCCATGTCGACGCTTGTGGCTCCATCTATTGCACAAGAAGGAAAACGACGAATACGAAACGTAACGGGTGAAAGACGCCGGTGAAAGAAGCCGCGAAGAAGACCCGCGCATTCAAATCTTATACGGCGCACAATACGCATACAATTTTCTATTATTCATTTTATTGTAATTTATACTTAATTAAATGTCTTATTTAAGTATACGAATACCTCATTAGATAGGAGACCTGACTGTCCCACACACCTTCCCTCCAAGCTTCCGGCATACGGTCTGCCGGCCCAGTTTTGTTCCTGGGTAGCTGACTTCCTACATGAGGAATTTTAATGTCAGCGAATGCCGGCGTTCCTCAGGGTTCCGTTCTATCCCACTCTATTTCTGTTGCATATCAATAACTTAATTCCTCTTGGGAATATATGTTGCACGCATGCAGGCAATAGTACAGTGAATGCCGGGTATCTCTTACAAGCAGCGGTTGGACAGGCGGTAACCTAGGATAAACGGGAGAATCTTGTCATTGAACTCAATCGGGCTTTGAACCACATTTTTGAATGGGGTACCAAGAACTTAGTTGAATTCAATGCTAAGAAAACCCAGGTCTGCGCTTTCACGGCAAAAATGTCGCCATTCCTTTGATGTCCTTCTCTTCAGGGCATAACACTGGAGCTAGAGAGTAATATCACCATGCTCGGTATGGAAATTCGCTGTGACTTAAATCCAAAAACTTCGTGGTAAAAACGGCCTCACGCAAACTCGGAATCCTGAACAAGGTTCGGCGTTTTTTCACGCCCGACCATCTGTGCTTGTTGTATAAGACACAGGTGTGGTCTTGCGTGGAATATTGCTCGTACCTTTGGGATGGCTCCGCCAAGTACTTGCTCGATGCTTTGGAAAGGTTACAGCGGTGCGCGATCCGCATCGTAGACGATGAGGCGGTGACTAAACCTCGTGACTAACCTAGAGCCTCTTCAATTACGCCGTGACGTGGCATCACTAAGCGCGTTCTATCGTCGGTACCACGGCGAGTGTTCTGAGGAGTTACTCTCTCTTATTCCACGTTCCCCATTTTTTTCAGAGGACTACGGGCACTAGCTTTTGTTGTCATAGTGTAACTGTGATACGCGCGTACAAAGAAATTTAGTGACTCATTTTTTTGTCGCACTATCCGTAAATGGAGTGCTCTGCCTGCTCACGTGATCTCTCCATCTTACAACCTGGGATCCTTAAAAAGAGGAGTGAAGAAGCAACATGCAGGCCGGCAAGGTGAGGATGGCTGGTGTGGCAGGTAGAACTGCTGTACCAGCTATCTTCACGTCTGGACTTCACCGTCACTTGACATCAGGTGGGCTGCAGTTATTTGTCGGACCTATATATTAAAAAAAAGATTGAATTTTTCAAAATATTTTCAAATATTTTTAATTAATTTCCATTCCAGTTCCATCCTTGCATTAATTTCCATTGTATTTATTAAGATTTTGATAAGTGAGTCTTTTTAAGAATAAAAGGGCCGCAGCTAGCATTCATATAAAAATACCTGTATGCTGTAGAGGGCACTTTCATAGAGCACGTCGAAGATGAGGAAGAGAGACAGCAGCATGACGGAGAGGAGGGCCGCGGTTAGCATCCATAGTACCTGTATGCTGTAGAGGGCGCTGTCATAGAGAACGTGGAAGGTGAGGAAGAGCGACAGCAGTGTGACGGAGAGGAGGGCCGCGGCTAGCTTCGGCCGCGACACTCCCACCACCAGCACGCAGTCCGCCAACTCGCCCTCTGCCGGCCGGAACGAGGAACGAGGCAACCATCTACACAGTAAAGTAAGAAAGTTAGCAAAATTATAGCCAGCTGTAAGGTACAACTGGGAAGTTAAGGGTGAGAAACATGAAACGATCGTGTGGCTAATAGTTTATATCTCTAGGTATTGGCTGTACTTAGGTTGTACCATTTGTTCTCTCTTTCTAGACAGTTGACAATACATTTCAACACCGACTGTTTCTCAGTCTATGGTTGTTACAAGGAGTAGGTACCGGCTGCTTAAGGATATCGTGGTTTGAAAACTCTCCGGTATCTATTTGTTCCGTATTGCAGTTTAATAGCATGCATGATCTGCAACCTCACAACGTTGCGTCTTTAAATTATTACCTACATAGTTGAAGAGCCTGTAAGTGTACATAATATCTACCAACAGCCATTCTGGCAACCGATGACATTAAGTCATCATTAAGAAAGTCTTATAAAAATGCTCTGAAAAGCTACTCTATGTTAATGTTGTTTATACTCACAGAATATCGAGAGGCAGGGATTGAGAACAGCTCCTATAGGTGCCCTCGGGGCGATGCTTGAGGGGCGGGGCGTGACTCATCTGCGCGCGCGCCTCCATACAGCTCCCATCGACCTCCTAGCAGCTAGTGAATCCACATCACATCACAGTCATTGCTTATGTACTGGTAAATGTAAACAAGGCTTTCTTTCACTAAGTCCTTCTAAACGAACCTGTAATAAATATATGTTTTAATAAATAGAAATCAGATCAGCCAAGCAATATGGAATTATTATAATTATAGTTATAAAGTTTACCATATTATTTGTTCTTGCGACACTTCTCCTGCACCTGTGGACAAAGAAAAATTGTTTTGAGACTTTGAATCTTAATACGTTCAATTTGTTTTATCTCTTACTATAACAAATCCCAAAGTGTAAGTTTTTCATCATATTCATGAAAAACAAATGCCATATTTTATTATTTGATTGTATGTCGGAACACTTGAAAACAGACTAATGAGTGGAAAAGGTTTTAAAGAAAATTTTAAGGGAAAATAAAAAAAAATCTTATCCTTTTAAATTTACCGTTAATATTCCCATAAAAATACAAAATCACCCATGCGAAATCAAATTGGGCTGGTAGTTTGTAGTAATAAAAGTTCGTATCTCCCCCGTTGATTATGTAACCATGTCAAATAGAAATGTAATTTATTCAGACGATAATGATTTCGATCCGAAGACGGTATTTCCACAAAGTTTAATAAAACACGAAGCACGCACGAAAATCATATTTGTTAAAATCAGTCTTCGGTCGATCGTATAATTCAGAAGTTGCGCAATTGACATGTTCCTACTGCTTAAATGTTTCAAATTAGGTAAAAAAAATATTTAGTAACTAGCGGCCGTATGCGAATCATTCCGTGTTAACTTTAGTTTTTTTGAAAATCTTTCAGCAATATTTGTTTCTTAGGTTTCCACGCACATCACTCATTAAATAAAAAAAAGTTTCAACGGGTCAGATGCACTGTTTTTATTTATTTATTGACGTTTCGCACCCTTGGCAGGAATGCGTCGTCTGAATAATGATTTTTTATTTATTTTTAAACGTCAATAAATAAATAAAATCAGTGCATCTATCCCGTTGATCTTTCAGAAACCTATTTTTTTGGGATATAAAGTAAGTAAGTAGGTATTAGCTGTCTGTGTGACAAATTTCATCGAAATCGTTTTTGCTTGATCAAATAAAAAACATGATACTTTTTTTACGTCTATAGTAAGTAATATTTCTAATTATAAATAATTTACTATTATAATATTATAAAGCATATTTTGAATAGTTTGTTTATTTCATTGAACTCATAAACTACTGTTCGATTTGAAAAAATAATTTTGTGTAGGATAGTGGATTTATCGAGGAAGGCTATATAACATAAAGATACGATCAACAGAAGAAGAGCACCAATAAAAAATGTTGCAAAAACGGATAAAAAAAACATGTGAAAGCTTCCGTTGGGTGGAAAAATCGTGTATAATGGAACTGTTCACCTTTAAAAGTAATAATATGCCTATATTTTAAGAGAGTTCCGCTGTATTATTTTTTCCTCAAATTAATGCGCATGAAACCGAAGAGCACCTCTAATTTTTAATAAAATTTGTTACTATAAAACAATTTGACTGTAAAAGTAAAAAATCGAAGAAAAAGCAAAGGAGTAATTTTTGCCAGCTCCAATTGAAGCTAGTACTTGCAGCTGCGTATTTCACTGGGCTTTACGAGTTCGTGATGGAATAAGTTCACTTTACACATTTTCACCTTTGTTGTGCTATATACAGGTCACACACGGACCTAGTTATTCGCTATATAAAGGATAGCGAGCTCCACTTGTGTGGTCCAACTATCGTAGTTTGAATCGCCACAAAGTAATTTAAGAATCAAACTTGTTGGATACCCTCTAGCCCACCTCGATTAAGGGTTTCAGCGGCGTTATTTCATTTTTTTACTACATATTTAGCCGGAGATTTTGATAAATTACGAAAGTATTAAAGTAAGTACTTAATACTTTGGACGTGGCAGAATAAAACTCATAACTTTGACTAGTAACGAGTTAAAAATATACTTATTTTTTACTAGTGATGTTACGGTCTTGAATTTTGACAAACCGGATTTGATCGGTTAGTAATACATGCAAATCGGTTTCCGAACCGAACCGCCAAATTTTTAGTAAACCGCGGTTTGAACCGGTTTGAACCGTTAGACGAGTTGACGAATGAACTTACGAAACAACAGGTGCTATTTTTTTTAATTCTACATATTTTGTTGATATTACATCGTGCAAATATTTAAAGGTAATTGAAAAATAACAATTAAAATATGAAAACAAATAAAAATAATCAGAATTAAAAATGTCAAAATAAAAATAAACAAATATCTATGTAATACCGTGTTTAAAAAAATACAAAAAAATATATAAACTCTATTAATAACATAAAACCGTACTTCTTAACTTTGAGAATAAAATACAATTTTAATAATCAATAATATAATAAATACGTAACTAATTTTTGTAAAATCATTTGAGTCGTAGAAACTTAATTTGGTACAAACAACTTAATTAAAAAGTTTTCATACGACTATTTAGGAATAATATTTGGTCTATTTTTTTTAGAAGCTGGGCAATTACGTCGCATATTACATAATAATGAAAACAAAATTACACCGTCAAGTCAGTGAAATCTACCAGAGTCCGTTTCATTTCGGTTCGGTCGGTAAGTCGGTTATGGCTGTTGTATTTAAATTGACGATGCGCGCTAACCGTATCCGCTGCTGTAAGTCGGTTCGTATTGGTCGGTCAAGTTTTATTAGGGTCGGTAAAGCACGTCAGGAGCCGCACGCGATTTGTGGATGGCGGCATAAACAAGAATTGACAGGCGCGCATGCGCGCAGCGCGATACGAACGAATGCCACGGTAGAACCGGTTTACGAAGACGTTAACCGATTCAACTCGGTCCATGCTCAAACCGGTTTGAACCGGTTTGAAAAGTCGAGTCGTTACATCTCTATTTTTTACCCGGCTGCGCAATGCAAGAGCGCGAAGCGCGACGCGCAGACAGGGTTATGTGTTTAACAGTCTATATATGTATGTTTGTTCCTTTGTTACCCGGCTGCGCAATGCAAGAGCGCGAAGCGCGACGCGCAGACAGGGTTATGTGTTTAACAGTCTATATATGTATGTTTGTTCCTTTGTGGCACACTAGAGACCAAACGCCTGGACCGATTTTGATGATTTATACATCAATCGATTCGTCTCAATCATGGGAGTGCTACTAAAGATATGATAGTAATCAAAATTCAATATGGCTAAAATTAGGCGCCATATTGTGACGAGGTAAAAAAAATAAGTTGACAAAATATGTCGAGTGGGGTATCACTGTCTAGATAATCAAAAATCATATTTAGGTTCCTAACACCATTTTTCATTTAATATGATTGTTTAGGATCTACAACGCTTTAAAGTTGTATATTAACCACTTACGCTTTTAATTTCAATCTTACATTTGTATTTCACCTAAAAAATACTGAATGGATTTTAATGAAACTTAACAGTAATATAGCTCATATATGATAATTACATATATATAATAATTTATGTAGTTATTGAGTGAATTAGCCAATATATAACAATAAGTGTCACATAAGACGGAAAAAAATCTCCCATCTGCGAGCCATTTTGGCCTGCACTGCGAAAACTATAAGTGTTACATGAATGTAATGTAGAGTGAAAATGTATCTCTTAAATAGTTCTAAAAAAAGTCCGTGGCACCATATATCTATTTTTAATGTGTAAGTCATTACCGCTAAAATAGTGAATCAAAACTAAAATATTATTTGATATCTATTTCCAAAATGCACATTTTGTATTAACAAATCATTTTTTATCAAAGTAATACTTTTATCGCTTTTGATATTTAAAGACGATAAACTTTGCTTTTTACACTATGTCATTTCGACAAATATTTAAAAAGTTACAACGATAGCGCGGTGTACTATGTAAAAGAAAAAAACGGGGTATTCGCAGTATCTGATCCTATACGAAGCACTAACAATAAAACTGTGATACAGTTCCTTCTTATTAAATGATGAAAAATATATTATCATAACAGGTATTTATGATTATTAAATTTTAATGAAAAACTCAGAATTTTACTGTTTTTCATTTTTTTAACGATATTACTTAATTTTGTAATAAAATATACAAAAAAGGTTTACTTAATATAATGACAAATAACCCATTTCTCGCTAGTAAGTACATAAGTATGTACTCCAATAAGTATTGGAATCCCTATATTATTAATCAGCTCGCGATAATATTGGTTTTGTAGTAATTCTACAAAAATCAAAGTAAATAATGTAGATTTTTATAGGTAAATCACCCCTTTCATCACCCTACGCCAATAAGTATTGCCATGTTGTAGCTAAGGACCAAGTTCCCATCTACTTCTATATCGGAATTCATTATATTCGATTTAGCTATTAGGGCACGGAAGCGCAACAAACAAACTCACTTTCACATCTATAATATTATATTATACTTACTAGTGATCCACCCGGGCATTGTACGGGCGAAATTTATTTATCGGGATGAAATATAGCCTATGTCACTCGGACAAAATGTATTTAAATAAAGAAAAATGTAATAATAAATAATGTAGCTACCTTATGATAAATTTATTTGATGGTTTATTTGATTATAATTGTAAAAGTTACTTAGCATTTGTGCTTAACAGTGATACATTATTCGGTATTTTTTTAAACAAAAAAAAAATTTGGAAAATAATTGCCATGATTGCCCTACTGGGAGTACTCTACATTCAAGCTTTACACTACCAATAAAAAAGGGTCGATCATAAATTCTTTGACCTGTTTTAAGTGAACGCTTTAAAGAAAACTACAAAGAGAACTATAAATTGATAATAAATGAGATTGCTATGGTGCTCTACCTAATTATTATGCGCCTTTAGTTTAATCAAATATTATAAACTTTGCTTTGGTGATTGCATAATTATTTAATTTAGTGATCTAAGGCAGTTGCCACCATTGTCCAAAACAACAAACGGTAATTACTGCTTTCTTCAACCTGCGACATAAACGTCATTGATTGGTATTATAGGGTGATTAAAAACATTTGAAGTTAACTTCTGGCATCTACATATTGGGTTTCTGTGAATTATGTGAGTATATCAAATTATGAGACAAGGGACTGACACTGCATTTGTGTATATCACAATCTTAGACGTCCGGCATTGACATGACAATGCAGCCACTGCCAATTTTAAATAGTCGACGAATAAAAGTAAATGAATTTTATATTTACTGCTAAACTATTAAAAAAAACATAAACAAAAGATGACTTTTTGAGTAAGTGCTAGTTTACTATAAAATTAACATACATTAGAGATATTAATGTATCGACTTGATTTAACTTCACACATTTTTGCGAAAATTGAGGCCCATCTGTAGCCTTGACCCCGCTGGTAAAGTCTCTATATGTCTTAATAAATCAATCTTTTAGACCGACGTACTTAATAATTCCCGCGATATTAATTCCCTTACTGAAGTAACAAGACTACGGTATATACCGTCTTAAAATACTAACTAACTAAAAAGTGTGGAATAAAAAACATAATATTTTTCAACAGTGGGTCCCGACTGTTAAAGTAGCTTTGTTCCTTATTAAAAGAATTATAGACTACTGGACTTGTTTTCTTCTTTTCAGTTTTTATTTGAAGTATAATTAAGCAGTCGGGTTTTTTGATTTTTTAAATTTACCTTTTTTTTTAGATATGTTTTTAATTTAAATTCAGCAGCAGACTATAGATCTGGATAATTTATATACGTATCATTTCCTACCTACCTACTTAAGTGATAGATTTTGCCACCTTGTGATTATGCACTCAATTCTGTAGTACTTTAATGTTTACTTTTTAGACATATTTCTGAAAAATAATACTTTTAATATTGAAATTAATATAATCTGACTCTATGATGCGCGTGGTATGTACGGCAGGTTTCAAGGTGTCACCTACTCAGAGATCCTGGGTTCGAATTCCGGTGAGTCAAATGTTTGTATGATGAAGACGAGTATTTATATCCAAGTCATGAATGTTTTTATCTATTTCTCGATAAATATACTTATATAATTATCAGTATAATATCATTTTTTTTGAGTGTGTATGCTGTTGGCCACTGATGATCTTAACAACGTCACCGGATTAGGGGACGGCGAGATTGAGGGGACCTCAAGCCGAGAATTGGTGTGTGCCTGTAGAGGTAATCCGGGTGGATGGATTCTCCCCACGGGGGGAGTCTCCTCTCCGTCTGGAGCCTCTAGACCACTCAAACCTGCTCGGCTCAACTAGAAGGCGTCTGTGAGACTCAAACCTCGGCTCTAGTTAGCCGTTGTCGTGGGGAGCGGGGAAAACCACCCAGCTATATATCTGTACCTGGTATGGCGTGTCGTGTGTAGACCAGGTCTTCGCACTCTTATCCTACGGGTGCGGTGTCTGCCTAATGCTAAGCTAGTGTGTAAGTTTGCTAGCTCTGTAGTGTTGGTGTTTGTAGAATTTCGTCGTCGGGATATTCTAAGACGTGGTAAGGCCGACGGAATCGGAGGGACCTACGAGTAGAGGACGGGAGAGCGGATAAGTGATAACTAGAGGCTTTAACTAATAAGGCGCAGATTTATCGAAGTAACGTCTCGAGGCGTCCTTTTTGTACTACTCGATGGAATCTAGCTTAAGATCGCCATGCAAATCGATATTGTGCACGGACCACGGGCAACCCGTGGCACTGCGCAATACACGATTTTGCAGCATTTTTAAGGGATTAAGACGTAACGGATGTTACGGTTATCTAACATGACTCCCTAGTACTTGACCCGGTCCTCCCATGGGATGACCTGGTCAAATAATTGGATGTCCGGACGTGAGCGCGTGGGAGGCGGTGTCGTGCTAAAGAGGATCGCGACGCTTTTTTCCGGATTACCCTCGATACGCCAACTACTGATCCAATCGTCAAGGTTGGTAGCGGCTGATTGAAGTCTATTACAGACTGTTCCGCGACGTATATCGGAGGTGTAGAGGGGCGTTGTCATCGACGACAAAAGCGCAAGATCGACTTTAGGAGTCTTGGGCATGTCGTTCATAAAGACTAATTAGAGGATGGGCGAGAGTGGCGAGCCCTGAGGGATGCCGGCGCGTATAGGGCGGGGATTAGTAATATATATCCTAATCGTTACCCTAGCGTCCCATAACGCAAGCCTTGCAGTGCTTACTTTGGGGCTAGGCTAATTGGTGGGACTGTGAGAAATATTTTTTTAATAATAATAAAATCACTGCCCCTAAGCGTCTAAAAACTATTATTAGTCTCTTATTTGATCATGTTACTCGTAAATAATGCATCTTAGCAAAGGAATGTATCAAATTCAAGAGAAAATTTAATTACACGCCTTCGATAATCTAAAGGCAAATTAATTGGTTTAAGTTTCATCAAAGCTTCGAAGCGCTTGTTCAGCTACATGGGTTTCTAATCCCTGCAGGCTTAAACCATGAAGAGTTTAGCGAAGGCTTTTTAACTAAATTAAACTTCCAGATTTACATTGCGCTATAAAAAGAAACTTCTGGCCTCCACTCAAAGTGCCTTTTACGATGTCACATAAAAACATCTCGGTGTTTGGAATATTCAACCACAGCTCTGTTGTGGGGTGGCCACGCGATCGGGATGAGTAGGATGAGACGTCATAGGATGAATACGAAACAACCTGGTAACGCAAGGACAATGGTATATATATTCTTTAAAATAAATATTGCAACAACAAATAAGATTTTCTTTATATTTGACTTACACTGATTTCAACACCGTTTTAATATATTTTTTTTCTTTATTTTTGTAAAATATTAAAGTCTGAATATGATCTCTCTAATGTCTTAAATTATGTTCAGTATTCTGTCTTATGCGATATAATATGATGTGCAATTATGCCCTTTATTTTATGCATGGTCGAAATACAAGACAGCAAAATATGCCATGACAATAAGGTACCTACTTTGATTTTTTGCATAAGCCTTATGGCTTTTTAATACCTAATGCATCGTAAGTAATAAAAGCGTCATTCATAATATATATATATTTATCTTATCATTGGAGAGAAAAGTAAATAAAGTGTCTGAAAAGTAACGACATGAGGATGAGGAATATAATACCAATAATAGAATTAGGAAGACAACCCTAGATACGGCGATAGTTTAGTACAGGTTGATATGTGTTAACGACTATTATTTTAGGACCGGCGCGACTCACCGTGACTTCGGAGCACGTAAAAGCCTAATAAAATATTTTTTTATCACTAATCCGATGAGTTTATTACCCAAAGTTGATTTACTTTATCAAACAAAATCAAATTAGGTTTTTTGTTTGCACGTTATTATAGTTGCTTCGTTATTTTGATAAGAATTGTGGTAACTCTACTCTTTGGCGACGTCAAAGAAAATTAACGGCACATTTTAAAAACCCGTGCTTTTTCTCTGGTCATATTAAAAGTACTCGCATAGAGAACATAACTCAATAACGTGAAAGATTTTAAATTATTATTTATAAACCAATAAATGGTGTTAAGTGAATATTTAATGGATAATAATAGTAGATCTTATTAAAATTATATGTTTTTATTTCTATATGGCTTCGCACGGCCTGTGCATTTAGCCAATGTCAAGTGTTAAAATGTTTACAAATACTAAAGCACTCGTAGTCAAAGTAATAAATCAAGTCAAAGTAAGTCGCAGTCATGTCAATCCCCCCTTCCCTATATTTCAGTAAAAGTGTGGGGATTTACTGGAACCTCCCCGTGGACTTCTGGAGGGAACGTCGAAAGACACTTTTCGCTATTTTGTTTCACTTGCCAACACTTTTGCATGTTCCCGAACACTAAGTGGTTAATAATCTACCATTATTAGACACTAACATCCGCCATAGTACAATTTTCAACAAGAAAAACAAAACCGCCAAAGTGACGCTTCTCGATCCTGCCAAAGACTGCTTTTGGGTCGAATCTTGAGGGTCCAACGGGTACTAGACCAAAATTAGGTAAATTATATGTTAGTCTATGCATAACTATGTTATATTTCTTAATACACACATTTGTTTTCGGTTGACGTACTTTGTAACAGTAGTTTTAGTTCATATTTTCTTTAGAGTCATTTTTCCCCCTTTATATTTCTGTGTCCTCCTTCATGAATAACGAATTTGATACTTTATCATAGTTTTGTGTAAAACATTAAACATTATCTGATTCATTAAACTGAAGTGAGTGAGAATTATTTTCTATGATGCTATGCCCGCTATGCCATTGAAAATACCACCACCGACCCATGATCACACTAAGTGTTGTAATATTAGCAGTGTGACAAAGAAAAGAACGAAAACCCAATTTTTACACTGGTATTATAATCTTATGTGACCACGAGTCGGGAGTGAAATTACTGTGCCCAAATAATAATAATAATAAACTTTTATTTTCTCTCCACAATCTTATGCATGCTTCAAAAAATAACAAAAAAATGTGCCATATCATAGTTCTGAGAATATCTAAAGAAAGTTTTACAAAAAGAAAAACACTCGGTTGAAACCTATTCAGAATGGATCAGCATCTTCCGCTATTCGGGGGAATCAAGTGGCTTTTTTAAATGCTTAAAATAAAAATATAATAATCTAGAAAATGTTAGCCAAGATTATGCATTGCTCTTCGTATTAAAAATGTTAACTGAAATTTTGGCGACCGTTTCCGTTGTAGTATGCCTTCTACAATTTTCATTTGTTTATTCTTTTTCCTGTAATATAATAAAATTATTTAAGTTTTTTTCAAGCTTACCATTTTCTTCCACCTTTCTTCCTTATGGAATTGATTCAGAAAGTTGAAAGTTCGGGCGAACTCAAACATTTCCATATTTTCAATTTCATCATCAATTATTAAGTGGTTTAAGCGAATGAAATTTTTCTTTTACTTCTAAAGTTTCATTGAAGAGTGACCTTGCTCGAGTAGCAGTTGAATATTTTAACGGCTCATACGAAGGCCAGTACATGAAAATTTTAATTCTTTCACTCCTCTCAATTGCATTTCCAGCTATTACGTTTAATGGCCCGTAAGGAATTTTCACTGAAAGAAACAAAAATTACTTTTTTTTAACCTTGTACGTTTTTAAATGCTGCCCAATAGCTGACTTTTGTGATAGGGCTTGTGAGCAAGCAAGAAGCATACATTAACAGTTTTTATGCAACATTACATTTCGTACTGGCGATTTTTTGTTACATATTTTTAAAGTGTTGGTTTAAAACATAGATCAATAATCGAGAAGTTATTTGAAAAGCACAGTCACATCTATGTATAGTAATGCATGATTTAAAGCTATTTTACAGTTTCGAATAAGGCTTTTGAATGTCACCCATAAACTGAATAAAAGAAAGTAAAAATTTATACATATTTTTATTTTATTTACTAAACGTTGCCATATGTGGCGGAACTTCACTTTGAACGGTTTTGGGTACCGAAATGGCTGATAGTTTGTTTTGTACGTTTGTAATTTTAAGAATCCTTTCAATTGTAAGTTTAGTATGTACGTAAGACCCTTTTTTTGGAAAAATCAATAGAAATAAATAGGAAAATTGGAAAGTGGCATTTATGTCCTTATGGAAATATCAACATTTTCTTTATTATTAAATGCACAAGTTTAAAAACGGGGTTAAGTATAAATAAACTTAGTGTTGCAAGTGTCCATGGACGGCAATGACCACTTTCCACCGGGTGAACTGACATGTCTTTTCCTGCATAATCAAAAATATATATATAACCTAAAAACTAACAAGCAGCTGTAATGCCATCCGTAAATCGTTTTAAATTACGGAAGCAAATCAAGTTAATGTATTTAGAATAATAAAATCTTTTTAAGAACGAATCAAAAAGTTTACTAGACCCGTACCAATTTATGCTAATCGGGTCCGAATGGTCTTCACCCCTGGTAGAGGAGGGCGGCAGAAAATAAAACTGTTTATCATTCTACACTAAGTAAGTAGGTATGTACCTATAAATAACATTAGATTGAGTGATTACGTCAAGCAATTATGCGGCTAATTTATTTAGTCAACACAAAAATAGTCGTTATGAGAAACTTTTGGTAACTTTGAATGTGGAATATTTAAAAACCACAATAGCTGCTATGTTGAAATTTTATTTACGTATAGCTTATTTGATTATGATTCAGTATTTTTAGCGAAATAATAATATATTTCTTATAATAACTCAAAAAATCTAATTAACGACCGTATTATGATGTTTTCCCTGCAAAAACTGTCTGGAGTTTAGAACTGTGTGAAATTATGCCTATTTTCCTCAAGAGAAAATAAATTTGATTATAATAAACCACAAAACCTTTATATCTGTACAATATATAAAAAATCCCCAGCGAATTAGAACTTCTTTTCTTCTTAGTTGTCCGAGTCATAACACAGCTGCATTTCGTGGAAGTTTTCGCTATTCCTCTACGGAGTGCTGGAACAATATTCCTCCACCGTTTAAAGATTTTGTCACGTTACGTTCTTTTAAATACAAATATCAGGAATATTTACTTAATATGCAAAAGGACATTCATTAAAATAATAGCTGTATGTATTCATATTTCTTCATTTACATGTATTTATCGTTTATGTGTGATATACCTACAATTACATATTTGTAGATGTATGTATGTATATGTCCTTTTGTTTCCATTTTATATTGGGTTCCGTTTTGGAACGGAACCCGTATTACCATACTGTTAAATAAATTTATTTCTGCGCGTAGCGGTACCCTCACTTTATAACAGGTAGGTAGGTATCTGGCGGGAGATCAGCATCCAAGCATCGCCGAGGCGCTCCAACATTATGCCGAGTGGACACCTTTTCGGCACCATGTACGTACAAACTTGTGTATCAAACCATATTCTGTATTAATATTTGTAGTAAAAATATCATGGTAGGTTAGTACACTACTCAATAAATATTTTTTTTTATATCTTACATGATTATTATTTTTACAACCCATGAGGTGTTGGCAAAGCACAAAGGTGCAGCAGCTTAAGAGAAATATACCTATATAAGTACAATGTATAAACATCACTCTAATAGCCACACCTCTATGACGCCACTTTTGCCATTGATTTAGCAAAGGCATCCAGATAAAAACGCTGATAGTTTGCCAACCTATGGCACTTGTCCCACTGACGATGAACGAGAAGCGAGTAGAGCTAGGAACTAGAAACGAGTTGGCTAGCAGATGTAAGCGAGTTTATAGTTCCGACAGTTTTATCGCTGGGCTATAAGCAAGTGTGCGAGTACAATGGGCGATTGTTCGCGCCTTTGGCTCGTAGTAACAGTCCTGAGCAGAAATGCACGCGCACGCGTTTTGACGGCCAAGCGAGTATCGCTGGGCGAGTATTATCTTTGATAGGTCTCGTCGGTCAGCGACAACTAGTGGAGAGAGTTGAACCGCCAGTGTGAAGAGTCAGCGATCAGCTTTTAATATATGCATCTCTTTTGTTTACATGGAATGTATACCTACTGTAGTTTTTTGAGCGAGAAAATAGCCGATAGTTAGTCGCTTCCTCGCCGGCGGTGAGATAACTGCCTATAAATCAAAAAAAAAATCCAGATGTGCCATACCATTCATCGGCTTTTACTCTTTGCTTAAAATCATTGGCTTATACGTCAGTGGCGGACTAAGCTCGTGAGAGGCCCGGGGCGGCAAAGCTGAATGAGGCCCCCCAGCTTTAAAAAAAATGTAGTTTCTTAGTTTGTTTCGTTAAAATCTGGCAAGTGAAATTAAATTCCAATTAAATTAAGTCGGCCAAATAAACATATATACTACCTTTCTGCCGACAAACTGTGTTGCAGTTTGGCAGACTTATGCGCTTACCACACGCACAAGCTTCACCACAGTTTGGCCTGCGCAAGCATCTCGCACGAAAAAACTGTACACTTTGTGCGTTACCACACGGCACAGTTAAGTACGCGCAAGCCTCATTCTTATTGAAATCATTGGCGTGGAAACAATGTTTACTAATGAAAAAACATTTCTTATGCTACTATTTTACAAGTGTTTGCTATTTAAAAAAAAGACAACGCAAAAGTCAAAATTTAAGCGATCAAAGTGTACAAAAAAAATGGCTGTTGAATAGAAAAATCATACACATATTAATCTAATTAAAGATTTAAGAGATGTTCCAAACGATTTTCATAATTATATACGGATGGATGAAAATTCTTATGGTGAATTGTTACATTTTTTGCCATTTTTGAGTGACGATGACGAACGACCTCATGAAACGACGAGCGAGCCTCGACACAAAATACACTCGACTGTGGCATGAACACTGAACACCCAACCACACGCACAGACAAGTACGCGCAGGCCGGGCTTGCGCAGGCAAAATTTCAAGCAAGTCGAAAAGTGCGCAGGCCGCGCTGTGGGGTTGGTGCGTGATACAGTTTTACCAACTACACGCACCGTGTTCCGTGTACAAACCGGCCTGCGCAGGCAAAACTGTGGTGAAGCTCGTGCGTGTGGTATGGGCCTACCACACGCACGCACGCACCTACCATGCGGAACACGGTGCGTGTAGTTGGTATAACTGTATCACGCGCCAACCCCACAGCACGGCCTGCGCATTTTTCGACTTGCTTGAAATTTTGCCTGCGCAAGCCCGGCCTGCGCGTACTTGTCTGTGCGTGTGGTTGGGCGTTCAGTGTTCAAGCCACAGTCGAGTGTACTTTGTGTCGAGGCTCGCTCGTCGTTTCATGAGGTCGTTCGTCATCGTCACTCAAAAATGGCAGATTTGCGTACGTACAATCGCGAATTCACGTCTGAATTTATTAGTTTATACAAATCTCTGCCTGCACTCTGGAAAATTAAATCTAACGATTATTCCGACCGAAATAAAAAGAACGACGCCTACGAAAGAATGATAAATAAAATGAAAGAAGTAAGAACATAATTTTTGCCACTAAATACCTATGCCTAATACCTACTACCTACCTACTTGCACATATTATTATGTATATATCCTATTGTTTTTACATGTTTTTTTAATAGCAAACACTTGAAAAATAGTAGCATAAGAAATGTTTCTTCATTAGGAAACATTGTTTCCACGCCAATGATTTCGATACGAATGAGGCTTGCGCGTACTTAACTGTGCCGTGTGGTAACGCACAAAGTGTACAGTTTTTTCGTGCGAGATGCTTGCGCAGGCCAAACTGTGGTGAAGCTTGTGCGTGTGGTAAGCGCAGTAGGCTCATTAGAATAAAATTTGTAACTTTTTTTTTAAAACAAATAAATAAAAATAAATAAAACAATATGGTAAATATTGACTAGAAACGTAGGTGCATATTGACTAGAAACTACGGATTATGATTTCTAGGCTAAATTGTACGAAGAATTACTTATTTTTTCCAAATACTTAAAAATTCACTAACTCAACTCTAAACTCATTTACTTTTATACCGCAACAAAAATCAAAAACACTACTACACTTTTTAATGAGGTTACTTTGAAAGGATAAGATCGCTTAATAAAACTAAAAACTAATACTATAAATATTTATTTATAATTTGAAAAAAGGCTTATCTAAGGTTCATGAAAATATCGAAACACACTAATAAACTATTAAATATCAACGTACTTAATTTTTAATAACTATATTTGAAATGAGGCCAATCTTAATTTTTCGACGTAATATAGTGAATGTTAATAAATGTAGGCGTACAAGAGTGAATTATTTGTACTTCATTCATTCAGGGATTCTTGAAGAAGTACCCGCTACAGAGACGGGAATTGCCCCATCGTATTGGACGCGCTCAGCAAAGTTAAAAGAATATTAGAACCGCGTAAGAAGTCTAGTTTGCTGTGGTTTTCTGATCTTGATGAAATTATTAAATTAAATTATGTAGGTACTTAGCACATTTATAAAGTCTAGTTTAGGATTTGATCAGAGGAACGCGGAGGCATTTGGGGGCCCCCCAAGACCGGAGGCCCGGGGCGTTCCGCCCCTTCCGCCCCTCTGTTAGTCCGCCACTGTTATACGTTTATTCTTTCGCTACAAGTCCAGCATATAACGAGCAAATGTCAGGTCACAAAAAATTCAAGCTTATAATACAACCTGTCTGAGAAGAGCAGGTGAAGGCCAGGTCAAGGCTTCAGTGCAGTCGGCTCATATTAATACAAACGTGCAACATGCATGTGCCGTCGATATGTTCACGTGACCGCCATCCGCACCGAAGGCCAGCTGAGCCCGCCTCTAAATTTATAAACAGCGCTGCAGATACCCACTACAACCAGCATGGCCTATTTCTGTAAGTGCCGATAACGCCGCGAATTATGAAGGTTCGACGGCAATTACAACGGCCCCGCTTTATGTTATTAACTCGGAATTGATTCGGTTTCCACAGCAATAGTGGTTGTATTGATAAAGTACTATATTATTCTGATGCCTATATATTTTAATGCCTACAAGGAGAGGTATACTCGAGTTATATTAGTGAGAAACGAAAGAAGAACCTGTTTCCCACTATGCACAGTGCGTATAAATATAAAAAAATATCAGCATTTCTTAAATAAATGAATGTTTTCTTTACGTTTGACCTTTTCTTAACGCAACGACGGCACTCCTGCTTTTTGCTCAGAAATGTTTGAATCCCAGTAAGTCTAGGCTGTTTAAGTACATTATTTCGTTGCCAGAATGATAATGATGAAGCGCAACAAATTACACAACCCCTTCTGGTGTGTTCAGCTTTAAAGGAGACCTGTTCCGAAAATACTTACCGCACCAGAATAATGTCCATTTCCAGCTATCTTTACCTTGCCAGTATGCAGGCAATCCCCTACCCCACCTAGAAACCTAACTCATCAACAAAAGAACAACACCACCAAGGGTGTTATTCGACTCTGGTCTTCTGTAAGGCGAAGGTTAATCCCCCAATTCCCCTACCCGTTATAATCTACCTACATTGAATATTTTTTTTGCATTTTTCAAGAATAAAAACGAACTCTGTCATCTTCTATTCTAATTATAAATATGTATGACGCAATTTCGTCAACTTGTGCCATACCAAGCCAAAACAATTCGTGTGAAGCAGAAACGCGGCTAATTAAAGAATAAAATTGGCCCCGAGCAGTTTTTACTGCCAATCATAAAAGAGCCTTTAGAACACAACATAAAGTTACGTACCTAGAATTTTTATGCGAGTCAGGCGTTTTATTTGGAAATTAAATTCGCCAACTCGCGGATTTTAACATGTGCTGGCCAGCTTTATTGCTTTCCAAATGCTTTATTAAGATGGGTTTTGAACAAATAAACAAATATAAATTTCTTTGTCATTCAATAATGCGCTTACATGTGTAATTGCCATTAATTATAAATTAAGTTAATATAGGTATGAAACAAATACAAAATGTTCGACAACATATATGTTCAGATCCCAAGAATAGTGTTTTAAAGGCTTCAGTTATGAAAAATTTAAATAACAATGTTTAGAAGTTTAGAACCACACTCATACAGATTTGAGACAATAATAGGTAAGCTTACCACGGCCTTCGGCTACGGAGATTGTAAGAAAACTCCCAAGTTTCTAGAAAGTCATCACATCAGTGTTTGAAAAAATAAGTTAGTCTATGATCCAAATCAATCTTAATATTAAAAACAGTAGTGCAATTTTTTTTCTTGCCTTTAGATAATAAAATTATTTTATTTACCACATATTTCAATTAAAGGATTTTCCCAAAAATACTTCTACATTGAAGTGAGACTAAAAAAAACACAAAAGAAGTTGCTAACTTTCCTACTGGACATGATTCGAGCTCAAACAAAATGTTACATAATATTTTTAGCTTAAAGACATTGTTGAACTGATTTATTTTATGTAGAATCATGTTTATGTTTTAATATTTCTACTGTCATTGCTATGTTTTTGTGTTAAGAGTTAGATGCTACAAAAACGTTTTGTCGTTTTTGGGGTTGGTAAATTTATTAGATAGCTTTACCGGGTAATTAATTATTATTAAACTTCCGTGTAAAAGAGGCGAGGAATTTGCGATGACTCTCAGCATATTTTGTCATAGCCCTGTGCTAAGTCCATTTATCGTGAAATGTATCTTATTTTTGGGGATTTTCACTAAAAGTGTGAAAATGTAAACCTATTGCTAAGTTTACGCTGTCTGTCTGCTCGTGTATCACCGGTCTATAATTTATAAACTCATAAATCCTAATAGGTTACCTAACCTAGACAAAGTCAGGTAAAATTGATCTGTATATACGTAGATATTTATGTTGCTGCGATACATTTTTTTTTGTTATAACGGTAAAATCCAGATGCAACAGATGCAAAGATATTTCGTGCAGCATTTGTAGTAGGTACGATACATTTTTTTCAAATTTCTTTGTTCGTGTAGGAATCGTTGTCTCAGGTAACCGGTGGGAACGTAGGGAGCGAGTATCGTATGGTTTCCTCTGATAGAAAGATGAAGGTGGGATAAGGGAGAATAACTCCTCAGAACATTCGCGGTGGTGTAGACGATCGAATGCGCTTAGTGAGCGTAGTTGAAGAGGCTCGAGGTGTTTAGTCACCTCCTCATTGCACAATAATGCGGGTCCCGCGCCACTAAACCTATCCAGAGCCTTGTGACAAATGCAGGATTGTGTTTTATTCTATTTTCATGACCTATAGTATTGGACAATGGTGGGATACTCTTACGGCCGCACTCGGAGCATTTAACTTTTAAGCTTGTCTAAGTTTGATGAAGTCACTTTCTGCGATAACATAATAATGTGAAGACTCGAGCAAATACTGAATTAAAGTATTTGATTAATTTAACGTTTCTGAGTTAGAGCGCGAGCTCAACTCGAATTTAGCGGCTCTTTGTTGAAATGAAATGAAATTTATTTATTCATACAAAACAGAGTAGATACATTTTGGTGGTAATTTTGATTTAGTTCGTCTATTTTGCCAACGACAGGGCAAGTGAATGTCAACTTAATTTAATTGTAAAATTTGTATTGTACTTATGTCATTTAATTTATTCTATTCTACGGCAATTTTCGATTCTAAATATTCTCTGAGTAAAAACATTTCGTTAACAGCCACATTTTAAGCTTCCTTTTAAATATAGGTAAACTAAGCTCCGTTATCAAGAGTGGTAACTTATTATAGATTTTTATACAATTCGCGTGCGTAATGGACGTAAAATGCATGAAATGTTATGCGGCAGCATTGGCGTACTGTACTTACTTAGGTACTTTGCAATTTTCTAAGGCCAAGCGTTCTGGTGCGCTGTAGGCATAATTTTCAATGTTTATAGATTTTGCGGTTGAACAGCTGATTTGGTTTGAGTACCTATTGTTAACCTAAATTTTTATGTTTCAAAGTAAGTAGTTCAAGGCGTAATGTTGGTCTTATATTAGAGAAGTAGGGCCACCGGTATAGCGGATTACGTGCTTTAAAAAAAGGAAAGCTTTTGCGCTTGAATTGCAACGTTCGCCTGAAGCCTCCGTCTTACAGAAGACAGAATAGAATACAATTTTTATTATTATCTCATAAACATGAAATAAGTACAAAGTTTATGCTGTGAAATTAATATTTGTGACACATACGAGAATTAGTGCGAGCACACACCTAAAAAGGGATAACCTGTGCTGTAGGTTCCTGCACTTCTTCCAATATTTAGAACAACAATCAAATTGGTACCTATTTAACATTAAGAAAATGATGTTTTGTTTCTCGTCTTCGAATACGGCTTTAGTCTTTTCCATCGCAAATGACAAAGTGGCAGCCTGTAATGGTAAATCTATCTATCTTTATTTAATGGGACATTGATTTGTTTGTTGCGGCTCTTTAATAGGTCCAATGATCATGTTTGCTCTGACACACGTTTTACGGGTGAAGCGAGTTTAGTGGTTAACCCATTGTCAATCAATCAAGCAGGCGTTAAAGAGTTTTTTTTATGGATACGTATCTATACTTGCCTACTATTTTTTTTAATAATATTGTGAATCTGAATAGTTGGTTTGGTTGAACGCGCTAATCTCGGGAACTACTGATCCGATATGAAAAAATATTTTTGTGTTAGATAGTCTATTTATCAAGGAAGGCTATGACATCATGCTACGACTAAAAGGAAGAGAGAATCATTGAAACCATAGATTTAAACATTATGAAAAAAATACCTTGAAAAATATTTTCTTTTTGAGCTTAAACGGTTAAACTATCACAAAAAAACGTAACAAATAAATAATAAACCTGTCATGAACATATATTTTCGTCTAATAAAATTAAATGTCGTAATAAATTAACTGTATATAAGTAGGTATTTCCTCTGTCAGTTATTTAGTAATGGAGTTCGCTTTTATTACCAGTGGATTAACTCATATATTAAAGTAGGTATTTGATATATCAGAGTGAACAGGTTAGTTCAAACATCAAAGCTGTATATCAAAACCAATACAATGAAACCTAACCTAAATTCGGAAATTACTATCAAAAGCAACGTTTCACGTCGAAAATTGAGAAGTAACAAAGTCACTAATAACTCGAACGCTCTCGAGTGGAGATCGGCCATTGTTAGGAAAGGGCAAGTTATTTACAAGTGGAAGGGCCTCAAAGGTTGCTCTTGTATCTCTATTGAGGGCCGGGACACCTCCGACAATGGCGTACTGCCTTTTTTACTTGCTCTCTCTCGACACGAATAGTTTTCAGACAATTTTTTTATGTTAACGAAAATTCGTGGTGGCTTTTTGTTGTGAATGTTTTGAGGCTTTTAAGGTAATATGCTCTTCGATTTTTTTAAAGAGCAACTCATTGTTTTATCATTTACTTTTACTTTAGTAGTATTTAATGTAATTACAATAACGAATTAATAAATGTACATGATAAAACAATAACTTTCTAGTATTTTTTGAGACCAAAAAATTACTAGAAAAAAAATCACGCGGACCAGGCAACAGACGGGACTCGAACCCGCACCCTCTGCTAATCACTGACCGTTAAGCTACCGCGGACCTAATTGTCCGTGTCGATTTTTTCTCTCGTATTTCTTAGGCAAGGCTGCAAGGCAGCACCATCTCATCATCTTAAAAAAAAAGATAAACTTCGTCTCGGGCTTACATTCGTCTACTCGTTTATAATAACCAAGTCACCGCACCAATATCATGAATAATTATTACGTCACAACCGCTATCATCGCGTTTCAAATATTTAAATTCTTACAAGTTTTTCGCACTTTGATATCATTAATTTCTTGCTCTAATAGAAATTTTATTAACAAATATTGATGGAAGGACAGCTTAAAAGTAATTAACAACTTAAGAGTTTATATAAAAATAAAATGAGGCTTATTTGAATTACATGCATATTCCCTATTCCTAAATAAAAAATTCTTAACATATTTTATTATTCGTCATTATATAGCGGCAATACATTCCGTAAAATGATAGACGGACGGACAGTAGGAATTCCATTGTCACCATTTGGATAAGACACAAAAAAGATCACATTTCTATAGCTACTGAATTCAATTTCATTTAATACCGTCCAGTCCTTATGTTCACCCGATGTAGCCCAATCAAATTACTGCCTCCAACCAATCATTCAACTAAAATATCGACTGTGTATTTGGCAATATATAAATTGACTGGCCATTCGGGAAGTTGATGAGAGGTTGGGAGTTGTTGCCAGGGGTCGCTTTTCAACAGTGTTGCATACTCTCAAAAATATTCTCCCCTAAAGCCTAAACCTCAATAAATCTACCTCATTTCAGTATAACCTAGAAAAAAAGAACGGAATAGTTTTATTAAAACATCATAGACAGTAGTTTTTGTAAGATGAAATGTTATTTAATTGAACTGTATAACGAAAAATGTGTGTATTTAGACACGCAATAAAAGTTATTCATTTTATTAAAAAAACAGTCGCCAATGCGAATTCCTGGAAACCAACCAAAAAACATTATAATTTTAAAATCACAAGATGGAATGCAATAAAATAGGTAAAAAAAAATGAAAATACTTAAATTTATCTCATCCCACTTATTTTATACCTAAATATGGGGGGGAAATGCCTAAGTTGGTAACATTGCTTGGCAGCTCACAGACAAATTACAGTGAGGTAGAGTATTTGATACGCCTTAGGTAGTTACTTCGTTATTACTGAACAAATTCGGTACCTATACCTTAGTCGCTTTTGAAATCATTTACCAAATACGACGTCTACGGCAGAAATGTCAAGGTCTGTCTAGCTTTTATTAGATTTTACCGAAGCTGATTTACTGTAGGCCAGCTGTTTCTATTTTAATGGAATTCAACGTCGATAACTTTATAAAAGCCTAATTGATGAACTTAGAATCATTGATAATTGACTATTAAAGGTTATTAGTTATTTCCTCTGTCAAAGAGTTATTGTTTGTATCAAACTCATTGTAGTATGTGGAATGCTTACTTTATAATTAATTTCTAATGCATTATTAAATTAAATTGTTAACTTTTTGCATTCTATCTCTATTTAGACTTTTAGGAAAATCTCACACTATTCCTCATGGAGTAGTTCTGCTCATGCAGAACGTGCTTAAAAAAGGGTAACTACAAAAGTTTTCTTTCACATACTTATTATATGTCAATAATATAATAAAGTATAAATAATATAATAAAGTAAAGCTTTTAATAAATATAGGAAAAATCATAAATAAAAAAAAAACGTATAATTGAGTTATTTACACATATTATGATTGATCTATATAGCGGACTAAGAATGTTGATCACTGGTTTCTCAGTCTGGATGTAGAAACTTAATAATCTACTAATGTGAAACTCAATGATCACTATTAAAAGGCAGCACAAGTTATATGAAATTTGTTACTGAGGTAACATTTTGTACAATTTATTAATACTAACATTAAAAAAGAATCTAATATAAATATTGACTGCATATTCTTGTATTAAAGCATAGGATAGGTACATCTCATCTAGGTAAGAAATTTTAATAATAGGAAGGAGGCATACACGGGTAGCTTCAGTTAGCAACTAAATATAGTGATGAGTGAAGCTTCTGTTTCCCAGTAGCTCTCGATTAATTAACAAACTTGCACGTGCCTCCCAGTTCCATAAAAGTCGTTTTACGACTTCTAAACGCGCCGGCGTGCGTAATTCTGCAGGAAAATAACTAAAACGCCATGTAAGAAACGTATTATTTACCTTCCTTTTATAGAACAACGGAATTTGTTTTAACTATTTACTAAAGCATTACAATTTATTATAGACGACAATCGAAATTTATGAATATCCAGCGAGATATTCATAAATTATAAATCTGAGCAAAGAGCGCTTAGCTCAGTTTTTTATCATCTCCTTTTAATTCAGGTACGTAAAGAAAAAAAAGAAAAGCATGCAAAACTCTAAAAACAAATAGCCTACAACTGCGCTTGAATGTTTAAGAACATTGTTATAAATAAATTCAACTAGATTTATTGATCAAAACGTAGTTTTTAGCACTATGCAAGATCGCTTTTTTATCACATTACTGGCAAATTGGGAATCAGAGCGGACTAGTGGATAAATGAACTGCACTAACGACTTAACTTACTCTGCGCTGAAGTTTCCCGTTTCTTAAACATCGCACATGCATTTTATCGAAGAATGGAAAATGCTGTATACTAATTACCACGGCCTAGAAAAGATCTGTTAGTTCTGTAGCGACTAATACATCTGTTTTAGTTTACCGTACCTGCTCGGGGTATTAACACATGCGCTTAAATCAGCATCTTATAAAATTATGTTACTTTAATTTTTTAACGTTGTAAATCTACCTTTTTAGTCAACATAAAGTAGCTTTTATTACGCATGAAATATGTAGGCAGCTTAAAATAGAAAATGATTTGCTAAGCGCTTGCTGTGAGGCCCCTGAAACCTACTCCCGTATTGCGTAGAGATGGCAAAGTCCGTGTATGAAGATCGTTAACTTAGGGGGCTCTTTAACGAGGCGATGTCTTCCTGGTTTCTACACCGGCCACGGGTCACCGACCCCAAACAGTCACTAGAACCGGTCTCGTTACCAAACCTCCATAGTGTCCCATACCTAACTGACGACCGGACGTAAAACCGTGCCTAGACTCGGGTGCAAAACGTGTAGTTAACACACGCCCTAATTTGTCGAGAGCATATAATAAAGCCTATAAAGTGATACAACAGACTCGTTATCCGAATAGAGTGTTCTATAGGACAAATAGGGTGCTCCATCTCTAACTTAGCGCGTTCTATAGGATAAAATAGGATACGGCTTCTCAAACTCCGCGCATTCTTTATAGGATACAGTCAATAAAGTATTAATTCACCGCAGGAACAGGACGCTGTCATTTCACTATAGTCTTAGTTAAGATGAAGACTAGTTTTTCAGACAGGCGCGGGCGTCCCATTTGAAAATGCGATACGTTCTACTTTTAAATTAAATTTAAATAAGTGAAAAATAACGGATCAGATAGACATTATCTTACGAATGGATCAACTTTCAAAACTTGTATGTATAGTATGTACCTATCTGTCTCACGTTCACAACAAAATCACTTAAGTAATACTATGTAGCTTCATTTTTCAATACTTTATGTCTTGAAAATTACAAGTCAGTCAAAATTGGAAATTATCAGTTTAGTACGAGGTACAGCAAAGTTAAAGGGTAAGTTGAATATGCGTTTTGCAGGTGCAGCTTTTTTGAGGGGAAAAAATAAAACCCTCTTAGCTGTCCCTTTATAATAATAATAATTCGAGAATGATAATTCAAGTCAATAACCTCGTTTTTCTCACCTAAAGAGTATGATAAAGTAACCTTCACACATTAATCGTAATTACTTCACGATATGACAGAATAGACACCCACAAAGTTGAACAGACTCAACGTTTCACCAAATTCAAATACTAATGACTCCCGTCGGTTATATTTTTTTCTGAGGTCATTTAACTGTAATAAAACCTTCACCTTTATGTGAAACCGACGTTATTAACAAATTTTACAGCATATATTCTCCATTAACAAAGCTCAATCAAATGTTGGTTTTACATTTATTCGTGTATGTTCAGTTATCACAACATTTAATTGTAGTTCAAGGATGTTGAAGCAATGTAACAACTTTGGCATGAATCACCACTGAATTATTATCTATACGACTATATATATTATCATCATGAAATAAACCAATTTTCATTATTCTTATTTTATATGTATTTAGTGAAGTGTCTGAATGAGTGTATGGATAGCCTCTCTCTTAAACTCAATCCGATCGTTAGTTCTTTGAATTTTATTGTTAGAGTCGCTCGTTACTATTCAAATAAGGGCGAGAATCTTTATACTGGCCAGCTAAACGTTTTGACCGATGTAAGCATCTTATAAAAGCTGGGTTAGTTTAAAAATTACTTTAATTAATTGACATTTGCAATATAGGTTTATTTATAAATCATATGAAAGAACAGTGACGAATAAAAGCCCAGAACCCACTTGTATTTGTCTTGCAAAATAACTACGTATTAAAATATTCAAAATTACTTCTACCAAAGACCTTGTACTTAACGAATACATAAATTTTAACCCGGTAAAAGAGACATTACTTATTTTATTCATAATTTGTGGTCTATGAATACCAAAATGAGGGGCTTACCATAAATTACTTTATGCATATGTTTCTAACGTATTACCGGATTTCCACGTACTCAACTCAATACCCGCAGGCGTCCTTTCGCATTGAGAACTTAATAGCCATACTTAAATATTAGCATAATAAAAATATTACCAAGAAAATAGCAAAAAAACTTTTTATTCTAAGATTTTCATGGTACGTCAAACGAATTTTTGAGACTTTTTTATCTTAAAAGGGTAGCAATACAAGCGTATGGACCGCCTGATGGTAAGCGGCCACCATAGCTTATAGACGCTTGCGAGAACAAAAATACCACTCGCGCCGTTCCCTACTCTGACTCTATCGCCTATCCCGTGGAACCATGGGAAGTTACTCACCGACAGAAACACAACACCACCACTTATAAGAAAAACTGCCTACGCGCGACCGGATGGTTCCCAACCTTTGTCACATATGTTCTATTTTTTTCGCGGACTCTATTGTATGTACTTTTGTTCCTCGTTGACCGCCGGACTTTTTTCCGCGGAGGACCTTTGTCCACCGTGTACGTTACCTGAGCGATGTATTACGGCGGACAAAAGTCCTCCGCAGACAAAAGTTCCTCATCTGCGCAGTCTATTACGTTTTATAAGATACATCCCGCAGAACATGCAAATGCGCAAAAAATTACCCCACCCCACCTGATGTTAAGTGTAAGTGGAGTCTAGTTGCGAAGATAGATGATGCGGCAGACAGTGTGCCGTTTCAGCCATTCATACCTTGTTGGCTTGAACTCAATCCCCTAGCGCACGGAGCCCTGCAACCCTTTACTTAACAGATGAAAAATTTTGAGATTGAAAAAAAAACGTTATGGAGTATAGACCGATAATATATTTAACCAAAGATTACATTTGTGGCGCCACAACATCGTAAGGGTGATAAATTATAACAGTAAGTAGATCAACGTAAATAACACACAGCTCCTCAAGCAACTCAACGCTACAAATGGTGGGTATTAATTGAGAGTTGTTAATCCGGAAGTAACATTGCCACTTTCCAAAGTTATAGTGATTTAATGAAACTGTAAACGGATAGTTTTGCAAGAGGAGTAAGGGGCGAACGGTAAATAACATATTAACCGGCCCAAATGTCAACCTCACCTGCACGCGTCATACTGACGGCGATGACCGTCGTGGTCATCTTCTAGCAGGAAGCACCACGACGTCGTCATCGTCGCCGTGCTTCCTGCTAGATAACTGACGAGGCTCTGGCGATCGAGCACTGGCGGTATAACCACACCCACGACCGGGCAACCGGTCGGAAGAGGCTTCAGCGACCTTGAGGTCCAAAGTACCTCTAAAATGTCTGGTGCTGAAAGCAAGGGGAAACTACTGCACTACATTTCCCACAGAAAGTCGTCATGAAGGTACAAAATACGAAAATAGGTGGCCCTACGATCCGCTTAGCAACCGGCGACGTTCTGTGTCCGGGAAGACGGTGTGAAATTGGCTACCGGCCATAATGGTGTAGGAGACCATGGCATCACATGAAATCATACTACTGGAATCTCTTCTACAGTGAAGTTACGACAGCTCCAAAAGATTGGTACGTGGAATGTGCGCGGTTTGCTTTAACCTGGCAAGCTTGACATTCTTAAAAAAGAATAAGAGCGATGTCAAATAAGCGTTTGTGGATTAAGCAAGACCCATTGGAAAGGCCACTTCAAAACTGAATCGCACACTGTCTTCTTCTCTGGGAACAACGAAAACAGCCGAAACGGCGTAGCCTTTGTCCTACCTAATAAAACCAATAACTGTGTAATGGGATATGAAACTGTAAGCGATCGAGTGCTGGGTATTAAACTGCAAGCGAAGCCGATCGATTTTAACATTATAGAGTTATACGCACCAACTAGTACATCAAGCGACACAGAACTGGAGGCTTTATATACTGAAGTGGAATCGACCATAGCTAAAATCCCTAAGAGAGAACTCCTAATCATAATGGGCGATTTGAACTCGAAGATAGGAGCACATGCAAATCTGATTAGCCCATGTGTAGGGAAATTCGGACTAGGACAGCGAAATGAAAGAGGTGAACGCCTTATACAGTTTGCCTCTGAGAACAACTTAGTGATATTGAACAGTTTTTTCCAAAATCATCCTAGAAGAATATAGACATGGACGTCACCTAACGGCAATTATCGGAACCAAATTGATTACATCATGATTGGTTCAAGATGGAAAACTTTTATGAGGAATGTTCATACCTTACCTGGGGCTGATTGTGGATCACATCACCAATTTCTAGCAGCGTAAGTTTAGCTCAAGCTCAGAGCTGCTAGAAAAATTGAGAAGCCGACGAGAATAATTAGACGAGATAAATCTAAATTAATGGCTGTGATCAAGCAAAACTGACATCAATGAACTAACAATGATCATCAGTCTGCATCCCCGGATCAGCTGTGGTATCAGACAAAAGAGTTTCTTGAAACCGCTGTGACACAATCGAAACAATCTATACCGGTTCATAAACGTTAACAATGGATAGTGATAAAACTTTAGCCCTTGTAGAAAAAAGAAGAAACATGAAGTCTATTGGCGCCGATACAAGAAGCTTGAATAAAATGTCTGCTCTTATTCAAAAGGCCTGTAGATGTGATCGCAATACTTATCATCAGAAATTGTGTGCAGAAGTTGAAGCTAATGCAAACCGATTATCCATCACAAAGACTCTCTCTTCTAGAACATGGCCTAAAGAGAATCCTCAAGGCCAACTCCTGACTGAAATAGGCGCAATAGCTGAGGCTTGGAAGGGGTACTGTCAGTCATTATTTAAGGATCCACACGCTCATAACTTTCCTCCAACAGAGCGCAAGGACGAAGAAAAAGAGCCATCTATTCTTAAAGGCGAAATTCAAGCCGCCATCAAAAAACTCAAGAGCGGAAAAGTCACAGGAAGGGATGCTATACCGATTAAAACCATCAAAGCATCGGGAGAGTATGGTGTAGAAGTGTTTTATACCCTGTGTAACAAAGTCTGGGAAACAGGAACTTGGCTCCAAGAATAGACTCATACTGTCTTTGTGCCTCTACACAAAAAGGGCTCGACTAAAATATGCAGTAACTACCGCCTCATTGTTCTTATCTCACATGCAAGCAAAATATTACAACTATTATATATTAGCAACAAGCGCCAGTAAGTCGTGATTTTGTCCTGAAAATAAATCTCAGTAAAACCAAGATTATGATTGTCGATCGTGCTAATAACAACTCGCCAGAAATTACTAAAATCGCGAACTGCGATGTCGTTCAGTCATACATCTACCTTGGAGCACTGATTTCGGGCAACGGGGGATGTGCAGATGAAGTCAAGTGGTGCATAGCAATCACGAGGTCAGCTATGGACAAACTTAAAAAAATGGAGAAACAGGAACATCACAAAAGCCACGAAAACACGACTCTTCAGGGCATAAGTATTTCCCAATTTCTTCTATGTTGCTGAGACGTGGACCATGCGAGAGAGTGAAAAAAAGAAGATAGATGCTCTAGAAATGTGGTGCTAGAGGAAAATGGCTGGCATACAGTGGACACAATTCCGAAGCAATGCATCCATCCTCCAGAACCTGCCCATCAAACAACGTCTGTCTTCCATCGTACAATTACTGGTGGTGCAGGGCAAAGTCGAGGGCGTAAGGGCGCGCGGCAGTTCACAAATTGCTGAACTGACCAGATAAAAGCGGCACTGAACGGCCCACTTCAACGTATATTAAGCTAGCAGACCATGGTCGCAACGCGCACATCTAACCTACTGGGTATTTAGTTGCTAATTAGTTGCTAATTAGTTACACTATTCCCGATTTAGTTGCTCAACACCTGTAAAAGATACATGCGATCTGCTAGCTTAAGTCTTAACCTAGCAGACCACAATACTGTATCTTCGGTTCTCGTAAAGATATCGAAGTTCTGCAAACGGCATATTTAGTTGCTAATTAGTTGCTAATTAGTTACACTATTCCCGATTTAGTTGCTCAACACCTGTAAAAGATACATGCGATCTGCTAGCTTAAGTCTTAACCTAGCAGACCACAATACTGTAACTTCGGTTCTCGTAAAGATATCGAAGTTCTGCAAACGGCATATTTAGTTGCTAATTAGTTGCTGTAGGACAGCATTATTTGTATTATCCTCCCATCATCCCTTAATTGCCGCACCAGCACCCACACTACCCCCGAAATACGATAAAATTAAAAAGAGCTCATCAGAGAATATAAACTACTGCGTATTTCGTTGCTAATTAGTTGCTGCAAAATAGAGTTGTTTAAAAAATTTAATTATCAACCCTTAACTCCAGATCATCCCTGCAACCACCTCGGAATAGGACGATACCGGAAAATTCTCGTAGGTGGAAAATAGACGCGGGATATTTAGTTACTAATTAGTTGCTCGTCAAAAACGCAGATAAGAGTATTCTACAAACATCCCCTAACCTCAGATGCAACCCCTCTACTCACTTAGAAACAGTAGATGGTTGGAATTCGCACGCAGATGTTTAAGACTGCTGGATGTTTTGTTGCTAATTAGTTGCTCGCCAACAACGCAGATAAGAGTATCCTACAATCATCCCCTAACCTCAGATCCACCCCCTCTACTCACTTGAAAATAGTAGATGGTTCGAATTCAAACGCAGATGTTTAAAACTGCTGGATATTTTGTTTGTAATAAGTTGCTGCAAAAAAGCGTTGCTTATAATATTTGATTATCAACCCTTAACTCCAGATCATCCCTGCAACCACCCCAGAATAGGACGATATCGGAAAATTCTCGTAGGTGGAAAATAGACGCGGCATATTTAGTTGCTAATTAGTTGCTCGCCAAAAACGCAGTTAAGAGTATTCTACAATCATCCCCTAACCTCAGATCCATCCCCTCTACTCACTTAAAAATAGTAGACGGTTCGAATTTGCACTCAGATGTTTAAAACTGCTGGATATTTTGTTGCTAATTAGTTGCTCGCCAAAAACACAATTAAGAGTATTCTATAATCATCCCCTAACCTCAGATCCATCCCCTCTACTCACTTAAAAATAGTAGACAGTTCGAATTTGCACGCAGATGTTTAAAACTGCTGGATATTTTGTTACTAATTAGTTGCTCGCCAAAAACGCAGTTAAGAGTATTCTACAATCATCCCCTAACCTTAGATCCAACCCCTCTACTCACTTAGAAACAGTAGATGGTTGGAATTCGCACGCAGATGTTTAAAACTGCTGGATGTTTTGTTGCTAATTAGTTGCTCGCCAAAAACGCAATTAAGAGTATTCTACAAACATCCCCTAACCTCAGATGCAACCCCTCTACTCACTTAGAAACAGTAGATGGTTAAAATTCGCACGCAGATGTTTAAGACTGCTGGATGTTTTGTTGTTAATAAGTTGCCGAAAAATAGAGTTGCTTATAATATTTGATTATCAACCCTTAACTCCAGATCATCCCTGCAACCACCCCAGAATAGGACGATTTCAGAAAATTCTCGTAGGTGGAATATAGACGCGGGATATTTAGTTGCTCATTAGTTGCTCGCCAAAAACGCAGTTAAGAGTATTCTACAATCATCCCCTAACCTCAGATCCATCCCCTCTACTCACTTAAAAATAGTAGACGGTTCGAATTTGCACGCAGATGCTTAAAACTGCTGGATATTTTGTTGCTAATTAGTTGCTAAGAACTTTCTTTTTTACTAATTTGTAGAATTAATACAATCGATTGTATGTCAACTTAAATTTGACGTTTAATACTTTGAAGTATTGGAAATACAAAAAATAATAAAAATTAAGATTATTTTTTAATTTAACATGCAAAAAATTTTCCTCACGCTAAGCAGCCGTGATTAAAAATACTCTTGCAGTTATTTTAGGCTTAATTAAAACGAAAATGAAAAGGTAACACTTTTCATTTCGTCAATTTGAGGATAAGATTTCGAACGCAGAAAAGAAATTTGTCATTGACAACTTTTCCTTCGAAAGTTTTTTTAATTAGAATAGGTATGGAGAATTTAATCGTCAAACTATTTTCGAATGTTTGAAATGAAAAAGGAACAGAGTAAAGAACGTGCGAAATTTCGATCGAATTTAATTTTTCGGTGAAATAGAGTAGGCATCCTGAGGTAAAGAGATTATTGTAGAACATTTTTAAACGTAAACTTAGCGAACAACTAATTAGCAATACGATATTCTGCAGTAATGTACATCTACGAGCGTATTCTGGCCGTTTTTTTATTGTAAAGAGAAAATGATGGTCGATCTGAGGTGAAGAGACGATTGTAGAAAAATATCCCGCATTTTTTATACCCATAAGGGTGTCAGCTGGGATGATTTGGAGTTAAGGGTTGATAATCAAATATTAAAAGCAATGCTATTTTTCTGCAACTAATTAGCAACAAAATATCCAGCAGTTTTAAACATCTGCGTGCAAATTCGAACTGTCTACTATTTTTAAGTGAGTAGAGGGGTAGGATCTGAGGTTAGGGGATCATTGTAGAATACTCTTAATTGCGTTTTTGGTGAGCAACTAATTAGCAACAGAACATCCAGCAGTTTTAAACATCTGCGTGCGAGTTCCAACCATCTACTGTTTCTAAGTGAGTAGAGGGGTTGCATCTGAGGTTAGGGGATGTTTGTAGAATACTCTTATCTGCGTTTTTGACGAGCAACTAATTAGCAACTAAATATCCCGCCGCTTTTTTCCACCTACGAGAATTTTCCGATATCGTCCTATTCTGGGGTGGTTGCAGTGCTGATCTGGAGTTAAGGGTTGATAATTAAATACTGTAAGCAACGCTATTTTGCAGCAACTAATTAGCAACAAAATATCCAGCAGTTTTAAACATCTGCGTGTGAATTCGAAACATCTACTATTTTTTAATGAGTAGAGGGGGTGGATCTGAGGTTAGGGGATGATTGTAGGATACTCTTATCTGCGTTTTTGGCGAGCAACTAATTAGCAACAGAACATCCAGCAGTTTTAAACATCTGCGTGCGAATTCCATCCATCTACTGTTTCTTAGTGAGTAGAGGGGTTGGATCTGAGGTTAGGGGATGATTGTAGAATACTCTTAACTGCGTTTTTGGCGAGCAACTAATTAGCAACTAAATATCCCGCCGCTTTTTTTCACCTACGAGAATTTTCCGTTATCGTCCTATTCCGAGGTGGTTGCAGGGATGATCTGAAGTTAAGGGTAGATAATTAAATTTTTTAAACAACTCTTTTTTGCAGCAACTAATTAGCAACGAAATACGCAGTAGTTTATATTCTCTGATGAGCTCTTTTTAATTTTATCGTATTTCGGGGGTAGTGTGGGTGCTGGTGCGGCAATTAAGGGATGATGGGGGGATAATACAAATAATGCTGTCCTACAGCAACTAATTAGCAACTAAATATGCCATTTGCAGAACTTCGATATCTTTACGAGAACCGAAGATACAGTATTGTGGTCTGCTAGGTTAAGACTTAATCTAGCAGATCGCATGTATCTTTTACAGGTGTTGAGCAATTAAATCGGGAATAGTGTAACTAATTAGCAACTAATGAGCAACTAAATATCCCGCGTCTATTTTTCACCTACGAGAATTTTCCGAAATCGTCCTATTCTGGGGTGGTTGCAGGGATGATCTGGAGTTAAGGGTTGATAATCAAATATTATAAGCAACGCTATTTTTCGGCAACTAATTAACAACAAAACATCCAGCAGTTTTAAACATCTGCGTGCGAATTCCAACCATCTACTGTTTCTAAGTGAGTAGAGGGGTTGGATCTAAGGTTAGGGGATGATTGTAGAATACTCTTAACTGCGTTTTTGGCGAGCAACTAATTAGTAACAAAATATCCAGCAGTTTTAAACATCTGCGTGCAAATTCGAACTGTCTACTATTTTTAAGTGAGTAGAGGGGATGGATCTGAGGTTAGGGGATGATTGTAGAATACTCTTAATTCTGTTTTTGGCGAGCAACTAATTAGCAACAAAATATCCAGCAGTTTTAAACATCTGCGTGCAAATTCGAACCGTCTACTATTTTTAAGTGAGTAGATGGGATGGATCTGAGGTTAGGGGATGATTGTAGAATACTCTTAACTGCGTTTTTGGCGAGCAACTAATTAGCAACTAAATATGCCGCGTCTATTTTCCACCTACGAGAATTTTCCGATATCGTCCTATTCTGGGGTGATTGCAGGGATGATCTGGAGTTAAGGGTTGATAATCAAATATTATAAGCAACGCTTTTTTGCAGCAACTTATTACAAACAAAATATCCAGCAGTTTTAAACATCTGCGTTTGAATTCGAACCATCTACTATTTTCAAGTGAGTAGAGGGGGTGGATCTGAGGTTAGGGGATGATTGTAGGATACTCTTATCTGCGTTGTTGGCGAGCAACTAATTAGCAACAAAACATCCAGCAGTCTTAAACATCTGCGTGCGAATTCCAACCATCTACTGTTTCTAAGTGAGTAGAGGGGTTGCATCTGAGGTTAGGGGATGTTTGTAGAATACTCTTATCTGCGTTTTTGACGAGCAACTAATTAGTAACTAAATATCCCGCGTCTATTTTCCACCTACGAGAATTTTCCGGTATCGTCCTATTCCGAGGTGGTTGCAGGGATGATCTGGAGTTAAGGGTTGATAATTAAATTTTTTAAACAACTCTATTTTGCAGCAACTAATTAGCAACGAAATACGCAGTGGTTTATATTCTCTGATGAGCTCTTTTTAATTTTATCGTATTTCGGGGGTAGTGTGGGTACTGGTGCGGCAATTAAGGGATGATGGGGGGATAATACAAATAATGCTGTCTTACAGCAACTAATTAGCAACTAAATATGCCGTTTGCAGAACTTCGATATCTTTACGAGTACCGAAGATACAGTATTGTGGTCTGCTAGGTTAAGACTTAAGCTAGCAGATCGCATGTATCTTTTACAGGTGTTGAGCAACTAAATCGGGAATAGTGTAACTAATTAGCAACTAATTAGCAACTAAATATGCCGTTTGCAGAACTTCGATATCTTTACGAGAACCGAAGATACAGTATTGTGGTCTGCTAGGTTAAGACTTAAGCTAGCAGATCGCATGTATCTTTTACAGGTGTTGAGCAACTAAATCGGGAATAGTGTAACTAATTAGCAACTAATTAGCAACTAAATACCCAGTAGGTTAGATGTGCGCGTTGCGACCATGGTCTGCTAGCTTAATATACGTCCCACTTCACGAGTGCACGAGAAAAGCCGCAGTGCGGGACGAATGGCGGCGTATTGTAAAGCGTGCCACCAACCCTGATGTGACGACCACGATCACTCTGTCAAGAGTATAGCGCCGAAGAAGAAGTTTTACAAAATTGTCTAAACCCATGATATTGTTAAATTAAAAACTTTTTGGAGTGGAGCGCGTGAAGCGTTCACGGATCAGTTTCTATGACGAAATGTTGGTTACGCCTTAACTTATTGAGTTTTAACCGATTTTCATTTCTTTTTTTGTTAAATTGAACAGAAAGCGAAACAGTCCAAGGCACATATTGTAACAAGCTGGAATTTTGAAATAAATAAACATAAAAATATAAATTAACGAAATGCAAGGTGTCTGTTGAATTTCTCATTATATTAAAAACCGCGCATTTTCAGAATGTTCACCTGAATGTAAACAAAAGACTATATATACTCGTACTAGATGTTTACTTTACTATTCTTTTGTTTATACGAGGCGCAACAAATTACCCTACCCCACCAGATGTTAAGTGTAAGTGAGGTCTAGTCGTGAAGATATAGATGATGCGGCTGAAGGTGTGCCGCTCCAGCCAACCTCACCTTATCGGCCTGAACCTCACGGAGCCCTGGAACCCTACTCACCAACAGAAACACAACACTACACACAGTTTTATGGAGTCTAAAGAAACGAGCTGAATATTTGCTCCGTGAAAATTACACTTTCTCAAAAAAGTAATAATATTTATTGCTTTCTCACTTACCATTTTTCTGCTATAACAAGCTGAAGAGTAATGAACATGAAACTACTTAGAAAGGACGAGAATTCTAGTGTATGATTTATATATTTCCGAAAAATCGTAAGGCAGCGATCGTGCACTTACGTATAGGCAAGTAAGATTCATGAGTTAAGCCGTCCTAATTGGAGCGGCGGCTGTCTCTCCTAAAGGATTTTTCGGCATAAAACATTATATAAATAAAATTGACTTTATTCTCAAAGGAGGCAACGCAAATCTAAATATAATATAGGAAAATCCCAGGGGTCTACTGCCATTACCATAAAATAAGGAAGCTATAAAGTGAAAGCTCCACAAAATTTGATTCGGGGCTTACTGTCGATTCTAGGTACTGTAATGACAAATACGAAAACGAATACAAGTACTGTACAGGTACCGTTTCTAGTAACAGCAATATGAATTCCGAACTCCATACCTCGCCTTTAAAAGCAACATAATAAGATACTTCGCTTTATTCATTCGAAAGTCTCTTTGATGCGTAAAACATTAGTCTCAATGGGGTTGTGTAGAATTATTTTTCCATGGCATGCGGAGATGTTGAGTGTAAATATTTCATGGGTAATATAATTGAGCAAATATTATTGAATTAATTTTACTTTGTTAATTGAAACAACACTACATATCAATTCAGCATTTCAAAAATTAAAAAAACTGTGGTACTATTAAGACTTGAGACAATTCCATTACTGACAAATGACATGTCATAAGATTTAACGTTCCTCAACTAAATTACATTCAGTTCATTTCTTTCATCAGTAAGACTGAGAATTATTTTCTCGGAATACGCCACTCTTTTGGTAACTTAAGTGGTTTCCAATTACAGGCGACGCGTCGTGAGCGACATATAATCGGTTTTTCTTTCAACAGGAAACATACTCTCCATCAGGCAGCGTGTAATATTGTTTCTGGGATGGTGGATACCTACTGCGTTAGGGCTAAGTATTTGTGTGTAAAAAATCCTTTGGGGAAATTCGTCGGGGTAAAAATGATATGAAATCAATCTAAGAGTATATTTGAGCAACCTCAGAATATATGAATAAATATCTGAAATTATACCAAATACAAAAATATTAAGCCAAAATGAGGAAAAATGCTACAAATTTGAAGAATGAATGAAAATAATGATTTGCTTGTAAGTGATCTTTACCTTATTATTTCCTTGATTTTGCGTTTATTATTTGGAAGTAGATATAAATTAAATTTAAAAAAAAACTTAGTACACAGCACGACAATAAACAAAATGTAGTAAATACGAAGTCAATATAATAAATTTGCATCATTTGTCATTTTTAGGAGAACACGAGAGGAAACAAATAATTTGGATACAAATGCTTATATCACGCAAAGCGAAAAAAAGTAAATGGTTTTGTGGGAAGTTTACTTATCTGAAGTCACATGGTATAACTGTTAACAAATGAAGACAAGGAACCCCTTTTTAATGTTTAATGAAGATACTAATGAAGCTTTCATGAAAATGGATGATGGATATTATTATAAAAAGGTTTTCTCGGTGAAAGAATAATAAGATCAAACAACCTTTGTAGGAATACAGAAAATCGCTGTGGGCATTTCAGACATTGGTTCAATAATTTTTAAACGGAAATATAATTAAACAAGAAAGCGGTAACAATAAAATGGAACACCTACAATAAATTTATACTTTATACATGTTATAATAGTATTAAGTGCTTCGAGCAATGTTAATTATTTTGTATGTTTTCATATTATAATATCCGAAGAGGTCATAGTATAGCTTTACGAAACAGTAGATTTCACTTACATTAAATCCATGTTTGCCAAATGAAATAGCGAAGCATTTGACTCCCCTGAGCCTAGATAATGGAAGAACAGTTTAGAATGGAGTGAGCGTAGAGTAGTTTATTGGAAGAATAGTTTAGATTCAAGTGAGCGTAAGTTAATTTAGCGTTTTTTGGTGATATTATTTCAATCAATTCAATTTTTGTAAGTAGGTATATAACTTTTTAAACTAAGAATATACCTATGTGATTTGTATGCAAAACAGGAAAGTGGAAATCTAAGAACAAAATGAAAATCAAGAAAATAGAAAGGGATTTAAAATATTTACAATATATTTATTTCAAAGTGACTGTTTAGAGTAGGTAAAAAAACACTAGGAAGAATCGTGACTGTAAATATGTGAGGGAAGAAATCTTTTTATTACTGACTTCTTAAAAAATACCTCACGATCGAAATAGAAATACGAGCGGTGCGTGTTAGTACAAAAGATTGAGTTTTTAAAAAGTATAATGAAGCCAAGTTCCACCACTAATACGTTTGTGGCTTATCTGTTTGTGGATATAAATTGAAAACGGTAGGGTCAACTTGTCATAGTTAAGGCTTTTGATTAGATGGTTCCTTTTTGCTGGAAACAACGATGTTTCGTAGTATAAGTAGGTCATCTTTACGTGACTGTTTTGCCACACGAAAGATTCTGAAACTAGCACTATTTTGTATGTTTAAAATCACTTGACTAATTTCATTAAGGCTATGTTTTTTTATATTAAGATAATTTACTCTTCATATTCTAGTATTACAGGTCGTATTTTAATCTATCATTCTTTCATTATAATATACTAATTTATAAAACTGAAAATTTAGGAATAAAAAATATAAGATAGAACACATTTTACAATGTATTCGAAGTGACATGGACTAATAGTCATGTTTAACTATGTTTCAAACAACGTGGCTTAAGTATTTGCATATTCCTATGATTTTTTTATTAACAAGAATTAATTAGCTAATAGTTTCATCCCGGAAGAAATAAAAAAATACAAAAAATCATTTTTTTTATCACATCTATTCGAAAAGACTTGATTTATTCTCTATTTACAGAGACCAAAATAGGATTTTAATCCCTAGGGACTAAAAGTGATTTTAATTATGAATGTAGATATTGATAGTAAAATTTAGAATCATCAAAAGGATCAATCACAAACATTTTATGAACAAGTAACAGAGTAAACCGCACGCTCGCCAAATGAAAAAAAAAGTTTGTGAGATAATACAAACACGCGAAATATTTGTCTTTGTCATGAACGAAGGATTTTTGTCAAATTCGGATTTATTTGGTTTTAGAAACAAAATTATGTCTACCTCGAGTAGTGAGAATGGTAGTATGCTAAAATGTGACCAATATATAAAAGCATATTTTTTGAATTATCGTCCTTTTAAAAAATGCAAGAAAGGTAAATAAAATCTTTTTCAGAAAAAGTGTTTTTGGCCTATTTCCTAGATTGTCTTGCTGTTCTTGTAATTATGTAAATAAATAAACGTACTTTTGTTACATATTCGTAGTTGTATTTATACTTATTTTTTTCATAGAGGGCATAGTAGATTGTCCTCGTCGGACCAACACTATTTTAAAGCTCGAGCAACGTACTTTGAATCCCACGTTGTAATAGTTTTTTGCTCCTTTAGTAAATTATCTTATATTTTATATAATACCTGCTTGAAGAGGACTCTATTATGTTTTTAAAAATGAAGCAGATGGGATCTTGTTACCGGTATTGTACTAAGCGGGTGGAAAAAGTGTATGAAAATCCATTGCTAGCGCGCTGAACCGCTATGAAAATTCATTGTTAACGTGCTGCTGTTCTTTTCTTAAAGTTATTCTTTTGTAAAGTTTGTAAAAGGAATAAACAGTAAAGGGCCTGTGTATTGTTTTATTTTGTCTGAGTTTTCAAATTGTTAGAAATTTATATATTACCCGTGAAATAAGAAGCCAATATAAAGCTCCCCAGGCAAAAGTATTAAATTGAGTTTTTAACAATTTTTTATATCAACTTCAACTAAAGAATTTTTCTTTTATTTCTTCTTAGGTATAGTATTAAGCACTATGTATTCCTGGAAAGAAAGTACAATTCGACTGTGCCATGGGCCTCAAATACTCGTTGGTAATCGGTCACATTCTCACCTCGATGAACAATGTGCTATTATTATCATTTTCAGTTTTAATTCATTTCGCGTTATTTTATTATTAACTTGATCCGACGAACTTCGTGCACTCATAGGGTGGTATGAAATTCGCCCGATTTCTCCGATCTTTTTTTTCTATTATACAATCCTTGTCCTGATAACAATGAACATAAAAAAAAATAGTTATGGTTTTCTTTATTTTTTAAATGTAAAGAAAAGTTTTACTAGAAAAAAAAACATCATTTTTTAAAAAAAAACAATACTTTAATTGTTTCTTCTTTCAAATGCTTAATACTTGAAAAAGTATTTATTTGACATTGTGGGTTACCTACAATGCGAAGAGATGGCGCTGCCTTGCAGCTTAAGGCTAGGAAAATTTCGACGGGGCCAATAGGGCCGTGGTAGCATAATTGGTCAGTGCATTCGCCCGGATTGCGTAGGGTGCGGGTTCGAGTCCCGTCCGCTGCCTGGACCGCGTGGATTTTTTTCTGGTAAAACTTTTCTTTAGATAAAAAAAAATATCTAATTTGGTGCAGGGATTTATTTCGGCGATAATTTTTTCTAGCAATTCTAGTATAGATATCTCGGAAAAAGTTTTAATAATTTGAATGAAATTCCATAAGTATTAAAATATGATTTTTCTGTTTAACTAAAGTTCTACTTAAGCTCCAACTACAAGAAGTCTAGTACTAAATCCGTGCAAATTCAAACTGTGTATATATATTTTACCTGTATGATTTTCACATAGCGCTTTTTCGATATCAACTTTTAGAAATAGAATCACTATAAATATCTTTTGTTGGAAAAATATAAAAAGAATGGGCTGGAACGTGTGTGGCAAACTCGTGTGCGGCATTTGCATACCTAACTCAAACAACAACGCTTAATTTTCTGGTATTTTACGTGAGGAATGATGACCTAGTTCGCTCAGCTTTCGCCTCCATCCATATTTTCTGTGGATCCACAAACGCGACGATGATAATTTTTCCTTGTTTGTGGCAGAATACCTAAAAAGTCTTGTCAGATTGGGTTCTAAAATTTTATAGTATGCTACCTTAAATTTGACAAAAATTTTTACGGAGTTTAAATATTGGCAAATGATTCATAAGCCGTTATAGTGATGACATTTTAAATTTGCAATTTTTTAAGGTTTTTTTGTATTAATTTTGTTGAATCTTTATCAATCTATTTATATTACCTTTCTCTTAAGATGGATAAAGTACAACGAATAGTCTGTTACTATTTCACAAAAGTTCCTGCTCCTTATTTTATAGCCCGTATAACTTTAATAATATTTGGCAACAGAATTTCTCTTAGGTGACTTTTCTCTCGCAAGATAAGAGTCTCAATACACTGTACTCATATTTACAGCGTTGAATCGCTGCAGTATGCATTAATTCCAAAATGTTTTCTGTTTTAACTCTGTATTCTGCGGAAAATAAGAAACACACTTTAAGATAATTGGTATGAAGGTTACGTGTTTATTCAACGGAATGAATCCCAACCACGATAGTGAGGCGAGGCGAAGAGTATTCATTCACTTGTATTAAAATGCATACAAGCTAATTTAAGCAACGAATAAAACCACACCCGTTCAAAGTTTCCCGAGTTGATTATCTTACTCATCTTTTTCACAAAGCTGAGTTCCAGATTTAATTATGAAGTCCTAGTTGATTTTGAATTATCCTCTAGACTAACTTTGGTGCCTTATAAAGTTCGAGTCGTTAATATTCTTTAATAATGGTAAAACTTCTATTGAAACTATAAGTGAATTCTGCAAAATGAATTAAGCAAATCTTTGAGTTGTGTAAGGTTGTAGAGAACTGATCTTTTCGGAAATATTCTGCTTACAAAGGAGGAACGGCAAGGCGTAGCAAGTGTCTTGCACTTTTCAGTTCACATACAGTTGTCCCAAGACTCTGCCACAAGGAGGGAAAGTTCCTTTAACTTTACGTTCTACTGTAGATGAAAGTTTTGCTGAAGCAAGACTTCATTTTTATTTTAAAAACAAAACAAATTGCATGTATTCAATTTGATAAATCACCTGTCTGAACCGGGAGTTGAACCCGCTTAATGTAAAAAATCATTACCGGTAATTTTACTGTACCAATTGAAAGTCGCAATCATGTTAGTACTATCTATTTCTTCTTTTGGTCAGAATAATGGATTGCCTTTTCTCTTTCTATATATTTTGCTTATTACAATTAACTCTATGTACTACTTTAGCATTACTTTATTACACACTTGGGCACATTTTGCTTACTGGAGGTCTACCGCGTAACTATGTATAATCTAAAGAAAATTTTGCTAGAAAAAAATTAAATAACTAGCAATTAAATGTTAAAAAAAAGTAACAACAATTGCTATAAGAAATAGCAATTGTGGTTATATATATTTTTCTTCCAAAATGTTTGAAACTTGTAAAGGTACTCGTTTGACATTGTTGGTCCTAAAATGTGAAGAGATGACGCTGCCTTGCAGCTTAAGAAATACTAGAAGAAATGCGATACAGCCGTTAGGGTGCTTCCGCCTGGATGCAGAGTGCGGGTGTGAGTCCCGTCTGCTGCCTGGTCAGCGTGGAATCTTTTCTAGCAAATTTTTCTTTAAACTTTTTTTTGAGTGTGTATTCTGTTGGTCGCAGATGACCTTTACAGCGTCACCGGGTTTGGGGACGGCGAGGTCCTAGGGGACCTCAAGCCGAGAATTGGCGAGTGCCTGTAGAGGTATTCCAGGCTAATGGCATTTCCCCACGGGGGGTTTTCTTTAAACTTAACACTATGACCGTCTGTCTGTCTATCAAGGTCCTCTATCTCAGAAACGCGTAGGGGTATCCACTTAATATTTAAACTATATACCTTTGAAGTTTTGAAAAAAATCAAAAGATATGGCCATTTCTATTGCGTAGGTACCTAAAATTTGTACAGAACCTGCGGTGGGTGAGTCCGACTCGCTCTTGTCCAGTTTTTTCAAACATGGCTTATAGCCATAAATTATGTGTTAAAACTTGCGTAACGACTGTGCTCCCGGATGGAACGGAATCTCTGCCTCTGTGATCGAAGCTTCCAAAGATGTCCTGATCCCTCCGATTACACATAATGTGTAATCTTTGCATCTCCTCTGGTACTTTTACTAAGGTATTGAAACGAGCTGTTGTCAGTCCCATTTACAAGCAAGGGAATAAAAGTGATATTGCCAATTACAGACCGATATCAGTGCTACCGGTATCCTCGAAGATCTTGGAGAGAATAATCAACAATGCACTTGTTGGATAAATATAATATAATTGCAAAGAATCAATTTGGCTTCAGATCAGGTGTTTCCCCAGAAGACGCAATCGCGAGTTTTACTAGTGCAGTAGTTGGTAAGGTAAACAGAAATGTTTCGGAATCTTTCTAGACCTCTCCAGGGCCTTCGACACAGTTTCGATACCTGTACTAATCAAGAAGCTGGAATACAGTGGCATTCCAATGCCACTCCTCGACCTCGAGGTCGGGAGCTGGAACTTCTCAAAAGCTACCTTCAGGATCGTACACAAAGCGTTAGGGTTGACTTTCTTACCAGTGATACGGAAAACATTGGCTACGGCGTACCTCAGGGCAGCTTACTAGGACCAACACTTTTCCAGGTATATGTGAATGACCTGTGCAAACTAATTAAACCAAATTGTGAAATATTTGTGTATGCTGATGATACAGCATTGTTAGTGGACGGCAATGATTGGAGGAGTGCAAATCATAACGCCCAGGAGGCACTCAAAATTGTGAAAAATTGGCTTTCACTAAACTTACTTACCCTGAATCTACAAAAAACAAAGATCCTACCTTTCTCCATAACTTCTGCTTCTTTAGTACCACCCAACGACGCCAAAGTAACAATGCACACTTGTATGTCACCCTCAAGTGCATGTGATGGTTTTTCGATTATTCCTGCTTCCAGTGTAAAATACCTGGGCATTCATCAATTCGAGTGTGCCATTTTAGATTAGTGTATTAACACTAATCTAAAATGGCACACTCAAATTGAGACTCTAAAACTAAGGGTACGAAAGCTGATAAACATATTCAAAATTATTAGAAATTTGGCTGATTCTGAAATCGTTAAATCGGTGTACCTTGCTGTGTGTCAGTCGGTCTTGGCGTATTGTCAATGCCATTATGGGGGGGAGCTGGAGGAACTTTGATGCTGAATCTGGAAATCTTTGTGCCCAAGAGCCATTCTAAAGATAATGACACACAAGCCTATTCGATACCCCACAGACTTGCTATACTCTGAATGCCAGATTTTAACGGTACGCCAACTGTACATTCTCAGATGCATACTACGTAAACATGCTTGTGTTCCGTTAGATATAAAGTTCTTTCAAGGCGACGCGCCGCAGTCCATGTATGTTCTCCCGCTAGGTATAAAACAATTTTCGCGTCACGTCAATATCATGCTCTCTTCAGCCTTGTACAATAAGATGCATAAGTTTATCTCCATTTATACCCAAAATATGTATGAAGTGAAGAAGAACACCTCTGCTTATGTTATGGAAACAGTTATGGATAATATAAGACAAACACACACTCAAACACACACACATACACACACACACACATCTACACAATGACACATACACAAACACACCACCAATATAATTTCACTTATACTTGTACGCTCACACTTAATCAATATTTGATAAATTGTTTTGTTTCGTTTAGTTGATTACTCAGCTCAACAGCTGTAGTCAAATCTATTCGCCTGCACTAAAATTAGAATATATTTTTGCAATATGTCGACCGAGGAATCACTAACCCTGATAATTACAGTTTTTACTAGTTTTTGGGTTAGGGGTCCATTTCTTCAGATTTTTATATAAATATCCGTAGACTTTATTAGCTTAATACTTTAAATGTAAAATGTTGGGGGGCTATGAATAAATGATTTAATGATAACTCTTTTCTGGTACGATAACATAATTAGTAAGTGGTCTACCCATGCCTTATTATTTTAACTATGGAAGCCCTATTAATCTGAGTTGTTACGTGGTGATTTGGGTAATATGTGGATATATTTAATTACAGTATTTCTTCGGGGGATAATTACTCGAACATGTGCAATTGTGCTTGCCGGGTAAAATAGGTTTTAATTTATAACGGAAAAGCAAGCATATGAATATTGACCAAAAACAATGTTATTTTTTGTAAAATTACCAGTTCGATTAGTTACCTAATCCTGTAAATTTTTCTTTTTCTTCTTTCATATTTTTCTCTCTATTGCTCTTGGTAGGTAAGTTATTCGATTCTATAGCTAGACGTGATGAGGATAGAATAAAATTATGCTCTGTTATATCACGCAACTTTGATAAAGATTTCCAATAAAGCGAAGTAAAACTTAATCGAATAATATTTTTTGCATATGAAAACTAACGTTCTCAAGGAATAAGAACAGATCAAGTTTTTGCATTGAATATCAATTTCTTAATTTTTAATCGTCATTTTTATTTTGAAACAGGACTAAGGCCTTGCGTGGATTTTAGTATAAAACAAAACCCTAGCAAACCTTTAGTAAGAATAAAAATTTTAGGACTTCAACCCATTCACCGATACGATCACATAAAATAACTTATATTTAATTATGGACTCGTTCTGTAGTTAGTTTATTGGTAATTCCACGTAAACTTAGCATTTTATATGATAAAAGTTTCTTATTTCTAGCCAGATTTCACCCAATCCTTTCGATCTTCTGTTTGCGTGATTAAGTAATAACCAAAAGAAACATCTAATCTGTCATAAAGGACTCATATAGTTTACTACTTGAATTAAGACATATATCGAAAAATGATATACGTAGATAAAAAGTGGACGAAGTAGCGGGGAAAAGCTAGTATTTCGGCTTGAATTGAAACGGAATAATAGCGGAGTAATAATTGCGGAAGTAACCTTAATTTTATACAAGACCATACAAACAACTACCTACCACCTCTTGGTGGTGTTGTGTTTCTATCAGTTAGTAAGGTTTCCAGGGCTTCAAGGGACAGGGGTTGGAGTCAGGGTGGGTAACGCGCGAGTGATACTTTTGTATAGTAGGCATTGACTAAAGTGCCTGCTTACTATCAACAAGATATGCTTGTTTCCTTCCGTTTTATAAAAAAAAGTCAGTGTCCTGGAACACTCGGTTAGAACGAAGGAAATATTTTTATGCCACCCACCAATCCGCACTGGGCCCACGTGACAAGACATTAGCAAATCTTCCTATTCCTTAAAAAAGTATCCTACCCACTAAGTCGCACTGGGGTCGCATTCGACGACCTCCGTGGCCGAGTGGTTTGCACGCGGGGTTTCATGGTGTCGCCGACTCGAGAGGTCCCGGGTTCAAATTTGTGTGAAAAAGTTTGTGTGATGAATACGAGCATTTGTACTCCAGTCATGTTTAATATGTATTTATATAAAAATAGACTTATATATGTACAGTATATGTATTCCATCCGTTACCCTAGTATCCCATAACACAAGCCTTTAGGTGCTTACTTTGGGGCTAGGCTAATTGGTGTGAGTGTTGGAAATATTCATTTAATATTTATTTATTTACTGTGACCCACCAATCTGCACAGGATTCGCGTGGCGACTTACGGAAACATCTCCCTATTCCGTCAAATTAAACAACACTTTAAACCAAATTCACAGTCATCGCCGTCAAAGATCGCCCACCTAGCAGGCTGCCCATTAAGCTATCCACCCAGCTACCTAGCTAGCTGCCTTGCTAGGTTGTGACGGAAAAATCTTAATTTTTTTTCGCGTAGCCTCCATCCGCCATAACGTACGAAAAGGAACTTCGTCCCCAAAACCTTGTTTTTCTTTTCCATCAGATAAAATAATAATGTCGACGTTCCATAGCGTTTTGACGATAGTTATTACTTGCCCTGCACCCCAAGGACGAACAACTACCGTCAAAGTATTCGTATCGTCATGTCAAAGTTTCTATGGAAAAAGCCAGTTCGTTCTTACATCAGGTAGGGGCACTGCTTAGAACCTTTTTTCTTTATAACTTAACTTTTAGTTTCTACCGCGCAGAAAGTTAAGGGTGAGATTATAAAGTTGGACATCTCGCTGCGAGACACGATTCAAGCATTACTTAGAACTCACTAAAACGACAAAGATAACATATTCCCTTTGAATCTCTCACTTATCTATAATTCTTAAGTCAAGTGGAGGGAATAGATAAGTACTTATATACTTAAACATTCGAAAGAAATAGACCTAGTAAGGCCAATTGGAGTGTCTGTCTTGTTCAAATAATTTTGAAATAGATAATAACATACAAGATTTAAAAATAGGTACTTCTTATGAGTTTTCAGTTAAATTATGCTGTAACAATTGTATTGTATTTGGCAATAGTTACTTAAATAGGTATTATTATTAAAAGTTAACTTAAACCAATGCCTCAATACTGGTCTGTTTGAATGGTATTAAAATATTTATTATAATTCGACACAATTTTTCGAGGTCAAAATTTTTTATTAAATAAAACTTTCAAAAAATAATAAAATCACAACCGGTGGCACTGGTTTTTGTAACAATGTGACATTGAAAACGCCTTCATTTAGTGGTAAAAAAATTTCAACATTACTATGGAAATTATGACATAAACATCTTTTAATAATGAATACGAAATTGTTAATAATATAACACGATAATTTCAATAAATACGCAATTCATTATTTAAAATAAAAGTGGAAAATTCATTTCAATAAAGAAAGTAATTTCTTTTCGTTGACAAAAAGTTCGAGTCTTATGTTTTCGTGTAAAACAACGTAATTCAATATTCAGAAAGCTGTCTGGTACAAACGGTGGGCTTGTTATGGATTCGGCCCAAATATAACATTGACAAATGATTCTTAGCCACCAACGAATAGTTGATGATTGAACTGAACAAACTATTGTGGATTTCAGCTGCGTGTTACCGAAGAAATGTGCTTAATATTTCTTGGTAGAGGAGTATATATTATTAGGTAAAACAATATTACCTTCAGGCAGTTATAAATTGAATAACTCTATATATTTCTATTTTGAAGCATTTAACCGCTAAATGTTTAAAGCTAAAGTAAACTTTTACTTTACTTGAAAAAAAACCACTCGGTTCGGGTTTTTGGTCAGTGCATCCACCGGATAGCAGAAGATACGGGTTTGAATCCCGTCTGAAACTCTGTATTATATTTGCTTGGTTTTAGTCCACATTTATTTTATTAAAATAAAATACATTTTTCCTAAATAAAATATAGAATATAATGGTTTAGATCCAGATTATATAACTTAATAGATTCCTGGTCATAGCAATCAATTTTCTAAAAAAACGACTTTATTTTTACCTACTATGCTATGTGATGATGATTACGTTATAGAAATTGCAAACTCAATTTATTGAAGTGAAAACTTCTTTAAGTGCGTTGGGCATTTTTTGAAATTGAAAAAACCCAACCATCTCGCTACACCATGATCGGCACCGAAGACACATTATGTATAAGTATGTCTATTTTAATTTTGTCCAAAGTCATTAATAGTGCTCTTGGTCTCATGCAACAAAGGCTCCTTCGAGTGTTAGTCGTCTTGAGTTCGAACCCGCGTGTCGGGTTCAAACTCTTACCCGGTTTTTTTTTGTTTACATTTTGCTTATTTTTTTTAAGTGAAAATTTTTTAGGCGCATTGGCCTTTTTAGATGAGTTTTTTTTTACATTTTGATTAGGTCTTTTTTGAGTATTAAGTATTACTTCTGTCGTCACTCCCGGAGTGTCACCGACATTTTATACAATAATGTGTCTGTACGCCCTTTGAGTCGGATTATTAATCCAATAATAATATATTTAGTTTGTTACTCCAAGTACACGTCTTGAGATCCATCACGTAATACTAGGATGGACTGTGAGCTTTTTAACGTATCTACGTTAGATTATTTAAAGTGAAAACTTATCTAGGTGTTTTAGGCATTTTGTTTATATGGGGGAAAAAAAACAACCAACTCACGACACCGTGATCGACACGTCGGTGTCGATCACGGTGTCGTATACACCTCTGTATACAATAAGTTCGTGTATTTGAATTTTGCCCAACCTCGTTAGCAGTGGCTTGGTCTAATGTAATACAACAAACGTTCCTTCGAGTGCAAAAGGTTTTGAGTTCGAAGCGAACAGGTATATAGCTCTTAATTTTTTTTTATTATAGTAATATATGATATTGACGGGACCGTTACCATGTACCTTGTTTGAAGCGATATTTAAGGTACATGGTAACAATCCCGTAAATAACATATATTATTTTAATGTTACAGACCATGAAAGTTTAAAACAATATATTTTTTTAATATTTGTTTTTGCTTACGTTTTGCTTAGCTTGTTTTCAAGTAAAAACTTCTTTAAAGGAGCGTTGAGCATTCCTTAAGATGAGTATTTATATTTACATTTAGTTTTTTTGAGATTTGAGTTTTTACACGACTACCGCTTTTTAAAGTTTTTCGAGCGTAATGTGTATATGTGCATTTCGTTGGCACGTCCTACAGCACAGAAGGCTGTCATTGTCTAAGTTGTTGGCATAAATCTGGAACTTCAAGTAGCCCTAAGAAAGAAATCTGAGGTGGTTAAATTGGGTGGTCTTGCTGGCCATGCTAAATCACTAGAATGAAATCGTGCTGTTCGTGTGTATCGTGTGCGTGCGGTCGCACCGTGTTCTGTATCCACCACACATGTTCACGATCCTTTGGAGTATCATGCTGCATTGCTTGTCTGCTTGCCTGTTTGTATTCTGCATCTGTCTTGTTCACAAATATCAAATATAATTGACGTAAGACGCTATTTGCAATAATTGTAACATCTTCCTATAAGGAGATTACTTTTCAATAGCAAAAGTAAAATTTGGGTTAATTGTTATAATTTAAACTAACTACCAGATAAATAATATTATGCTACGGTAATAGGCAATCTCGTCAAATCATGGTGTAGTAATCAGATATACGGCTGTCAGTTAACTCGCCTGAAACATGATTATGTCAATGAGAGAACGCGGTTCCACATGGAAGATAGTTACATAATAATAATAAATAAATAAATATTTCCAACACTCACACCAATTAGCCTAGATAAGTATAGTTATATAGAAATACATATTAAACATCCATGACTGGAGTACAAATGCTCGTATTCATCACACAACAGGGGGGCAGACCCCCACCGGGATTCGAACTCTGGATCTCTCGAGTCGACTACATCATGATAACCGGCGTACGAATCACTCGACCACGGAGGTCGTCAATAGAGTGTATTATGTATCATCAGACAATATGAGCGCGTGTGACAAATGAATGTTTCGCTGCAATACTTAGGCGAACGATACACTGCAAAGAACCACGCTTAGTGCTAAAACTAAAAGTCAAGATACTGGCTAAGTGACTTATTATATGTGACTGGCATCGTTCGAGATGCATGCATGCAAAGGCCCAAAAGGGCTCAATACAGGTATAGATAGATATTTAATTTAAAAGACATGTCGAAAGAATCTTGGACATTCAGGGAGTGGTTATAAGTCCAGAAATGGGCATTGCATATATTCAATCTTGTATCTAAGCTTGGCGCCTATTGTGATTTAGCTTTAGGTACATTAGTATACAGAAGGTAAACAATGCCAAGAATACGTAAAAAACTTTCAGAAACGTTTAACCCTTTTTATGCTTATTTAAAACCTTCCGAATGTGAGCGCGTAAACTCGCGTTGTCTCGCCAAGGTTGGCATGCGATTTGTACATTACCCCAACGTTTTGTAAATCGGGGTTGTCTCTGAAAAGCCTACTTCATCCACCCCCGTAACCTTGAGCCGCGGGTTGAATGCATAAGTCATGCGGGAAGGGACAAACCTTATTTAATTAATAAACCTGCCAAGCACTTCCAATGTCAACGTTTGAAACGAATTTGGGGTACGTTAATCAGACGATCCGGGGGAAGTCACGATACTATTGCTAAGGTGTCTAAGGCTCGCTTTAATCAGCAGCTTTACTCGATAATTTTCGTTCCTATCCTACTAATACTATACATTTGAAAGTTTGTATGTTTGTTACTCAATCACGCAAAAACAGCTGAACGGATTTTGACACATATTGTTTATTGCCTGGATTGTACTTTATCTCCCGAAAAGAATTTAGGTTACTGAGAAATTAAAAAAAGACTAAAGTTAACACGGATGAAGTCACGGGCGGCCGCTAGTTATAAATAAGCTTATTGGAACTTATTAAGTACGATGTGTGATAATACTACCTACCTATTGATAGATAAAGCAAGTACCTACTTATAGTTGCATCGACATAGACAATGCTGATACTAAAAACCTGTCCTTTAAATCTATAATTAAATCATTACAGATACTACAAGTCAAGATTATAGTAGTTTGAAACTTAAAATTTATCAGGGTCTACTATTTTGTACTTTTAAATTTTACTATAATTTATGCCATGCGTTTTACTGATTGTGTTGAAGTTTTTGTCTAATAATATTTTCTTTGCGCTAAGGTTCCCCGCACGTCGCGTGCCACACTTCCAAGGGAACCGCTGGGCGCGAACGATTGGATTATTTTGACGATTTCTCTGTTATTTTAGAAGAATACCCAACTCAAACTATATATATATTTGATTACTCCATAATATTTTCTATGAAACAGAGCATACACAATTTGTCATTTCTATAACCTATTTTAATTACGTTACGATAAACTCGGGTACGGTATGGTACGGTAAAAATAGATATATTTTCGAAGTTTAAAAAAGTTTATGTCCTACCTTTTTGATTATTTGTACATTTTTTTTTTTTTGAGGGTAGGTGTAAAGAAAGGTTCTGTTAAAAGTTATCCAGTTTTAATTTTGTTAAAATATTACATATTCAAATTTAATCCCATTTTATTATATGTTGAATTAATATTTATTACACAATACCTGCCGGAGAGTGTTATCTTAACTGTTGCTCAAACACATCAACAATTTTTTTTTTAAACTACACTTCACTGCTCTGCCGATCAGCGAAATGGACACCATCCAAGACACCCTGTCACAAATGCAGCAAATGTTTACTGAGAGGATGAATAAATACGAGAGTGAGCTTCAAGCAGCTAACCCATCATCCACAGTAGCCAGCCTCACTGCCGATTTTTCCACATTCCGGAATTTTATCTTGACTACTATTCGTGGTCTCCAGGATCAAATTGGTATTCTGTCACGTCAGGTGGATGGCATGGAAATGCATAGCCGCAGAAAAATCCTACTATTTCATGACTTGCCGGAGACTCCAGAGGAGGACGCTGCTGCTGTTGCTGTGAAGGCCATCACAAATCACTTAAATATAACATCTCTCTCTGTTAGGGATGTTAGTCGTTGCCATCGGCGTTTCACTGGCAATGATCGGCCTCGACCCCTTGTGGTGAAGATGTGTAATCTAAATTTGCGGAATAAAATTTGGTTCTCCAAGGCAAAATTGAAGGGGACAGGCATAACGATATCAGAGTTTCTAACGAAAGGCAGGCACGATGCCTTTATAGCTGCGCGAGACAAATTCGGCGTTAACAAGTGCTTCACTCGGTTGGGGTTTGTGTTCGTTGTCGGTGGTGACGGAAAGCGACACCGTATCAGCTCTGTTAAAGAACTCCATAAGATCCCAGCTCCAGTTACGGCGACGCCTGTTTCGCCGAAACCTGTGGCCCAAGCATCAACCAGTATCAGTTCGCATCCTGAGGCAAATAAGATCCCAGCTCAAACTGCGGAAAAGCCGGAATCTCCGAAGCCTGCTGCCCAAATATCCACCAGGGGCAAGCGTACGGCCAATGCTGCAGTTAAAAAGTAGATAAATGTGAATTTGTTATATCTTGTTAATGTTTACTTTGGTGCATCGTCTCTTCAAGTCTGTGGTCCTTTTTATAATCTTTCAATCCTTCTGTGGATCCTATCGTAACACCGTGTCCATTCACCCCAATGTGTTCCCATCTATTTCATCTCTTCGTTCGTCATGAATTGAAGGTAAAGCTATTTATTGTAATTTTTTCTAACCTTTAATTTATTTACAAATTTTCTAACAAGTTCTTGACACAATGTATTGAAATCCTAATGTCAAAATTACTTTTTTAAATTCACGATTTATGTAGGCTAAGAATTCTTTGTTCATACAGCCACCTTTTTTTTTTTTTTTTTTGCTTTCATTCTTTAAATCGGTTTTATGATTGGATCCACAGACTTCGAGGTGCACTGTAATAATGTAACTAAAAATGATTTCTTTATATCTTTGATAATTTTTGCATTGCTACTTTTTCGTCTATTGTTTTACTTATGCTTGATTCCTAATTATGCTTTGATTTTGTTCCGCTTTTACATCATATTTAGGTTTTTCTGCCTTCCACTCAGCCGGCAGGTGGAGCATAATTTTCATTTGTGCTTATTTATCCCATTTTTTTTTTTTAGTATTTAAACGTATTTATTTTATATTATTATATTATATTTAATTGATCTATGTCTTGTTCAGGGATGGATAGTGATAACTCTTTTCATTCCTTGCCATCAGTAAGCGACTGCACAGATGATAGTTTTGTAAGTTTGCCTTCTCTCCCTGACTGCCTCGATAGTACATTTTCTGATGTTCCTAAAAACTTTAACGTCGTTCACATAAATGCGCAAAGTATTCCGGCTCACTACAATGATATGCTGGCGTCTCTCAATCACAAAAATCTTCATGCTGTTTTAGTCTCCGAATCCTGGCTTAAACCTTCTCTGTCCTCTTCTTCCTATGTCTTGCCTGGTTTCCGTATGATACGTAATGATCGCACTGGCTCTCGAGGTGGTGGAGTTGCAATTTATTTACGTTCTCAAATTCCATTCACTATTATTAGCATTTCTACACAGCCTCCTCCAGTTAATGCTGGCGAGCATTTGTTTGTCGAGATTCTGCTATCACATACCAAAGTCCTACTCGGAGTCCATTACAGCCCCTCTTTAAATGTTAACTTCTTTAGTTCTTTTGAACAGCTCTTGGGAGATTATGTACCATCTTATACCCACTCATTGATAATGGGAGATTTCAATACTTGCCTTCTAAAAAATGATTCTCGTGCAACCTCCCTTCAATCTGTTGTAAGATCTTGTAATCTGCATATTCTTCCCCTTAGTGCCACCCATCATTTTCCAAACACTTCTCCTTCACTTCTTGACTTAATAATCGTCTCTGCTCCTCATCTTGTTATGAAGCATGGTCAATTTTCGGCTGATGCTTTTTCATACCATGACTTAATCTTCTTGTCCTACAAAATTCGTCCTCCCAAAGTTAAGCCCAAAGTCATTCTTCAGCGTAATTTTGGTGGTATGGATAGGGACGCGTTTCTTGATGACGCTCAAAATACGGATTGGTCGTTGGTAATTGGGGCGGTGACCGTCGACGAACAAGTTGAGAACTTTAATAATATAATTACCGAGCTTTATAACAAGCATGCTCCTTTTCGTCCCATCAAGCTCAAACACGTTCCAGCGCCGTGGCTTACACAAGAGATCAGGGCCCTAATGCATAAAAAAGACGTTGCTAAAAGCAAATATAAACATCGCCCGACCGATTATAATAAAGTCAACTATGTAAAAGCTCGAAATCGCTGCAATTTGGTGTGTAGGGATGCCTTGCGTCGCCATATTCATGATTCTGTCGATAATAAAGATCCAGCAAAAGTCTGGAATTTTCTCAAATCACTTGGAATTGGTAAGTCCCGATACGATTCTACTCCTAGTAGCATCAGCGTAGATTCTCTCAACATTCAATTCTCTTCCTCTTCTAGTCTCAGTGACTCTCAGAAGTCTTGCACTTTAAACTACCTTTCTTCGTTACCAATTCCTGACTACTCTCCTTTTGTCTTTACTCAATTCACTGAATGTGACGTTAAGAATAGCATGCTTTCTATCTCTTCCAATGCGGTGGGGAATGACGGCATCAGTCGAAACATGTTGATACCTATCCTGGATATTATTCTTCCTATCCTTACCTTCCTTTTTAACAGCTCGATTTCCAACGGAGTCTTCCCGTCAGTTTGGAAGCAAGCCCAAATTATTCCTCTTCCTAAAAGATCGAACCCTCAAACCATGGTCGATTTTCGTCCCATTTCTATCCTTCCCTTTCTATCTAAGGTTCTTGAACGCCTTATCCATAACCAATTGAATACATTCCTCTCTCGCCACGATCTTTTTAATCCTTTCCAATCCGGTTTCCGTCCTGGCCATAGTACAACGACTGCGTTACTTAAAGTAACCGATGATATACGCTTTGGGATGGATAACTCTCTCCTTACGGTATTAACATTGTTAGACTTTAGCAATGCTTTTAACACTGTCGACTTTGAGGTTCTTTTAGCATTGCTGCGCTCACTTAACGTATCTCCATCAGTGATTGAGTGGTTTCGCAGTTATCTGCATGGGCGCAAGCAGCGCGTTCGCCTCGAGGAGAAATTTTCTTCATGGAGCGAAACGACTGCTGGCGTTCCCCAAGGCGGCGTCTTATCTCCTCTTCTTTTCGCTGTATTAATTAACTCCGTTTCAAATAATATTTCTTCTTCCTACCACCTATATGCAGATGACTTACAAATCTATTGCCAAGCTCCTCTTGGTCAACTTGATGAAGCAGTGCGGTGTACAAACAGTGATCTACATGTGATTTCTAAGTGGAGCCAATCTATTGGGTTGGAAATAAATCCCTCCAAGACAACTAGCATAGTAATTGGTAGTTCTAGAATGTTAGATAGAGTGGACTGGCAGTCACTACCCAACATCGAAATTGCTGGAAATGTTATCCCTTTTAGTACGTCAGTAAAAAACTTAGGATTAACGTTTGACAACTGTATGAGCTGGGGCCCGCAAATGCAAGTGGTCAGTTGCAAATTGTATGCTTCAGCAGCGTCAGTTAGGAGACTACGTAATTTTCTACCCGTCACCACCAAAATTGCCTTAGCACAATATTTATTGCTTCCTATACTTGATTATGCTGACGTTTGCTATCTCGATCTCACGGAGGACCAGCTTAATAAACTTGAGCGACTTCAAAATTTTTGTATCCGCTTCATATTTGGCTTGCGCAAATATGATCATGTTTCTCAATTTCGTTCACAGCTCAAGTGGCTACCTATTCGCCTTCGCCGGAATACTCATATCCTTTCTCTTCTTTACAACATATTGTTCAATCCCAAGTCCCTGCGCTATCTAAAGGAAAGTTTTAATTTCCTTCATAATTCTAATACGTTATCTTTAAGGTCATCAGAAAATCTTGCTCTTATTACTCCCGTACACGGCACAACTTTTTTCCACCGTTCGTTTGCAGTGCAAGCTGTACATCTATGGAATTCTCTTCCGGTTTCGATAAGACGTGCGGAAACTATTAATGCGTTTAAAAACCTTGTGAAGTCCCACTATCTGACATTGTAATACTTTTATTTTTAATATCTCATGTTCTAAAAACTGGACTGGATCAATGTATGTATTTATACTTATTGTATCTATGTATGTATTTATGTATGTATATATATCTTATATATGTATGCGTGTATGATATGTATTTACTAATAGATTATATTATACTAGCGATTTACACCGCCGTCTCTCCCACTTCCTTCTAATCCTCTCCATCCAAAGGTTGCCTGGAAGAGATCGCTTTAAGCGATAAGGCCGCCTATTGCATCACCTGTACTAAATGTTTTTGTGCTGAATGTTCAATGTTTTTCGTGGTGTTTAATAAAGAGTTTTTGTATTGTATTGTATTGTATTGTATAGTATAACTTACAAAAAAACTATTAAATATAACTTTGTCCCACACTTTAATTTTACACTATACGTTTTTAACATGAGAGCGGATGATTTTGACGCAACACAGAACGGCGAACGTTTAATTTCTACAGACAACAGTACAAGCATTTCGTATTGCAGTTCACTTATTCCGAGGCTAGCTAGTTAACTTGAGGTGACCCCTACTTATTGATATACGTATTAACATAAGGATAGTAACAAGAATGAAAGTTATTAGTAATCGTGACCCGGCACGACAACGTGACGTAGCGCGACACGGCGCGACACTGACAGTCGGTCGATGAACAACCCTTGAAATATAACAATCAGGAACCAACGGTCGATCGCAGACCATTCTAGAAGTAATAATGATTTATCGGAACATAACCTTATTAGAAGCTTTAGTAATTCCAGATTTGGCATTGTTTGAGTCTCTAATAGATGTTATCCGGAAAAAAATATTGCTTTAAAATTATATTTATTAATCCTTCGCTTATAAAAGCTTCCTAAAAGTCGAGTAAAAATACGTTAACCTCTTGTTTGTTATAAATTGAACAGTACGAAGTTTCACATCTTATTTATAAAGATGAGTGTTTGTAGACATATGGCGCCTTAAAAACAAAGTTGAGGCAGGCATATTTACTTAGAAGCATTAATGTAATAACACATGATTCACGTAAGTTATTCCTGTGCTCGCTTCTTAGCTTAAGTACTTAGTATCCTTTTAGATAGCCTTAAGCTTAATCCTCAGCCGCGTTATTTTGTGTTCATATAATGTTTCTTCCATAAAACTTGTTAGCTGCTTAAAAACACACGCGCTTTAATGTACCAGAAAATGGCAGAAGATGATGATGAAGATGATCTGTTGCTGACCTGTTGTAAAAGTAAAGAAATTTCAAACTGTTGCCATGCAGCTTAACTTTCTTCTATATGCTCGTTATCCTGCTTCATATTAATATTATAAATAGTTATGTATGTTTGTTACTCAACCACGCAAAAATTGCTGGATTTCTATGAAAGTTGGCACACATAGTTTATTACCTGGATTGTGACATGGGATCCCGAAAAATCTTAGGTTTCTGAGGGATTCTCAAAATACTAATGCGACCGCGGATAAAGCCGCGGGCAGCCGCTAGTTAAAAATAGATGTACAAGTTTGTATGTATGTTAGGTACTCAATCAACCATTACATTTTATTATATTACTAGCGGACCCGACAGACGTTGTCCTGTCTAGTATGGTAGCGCCGTCTATCGGATCCAAAGTAAAACATTCCAAAATCAAAAACTACTAATAAATTAAAAATTAATTAAAAAAACATTGTCCAGCGGACAAAATTGTGAATCGAAACCATTCACAGATCCCCTTGAACACACACAAAAAATTTCATCAAAATCGGTCCAGTCGTTTAAGAGAAGTTCAGTGACATACACACTCACAGAAGAATTATATATATAAAGATAAGTAGCTGACCCAGCTAACTTTGTACCGCCATAAAAATAGGGGCAGGTGGTAGAAGAGAAAATTTAGGTTTGTATGTATTTTTTAAATACTACATTATATAAAAAAAATATAGTCCAAAAAAATTTTTAGGGGTGTGTAACCTGTTCTATCAATTTCCTGGGATAACAGTCCTCCTAACCCATATAAGAACACTACGTTACAATACCCAATAATTTGAATTTTGGCGCGAAGGCGCGTTGTAGGTTTCAGAACACTACGTTACAGGTGGACAACCATTATCACTTAAGGATAAGAAAAATAGATAGTAGCCGATTCTCAGACCCACGGAATATGCATATTTCATATAAAATTGGTCAGGCCGTTTCGGAGGAGTATGGTAGCTAACATTGTGACACGAGAATTTTATATATAAGATTTTTATTACTCTCAGGATTTTTTTCACTATCATTTCCACTATCACTAGCTTAACCACTTAAGAAATGGTGTAGTTAATGTTTGCGACGTTAAATTTTTTTTACTTTCTTTAATTTTTTATTCTATTACCTTGTGGGCAGTGCAGCTGTTATATATATATATATTATGATTTATTCAACGATATAATGTTATCATTATGATATTTTTATGTCAATAGAAACGTTTGTAATTTTTGGAGTTTTGTAAAATATCTTAAATGAAATATAATTATTTTCAACGTAATAGTTAGTGATTTACATTTTTTTATCTACACCCATGCTAAAGCATGTAGTAGTATTAAAGTAGCAAGTATTAAAATACTTCTATAAAAGATTCTGAAACAGCTTATTGCCAACATTAAAACATCCAATGTCTAATAACCATTTTTTCATCCAAACGATGATATAATGTTGTACTTAATTTCATAATAACACTCCCTCGATTTTTCGATCTCTTTCGTGCAATGGGTTTACTAATCACACAGCCACAATTTTTACTGCTCGATGAGTAGTAGCAGATACGTCAAGAGAGTGCGTTTCTTCACCCAGGCGATGCATAGTATCTGTATGAATTAAAATAAAAACACTTTCATCCACGCGCTTATCACTACCATAGCGTCGAAACTTTTCATGAAAGACTTTCGATTTGTGCCCAACTCTGGACCTTGGTACAAATTATGTCAAAAACCATCTAAATTTATACTGAAAGACACACTCATCAAAATCACAATAAATCCAATAAATGATGAAAATCTTAACTTAAATAGGGAATCCGCGTATAAACTGACGTTATTACTTAGGTGCAAGTTGTCATTGACTGACAGCTAATATTCGTTTAATTTCATTTTTTTGATTGTGTTTGGTTGTATCAAAAATCAAGGGATTTCAATAGCTAAATTGTTATTCATTTAAAGATTTTACCATTTATCATAATATATTATCTGAATTGTCATGAATTTAAATGTTTAAACGACATGTTTATTTGGTACAAGTGTTCAATAAACTCCATTTATATTTATGATGAATGTGGCGTATTTTTCTACACATTAATACATGGTAATGCTTAAGGGACAAAATTGGGCAGAGTTGTGTGGAGAAAAGAATGGATCCCTTTATTAAGTTCTTAAAACAGTCCCCATGGATTCAGAATCTTTTATAGATGATTCACACCATTGGTTGTAGGTAGTCTCGTTTGCAACTTTTTATAATTATGTTTTAAAACACTCATTATACAGCAGTTCCCTATACAACTATTAACTTTCATTTTTCAAAACATGACACCACACAGTATTTTTTTTAAAGTAGGTTTCTAAAATACACCACACAAACCTTATAATTATTATTTAACTAGCAAACCAGTGAAACAAATGTTCACCAAAACCTGATTTAAAAAAAAAATGTATTTAATTAATTGAGAACTTCGGAGATTTTGTGTGGTTTCGTTTGAAATTCGTGATTTCTCGAAAACCGGAAGTGCTACGTTACTCAAATCCGGTTTATAGTCTTATCAGACTATTCTTAACTTATAACTTAAACATTCTCTTTATCTATCTCTTACAGTTTGGCCGCTGAAACAGCACCACAGACAGACGGACGGACGGACGGACTTGTCTAATAGATAAGAGATTTTCAAATCAGTAAAATCAGTATCGGACTATTGACAACCTCAAATAAAATTTCATGAGGCGTGATTAATGGTAGATAGAAGATATAGTAGTAAATTGTTAGGTTTGATGAATAGAATTATACTTTTCCAACCCGTGATAAAAAAAATGTTGAGAAGTTATAAAGAACGACAGGCACCCTGTCGTAAGATTTATAACTTCTCAGCATGTTATTTTAAGACACATATTTTTGTCAATTGTGTATATTACATTGTCTTGTAAAGTGACAACATCAACTTTAATCAAATGCAAAAATTTAATACGTCTGTGAGTGCGGCTTATAAGTCGGTTACAATTTCTGTGTAGATATTTCATTTCCTCGTTAATTGGTTTCATTTTTCCCAGTCCATGGAACTCTAATAAGAGTTCAACGTTTTTAAAGAAAGATTTACTCCGCCGCCGTCCAATAAATGGAATCCCAATGAGGTGAAAAAGCATACAATCCACCCTCTTGCTATAACAATGGCTTTACAGTTTTCTTCTTGTACCTAAAACAAAAGTGGTAGAGTTCAAATTTGTTTGTTTGTCTTTAATTTGAAATAATATCCGTGCGTCTCTTCTGTGGAAGCGAAAATATTAAGGTAATAAAGTTGACATCCCGTAAATTATGATCGAGGAATCGGTCAACAGGCTGCTCGTGAATCGTTAAATGATATTTTCAACAACTTTTTGGGACTGACGTTGTTGCTTTGTTGTGTTTTTTGATCGAGACAGGAAAAAAAGGAACTTCTTAAGTGTGTTATTGTTGTATTTCATGTTCCTTAATAAGAGTTTACATAATTCAATTTTGTTCCAATTTCCAATTATGGTGTAACATTACAGCCACGGAAATGTAATACATACTTTCATTTTGTCTTATTTTGTTTATCTTTTTTAGAGTTTTCCATGGGTACAGGTACTTGGTACTGTGTTTTTTTATATTTCGTCAGTGTTTCAAACTTGGGTTTGACCCTCTCGGTAAGCAGCTGTCATAGCTTATAGAAAGCGATATCGTACGGCATCGCAAACGATGCCTACTTTAACCACATTCCTATTCTTAATGCTTGCTATTTAGGCGCAACGGAGATTTTGCTTAACAAACTTGAGCGCCTGCAGAATCTTGCCATCCGATTCATCTTTGGTCTTCGTAGGAACGATCACGTCTCCAACTTGCGTCAGGAACTCAAGTGGTTCCCCATACGTCTGCGCAAGAATGTCAGAATCCTTTGTCTCCTTTTCAACATCCTTTACAATCCTTCCTGTCTTCGGGAGCGGTTTTCTTTCAACCACTCGCTTGATGTTCCTTGCCGGTCCCACCTAAAATCCCTTTTCAAATGTCCTGCTCACAAAATAAACTTTGCACCCTACTTTTTTACAGTACATGCCGTCCGCTTGTGGAACTCGTTGCCAGCCGAAATCAGAGACGCCCAGACCATTTCCACGTTTAAAAAACGATTGAAGGAACACTACCATTCTACCTGAATTTCTAGAACTTTATTTCTTCTCCTTGTTACTCTTTATTTATTTCATATTAGTATATATTTATTTATTTGTAAATATTGTATATATATATATTGTATGTTTATGTATGTATTGCATATAATGTATTATATTATATCTGTTCAGGAGTACTGACCGCCTTTTTCTATGTTCTTTCCTTTCGCGGGCCTGCTGGAATTTCAATATGAAATAAGCAGTGCCCTTGTACATATCTCTTGTTTCTCTTTTCTCAAATATTTTGTTATGTGTGTACAAAATAAATAAATTCCCTACCATATGTGTCATCGATAATAAAACACGGATGATACTTTAGAACAGACTGACATCTTTTATTAATAAAATACTTGCAACAACCGTACGGACAACTACTAGAGCTGCCAGAAATTATTATAGATGGCGCAAGGTTATTTTATAATTTTGTTAAATTATAAATACCAATAATGAAACTTTATTCACCAACAGAAACACTAAAATAAGGTAATGTTATTAGGCTGTGGGATTCTGTAAGGTAGATTACTTTTCAGAGGGGCGCTTCCATTCGAGCCGGAATGTTCGCCTTGACTTACCTGTTCTATCGTAACCACACCATAACATAGTTTTGTTAGAACAATCAATGTCTGCTCAGTGACATGAAATTTTTTTTTATTTCACCAGAGGTCACCATGTTACTTCACCTGACAAGCAGCTGGATACAGGTCATATAGTGAATATATATAATTGAAGAACATTCACATTAAATATATAAAAGAATATTTAATTTATGGATATTTAATAAATAATTTGCTTTTAATTATAAAAACAAGATAATTTGATAAAAAATCATTCATGTAAAATAATTATATAGCTGCCACGGGCAAAGGGATAATTTAAAATATCTTGTCTTTTATGTTATTAAGTGGCGCGGATGAACAGCCGCCCATTCAGTTAATATGGTGTCTTGCGACCTTGATGCACCCGAAACACTTACACTGTTCCAATTTATATTAGGATGTTCACCTGACTATCATCGGGTTTCTCCGGAGATATCCTTATCAGACGGAATGCTTTCAAAAATACTCAGCGCATGGCTGACTAGTTCTAGTCGATATAGATGTAAAAGAATCTGCCCTCTATTTTACCATGAGGACAGGTAAGGACCTCGGAATCTGTTTCATTAGGAGATTTTGTTATTATCTGCAACAAAAATCTCATCTGACCCGCAGATGAATTGTGATGTTAAGCTTAAATGCTCGAAAGTTTTGTTAATGAAAGTATTTAACTGTTAGATGTTTAAATCTAAAACCAAAAAGAGGTTCTTCCACTGAAAGTGCATATGTTCTAGAACCCCTTAGGTTACAATAATAGATTGCTTACAACTTATATCATCACTAAAATTATAATAATTTAATTATTTACGGACTTGCTACCATGTAAGGTACATAGTTTATAAAGAGTCCCCGATATTTCGGCACTGTTGCAAGCTTCATGATCACGGAGTAACTGAAATATTGAAGACACGCTAAAAACAAGGTACATAGTAGCAATCCCATAAATAATACGCAAGTTACATGTACCATAGAGCTATTTCGTATTCTAATTTATCAAACACCTTCCATACATAGGGTCATTGTTATTTAAATTGCACTCCTGTTCATTAGCTGTTAATAAATTAATTCACTTGTTACGAACTTTCATTCATTCTTTTCATATATATTTTTTTCAAAGTATTTAACATCATGATTTTATATAAAAATATTTATAAACGTAAAGTGATTTGTTTCTGTTCGAATTTGTGATTGAATAGAATCCAAGTTTATTAAGGAAAACGTAAGTGTAACTGTTGTGGCACGCGGAAGTTTCTGTTCCATATAAATAAATAATAAATGCCGGATCACTCACAACAATTGGGTAGCTTCAAACTAAGTAGAACTTGTACCTACTACAAATGTCAAATAGCCAATACTAATTAAATAAATAGCAATTTCTTAGACAATATTAAGGAACTGCCCACATTAGAGATTTAAAGCATTAAATTTTGCATTAAAAATTCAATTACCACTATTACACCCAAATATATAAGTGTTATTATGCTAATCCATTAAAGTCACAAGTTATATTTTATTTTAGATTTGTAGTAAAATGGTGAAAATATTATTCTATGTTCAACATAATTTCACAAATAGCATGAAATTAATGTTTTTAAAATGTTGACAATGTTTTGGCATAATATCTTTGTAACTTCAAAGATTATCGAATTTAAAAACGCGCTTTAGTTACTTAAACCAAATTATCTTATAACTCGTCATGATTTCTAGAAACTTTGAAAGTATAATACTTCTGCAATTTATTTTTATCGTGTTACAGTGTTCAGCAATTAAAGGTTAAAATAACATCGCTTAATTATGTTATTAGGTAAAACGATGAAGCCTAGTAAAATTAAATACTTACAACCACAAATTTTACTGTATTATCTGATCTGTTCTTTTTTAATTTTTGATCATATAGTACTTATAAAAAAAACTCATAATGTTAAGAATAAACAGTAAGTAAATTTGTGATGTCTTCTACTATTGGAGAGATAATTAAAGCAGCATCATGACTGCTACACGCTACGATCCGACTACGAGTAATCGTAGCACTCCATTAACAACAAAACTACGTTGCATTGTTTTTTAGGTTTAAAATTAAGTTGGGTATTGTAAAGATTCAATGCATCTTACATGTTTTATACTGATAGGGAAATAGAAGTTGTATTTTTTGTTTATATAACAAACTCATATTTCAGTTTCGGATTAATTATATTTCAATACCAAAAACAATATTTTTGAACATTCCTCAATTTTTTTTTATGGATGCTTATGTTGATGTTTTCTTTTTGTATTCCATCCAAACTACTACATTTTTACATACTACATATTAATAATGATTTTGTGTGATTGTTATACCTTATCTTGGATCTGGCCCCGGGTATTATTCATATGTAACCTGAAAAGACCTTGGGCAAACGACCTTCGGGAAACCCGCCTTAAGACACTGCTCTTACACTCTAACCTTACCTGAACAGCCGCCAGAATAAATGCAAGCCAGCATTGACACTGTTTCACATCACACTCGATTCTTTGTTTAAAGAATTGTCCACTGAACTGTCTACGCTGTTATCTAAAACTTTGCTATTTAATTTTTTGTTAAATAATGTTGCCAGTTCATCAGTGTATTGTTTAGGACGCGATTTGTTTGCGTCGGCGGCTGTCACGGTGGCAGGAGGCGTCTGGTCTCGCCGGGGGTTCGTGAGAGACTGAGCCCAGAAGCGCGCCCCCGATCGATACGCGCGGCAGAATAAACACTCCGTACTAGGATGGGAGAGCAGCGTATCGGTGTTGCCAGTCCCGCCTGTGTCGCCTTACCAGTGTTGCCACATCCGACGTTTACCGCTGTTCGTTATAACGCCTGTCGCGCGGGAATTCTTGTGCCAATCGCTCTAAGGCCATCGAATGGCATCGTTACATCATGCACTCCCGTAGGCATCCCGAAAATTTGTCCAGCCCGATCTTATTATATTAGAATTGTTCGGCAATGTTCCTGACTCTCGCCATGTATAATTTACGTGTATCCCTTCACTTATTTGTACGTTCGAGACGGCGATTTCCATAATGCGATCATTTGTAGTCAGAAAGGAACTTGGTGTAGTTTTGTCATCGAACTATCTCCTCCCTGTTATCTTTACCCGGAATAATATAGGAATTTAAACATCGTCTTCTTGTTATTGCCAAGTCTGATGACAACTCCGAATGTTCATATTTCGATTCGACAGTTCTCATATATTTGCTTTTCATGTATTTAAGCTGAAGCACTAAATATATTATGTTGTTTGGTTATTAATTTTAGTTGATTATTATCTCGAGTTTCTTCTGACGACCTCCGTGGCCGAGTGATTTGTACGCCGGGTTTCATGGTGTCGCCGACTCGAGAGGTCCCAGGTTCAAATCCCGGTGCGGGCAGATGTTTGTGTGATGAATAAGAGCATTTGTACTCCATTAATGGATTAATTAATGGATTAATATGTATTTCTATAAAAATATACCCATATATGTACAGTATATGTATTCTATCCGTTAACCTAGTATCCCATAACACAAGCCTTATAGTGCTTAGGCTAGGCTAATATGGTGTGAGTGTGGGAAATATTTATTTATTATATATTTATTTAGTTTGGTTGCGCTTTAACTATAATTTCTCATTTTTAAAATTTGGCATTATTTTGCTAATAAAAACTTTTACTTGTCCCAATATCACATCATCGTATTACGAGCATTTTTAGATTCCATACTTTATGACTGTGCCTCCACTGTCCATCCGTCCATCACCCCGTCTTTATGCGGGCTGTATCTCATGAACGAACATTGCAATTTGCGAAGAATATTTATATTTGTAATATTTACTTTTGTCTATATGAAGATATCAACAATTCTAATAACAACTATGAATAAACAATTAAAACTTAGTAATTAAATGCAACATTAAGTCCCGCGTTGTCTCATTCCGTTCAACTTAAGTCAAACTTAAAAGTTGGTTGACTCTCTTGAGTGAGGCCATTACTATTAAATCTTTTTTAACTGAACGGAACTTCACCTCAAGTATTGTACAGGCCTACCCTAAAATCCCTGACAACCATACCCACTCACTGCTGAAAGAACGTTACACCACAGAAGCCACTATAATTGATCTCCAAACTTAATAATTTTACAGACGAAATGGATTTATCATTTCGATTTATGAATTTAAATAAACGCTAAGTACATCATGAAAACATATGAGCACGTGGACCTTTTTGTTTCCTTAATCGACGAGCGCATGTCAGGTACGGAAACTTAATACCGTTGGGTACAATTAATGTGAGGGCTAGGCTATAACTTTCTCCCGACACATGACGAAATATACACACCGAGCCAAAACATACGACTCATCCGCATTCATTGAAAGGCTTTTACAAGCTTTTTTATTAACTTGCGTATGTGTGTAAGTTGTCCGCTTCAACATTTGTAAACCATTTTTCAGACGTTATTTGTTATTCCATTGTGACTCTGAAGACAAGACAATGTGCAATACTTAATATTACAATAATTTTAACTACTTGCCAATTCAAAATGGATGGCGGTTTATTTTTCAAACCCCTTAATAGCTATATTTAATAAAAGGGTTACTTTAATTGTATTGTAGTAAGTTAATTTGAATTGATTGTTACTATTTATTAAACAAGGTATATAAAGAAAATATTACTAGAAAAAAATCCACGCGGACCAAGCACCAGACGGAACTCGAAACTTTTTTCTAGTAATATTTTCTTAAGATTTAAATATCTAGCAGTTGAATGCTTAAAAAATAAATAATATAACTATAATTGCTATTTCTTCTTTCAAATGTTTAATACTAGTAAAAATATTCATTTGACATTGTGGGTTGCCTACAATGCGAAGAGATGGCGCTGCCTTGCAGCCTAAGACTAGAGAAATTTCGACGCGGCCATCAGGGCCGCGGTAGCATAATTGGTCAGTGCATTCGCCCGAATAGCGAAGGGTGTGGGTTCGAGTCCCGTGTGCTGCTTGGTCCGCGTGGAATTTTTTCTAATAATGTTTTCTTTAGATTTAAATAAATAAATATCTAGCAGTTTAATGCTTAAAAAATATATAATATAACTATGGTACATAAAGCTACTAAACGGCTTCCTATCATTAATAAACATTTTTATCACTGTTTTTTAAGTTAATGTTTTTGATTTAGTATGCTTATTTTTTTTAAAGATAAACATTAATATTTTTCTCTTAACTAATTTGATTGGATTTATCAAGTCAAACAACATTGAACTTTAGCTTTAAAGTCATAAGTGCTGATAACCCGCAGCAAATGAATGTTTTTGTGTCATCCAAGTTATATTTTAAAGGGGCCTGGTTGAAAGTAAAATCGTTGTTAGTAACTTGTTTACTGTTTAGTTTAATATTGTAGTTGATTTGACTTTAATGAGCTAAAGTTTCGAATGAACGTAATTGTGTGCCACTATGGTGTAGAGGCATCCAAGGGCGCGTACACACTTTGTTCAAGGTTTTGTTTCAAACTTACTTTTATTACTAGTTTCTAGTTGTGTAGACCTTGTTCGTGTGGCCTTTTGATATTAAAATTATAATGCAATTATTTGTAACAAGTAAACTTTTCTATAATGCGATTCAACTAAGAATAGGACCGACTGGGCGCCATATTGTGATGTCATAACTGTCAATTCAAACCAAATAGGTAGAGTGAGCAAAAATTTACTAAGATTATTCGAGAAAAAGCATCAGATTTTTTTAATAACATTAGTAACTAACATTGAGAAAAAAAACACCGATTTCTTATAATATTTATTTATGACTGTGAGAAAAAACATTAATCAGAATCTAGCTCTTCTATTCCGCTCATCTCTGCATTACCGCCTGAGTAGTTTAGGGTTCCATGCGCATGGGGTTACAATATATTAAGCATTTGCTTTTTTCTCTTATACTTATATAATAATTTAATGTTTTAGATAATGAATCATAGCTGTTCTACAATTGACATACTCGTACTTAAAGTATATTATATATTTCTATTGAAACTACAATAACGATTAACATACACCTAACATTATTTATTTTTCATTACCAAAATACAGTAAATGGCGGACTTAATGCCATAGGTATTCTCTACCAGTCAACCAGTATGGGACGGGTGTTTTGGCGATAGAGTGCGAGCTACTAAAGTTAGAGAAAAAAATATATCCTACTGAACTATACTATACCATAAAACAATATATATATTAATAAACATACATGTATAATTATATACATACACTTAATTAGTTAGAAATAAATAAATAAGATGGTATAGATGACATTATTATGTTATGTTGGAGTAGGCATAACAATAAAATATAAAAACAAAAGGGACTTTTTTTACTATTCAACGTTTCTGATGTTGACCTTACATGATATAACGATATCATTGGTGTGCAACCCGTACCAATATTGCCAAGTTTTACGTCTCCCATGCACTAATTTCCAGATACAAGCTCATGCGATTTATTAAAGGCAATTTTATTTTTAGGCATTTTATTGCAAGGTGTTTCCTTTGTGATCTAAAGATCTATAACTAGTAAAAAAATCCCATCGGTCCAGGTTTAGACGGGATGCGAACCCACATCCTCAGCTATCCGTGCGGACGCATTTACCAATAATGCTTGATTAGTGCATCCATCCAGATAGAGGAAGTTACGCCAGGATTTTTTTTGTAATATTTTCTTTAAACTCATTATGCCTTATTGCAAAACGTAGACTAAATTTAAACCTGTACTTAAACTGATGATGTCACTTTTGTTGTAAAAAGAAGACGGAGACAACATTAGATTTAAACCATGACTAACTTTAGTCCGCGTTTTCGAATAAGGTGGTTTAGGTTTAATTTGGAGGGAGAGGCGGTCAGGGAGGGCCCTGGGGGGTTAGGGGGGTCAGGGTTTTAGAAGGTAGGGGGGAATCGCAGTAGCCCTAGACCTAACCTCACACCGTGGAACATTTAACTAACTCGTGACAACGTGACATGATGTCACACTTTTTCGTGCGTTCAGCTAGTGTTCATTGATTTATAAGATATTGGTGTCAATTCTGGCGTGCATCTCTAAACTTAAAACTAAATTAAAGGTCAGTCTCACCTTTTCATTCTGTACAGAGAAGGACAAGGATGCACTGTTGTCAAATTTAAGTTTAGGTTTAGAGAATCATGCCAGAATCGACATCATTATCATATTAAAATCTGCTAAATTAACTTGAACGCAATTCAATTACGAAAATATCTTAAGTTGTAAATTGTTGTTGTTGTAAACACTGACCTAGATTGAAGTAAACGCCCCATGTACTTCAAATTGTATGGAAACCGAGCGTGTCAGATTATGAGTACTCACGAGAAAACAGAGAGAGAACAGTGGTGAAACAACATAGGCTTGGTCAACTATTTCAATTCTATCGTTTTTACAGCTTAATATGACTAGTTAGTTTTTTTACCCGACTACGCAAAGCAAAAGCGAGAAGCGTGACGCACAGACAGGGTATAATGTTTTTACCCTACTGCGCAATGCAAGAGCGCGAACCGTAACGCGCAGACAGGGTATCTGTCTTCGTGTACTCGCGTAACAATACTCGCTCAGCGAAACATTTTCACCGATACTCGCTCAGAGATTCTCTCTCAGCTATACTGGCTCAGGGTTACTCGCTCAGCGATACTGGCTCAACGATGCTGGCACAGTGCTACTGGCTCAGCGATCCCGGTATCAGCGGTATTCACTCAACGATACTGGATCAGTAACCTCCTCCTCACAGCCTCACAACCAAACATATTTGGTTTCTGTGAATTATATAGTACTCGTAGTAGCACGTAAGTAAAAATTATGAGACTAGGATATGACACTGCATTTGTGTATATCACAGTCTTAAAGCCGAACTTGACGCTAAGAAAAAAATAGCTTAAAAAGATGACCACCCTTTTGTCACAGAAGTACAAACACCTGCGTTATCTATTTTGATCTATGCCATCATCATCAGCCTATTAATGTGCCCGCTGCTGGGGCACAGGGCTTCCCTATGGATGGAATAGGGAAATCGGGCCATGACCCATCACGCGGGCCCAGTGCGGATTAGCGGGTGCTAACAACTCCAAATGCAGCCGGGACCAACGGCTTAACATGCCTTCCGAAGCACTGAGGAACTCGAGATAGATAAGATAAGATTTGTTAGTTTATAAGTAATAGTCGTTCAACATCTATTGAAAATGCATAGGAAGATCGCTTCAGATGAAGCTTTTAGTCAGTAAGAGTCTGATATAACCTAGCAGCCGGCTGTAGGGTATCCATGAGGATTTCACAGCCGCTCCCCCGCCTGGGAGGAAATAAAAAAATCGGCGGTTATCATTCGTATTAAAAAAAATATCAAATTGATTTTGAGTTTGAGACGAAAATCACTTTGATTTAGGTATTTTAGTTGAGATATATAGATTGATATTAATTGGTTTTTCTAAATCTAATTTCCGATAAAGAAAATAAAGACCCTGCTTAACTACAGGCAACTACGGAACCCTACACTGCGCGTGGTACGACACGCACTTGGCCGGTTTTTTCTGTCTCATAATATTTGCATATTATGAAAAGTGAGAGTCAGAATGAGATCTTCTACATATTGACAAAACATGGACAGCGGGCATAAATATAGTAAAAGAAGTCTCAGGAATTATAAAAATATTTACGAAAAAAATATGGTGGTACGAAGTTTGCCGGGTCAGCTAGTGTACTATAAAAAAATAAGGATGAAAGCATAAGGATATAATATGAGGAGCTGGCGAACAAAACGGTATAATTACATGAAATTTAATTTTACAGGAGCTGTATAAAACTGAATGACATACCTCCAGTAAGCTTTTGGCATGGTTTTTAATTGATAAATTTAGTAATTTTAACGCTCTTGTAGGGGGTTTTGATTGAAAATTATTTGAGATTAAAATTCAACGGGCCCGAAATTTCCGGACTGATTTTTTTTTTACAACTCACCAATCACGTAGCTGAAATCACGAAGCCTTACAGTGCTTACTTTGGGGCTAGGCTTATTAGGCTTGTGTTATGGGATACTAGGGTAACGGATAGAATACATATACAGTACATATATAAGTATATTTATATAGAAATACATATTAAACATCCATGACTGGAGTTCAAATGCTCGTATTCATCACACAAACATCTGTCCCCACCGGGATTCGAACCCGGGACCTCTCGAGTCGGCGACGCCATGAAACCCTGCGTACAAACGGCGGCCACGGAGGTCGTCAAACTTTATTTGCACTCTGGAGGTGTCTCAGCTACGATTCTCTATAATTCACAAACATGAGAGTGTGTCGAAAACGTCGGATAACTTTTATATCTCAAAGAAAAGATTTCCTACCTCGGCTGTAACTTTCTGGAGAGCTTCGGTACAAAGATGCCTGTTCTCTGTAACCATTTAAGTTTAACAAACGGCTAAACCGTCGTTTGCGGTACCTCAGGAGTTTCTTAAATAAGTTAAATCGCCCGCCGCCCACAAGGGGACTCTAAAGGAAACTGTTAACTTTGGGACTCAACTGATTTTATGGTTTACCTTCTATTCAATGTGCTACGTTAAAGTACCCTTTAACAAAAGGTACCGAAATGCATTGATTTTTTAGGCTCCATTTACTTTAGGTATGGCAAGAATTTTGTTGACTTTTTTTGACTTAAACAAAATCACATTGTTTTGATCTCAAATTAAGGTTTTATAAATAACCGGACCCCAAACAATATGGAAAAGGTAGTTTTTCTAAATTGATTATTCCGGCGATCGGGGTCCTCTGAGATGGCGACATCGAGCCTTATCATAGCAAGTAGCCTGAAAAGCTAAACCATATTAATGAAAGCAAAAGTTTGTGGCCTTGGTATAAGAAAATCTCTCAAAAGCAAAGTCAAGAAGACTTTGTAGTCTCAAATCAGTTCATATTTATAATCACTATTGTGAAATGATGATTTTGGTTATCGTGTTATTGACATTTTACTAAACGTTGTTAATTTTAATTAAATGATAGAAAAAAGCAGACAAATAGTAGCATGAAGTAACAAGACAAGGATGGAGGAGGTTGGATGCAATTGAAAAGTCAGTCTTTAGTGATATTACTTCCGATCATCTCGGTTTTACAATGGGTAAACTTAGTTTTGCTGCTTATGCAATTTATAAAATAAGACGGCTTACGGATGTCGACACTGCTAGGATACTTTAGCTACTTTCACAGTATCATGGCATTCTATTGTGGGGCACGGCCGCTGCAATTCAAACAGTTTTTATTCTTCAAAAACGAGCTATAAGAGCTATTTACCGCTTAGGATCTCGAACTTCTCTTAGGGATATATTTGAAGAAATAGGTATAATGACTGTTGACTCTCAATACATTTACAATTGTATATTGTTTGTGGGTCGGAACATAAATTTATATACGAGGCGCAATGATGTACCTAATTTCAATACCAGAAATGAAGATAAACCCAAATTGCCACCGTTGAGACTGCAAAAGGTTCTTGTTGAGCGTGGTCACCGATAAGAAAACTTTTTGTTTTTCTTTTATTGAATAAATGAGAAGTTAATATTGTTTAAAATATTTTTATAATCTTACATGCGAGCTTCGTACAGTCGTAACATATACATACACGTTAAGGTTCAACTAGTCGCGGGCTCGAACTCAGTCGAGGACGCGGCCAAAAAGCACGCTGTCTCATCTGCCATTGTATAGAGATAGAATCAGTTATGAGCAGTTAGCAGCTAGTCTACACGCATACGTGTAGTCGCACGCACACTAACACCGTGCCGAAGTCTGCCGAACTGAAACGACGTTAGACGATGCACGGCTTTCAACTGTGCCGGTCGGAGTGGGGGGTGTTAAAAGAAAGAAAATATTTTTTATAAACCCTTAAAAAGGCACACGCCAACATGGTGACGCTCTGCTCCACTCTGACGCCCCTCTCTTCAGGCAACCCGCCGATCTCCAGGTCAGACATCAACGCATCCTGATTGCGAGCGTTAACCTCGGCGCGCTGCTCGGGTATGGTGCGCTCCAAGTCCATCCTACCAGTTGCATCAGGATCCACTTGACGCTGCTCCAACACTCGGTTATTTCCGGTGGCGTTCTCCTTGGCCTTACCCTGGACCTCGTCTTTCTTTGGAGAGTTGGCCAGGTCGACAGGTTCCCGTGCAGCAACCGGTTTTTCGGGCTCGGAAGATTCGCTGATACCCTTTACAGGCGTATGCGTGTTGTCACCCCTGCGTGTGCTCTGCAAGAAGAGTTCGGGCATATCCTGTCCTTGCTGACACGTGACTTTTCCGAGATGGCGAGGCAGGCCTTATTCTATTGGGCAAGCACAGCAAACAACAGCATTGCCCGGCGCCAAAAAACTTTCACAAGTTCCACAGTTTACCATCTTTAGTCCAAAAATTATAAAGTCTAAATAAAAAGGAGACAAAAAAAGATGCTGGGGTCTAAAAAAAATATATAAAAAAGGCAAATAAATATAGTAAAAAATAAAAATATGAGTATGAGATTTGAACCGACGACCGCGATGATGCGTCGAACGTTGGTCCCATGGCAAAAATTAAAACACTGCACCGTTTAGATCGGCACTGAAATGGCGAAAATTGTGTTCTATTGATATCATATGCATTCTTGTCAGGTTATTTTCGTTAGGAATTTTTTGATTCGGTCGCCGCGCTCAAAGCCTGCGATAAAAGCTATACAATAGCTTAACACTTGTCTCCTTAAGAAAGGTTACTATACAGTTACAGGTTTTATAAATGATAAGGCACCTTGGGCTTAATATAATAGACTAAGTCGTTTTACTTTGCTAATTTGGTAGAAAATTGTTAGTTATACTTAACTTGCAGTTAATTAATAATATTAATGTGATGAAAGTTGACATCAACACATGTTATTAGTTTTGAATGTCATCTTTCAATTGACGACACTGTATGAAACAGAACAGGGAGAAAAATTAACCCTTGCTGAGGTTCCTTGCCGGTTCTTCTCGGTACAAGGTCTCCCGCAGATTTACGAACCGATGGTGTAGCGTTTGACTTTCACAAAAGCTTGTAACAGCCTAGACTGAATTAATGAGTTTGAGTTTGAAGGACGCGGAAAGGCGTGTCCCGGAGCATTTTGTTGCCCTATAAAGAGAACTATCAATATGTAATCACTGTAATATCGTCTGATATATAAATTATGGAAGAGAGATTGCGAATTGCCGGTAAGTTTCTATGTACATACGGCCCTACTACCTAGCAGCAGAGTCAGTATTCAACGTAATCTTGTTTGCCTGTGTAACATAAAAAATAGTCAGTTTAGTTTTGGGAATTGCGACAAGAAATATAGAATAATAATAATAATAATATCTAAGTAACAAAATGACATCAATAGATGAACAACTATTATGAAGAACATAGTCGGATTACATTATGTGGTTCCTCGTTGTTTGCTCGTACAAAAGTGCAAACAATATTGATGACATAACTAACGTAAAAGCCCAGTAGGTGTGTTAGCTATTTCATTTACAAACTGATAGCTCAGTGTGTGCTATCAACTTGAATACCTCATTACACGATTGCGTTTTCATAAAATTTTTCGTCTTTTGGAGAGGTTTGTATACGCGTTGTTTGAAGCATAGTTAAATTTGACTATAGTTAAAATAAAGAAAAGGACATCGACGAAATCGGCCCTAGCATGCCCAAAAGAATGTCCTTCACTATTATTTTTCTATTATTTTTTTAACGTTTTAGCAATTAATCATAGTAAACGGACAATCTGATTAAAAAAATAAAAAATAAAAGTTCTGTTACTAGATACTACAGTCTGTTCATCCAACTTGTCCTATTTGGTAAACAATCTTGGCACTCCTTTTTATTGAAAATACAGCATTAAAAATCAACTGATAACTGGATTCAATAGGTTTCAGTCTATAATAACGATTTATTTTAATAGTTTATTGGCTTCGTTAATATTTTATTATTAAATGGGTGATTCTGTTGAAAAGTTGTGCCAAGATTGTTTATCTTAATAAATGCAATATAGGCGACCATAGGTATTTATCAACATTAAAATAGAACTAGGAACCTTAGTTAATAATACTTATTACTAGTATTTATATTATATTTATAAAAAGATTATTTCTGAAATTATGTAAAGATAATTTATACCTACTCCCATCCCATGTAATATCTGTTTATTTTTATAAAAATCTTAATGATAACCAGGTACATACCTTATCACTGATAATAAAATATAGAAACAGGTAAATGGAAAGACTTTGAACTTGTCATTTGAAAAGAAATCTATAAAACTACAGATAGGTATAAGTATCATAGGTGCCAACTGCCAACACTCATAAATCAATATGAATATAAGCATTTATTATTTTTATTATTAATTGCATTTTATGTTCATTTAATGCGTATTATTTAAGTGCTTACCTATGTAAGCATATACAAATAATAAAAATCAAAATAGAGGTAAACACTAAATCTATTCAGAATATATAGTGTACATCTTTTACGATTAAGTATAATAATTAAAACCTCAAAATCTAATACTTTCTGCAGTAGGCCACGGTTCCTCAAGTTGTCCGTATCTCAACAAATGCCTAATTATAGTTTATGAATGATTCCGAACACAACTAGCATTTTCTCATTGCTGGGCGTTCTAGGGCATTCAATGTATGGGAAACGAGCAATGTCCTTTTACAAGAAAAAATCCACGCGGTCCAGGCAACAGACGGGACTCGAACCTGCACAATGCGAAGAAATGGCGCTGCCTTGCAACCTAAGAAATGCTAGAGAAAAATCGAAACTTACAGCCCTTAGGTCCGCGGTAGCATAATGGTCAGTGCATCCGACCGGATAGCGAAAGGTGCGGTTTCGAGTCCCGTCTGCTTCCTGGATCGCGGCGATTTTTTTCTAATAAAGTTTTCTTAAGACAAACATCTAGCAGTTAAATGCTTAAATATACAGGGCGGTCCAACTAGTGACGTCAACATTTTTTTTTAGATTCCTCGCAACTGGCGATATCCGAAAATACCCCATGTATGTTCCGCGATTTTTCTTAGTTCTCGAGTTATATTTTTTGTGTATTTTTAATGATTTCTGCCAGCGAGGTTTCAAAAAATCATATCTTTTTTCGTAGTAGGTATTTAACAGTCCTTTTTTTTGAATATTGTTTTAATAAAAAAAATACTTAGCTTCCTGAAATTACTTAAAGTTACTGAAAAAAGGCTTAAAAGTTGGAAATTAAGTTTTTAGTAAGATTTGTTCAAACATTCAACTTCAATTTAAAAATACAAAAAGGAATTTCCATAGCTTCTGGTAATGAAATAATTTTTAAGGGAAGTAGGGCACAGCCGTTTTTTAGCTCGAATTGGAGCGCCCGTCTATGGAAGCAACCTACACTTTAAAGAAGACCACAGTAAAAAAAAAAACGTGTATCACTCGGGGTCTGCCGCAGTAAAGCTATTGCATAGCATTATTTATCAACTTATGCAATTACACACTGCGCCGTTTGCATCGGTACTGGGAAGGCGAAAATTGTGTTCATATGCACTGTTGTCAGGTTATTTTTGTTACGGAATTTCTTGATTCTGACGCCGCGCTCAAAGCCCGCGATAAAATCTATGCAATAGCTTAAAACTACCTTTTCGTGGTGTTGTGTTGTGTTCTGCTGGTGAGTAAGATTCTAGAGCTCTGCGGAGTAGGGGGATTCAGGTCCGCAAGATGAGGATGGCTGGAGCGGCACACCTTCTACCGCGCATGATCTATCTTCACGACTGGACTCGACTAACACTAAACATCAGGAGTGGTAAGGTTCTTTGTTGCGCCTCGTAAAAAAATAATAAAAAGCAACATTAGGTCATAATTATATTATACGACCACATTTATAAATATTTCTTTAGATCACTACCTAAATGGGATATGCAATAACCAAATACAATTCAAAATTGGTTTAAACAGCACTCAATTTTCGTGGGATTTTTTGGGTGAAAAATATAACAATCTCTATCCAGAACAAATTATAGATTAAACTGTGACACAAAATGTAATTAAAAATGTCCAGGTGAAAAATAGCCTTTGTTTATCTCAAAGAGTGACGTCATGAATATTAATTTCGCAACATTTAATGCTTCATTTTACTAACAAAATTGTATAATGGGTGCAATGCACGATATGCTCTTTAATCAATTTCGTGGAGAAATTTCAAATATGGCAATTAACCACGACGTTGTGTTTTTAATTAAAGTTTACGTTGTCAGCAAAGCCATAAAACAAATTTTCTTCATTTTTTCTTTCTTTGAAGAATACCTGCAGAAAGTGACAATAAATATTGTTATATTTGAAAATACGACAGTTGTCACAATAAGTTTTTTTTTCTTAAATTTTGTATACCGAATTTCTTTGATTAATGCATGCAGTGCTTATGGTGAAATGAAATAAATAAATTAACAATCGGGTTGAAAGATTTCATGTTTCATATGTGTAGTATTTTTTTGAAGTATTTCATAAAAAAATTAAAGCGTATGTCCTTTTACAGAACGCCACAAATCCATAAAATTAAACAACCATCAACGATTTCAACACTGCAGTCATTTTAATTTTATAGCTGTACAAATGATGTGCGTGCCCAAGCGACATCCTGGCTCTATCTACCGTAACTTAGTCCGTGATATGATAATGTCGCTGTGGTTTAGTTCGTCAAGGCCAACGAAGCCTAGCTAATTTTAACAGGCACGCATAATGCTGAACAAATCTCTCAGGTCCGTAATCAAATTTAGACAGAGCCGAGAATATCTGGGGTATTGCCAAATCGAAATCCTATTCGTTCTGCGGTACCAAATTGATTCCCATAGCGGACGTATGCAGTGGTAAGGCAATTTTCGTTTTAACTCGACGCTGTCATCGACATTTCCGTGGAAAGTTGAATAAACAAAACTGTGACCATTTTAAATTTGGGTCCGTTTTTTTGTGGGCAGCGTGAGTTGATATTTTTAGGATTATCATTCATGTTCGCAAGGTTGGTATTTTTAAAACTCGTCTGTGGCTGGTCATGCCTATTTTTGATCAAAGGGTTTATTTGGAAAAAAAACAAAGTACTTCAGGCTCTTTAAAGGAACGAGCTATTTTTTTTTTTCGCTTTTCTATATATTTGCTACATCTGAATTGCCCCTGCTAGCCTGCCTACACACATTACTATTTATTTTGATATTAAGGATCATCCCCACTCTTACACCCCGTATGATGACCACTTGGTACAACGTTAAAGTGCTTGCCTTCGGTTCGAAAAGGTTTGGTTTCCCAACCCCGTTTAGCTATAAAACCTCACACACCAATTAAAACACAATACCACCAAAAGAGAATATTATTTTACTGTGATCTTCAATAAGGCAGAAAGTAGTCCTCAGCCGGGAGCTCCATTTTGAGTGGAACATGAAACAGTTTATGAAAAAAGGAATAATTAAACATATTTACATTAAAATGTTTGAGCCGTGTCCTGATTTGGGTACGAAGAACTAATTATTTATATATTTGTTTCTTAGGTTTTATTTAATTATTTAAAGATGCACTTTCGGAAGGCAAAGAAATCAATTGAACCTACAGAAATATGTATATTAATATGCCTAATGTCCATTTAAATAAAGGTATATAAATATTGTATTCTTTACACTTTTCAAGTGGCAATCCTCTCCTTTGGTTTTGAACCTTTTCCAGTTTCAAACTTTCTGTTATTGATGGAATATAGTTCATCAAAATGCAGATGCAACGCATGTCAATATACCGTAGAAGCTTACCACCGAATAGCTAGCCGATTTTCGAAATCCATTGCTATAAATATTCAGTTCCATTTAGACTTAGACTTTTAAAGAAGTCTTAGTTAATTCATAGAAGCGTACAAAATGCCTGATTTAACATGAGGAGCTCAATGATGGTCGATGGTTTTCTTACAACTTCATTACTCCTTGCAAGTTATACTGTCGTGCCAAAATGTAATACTTAAAAGCACTTTAAAATGCAAAATTTTTAGCAAATGGATCCCTAAATCGAAAAAAGTTTTTCTTCCCTAAGTAATTACCCTACACCAAGGGTGGACAATGAAAAAATATCATCCCCAGGTTGCGTGTAGGGCTTTGGGCATTTCATGTAGCTACCCTTAACAAATAGTATTTAAAATTTAATTCTACCATTTTGTCGGCGTGATCGATATACAAATCTCCATAAAATTACAGCTCTCTCGTGGTTAAGGGCGGGGGATGTGTTAAGTTTGTATACAGCACAAGACGGCTAAACCTAACACATCACCTATTTTACCATTCTGTGTCCCGTTTGGTAATCTGGCTAATGGTCTGGGGAGCGAGCGCATGTCGTGTAGATCCCCCAGACAAGCCTGGCTGTTTTCCTTCACGTGGTTGCCGCCTGTTATTGGTCTGATTCCCTATGAAACAGACGTAACTGAAACAGTCAGACGACTTCCCCCCCCATCCACCAGGAAAAGGGAGGCGGCCTGGTGGTACTTCAGCCTCTCCTGCGCTAGGACCTGCGCAGCACCGCCGTGAGCGGGGATGAAGGGATCCTGGTGTTTGAGCGGAAAGGGTAGCTGCGGCACCCCGGAAGCAACACAGCACTTTGGCCCGGATTTCCAGCGAGACGGTAACCTCGTGGTGTAGCCGACCACGCGGCAACGGTCAAGGCGTCTACCGTCTATGGGTCGCCGGCGAGGGGCATGGGGGTCGCTTTTAACATCCAGCGATGGACTCCGGCCATGCTGACGGAGCAAGGTTGCATGGAACCACTGGTGGTTGGGATCGACCACCAGCCATGTAGCTGCAGCTCCCGATGTCGCGCAGGGAGGAAAACTCTGTGCCCCTATATCCTCACCACAATCCTGGTGCCTCGATTTTTGATATCGGCATCCCAGTTGTGGCTCCGTGGTGGGTGGGACTGGTGAGGATGAATTTTTGACAATAACGTGGACATGGAACAACAAAGATCCCATAAAACAAAAACCGACAAAGACGACAAAGACCTGTTGAAGGGGAAACCCGGTGTCAGGCAGACCGACATGACAAGCAAACCATCGACCTCACGTGCGGCGGAAGTCCTGTTGAAGGGGAAACCCGGTGTCAGGCAGCAAGCACATGACTTACCATCGACCTCCCGTGCGGCGGAAGTCCTGTTGAAGGGGAAACCCGGTGTCAGGCAGCACGCACAAGACAGTTCAGAGGCAGAGCTTGACTCTTGGAAGGTCGTCTCCCATCGCCGTAAAAAGCGGAGGGGTGGTGACCGGAACAATAGTCGCAATGCCGATGGACACAGACCAGACAATGACGGACAGACTGATCAACTTAAACTCAGTAAGAGGGCGAGGAAAATCAGGAACCGACAGAAGGCTTTGGAGGACGCCAAGAAATTGGCGCATACTAGCACTCCGAGCGACAAAAAGACAGACCAAGACACACACACAGACAGACAAGAGACCTCCAAGCGACCTAGGCTAGATGACACGGTTTCACCGAGGGGGGAGCACAAGAAGCCCAAATCGGAAGATCCGCGCCAGGGACCTGGGAGGCCCTCATTTGCCGACGCTGCCAAAGCTGACCTACTGGTGGTGATCACCAGTAAGAAGACCGGACACATCAGCGCTGCCGTGGCTGGACAAGTCCTTAAAGCGCTAGAAGAGGCAATTGTTGAGGAAACGCTTAAGGCGATTGGATCCCCAACAATCGAAGGACCGTCTCTCAAGGGGAAACCCATGATTGCAGACGGAGCCTTGAGCCTCTGGTGCAAAACACCCCAGACACTGGAGTGGCTGAAGAGGACGGTGGGGTCACTGAAAGTGACGGGGGTGGAGGACTTGGTTGTCCAGAGACAAATAGACCGACCTAGCAGGGTGGTATGTGGGCTGCTCATACCGGACATCCGAGAGCCCTATACCATTGCCAAGGTGCTTCGGTATCAAAATCTTGATGCCGAAGTAGACCGTTGGCTGGTACATAAGGCAATTACAGGCGACACGAGCACCTTTCTGGTGTTTAGTACGACACGGGACGTTGCGGAGAAGTTGGTAGCGAGGAGGAGGCAACTCAGCTATCTACTGGGCTCTGTGTACGTGAGGTTCAGGAGCAAGGGCGGTCCGTACCTTGAAACCCTGCCACCTCTAGAGCATACAACACCGGCTCCGTCACAGAGAGAACCAGAGCCTCCCGAGACGCCGCAGCGTACGACTGAAACAGACGACACCTCGGCCACCTGCGACGCTGCTTCGATGGAGCGGATGGAGCAGGAGGTTGTAGACGAGTGGGCAGACAGACTCGGTGGGATCAACATCGATCAGGAGGTCGATGTTGATGTGCTGCTATCGTCCGATGGCGCCTCCACCACCGACCATTAAGACCATCCAGGCTAACCTCCAACACAGTCGTACCGCAACGGCTCAGCTCACGAGATGGTTGGAGGTTAACGACAAGGCAGTGGCTCTGATCCAGGAGCCGTGGGTCAGATCCAATAGCGTATGCGGCTTCAGAAACAGCGGTGGTAAGACATTCTATACAGCAAAGAACCGTGCTCCGCGGTCCTGTATCATATGTTCTACTACCATACAGGCACAATTAATGACACAATTCTGTTCTAGCGACCTAACGACCATCAAAATAAAACAATCGCAAGATCCAAGTGTACCCGATCTGGTGATGGCCTCCGCCTACATGCATTAGGAGGAGTCGGCACCACCAGATGAACTAGTGGAGCTGGTGAGATACTGACTACGAGATACTATACTACGAGATACCAGAACAAAACGACATGGCGCTGATCATCGGCGCTGACGCCAACGCCCATCATCCTCTATGGGGCATGCCAAACAGCAACAAGCGAGGTGAGGACTTAGTAGACTTTCTTTTTACGACAGATCTGAGCATCCTAAATATAGGGTCGGCTCCAACATTCGTGACAAGAAGAGCAAGAACCATCATAGACTTAACACTGGCGACGAGGATGGGTGCCAATCTGGTGTCCGACTGGAAGGTTTCCATGGAGGCCTCCTGCTCGGACCACAGATGGATCACTTTCAAACTCGCTATACAAACTGTAATCCCGACACCCAGGCGCATACCTAGGAAGACAAATAAGAAGCAGTATACACTACAGGTAACTCAATCCCTACAGCGCATGCAGCTCAGGGACTATGAGGACACCGAGACAATAGACAAGACCACCGAGGAGCTGACTGAGGCCATCATGTCCGGCTACCGGAATGCATGCCCCCTCAGCACACCTAGGACTAACCCTAGTAACAAAAACTCCTGGTGGGGACCTGAACTTGCAAGACTGAGGAAAAAGGTAAGACGCCTCTTTAACAGGGCCATGAACACCTGTGATGACCAAGACTGGGACGCATATAGAGATGCAAAATCTCTGTAAAAAAGACGAATTCGGCACTGGAGCGATGGGTCATGGCGGAAATTCTGCACCAGCATTGACACGTGTTCCACGGCAAACAAAGTAAGAAAATTACTCTGCAAAGACAACTCACAGGACTTGGGCCAGCTGTGCAGACCTGACGGGACATACACCTCAACACCGGTAGAAGCACAGAGGCTACTCCTGGAGACGCACTTCCCGGGCTGTGTGATGAAGCCAGCACATGTCTGGGGGGGAAACATTTGGACACCGACCTTACACTGCTGGGACATAGCTAACAAGACAGTATCACAGGACAAGGTAAAATGGGCACTAAATAGTTTCCAACCCTTCAAGGCCGCGGGTCCGGATGGAATTTTCCCGGCACTTCTTCAGTGGGCGGGAGATGACCTAATACGGATCCTGGTAGCTCTACTAAGAGCATGCCTGGCCTACAGGTACACACCCAAACTGTGGAGGGATGTCAGAGTAACTTTCATCCCTAAACCTGGTAAGAGCGACTATAGTGAGCCAAAATCATACAGACCAATTAGCCTCTCTTCTTTCTTACTAAAATTATTAGAGAGGCTTTGCGACAGAGAACTAAGAGACAATCAACTGACTAAGGCTACGCTTCACCCAAATCAACATGCCTACAGTCCAGGTAAATCGACAGAATCGGCTTTGCATGCCGTAGTAAGCATGATCGAGGACAGCCTAGGACGTAAGGAGCTCTGCCTAGGCACATTCATAGACATAGAGGGAGCATTTGACAAAACCAGTTTTAGCAGCATTACGACAGCCCTACTTAGACACGGAGCTGATGAGACCATCGTCCAGTGGATAAGTAACATGCTATCTAACAGGTTAATAAGACCACAAGGAGAGAATCAACTGCGAGCACTGGCTACGAGAGGTTGCCCTCAAGGGGGGGTACTCTCACCACTACTTTGGAATACAGTTGTGAACGACCTCATAACAAGACTGAACAATCTGCACTACCTCACAATAGGATATGCAGATGACCTGGCGATCCTAATCCCGGGTAAGTTTGCGGACACGGTATGCGATGTGACACAAAGGGCACTGAGAGTGGTAGAGATATGGTGCTCGGACTATGGACTAAAGGTAAACCCGGGTAAAACAGAACTAGTTCTGTTCACCAATAAAAGGAACCTGGGCAGCTACCGCATGCCAGTATTATTCGGCAAGACGCTGTGTTTCTCAAAGGAGGTAAAGTATTTAGGCATAAATCTAGACGCCAAACTCAACTGGGGAACACATATTGACAAAACCATTAAGAAAGCCTGCATCATTTTGTACCAATGCAAGAGGATGCTGGGTAAGAGGTGGGGCTTATCCCCCTTTATAACAAAATGGCTATACACGACAATAATAAGACCCATCATAGGCTATGCAGCGCTTGTATGGTGGACGAAGACAACACAGGTAACAACCATAGACAAACTCAAGTGCTTCCAAGGGAGGGTCTGCCGGGCGATAACGGGCTGCATGAAAACCACCCCTACTGCAGCACTTGAGACAATTCTGAACGTAAGACCACTACATTTCTACATCCAGCAAGAAGCAGCATGTGCGTCTACTAGGCTCCATATGCTAGGCTTGCGGAGAGACTACAATACGCCACATACACGTATTCTAAAAGGCATTGAGGAAGAATACCCCTTCTTCATGGCGAGAAACGACATCATCCCTAGACAGTATGTATTTGACAAAAAATATAGAATACAACTATATGAAGACAATCCTGACCGAGGACTACACAAGGAGCTGAGGGTATACACAGACGGCTCCAAAACCAACTCAGGTACTGGTGCAGGTGTGTTCTCAGAGGATATCAACATTCATATATCAGACAGCCTGGGCATCCTCAATACGGTCTTTCAGGCGGAGTGTATAGGCATTGTCAGAGCAGCGGAGGCCATCACAAAACGTGCAATCAGGAGTAGAAACATCCGGATACTCTCTGACAGTGCCTCGGTACTCCAGGCGCTAGACAACAATGTAATGACGTCCGGCTTGGTTTTTGAATGCCACTGCAAACTCATGGAGGTAGGCAGAGAAAACGAGGTCATACTCCAATGGATAAAAGGACATAGTGGGTCAAGGGGCAATGATGCAGCAGATTGTCTGGCCAGGAGAGGGTCGGACACTGTGGTATATGGCCCAGAACCAATCGTACCGATCCCATACCGGCTGCTGCGAAGTTGGATTAGGGAACGGTACCTGCGACTACACAACGAATACTGGGCTGGACTTGCAGACTGCTGGCACGCCAGGGAGGCCATACCTAAGGTAGACCCACGGCTAGCAAGTAAGTTTTGCAAGTTACCAAGACATGCTCTGAAACAAATAGTGAGTATTCTCACAGGACACGGACACTTTGACAAACATCTGTTTAAAATAGGTGTCTCGGACAGTCCTCTGTGCAGAGCCTGCATGGAGGAAGAGGAGACGAGCACTCACGTCCTGCTGCAGTGCAGAGGCGTGACCAGACATCGAATGACACACCTGGGCAGCCCGCAGACGCTACTCGAGGCCTGCGGCGACATCAGGAGACTGCTGAGCTTCTTGGGGGAGCTGGGATGGCACGACTAAGGCCATCCTCACACGCAAAATAGGCACCTGGTGTCGAGTTGCGGAAAACACCCACCGTGAAGAAGAAGAAGAAGAAGAAGCTCTCTCGTGCTAATAGTCTTTATGCAAAACCGGGGACGAACAGACGGACATGCAAAATTCTAAGGGTTCCTTGTCAGGACTACGGAACCCTAAAAATGACATTATTGATGGGAAACGACGACGCGGCCTATGATGGAGCATTTTGCCTAGAAGAAACCTCTCCGATAGCGATTTGTATAGACTAATAGGTATTGTATGTATCAAGGAACAGAGGAGCCGGCACTGAATCCCTTAACTAGCTGTACGCGCTCTTGCAGAAAAATTAATGGTCAGTGTTTTCAGAAACATAACCGGGTTACAACTCTTTATCACTGATGCATAAGTTCTATGAATGCAATCAGTTCGTGATCGATCGTTCTATTTTAACTGTACCTACCTACATAAATGTATTCGTACATCCTTGAAACAACCGTACCTAGAGGCATATCACGTTGCATAATTTAACGTACCTATGGCACTGCCGACCCTTTGGTAACTGTTGACTTTTAATGTGCCATCAATCAAAAGGACGCATGTGACCGTGACATTCAAGTTACACTGGAAATTATGAAAGGTTCCTTGAAATGATAATTTGATTGTCCGAACAATGTCGGGGGTCAGCATTACGAAAATACCACTACAACTAGAATAATTAACTTTATTTTGACTTGTAGGATAAAAACTTTAATTTATCCTTCCCCGGCACTCTAACTGCTATTATGTCTTTATATGAAATTTAACATAAACCAGTTCATAATTAATAAAGAAAGAAAAAACGAGTGAACCTTACAGTAGTCACGTATGACATTTAAAACCTCACCTTATACACACATCAAAAGTGTCTAGGGATCAAGCATTTTTATGCGGATTTCTTGAGATTGAGATGTGGCTTTGTAATAAATTTATGATTTTATAAATTTATATGGATCCTTTTTGGTGCATTTCATAATTTGAATCAGGAACTGTGAATCAAATTCGAGTAAAAGATGAAAATCAGCTGTCAATATTTTCCCTATAAAAACATACAACGCATTGAAGACATTATTAGTGCTACTGTTTCCCTACTACTGATTAAAACCAACGTTATTATGGAGCGGCGACGTCATTTAAGCAGGGAAGAAATGCTCAGAGCCGTGGGAATGATAGAAGCTGGTTCCCGGCAACGTACTGTGGCTTTAGCTCTGAATACAAGTCAGAGTGTTATCAGTCGACTTTGGACACGATACCGAAGCACTGGTACCGTGGCTGAGCGCCATGGAGGACGGTATCGCTGCACCACACGGAGACAAGACCGATACATTCAAATCTTAACTCGAAGAGCTCCAACAATAACCGCCATGATGTTAGCCGTGAGGCTTCATCACTCTTCAGGGAACTTAATTAGCGACCAAACAGTCAGAAACCGCTTGCATGAAGTGAACCTTCATTCCCGAAGACCGCTACGGGTACCACCTATAGCAATGCACAATCGTAGGATTCGATATCAATGGGCTCTTGAACACAGAAATTGGGCAGAAGAACAATGGCGTTTCGTGTGCTTTTCTGATGAGTCTCGTTTTGGTATGAGACCGGATACAAGACGTATACGACACTGGAGAACCCCTGGACGCCAACAGCGATTAAAATCCTGCCAGGAAGTCCATCCTTATAGTGGTGGAACCATCATGGTATGGGCGGGTATTTGGATCGGCGGAAGAACTGAGTTGATTTGGATCAGAGGCAACCTCAACGCTCAAATTTATGCTGAGACGATTGTATCAGACGTCATCGTTCCTCTACAAGTGCAAATCGGTCCCTTATTTCAGTTAATGCATGATAATGCACGACCGCACACCGCAAGAGTTGTAAGACAGACTCTCGCCGCAGCTAACATCAATGTCCTGCCCTGGCCTGCTCAGTCGCCAGACTTGAACCCGATTGAGCATGCATGGGATATGCTACAGAGAAGAGCTCTGCCGAATATGGAGGGTATCCAGTCGCAAGAAGACCTTTTTTTGTTGTTGCAACGAACATGGGCGGCCATTCCACAACGTGATTTGGATGAACTCATTTTGAGTATGCCAAACCGATGTTCTTGTGTTGTTAGTGTTCGCGGTAGAAATACGGATTATTAATTGTTTAAGTTACCCAATAAAATTTTAGAGAAAACTGTTATTTCAGTCTTTTTTTCGAACTTTTGTGTTAGTGGTTCAAATGTCAAAAATCCCTTTATTAGGAAAATGGCAAATTTCTTTATTAATGCAAAGGTGACTTGGTTTATCGTTACTGTGACAAACGAAAACACTTTATTTGATGAATCCTTAAAGAAAATTTTAATTAATATCAATCAGGAGAAAAGTTATTGCAAAAATATATGTTGAACCCTAGACACTTTTGATGTGTGTATTAGTAAAAAAAGAAATAAAACCCACTACAAAAGGAATAAGCCATTTGAACATTATGTTCTAAAATCAAATAGCGCGCGCTTTCGCGACTTCCTGTTACACACTTCCGTCTCATTTCACGAAATCACTCCCACAAATTGCAGGAAAGCGAGAGGAAAGATATTACACATCAAAAACAGTTCAGGTGTTTAAGCATGAAGAAGTAAGACAACACATCCGGGTTTTTTTTATAGCAAATGGCTAGCAATTGACTCTACGCCACCTGATGTTAAGTTTGTGAACCTCCAAACCCACCATTCTCACTTTGCCGGCCTGCAAAAATGCTTCTTCACGGCTCTCTTAAAGGACCCCAGATTGTAGGACGGAGGGAACACGTACGCGGGCAAAGAATTCCACTTATGAATAGTACGGAGCTTTTAAGAACGTATCACTTTTTTATTGAAAAGAGTGATAGACTATAGTTAGACACCAGAGTCTATTTTGACTAGATATTAAAGATTGACTTTGACCAACTACATAACATGACATGCGCAAACCAATCCAAAAGTTATTTGATTACAGTACTGAATCGCGAAATTAGTGCAAATACAATTTTGAAAAAAAATTCAAACCGAAAAACGTTGCTGAAATCAAGGATGAGCCCAGGCCTTCTTAAATGCTTAAGAAACCGAGATCAGATGCACCTGATGGTTAAAAGAAATCCTAATAATGATATGATGAAAACCACCTACATAAGATACAGAACATACTGTAAAAAAAATTTAATGCATGCTAAAATGGAATATGACAAAAGTGTAATATAAAATACACAACATAATAGCAAAAACCTCTGGGCCGCTATAAAAGACATCACTAATACGTCGACAAAAAAACATCACCTAATGAGTTATTATCCTCTACAGACCCTTTGCGTTCGGTGAACGAAGTCAATAACTTTGTTGCTAATGGAGGCTCCTCCCTCGAGGAAAAAGTAAACCAAGACCATTCTAGGCCTGCCGCTCATACTCCCCAAAACAATATCCCAAATTCTTTTGTGCGTAAGCAAGATACAGATAAAGAGGAAGAAAGACGTGTAATTGATAAACTTCGTAATGGCTGTAGTTTCGTAGTGGGGTACGACGGTATCTCTGGTGTTTTTCTTAAAACATACAAAAATATCTTAGCCGGTCCAATAACCTTCATCTGTAATCTGGCATTCAAAACAAGCACCTTTCCTGATCCGATGAAGCTGGCAGTTGTACACCCAATACACAAAAGCGGCCCCAAGGATCTTGTAAGCAATTACAGACCGATCTCTATCTTCCCTGCCTTATCAAAGATCATGGAGAAACTGATCAATACCCGACTTATCACCTTTTTGCGTACTCACCAGTTACTATCACTTTCACAATATGACTTCCGTGGCAGCATTTCAACCAGTGATGCGGTTCTTGATCTCACAATCAGTGTTGTAGATAAACTAGACGGAAAAAAAAAGGTTATCGGTATATTCCTCGACCTGGCAAAAGCGTTCGACACAATATCAATTCCCGCCCTTATTTTAAAATTGGAACGTCTTGGGATTCGTGGTGCGCAAATTACTTTGTTTGAGAGCTATTTAACTGGCAGACGGCAGTGTGTTAAAATTGGAGACTGGACGAGTAGTGAACTTCCTGTAACGCATGGGGTGCTGCAGGGCAGTATCATTGGCCCAACGCTGTTTCTAATATATATCAATGATCTTTGCGACCATAATCTTAACCAAGGCTCTATTTTTACCTACGCTGATAAAATACGCTGATACTGCCCTGCTGTTCGACGCTCGCGAGTGGGTGGATGCTTTCGATGCTGCGCAGGCCGGTTTGGATGCGGTGACTGGATGGTTGAGTAAGAATCTCCTAACCCTAAATGTAAAATACCTGGCCTTCTCCATGACTAAACAGGGCCAACCTGACCCAGTGCATAACATAATCGCTCACACATGCTGTTCAAGATCCACCTGCACATACCACTTCCTTGAGAGTACAAGTGCATTAAATATCTGGGTGTATTACTTGATCAACATCTATCCTTTCATCCTCACATTTTTGCACTTTCTGCTAGACTGAGTAAATTAATATTTATTTTTAAAAGGCTACAACGTGTTTCTGGAGTAGATGTGATCAGAATGATATACCTTGCACTGGCACAGTCAATTGCGACATATTGTATTTGCACATGGGGTGGCTCACCTAAAACATTCTCAAACTGGAAAGAGCGCAAAGAGTTCTTAAAGTGGGTTGGAATCTGCCCTACCGTTTCCCGACAGTCCAGCTTTATTCCATCTGCCAGGTCTTTTCAATACGTCAATTGTTCGTATTAAAACTCATTGTAACAACGCATCGAAATACGCCGTATGACCGAACAGGTCTCTCTGATACGCGACGAAAACACCAGGTCTGTCCTTTAGTACGCACTAGCACTAGTTTTGCCAAGCGAAATTATTTTTTCCTTCTTTGCTACCTGTATAATAAGATTAACAAAATTCTCAAAATCCACCATATGCAGATATCTGAAATGAAGAGAGAGGTATCAAATTGGCTATTGTCTATGACGCTACAGAAAAAATATTAATAACTGCTTTTTAATTCGTGAAATAAGTATGTATACTATTTATACTATGTATTTAATATAACTATGTATGATCGTAATCATCAAGGAAATCGTAATTCCTCAAAAAATCACCGTTTTGATTTCTGCTTAATATAAGGCAGTCTATTTTACTCATATTAGATAAATATACGCGCATATACACACACAAATACACACACACACCACACATATATATACATACACACGCACACACTTGCTAGTATTTAAAATATAGACATTTAAGCGTTATCCTGTGAACCCGCATTTACTGATAAATGGCTGTAACGATTTTTTTCCTTTCTTTTGCTTTGTTATTAAATTCACTATGGTTTTGTAACATTCAATGTAACATTTACATATATGTACTCTCACCCATAATCTAGGGTAGATCATGAAAAAAAATGTATTATGCATAAGAATCTGTAGCAAACGGGCTTTAAGAGGATTTGAGTCTGGGGGTCGTAACACAGGTTTTTTAACCTAGTACAATCTCCAGCTCTCTCAAAGAACTGCATTGTTTTTACTGTTTTTGTCATTTAATGCCCTTTTACTTAATTATAATGTTACTTTGTGACTTAGTGAGAGCAAATAATTCTCTTAAGCATTAACTCTTAATTCAGAGGCGGTTTTACTTATAGGGTCGGCGTTGCACACAGGTGCTGAGGTCTCCAAGCCTCAGGGAGCGCCCAAAGCGACTCGCCACCATAACATTTAGACCACACGCTTACTACAGGGCGCTAGGGTAATGATTGCAACGGGCGCAACATGAACTAGAGACGCTTCTGACTTAATTCAATACCTTTTCACGTCACTTTCAAATCACTACCTACGTTATATCGGTTCCCAAATTTACACGACGCGGGAGATGTTCTGCTTAGAAGAAACGGCAGTAAATTGTTACCATGTACCTGGTTTTTATGACCTTCAATGAGATGATTCATGAAGTCACCTTTCATTACATACATGTTATGATAATTTATTATTCCAATGCTGAGCTGACAGTAGCAACCTTATTAACCTTAACCTACCCTTCATTTACAACACAAACGTCAAGGGCTAGTGTCATTACTTAACTACAAAATTAATGATCCTATCATATTGTTATGTTAACAGTAAAGTAATAATATGTACTGATGTACCTGTACAGTAAGAAAGTTAATACTTTCGATACTGGAGCTTCAATAAACATTGTACCTATGTCCAAGTTTCTGTCTTTTCTGCACACATGGTACTTTCATATTATTCTAGCTATAATTTTGTTCCATTCACTAACTCTTCATGCAAATACGACTATAGAATGGTTTCTCCGATTCTCTTAGAAGATCTCCCAATTAATTTATTTTGTAATGGAATATTCGACAAACTTTACAAAGCCTATCCTAAAGTAGGCCATAATATTATATATGAAAAAGTTTGTATGTTTGTCTGTTGGTATGTTTGTTATTCAAAAACTGCTGATCGAATTTGGTTGAAATTTAATACCCGTACAATTTATGAATTGCGACATAGGATACCTATTATTCCGAAAAAAAAATCATCAGAAAAAAATTCCTGTGGTATTCTCAAAAATTAAAGTTTACGCGGACGAAGTCGTGGGCGGTCTGTAGTAAAACAAAGTTTTATTGATCACTAGCTGTGCCCCGCAGTTTTACCCGCGGTTTATAAGGGATATTTTCCCGCAGTTTTTTAATTATTATTTATTGATTTATTGTAACATGCTTAAAAATAAATTTAATATATACATGTCTAATCCACTTAATGGATTGTTAATATGTAGCATTCGCCGCAGCAGAAGTTACAGATATAGATGTTGATCTTAATCTTACTTAGGTACTATATAAATGAAATTAAAATAAATCTTACAATTAGCTTAATCTTATATGCTAACCAGGTTAGACATATTGTTAAAGTTCATCCTGAATGACTGTTAAAATGTTTTTTGGAACGAAGTTCCTTACGGCAGGCTTGGAGGGGATAGGGATTTTGCTGCGCGACCGAACTAAAAAAAATGTGATAGTAAAACCGTAAGAAAAAATCCGTGGAAAAAAGGTCGTGGAATAAAACCATTAAATGAGACGTGCGCAGGCGCGACGAAGTTCCTTACGGCAGGAGAAAGAGCGACGAGGGTGCATCACTGAAATATTGTGATATTACACCAACACTGAATATGTGTGAAGTTATAGGGAGTGGTAGAGCGACGAGGGTGCATCACTGAAATATTGAGATACTACACCAACAGCGAATATGTGTGAAGTTATAGTGAGCGTCAGAATGGCCGGTCACTACCTATATTTTACATCGAAATAATTATAGACAGTTGCTACCTAGTTGCTTCTAGTTGCTACTAATCGTTAAATAGTTGCTACCCCCGATAAAAACAAAATAAACAACTTTTTAGGGTGACCAGCCATTCTGACGTCAGAATGGCTGGTCACCTATCACTTGAGAACAAACTGCATAACTAAATAGAGATTTTTTTAAAGCAATAGTTGCTACTAGGTTGCTGCCTTGATATATATCGTTTAGGACCTCCTAGCTTTTAAGGATAAAGAGTTATAATCAATTGAGCGTTCAGACATTATTAAACCTGTAGAATTATACGAGCAATTTCGAAATCAAGTGCATAATGGGTATAAGCAGGCGATGCGTAATAGAATTTATTTTAAAAGTTGTCTACTATACATTATGTTATGTATGTTTTTAGTTGTAATAATATAATGAATAATATTATTTTACCGTGCGAAACAAGACAAAATAATGTTAATTTCTGTATTGAGTTATTTTTGTTTGTTTGTAAAAAATATTTCTGATGAGGGTAGGTAAATTATTACTTTATTGTGCAGAACAGTCTACTGTTATTTCTGGTACAATTATCGCATTCAATGTCTGTATTGTTTTATTATAGTAAATTAATACCAATTGTTGAGGAGCTCGATGGCGCTAGCGCATTTGGCTGCGATTGTTGAAGTTAAGCAACATTCGCAATGGTCGATCATTGGATGGGTGACCGAAAATCTTCTATCTCGAGTTCCTCCGTACTTCGAAAGGCACGTTAAGCTATTTGTCCCAGCTGCATCTGCAGTCGTTAGCACCCGCCAATCCGCACTGGCCCGTGTGGTGGGTCATGGCCCAATCTCCCTATGACATCCATAGGGAAGGCCTGTGCCCCAGCAGTGGGGACATTAATAGGCTGATGATGATGATGATGATGAATACCAATTGTGCGGGCTGTCGTAGTAGCGAGAAGTTACCGACCCGCACTTATTAGGTGGAGGGTCGGGAGGTGTCTTGACGATGGAAGTGGACTGTAGCTGGCGAAATAAAACCTCTCAAGATTCGTTGTCGAAGAAAGTCGGTGTGCGCTGGTAATGGATGGCCAGTAAGAAGTCTTCAAGATCCAGAGAGAAACGCTAATTATTCCTTCTTCTTATTAGTAGGAGCGCATGTCGCTGAATGACATAAACAAATCTCAGTACCAAACAAATCGCAAAAGTAAAGTTACTTTTAAACAATAATCACTATAAATTCATTTCAATTATTGAATTTGTTCCACCTGGATTTGGTGAAATGGGCCATTACAAGGCACATTGCAAACGTGGGAATATATGGCAGTGTTACAACGATCTGAATAATAGAATTACAAAAAGTAATAAGAAAGTAATGTGTTGTATAATTTTAAGAGAAGAAACACAACTTTTTTTATTAAATTATTATTGTTGGTCAATATTTGTTTTATTTATTGCATTAATCACTTTAAATAAGTTTGGGTATTGCATAAGCAGGAAGTGGCGCCTGTTCAAGCAATACCCATTATGCACTTGTTTTCGAATTTGCTCGTATAATTCTACAGACGTACAGTTTTAAAATAATGTCAGAACGCTCAATTGATTATAACTCTTTATCCTTAAAAGCTGGGAGGTCCAAAACGATATATATAAAGGTAGCAACCTAGTAGCAACTATTGCTTTAAAAAAATCTCCATTTCTGACGTCAGAATGGCTGGTCACCCTAAAAAGTAGTTTATTTTGTTTTAATCGGGGGTAACAACTATTTAACGATTAGTAGCAACTAGAAGCAACTAGGTAGCAACTTTCTATTATTATTTCGATGTAAAATATGGGTAGTGACCGGCCATTCTGACGCTCACAAGTTAGTAGGGGGTGGTAGAGCGACAAGGGTGCATCACTGAAATATTGTGATATTACACCAACACTGAATATGTGTGAAGTTATAGGGGGTGGTAGAGCGACGAGGGTGCATCACTGAAATATTGTTATATTACACCAACACTGAATATGTGTGAAGTTATAGGGGGTGGTAGAGCAACGAGGGTGCATCACTGAAATATTGTGATATTACACCAACACTGGATATTTGTGAAGTTATATCAAGCTGTGGACCAGTAACGCCTGTGAGACATGATTTTGATTACAAGGTGAGTACTTATCAGGAGGTGGCAGAGCGACGGGGGTGCATCACTGGATTATTGTGACATCGTAGTTTATTCTAAACTGTGGGCCAGTCCTGCCTAGCATCCTTTACGAACGCTAGCGGGACATGATAATAAGTAGGGGGTGGCACAGCTACGAGGGTGCAGCACTGGAATATTGTGACATTACACGAAATCTGGATATTTGTGACATTATACCGAGCTGTGGACCAGGAACGCCTGTCATCTGCTGTAAACTTAAGCTAGACATGATAACAAGGTCAGTACTTAACAGGGGGTGACAGAGCGACGGGGGTGCAACCCCAAATTATTGTGGCATTATACCAACATTGGATTATTGTCGTATATTATACTAAACTGTGGTTAAGTCCAGGGGGGTGGCAGAGCGACGGGGCTGCATTACTGGATTATTGTGACATTGTAGTTTATTATAAACTGTGGGCCAGTCCTGCCTAGCAATCTTTACGAACACTAGCTGACCGAACTGAAAAAAGTGTGATAAAACCGTTAAATGAGACGTGCGCAGGCACGACGAAGTTCCTTACGGCAGGCTTGGAAGGGATAGGGATTTTGCTGCGCGACCGAACTGAAAAAAATGTGATAGTAAAACCGTAAGAAAAAATCCGTGGAAAAAAGTGCGTGGAATAAAACCGTTAAATGAGACGTGCGCAGGCGCGACAGTCGCATACACAAGCGAGTTTGCAATTGGTGTCGATTCTACATTAGCCGAAGGAACTTCGTTCCTACCTGGTGTCCCACGACACCACATCATTTTTTAAGTTTATTTTTTATTTCACAAATGTTATTACAAGAAGTATACAATCTTTGTAGTTCTGTAGGTAGCTCGTTAATAATTTTTGGTAATTGCCACACCCTTGTTCCATATAAGTTATTATAATTTGGGATCATGTAGGTATCTATATAATCTAGTCGTCTTAAGTTACTAGATCGGTTTTTCAATTTGAGTAAATATTTTTTTATCGTATTCGTCTATTAATGTTACAAGTTTAAATTTATCGAAAATATTTAGAATATTAAAGTATAGGAATAAACTTTCGTCATTTAGATTTAGTTTGAGGCGTATTTTCTTTGGTACAAATGTTTTAATTAGATTGGCCTGTAAATTATATATCTGTTGCAAGTGTGTTTAATAGGATCTGCAATAGCTACTCAACCCATAGTTAATTAAGGAATCCGTCATAGAAATATAAAACAATCTTAAAGTACTCAGTGGCAACTTATAACGAAGAATTGTCATTTTGCTCAGAATTGACCGTAGTTTGTTAGTGATATATTCGATATATGAACTCCAGTTAAACCGCTGATCGATAACGATACCTATGAATTTGTGAGTGTCAACAAACTGCAATTGTTCGCACTGACAAGACATCGTCGGTATGTGTATGCACCGATATAAGCAATAAAATTATGATCGTGTGCGATAAGGACGGGCAAAAAGTAAAACATAGTGTATGTGTTAATCCAGGGTGTCAGCTAACTTAATACCAAATTTTACCCGGTCCAGCCGTTTAGACGTGAAGAAGTAACAAAAAAAACCCTTTATAATATTAGTGTGATTTTTACTATCTATGTTTGAATGTAATATATTTATAATTTTTAATGTTAATTATAAATTATATTGACTTTACGTATGTAGTTTCATCGCTTAGCTTTTTGTCGCCTTCTTGTTTATCGTTTTTACCAAAGACTGACTGACAGAGAATGATATTAGCATTAACTTCATGCTTTGAACATTTTATATTGGTCAATAAAGTTTTATAAATGACCAAATATTAAAAACGCAGTACAACTGTAAGTTGCAATAATAGCTTATCATAAAACTTTAACTCTTATCGCCTTAATCCAAAACGCGAACAAAAGTTAGTCTTGTTTTAAACCTAATGTTGTCTCTGTATTTTTTAGGAAACAAAATTGACAGCATAAATTTTAGACCAAGTTTAACATTTTGAAATAAGGCGGTTCGATCTTGTACTGCTAACTGAAGCATATTTGTCTGACTGGCCGCGTGTTTTCACGTGTTGTTGTACGTCAAATACATAAATAGTAAAAATGTAAAATTTTGAGAATTGGTTATTTTTTCTTCAGTATTTTACTATATAATGGAGCGCCTGGGGGTTTATACCTCGGACTTTTGCAACAGAGAATATTTTCTTTAGGATTGAAATGAAATTTTGTTATTTATACTATAAATTGCAATGTTTATCATTTTATTCTATGCTTTTGATTTTTTTTATTATTTAAACAAGAAATAGTATTTGAGTATATAAATTTTAATTAAATAGTTGAAGTAAAACTTCGTTGCGAACTGGGTGTAAATGGAAAAATCCTATAAAAAAGATGAAACGGAAATACCTCACGAGCGTCACACAACTGTGTGTGTGTGTGTGTGTGTGTGTGTGTGTGTGTATGTGTGTGTGTGGGATGCGTGCGCAGCTCTTCCCGACGAGCTTGAAAGTTGGAGGGTAAAACTCGGCGAAAGCATTGCACCGCCTAAAGGTTATTTAAGAAAAGAAGTTTCACTTTAGATGTGTGGTCCGTGCACACAAATTTTTATTATGTATGCATTAAATGTTGCCTAAATTCAAAGTTACCTGCTCGTATCGAAGGCTGTAGGAACTCAGAGCAAAAAAAAATATAGTGCAGAACTTACCATTATTTAAGAGTAAAAATAGTACAAAAATATTTTGTATATTTCTGTCAGACGTTTGATTGTTTATTGCAAAAGTTAATTCCTTTTTCTCTGCTTGGTAAGAAATTTGGTTAAAAACTTTCACTAATTATTACATGATCAATTCATTAATGGATAAAGGTTCAATTCAAATAAAAAATTGGATAAAACGCAACAAATTTATCCAATAGGATTGCCATGTTGTTTTGTTGTTATGAATGTAAATGAACGTAAACTATTATTAATATAAATTAAACGGGCTTGGATGACTTTATTCTAGTAAATTTGATTATTTATTTACAGCTTTCGAATAATGGATAAGGACAGGCGCATAAGTTTTTAAAAGGTTGGTTCAACTGCTGAAACCAACTTAGATTTGGGTGATATTATAAAAATAAGTAGAAGAGTAATCACGTTGAGACATAATTCAAGCGAACGACATGATGGATTATTATCTCACTATAAAAGACTGATTTTGTTTATGCTCAAAATAAAAATTGCCGGCAAAGATATATTCATAAAAATATGTTGAAATGTATCAGAAGAAGCTAAATAAAATTGCATTTTCACTTCCGAAAAAGAGGCTCTGCAGCAAAGATTAATCAAGCTTTGATTAAAAAGAAAATGACAGAAAGTTAATCCAAGAATTTTTATGATTGATGCAGTTAACGATGCAAAGCCGAAATACTATCACGACAGACCAAATTCCAGATGAAAAAAAATTTAAGAAAACTTGATGACATAATTAAATCAAGTTTTGGATTGAATACCGTTATGTTTTGCAAAAAACAACCACCATAATATTTTAACTGAAAATTAGTACAATCAAAAATATAAAAATAAAGTTGCGAGTTGGACTCGCGCACGAAGGTTTCTGCACTTAATATCTATATAAAATTAGTCACTATATTATAATATCAAGGAAAAAACTTAAAATTACACGTTAAATTAAAGAGAAAAACGTTTCTGGTATGCCCCCCTCCCTAACTATTTATTTTTTTCTATTTTTAGTATTTTAATTAGTTTAAAGAGGCAACAAAAATACATCATCTTTGAAAATTTCAACTAGCTAGCTATCGGTTCATGACATACAACCTGATGACAGACAGACAGACGGACATTAGTGGAGTCTTCTTCTTCGGAACCCTAAAAAGAAGAGGAGTTTCATATATTAAAAGCGGTTAGTGAAATTAAAGTAACGAACATTATACACCAAGTAGGTATAAATCATATGACACTACCGCATGGCACACTCATAAAAAAAATCAAAATCACAATTTTTTAATAGGTAATCATGTGAATTGTTTTTTGTTTGATTTAATCTAATCATTAATCTACAATTAAAAATAATTTTTACATTGCATACTACCATAAAATTGCTATGCCCTTGCAGGGCGTCACATGTTATAAAACCTTTTGTACCCCAAATAGCATGTACACACTTGTGATATGCAATAAAGTTTGTTATTATTATTAAACTTTTTTATTTGTATCATTAGCTGAACATTCCATTTTAAAATTTTTAATTTCATTCACTGTAACTGAAATCAGAGGTTTGCATGTATTTAACGCCCCGGGAACTGCACTAATAGTAAAAATTAAATATGTTTCTATATATGTTGACAACAATTCTAAGCAAAACGACCCGTGACTTAAATAATAACACTGACTAAACAATCAACCATTAAATCACTTTTCGTAAGCAATAAAGCTTACGCATAGGTGCAATCGATAAGCTTGCGAAATGTAATTTTTAAGGTTATACCTTATTCTAAGCATTTTAATAAAAGTTTACATTTCCATTCCTTCGTATAGACAATAGGATAGAAGAAGGCGGCGGCGCTTGATATCATAACGTTTATACATAATATATATCTAAATTAACATCACCCCCGCGAACCTTTTCATTCAAGGGGCAATTCCAAGTTGCGTAAGTTTTTCATTACTTACGCCCTCCGCAAAGACAACGGCGTTACGCTTATGGACAAACCGACTACACTCTCGTTTGGCGCTCCTTTGAGTCCTATTCCGTGAATGAAACTCATTTCACACGTCTGCGTACACAAAATAGCGGCGAATATATACAGAAATTCCCAGGCGTCTATCAAACTAAAATAGCGAGTAATAAGACTTGCTCAGTAAGTTTTGTAATTTAGTCCTCATGAATCAAATGTAACAATAAAAAGTAGGCGGAAAATATTGAGTTTCTTAAATTGTAATCTTATTGATAGATGAGTGGTTTTTATGTTTTTTTATTTTATTGTTCCATACCAATTAGCCTAGCCCCAAAGTAAGCACTGTAAGGCTTGTGTTATAGGATACTAGAACAACGGGTAAAATACATATATTAAGTATACTAGCGGCCGCCCGCGACTTCGTACGCTTTACTTAGTTATTTGCACATACTTTTTGACCCCAAAGGGAGTTTATTTCTAAAGATACATTATTAGTACACCTCTTCACCATCAATAGAGCATATATCATGTCAAATTTCAAAAACATAGGACAATCATACAAACTTCCAACCCCGTATTACCCCTTTAGGGGAGAGTTTCGTGAAATTCGGATATCTACACCCTGTAAGGAACCTACCTGCCAAATTTTAAGTGTGTAGATGTTAATTTCTGAGATTTAATGATTAACCAGTGAGTGGTATTTCGCTGCGTCGTCGTCTGCGTGAACGCTATACAGCACCAAAAATACCTACGATTATACCTTTTAAAATAACAATCATTAACCCGTTTCTTCTTTACATTTCATATCTACAGAAAGTACAGTAAGAGATGGGAGACTGTCTTTTGTAAAATTGACCTAAGTGCTGATTTTCAGCCTGCTTTGAATAAATGACTTTATGGTGATTCTGCTGAATTAAGTCATAAGTTGTGACTGAAGCAGATGGAGAAAATAATGAATAAGGAATACAGAATAGTTTAATAGTAAAAATACATACTTAGAGGACTTCTCGATAAACAACATAAGTGGTTTGACTCTCCACAGCCAAAATGTAAAGGGAGTCAGGACTGGTGACACGGGAGCAAGCGACGTACAGCTGCCCGTGTGAGAAGCAGCTCGTCCTGAGGTCAACACCAGTTGCCCTCAGTTCTGCCCCTGCGACTTATTGATGGTCATCGCGAAGCAAACACTCACGGGGAACTGTACGCGCTGGAACTGGAACGGGAACGGGAAGTTATGAGATATGAGGGGAATGCGTGGTATAAATACTGCCTCGCCGACGCCACAACCCGTAAGAATTTCCGCCTCAATGGTGTGTCTGTGGAGCGAGATGACTTTAAGGCGGATCCCGTTACACAACTTCGAAGGAGATAGGTTCCGAAGAAGCATAATCGGGACACCGACCTTTAGCTTGATGGTATGCGCTGGAAGTCCACTTGTTGACAGTGAGTTCAGAAATTCAGTGTTTATAGAGGTGTAGACCAGTTCATTTCCCTCAATTTCCGAGAGAATGCATTCATTAATTGCTTTCTCCCACAAAGCTACCGGGTTCACGACTTCACAAAACACCAAGATGACGGCAAACTGATGAGGTATGCGGCTGGGACTGTCACTGACGCTCGCCTCCGCGAGGGTGTCATCCCCAGTTTTGGTCACCGTCAAGAGGCGACCTGCTACGCAGGCTGCGCGGTAAGTGGGATAATCCACGCCATCAAATGTCCTCAGAAAGGCGAAAGACGTTGACAGAAAATAGCATTCGCCATTATTCGGGTACACGGTACAAACTCTACCCAATGCGGTGTCCTTGGAAATTCCCGGAAAACCTTCCACAGCACGTCCTCGTCGACGTCGGTTAAATACACCCCTTTGCTTGTGATTTATTTATATCCAAAAAGTGCTTAGACATATAATTTGACTTGATGTTTTTGAAATCTCAAAGGTGCCGCTTAAAGTGCTTTAAAATTGTCTATTGTGATAAAAACGTTTACCTAAGTTACACATAGTGTGAAGCTAGCTAGCTTAGCTTAAGCGTTAAGTATGGTTATTATAATACAAGCCACGTCAGTTCTTCAAGGTAAAATAAAAAAGAATAATTATTTTTATACTAGCGACCGCCCACGACTTCGTCCGAGTTAACTTTAGTTTATTGAGAATCCCTCAGGAACAATTTTTTTTAGGAATAAAAAGTATCCTTTCACACAGGTGGTAAACTAAGTGTGGCAAATTTCATCCAAATCCATTTAGCCGTTTTTGCGCGATTGCGTAATACACACACGCAAACATAAAAACTTATACGTTTATAATATTAGTAGGATTTAAGATAACTTTCATTGAAGTACAATCATCCTGAAAAAGAAAAGAAAGGCGTGTTATAAATACAAAGCACATCTCCTTAAAGTCTGTACAACAGTAATGTCATTTTGATCGATCGTTGAGAGTTTGTTTGATCTATAAAATGGAATTGATAGTGCATAAAACAAATCTGTAGACGTGGATGTCGTAAATGTTGAAAGACTCTTATCGTAGTCAGATGATGCGATGCGGGTTGTCGGAGAATTCCTCGTAACTCCGAAAAGTGACTTAGGTTCTAGAGAGGAATGCTATATAATTTAACTTTAATTCGCAAACTTCGAATAATAACGAAATTCTACGTTCTTATACAAATGAAATTACTTTTTCTGCTATAATATAATCAAAGGTACAATGGATGATTTCAAGCTTCAATTTTCGATCTCAATAATATAATATATATAATCTTAATCTTTTCGAAATATCTTTGAAGAGATGTTGGGCACTGGAGCCCCAGGGACCCTGAGTCTCAACTCCAAATGCCGCAAATGTGATGTCTACGCTGAGGCAATCATACTTGACGGCGCTTAAGCGCCTCTGCGGAGGAAGCAGCCGTGCCAGTCCACATCGAGGTTCCGGGACTATGAGACGGGCCAGAGTATCGACGCAGGTTGCGTCCCACACAAGAGCCCGTCCAGCTTCCAAGGACGAGTGTCATGCCGTTGGGTCTCTTACCGTCGTCGCGCGATAGGCCGCTTGGTTCTAAAACGGCTGGCACGCTGGCGGAGGCGAGAGCCCTGCGAATGACACCGTTGATGCAGTGGTGGCGAGTTATACGGCCGGCACTCCTTGTGCAGGAGAGGTCGAGTTTGGTGACAAACGCTCCGCACCGGCACAGATGGGGGAGGGCACAGGGCGAGCCAAGGTGCAAGGACGTCGCTAAGCGAATAGTTGAGCGGTCAAGGAGCGTGGCGATGTTCGCGGAAGGCAGTACCTGCAGCCATAGACCAGACCCGGCCAACGGCTAAGAGACGCGCACGGTCTGCGGGACTGCTCACTAAATCTATTAGCTCATTGCGTTTCAGCCTGCAGAGTGACGCGTCTCAAAGTCGCTGATATGCGTCCGTCGGGACGTCGGTGTCAGGGCAGGCTGCACTCCAGAAATATAACACTAACTTTGTTAAGAGAGAGGAAAATTTCCGAAGTGGACAGCATCGCAAGACATACGTAAATTTAGGGACAAAAAGGCAGTGTCAGATTATGATATTATAACTAGACTATTTGGCAGTTAATTTTGAGTAAAGGTTCGAAAACTTCTTCATATTTTTTTTTAATTTTGATCTACAAAATCTGGGAGGGATTCATCAAAGATCGGGGACCCTCGAAGGTAAAGTGATTTCTTATCTAACAGTCTTATGCTTAGAACTATTATATTTAACTATATTCGTTGGAAGTCCGAACTGATTGCGTCTCTGTTGCCAAGGCTTTCTGGAACAAAAATCTCGCATTTCATTTGCTATAAATTAGAATTTAGAAGGTCAATGATTGGGTGTATATCCAGACTAAAAATGGCTGGGCCGAGGGGGTCACTCTGCTGGCATCCGACTGAGGAGGACAGGAGATGGTCTTTATATAAAAGTTTGGAAGGTATGCTGTAGCACTGCCACATGAAGTTATATAAAGCTGGAGCCCTCAGTCTGATTTGTGACAGCATGGTGCCCCTATCAACGGTATTAAAAGCGTTTTGGACGTCCACTTTTAGTATTACCTCACCACTCTTGAACTCTACAAAGGTTTGGAGCGAATGTTCGGCAGCCTCGCAGCCTCCTTTAGAGCCAAACCCGAGTTGTATAGGCTGGGAAGAAGTCCCGAGCGTTTCCGCTGTAGCTTTGCAGCAGATCTTAGCTACGAGGCGTCGATACTTCGAACCTACTGTGACGGGGCGGATGCCGCCGTCTTTTTCTTTCATACTAATAAGGAATATCGTAATTCTCATACTTCGAAGTTTCAAATAAACGATATGATGTTCGACAATAATATCAAATGTTCATAGCATTTTGCACAATTATCAGAATTTCAATTAAAATTTTTAACCATCGCATTTATCTAAAGCAGTTCTACACTCATGGATAAACATTAAGCTTGTTACAATGACGTCGTCGTTTGCCAAAGATATGCAAATGGCAGAAGAGTCATTTCCGCAGCAACGCTTTCAATAATTAAGATTAAAATCTTAATTATAATAATATTAATTAGGCGTGTCCGCAATTTCATCTGGGTGGATATTTTTATTCAAAATCTCTGGAAAACTTATTGTTTACCGATGAGAAAACCTGTAATGGTGACAAACAGTTCTGAAAATATAGTCCTATAGTTTCTTACCCCAAACGTATCTAATATTTTTGGAAATTAAAATATCGTTTACCTATCTCATATCAAGTAATAAATTATGTGTGTACAAAATTTAATCTAAATTCGTTAAATTGTATTCATAACATTTAATATACCTAGTCTCAAAATATAATAACCATAGGGATATTTTTAAATGCACAGACAATAACTTTTTACCCAACAAGTTACAGCAATTCAATACTTTTTACATCATAATAATTATTTTACTGCAAACAAAACATTTGTTGAACAAAACTAGTGCTGAAAATAATTCAAAAATATACATCTAATCTGTAGTAACTTACTTAATCTAATTACTAGAAAATTAACCAGGGCTTCGACGCAAAATACTCACACTCATATCGAAACAACTATTTTTGCAACAGGTTTCAAATTAAGCATTTCAAAACTTGCTCAAAATTGGGACACTTTTGATGGTTATAAAAATAAAGCGAGTGTGCTTATGACCACACGACTGAAGTGAAACTTCTTTAGCTTCAATGATCATAAACTTAACCTGAAGATTTGTTGATAGAAAAAAACCAATCCGCGCTGGGTCCGTTATTACCCTCCAATCCACATTGGGTCCATCACCCACCAATCCGCGCTGAGTCCGTTGTCACCCACCAATCCACACTGGGTCCGTTATCATCCACCAATCCGCACTGGATCCGTTATCACCCACCAATCTGCGCTGGTTCCGATATCACCGCCCAACCTTCACTAGGTCCATTGTCACCCACAAATCCGCGCTGGGTCCGTTATTACCCACCAATCCGCGCTGGTTCCGTTATCACCCACCAATCCGCGTAGGATCCATTATCACCAACCAATCTGCGCTGGGTCCGTTATCACCAGTGCTGCCAGGTGTCCCGATTTGCGCGGGACGTCCCGATTTACAGGGGTCTGGGGACGCGTCCCGATTCGTATCTGATCGGGACGCTAAATGTACCGATTAATCAAAAAATAAAATAGAGGTAATTATTATAATACTATACTTGCACTGGCAGTTTATAATTCAATAAATTAAACCCAGACTTAAAACCCCTTGTTTTTTGTTTACTGTCCCGGTCCTCTGCAACCCTAAATCCCGATTTTTTGACCTCATGTACCGATTTGAAACAAATCAGACCTGGCAACACTAGTTATCACCCACCAATGCACACTGGGTCCGTTATCACCCACCAACCCGCGCTGGCTCCGTTATCATCCACAAATCCGCACTGGGTCCGTTATCACCCACCAAGCACTAGATTCATGTATTTTGTGGCGGGTATTGTTTATTGTTTACCGATGAGTCACCAATGACACTAATCGTAACGCGAAATCGTAACACATTCGCCAGTTTACCCCCTAAGTCAAGCGTGCCTAAAGAAGTGTTTCTCCAATAATTAGATTCTTGTGTCAATGAAAATGGTATTTCACTTACCTAACTGCTGTATGAGATAAAAAAAAAAGATGTAATATATTTGTTGCGAGGTTGTTATTATTAGCTATGCATTCTTAAAAAAGCTTTAGTTTTAAATAAATAGCGATGCATCACGAACTTAAATTGTTACTAATATAATATAACAATATTTTGAGGTGACTATTTTGCTGTGCAATAAGTATTTTTGCTTATGATTGGGAATTAATTTTTATACAAAATGTAATTTTTTTGATTTGCAGTTAAATACTAGCCATTAAATATTGCTTAAAAACCGGCCAAGTGGGTGTCGCGCCACGCGCAGTGTAGGGTTTCGTAGTTGCCTGTAGCTACCGCAATATATTTGAGCAGGGCCCTTTGTTTTCTATATCGGAAATTAGAAAAACCAATTAATATAAATCTTTGTATCACAACTAAAATACCTAAAGTCAAACTGCGTCTCAAACTCAAAATCAATTTGATATATTTTTTTTTAAATAACAATGATAACCGTCGATTTTTTTGTTTCCTCCCAGGCAGGGGTGAAAATCCTCATGGATATCCTACAGCCGGCTGCAAGGTAATGTCATACTCTTACTGACTAAAAGCTTCCAAGATAAGATCATCCCCTGAGAAGGGAATGATGCGATATAACCGCCGATCTTTTCAAGAGCTTAAATACTTTTTATAAAAACGTAACGTTAGCGAGACTCAGAAGCCGTTGTCGTTGGTACCGGCGGTATCGTTGTGGAACTAATGATGTTTTATTATGGTTTTTAATAGCTTTTTATTTAGATTTTGTAGCAATACAAGGTTTTAGGCTACAATAACTTCATCTATGTTACTGTTAATGTTTTCTTCTAAGAAATTTTCTTTAAGCAAAGTAGAACGACTTAACTTACAAATCTATCTTAACCGTTATAGTTTTCCTTAAAAGGTTCATAAAAAGCACTATTATCATGATTTTTTCCAGGGTTTTCAAGGTAATAGTTTAGCTTTAAGAGCAGGGGACGACGCCCTACTCGAACAAAAATTAGCACTTTAAAATTCAATATTTTACAAACAGATCCCTAAATCGAAAAATAACCTCAGGAATCCCTAAGTAATTTAAAGGACCTATTCAACGATAACCCATACGATGGGTTAGATAATGAAAAAAAAATATTAACTTTTTATGATTAAACGCGTTTTAAAACTTTTTATATAAGATTTTCCAAATGATAGGTGTGCACAAAAATATATATACTACCAAATTTCACCAAATCGCTGTAGGTACTTAGTACTATTCAGAAACAACATTCAAACTTTCAAGTTGTTACGGTGTAACTTTCAGATTCAAACGCGCTGTACCGTTTTCTACTAAGCAATAGCTCTACTTCGTACAGATCTTTTTTGTAAGTGGCTATAATGCTTTCCAACGGCTTTTGCAAGTAGCTAGCTCGCTTTCAGCTACGTTTTTATTTCCATGTCCGAGCGATACGCCCTTCATGCGATCGTGAATAATTCATAGCCGAGATCCGCACTCAAATGACAATCTGTCGCCGAAACAGGGGCGTGTTAAGAGGACAGGGAAACATCTCGTGATTTTTCTTCACTATATAATAACTTTGAACGATTAGCAAGAGTTTCTTGAGCCTATTTTTCTAATCAGCTAAAAGATGTCCTGAATGGGTGGGTGGTTGGAAAAAATATTGGACGATTCAAAATCCGTGCGGTGACGGAGAAAGAATACAACTCACCGCCCCTTTTCTTCCCGTGGGTGTCGTAAGAAGCGACTAAGGGATATCAGAGCTTCCATCCGCTCTCCTGGTGGTAGGGTGCCTAACACCCGCCTGGTTTGTTACCACCGTGCGCATGGTGAAAAACCCGTGAAGTGCTTCTCGCGCGTTTCGGGGTCAGCCAGCGTACAACCAGAGCTCGAGTGGAAGTTGTCGCGAAGGATTCGGTCCAGGGGAGGCATCCGTGGAACCGATGCCGGGAGGACTGCATCGACCCGTCGGCCAGGGAGACCCGTAGAAACGGCTGTCCCGCTGGCCGCCCGTGGCACAGTACAGGGGCCCAAGCGTTCCTAACCAGTTCGCGAGGCTGCCCCATCATGTCACGCATAATCTCGGGGTGGACCGTCGTGCCGGTTGGTGACCGGGGCGTGGGGTCCCGGCGGCCACTCCCGGGGGGGTGCGGGGGCCCTTCCGTCCGGCGGGTCGGTGCATCTCCACTGCAGGCAGTCAATCGGGAAGACAAACCCCCCTTATTTGCCCGGACTCTTCGCGACGGCGTCCGCTCGTTTTCGCGTCTCTTTTTTTTTCACTTCCACCATGGCAGCCTCAATAACAAAGTTTGGACGTACAGCGGTGCACACCCCCACGCCTTCAACACTGTTTGAGGTCGAGTTCTGCAACATACGCGGACTCCACTCTAACCTCAACGCTGTCCACCACCATCTCGAGACAGCACGGCCAGCATTGTTGTTCCTGACGGAGACACAAATACTTCCGCCTGCTGACACAGGCTACCTTAATTATCCCGGCTACGTGCTTGAAGAGTCCTTCAAAGCGAAAGCCGGTGTATGCCTGTATGTTCGGGCGGATGTTTGTTGTCGCCGTCTCCGCTGCTTGGAAGATCCCTCCTTCTCCATGCTGGGGGTACACGTCGACTCTGGCCCCCGGGCCAGAGTCTACGTGTGCCTCTACAGATCCCACACCGGCGATGTTGAGACAACTCGACTTTTTGAACACCTTAGTCGGGCAGCAGATGACGCGCAGGAGCGATTTCCCAATGCAGAATTGGTGTTCTTGGGGGACTTTAATGCTCACCACAATTTGTGGTTAAGTTCTTCCAAAACTGACCATGCAGGGATCTCTGCTCACACATTCGCTCTCACGCATGACTTGAAGCAACTGGTTGATCAGCCCACCAGGATCCCAGATATTCCAAGTCAAGCGCCTTCTTTACTGGACCTTCTGCTCACGACCCATCCACAGGGCTATCAGGTTGTGGTAAGAGCCCCCCTGGGCTCGTCCGACCACTGCCTGATATCTGCCAAAGCACCACAGGCCAAGCCTCCGCGTCCAGCAGTGGTCAAGCGCCGTATCTGGCATTATGGGTCGGCAGATTGGGACGGTATGCGTGATTACTTTGCGTCCGTCCCTTGGAAGCAGCGCTGCTTCAGTGACAGGGACCTATCGGGCAGTGCCGTTGCCATTACTGAGGAGATCATAATGGGTATGGAATACTATATTCCTCATTCTGATCTCATCAGTAAGGGCACACGTAACCTCTGGTTCAATCACGACTGTGCTGAAGCTGCTTCGCGTAAGCAAGCGGCATATCGTGCTTGGATCAGAGGCCGCGCTCTCAAGGATCCCGGGGTCGATTCACTCAAAGCAGCCTACAATTCTGCTTCCAAGGCCTGTAAGAAGGCTTACATCAGAGCGAATGCCCAGCGTGTTGCACGTGTTGGCCAGGAACTTATAACGCATCCTGCGGGCTCCCGTAGCTACTGGCGTTTGGCCAAGGCCGTGCAAAAAAACTTCTGCCAACCCTCGCTGCCACCTCTGAGATGCCCAGACGGAACACTAGCTCATAAGCCGCAGGAGAAAGCCGATTTACTGGCAAAACTCTTTGCGGCTAACTCCCGAATCGATGATTGCAATGCACTGCCACCATCATTACCTCACTGTGGCACAACGATGCCTGATATTAAAATCAGGCAGCGTGAGGTTCGTGCCGAGTTGCAATCACTCGACGTCCGGAAAGCTAGTGGACCTGATGGCATCCCAGCAGTAGTACTTAAAAAATGTGCAGCGGAGTTGTCTCCCGTGCTCACGCGCTTGTACCAATGCTCGTATTCTTTGGGACGTGTGCCGGAGACTTGGAGAGATGCTAACGTGCAACCGGTGCCCAAAAAAGGGGATCGCTCAGACCCGGCAAACTATCGGCCAATAGCAGTCACCTCAGTTTTATGTAAAGTTCTAGAAAAGGTCCTTAATAACCATCTGACCCGCTACCTAGAGGATCACTCCCTGATTAATGATCGTCAATATGGATTTAGACCGAAACGATCGACGGGTGATCTTCTAGCGTACTTAACTCATATCTGGGGTGAGGCTATCGACAAGCGTGGCGAGTCGTTGGCTATCAGCCTTGACATTGCCAAGGCGTTCGACAGGGTCTGGCACAAAAGCCTTCTCTCCAAGCTTCCGGCATACGGTCTGCCAGCCCAGTTCTGTTCTTGGGTAGCTGACTTCCTGCATGAGCGTAGAATTCGTGTCCTTACGGATGGTAGCAGTTCGCGGTTCATGTCAGTGAATGCCGGCGTTCCCCAGGGCTCCGTCCTATCCCCCACTCTCTTTCTGCTGCATATCAATGACTTGATTCCTCTTGGGAATATTCATTGCTATGCAGACGATAGTACAGTGCATGCGGGGTATCTCGGACAAGCAGCGGCTGGGCAGGCAGTAACCAGGGAGAAACGGGAAAATCTTGTCATTGAACTCAATCAGGCTTTGGACCACATTTCCGAATGGGGTACCAGGAACTTGGTTGGGTTCAATGCCAAGAAAACTCAGGCTTGCGCTTTCACGGCAAAAACATCGCCATTCCTTCCCCTTCCATCTCTTCAGGGCACAACACTACCGCTGCAGAGCAACATTTCCATGCTCGGTATGGAAGTTCGCTCAGACCTGAATCCAAAGGACTACATCGAAACCGTGATCAAAACAGCTTCACGCAAACTCGGAGTCCTGAACAAGGTGCGGCGTTTTTTCACGCCCGATCAACTGTGCTTGTTGTACAAAACGCAAGTGCGGTCCTGCGTGGAATATTGCTCGCACCTCTGGGATGGCTCCGCCAAGTACTTGCTCGATGCTTTGGATAGGTTACAGCGGCGCGCGATCCGCATCATAGGCGATGAGGAGGTGACTAAACACCTTGAGCCTCTTCAATTACGCCGTGACGTGGCGTCACTAAGCGCGTTCTATCGTTTGTACCACGGCGAGTGTTCTGAGGAGTTATTCTCTCTTATCCCACCTTCCCCTTTCCTTCAGAGGACCACGCGCGCTGGCCTACGTTGTCACCGTCTTACTGTGGCCACAATTCCAACGCGTACAAAGAAATTTGGTGACTCATTTCTTTGTCGCACTATCCGTAAATGGAATGCTCTGCCCGCTCACGTGTTCCCTCCCTCTTACAACCTGGGATCCTTTAAAAGAGGCGTGAAGAAGCAACATGCAGGCCGGCAGGGTGAGGATGGCTGGTGTGGCAGGTAGAACTGCTGTATCAGCTATCTTCGCGTCTGGACTTCACCTTCACTTAACATCAGGTGGGGTGGAGTCATTTGTCGGACCTAACTATAAAAAAAAAAAAAAAAAAAAAAAAAAAGAGCTTTCAATTAGTCAATATGATTAAAGTATAATTTCATTGTATTTATTTTCAATGCTTCATAGCATATCACAAATATGTTATTAACAGCATTGCCAATCATTTAAAATTATATCATTTTTATGGCATATTTTTTGGGGATCATTACAATATTTACCTTATTAATTTGATTAAAATTTTAGTTAGTGTCGCCGCACACGGGCCACCGACCACAACCACAAAACGCCGCCACCGGCATACTTCTTGTAGTTTTCATACATTTTATATGGACTCGCCACACACGGTACGTCGGTGGCCGCCACACGCTACAAATCGTCGTTGCTCGCTTCTTGTGGCCCGCGAGGAGAGAGGGGTGGGGAATCGCGCGAGTGACGTGTGGCGGCGTTTTGTATCGGCGCATTAAGTGGCCGGTGCGGGCCACAAGAAGCGAGCTACGACGATTTGTAGCGTGTGGCGGCCATCGGCGTACCGTGTGTGGCTAGTCCATATGAAATGTACACATATGAAAACTACAAGAAATATGCCGGTGGCGGCGTTTTGTGGTTGTGGTCGGTGGCCCGTGTGAGGCGACACTTAGTGAATTTATCATTTTTTTATATTACATTTAATGTTATGTTTTTATTATTATCAATTTAACTTTGTTATTTTGTCACTTGAAGAAAATATCAAAAAGGCAATACCTCTTTGATATTTTTTGTAAACTCACAATTATATGATGAAATAAAGAAATAAACAATTGTTCGACAATAACTTGTCTTGGAGCCACCATGTCGGTGAAGTTAGTAGGAGGGTATTTGGCGCGTATGGCTCGCTGTAACGCCTGAAAAACATGTTGCCGATCAAGACTAAAATTTCTCTTGCACAGTCCCTTCTTCTTCCGTTGCTTGACTATGCCGATGCGTGTTACTCTGACCTTAGTGTTGTTCTTCTTAATAAACTCGAGCGTCTGCAGAATTTATGCATTCGATTCATTTTCGGTCTACGTAAGTACGACCATATTTCTCATCATCGTTCCCAACTTCAATGGCTACCCATTTCTCGTAGAAGAGACTGTCACATCCTATCACTCCTTTATTCTATCCTCTTTCATCCGCACACTCCTCTCTATCTTAAGGAGCGTTTCGCATTTCACTCTTTTAATCCTGTCCGTGATCTTCGGTCTTCTCATAACTTATCCTTAGTTACCCCACCCCACTCCACTGATTTCGTGGCCAAGTCATTTTATGTAAGAGCTGTTAAACTGTGGAACGCTTTGCCTTTGGATATTAAACGTGCACAGACGAGGGACTCCTTTACTATTAAAATTAAGGAATATTTCCTCAAGCTGGACTCTGCCTGATCTTTTTATCTGTTTATTACTATTTATTGTATTTTATAGCTTCCTTACATACTTACTATATTGTATATTATTATATTTATGTTTATTTATTTATTTTTACAATGCACTAGCCCGCTGATTCCACTATTCTTATGGTATGGTTTCATTTAGCCAAAGGTTGCCTGGTAGAGATTGCTACCTTAGCAATAAGGCCGCCTTTTGTGTTTTTGTTTCTGTGTTTTATGTTCTCTGTATTGTGTGTAATAGTGCAATAAAGAATATATTCATTCATTCATTCATTCAAAACTCAAGTGCGCCTTTTATCGCAAAAGTGGTATGCCCTTCATTCGGCACTGGCTCCAGGCAGGCGTAACTCATAAAATGGCGCGCGCTTTGCCGAAACGAACAGCGCGTAACTATACAGTTCCCGCAAAATAGTGTTTGGATCGGGAAAATCTTAATGGCTAATGTAGATTGTATTGACACATCGCATTCTGCAGATCAAATCTTTTAACTTCTTTAAATAAATTAAAAAAGTGTGGAAGCTATAAAACATTGTTTTTCTATTCTCTCACATTTTTTTTTCAAGCATACAGTTATTTCAAAAGCCTGATGAGGTTAGTATAATATCTTGAGGATTAAATAACTGCAATTTTGGATGAATGACTTGCTAGGGTTAAAAATTCTTATAGCATATAATTAAGTTGCAAATCTAATGAAAATGGAGTTTGAAGTAGGTACGACAGAAGATTAAACACATTAATGAAAATACCAATCAAAGTTTCAATAAAATTTAATGTAAAAATCATTTAAATAATTGAATTATCATTAAATTAACTAAGTAATAATTACTTGAAGATACTTGTAGAGTGTTTTTTGAATAATTCTTGATGTGTTTTTTATATTTATTACACAAAATTATTTTAAATATTAATGCAAACTCTCACTTTGCTCCGGTGTAGTGTAAAGTATAGTTAAGTATAAGAAGGCATATATATCTCCGTGAAAAATCATCTAAGTAACTGATCATGGAATTGCATCAAAAACCGTTAAGTATCTATGTAGTTTACGATCATCCTGCGAACATACAAACAGAGAGACGGGCGAAGGATTTTATTTTATAATGTGTGAGGATATATTATTTTATGTAATAAAAAAACTATCAGTAGTTAAGTACTTACATGAACTCTTTCACTCCAAAATACGAGTACGAATACCCTGTCAAGCTTGTTGATATTACTATATTTTTTTAATTATTTACTCCTAGACAGAGCGTGACCACGCAGATGACGTTGAAAAATATTTTAGCTAACTGCTTGACTCTAAGGCCCGTATTATAGAAAGATTCTCAGTGATTGATCTAGTCTTGAGCAGAGTTAGAAAGGGATATCGCTATATAAAGCACATAGCGACGTCCCTTTCTAACTGTACTGAAGTAAAGATCAACACTTAGTTCTAAAGAAAATATAACTAGAAAAAAATCCACGCGGACCAGGCAGCAGACCGGACTCGAACCCGCACCCTACGCTTATGCTACCGCAGCCCTCACGGGCCGCGTCGAAATTTTTCTAGCCATTCTTAATCTGCAAGGCAGCGCCATCTCTTCGCATTGTAGGTAACCCACAACGTCAAATGAATACTTTTACAAGTATTAAACATTTGAAAGAAGAAATAGCAATTATAGTTACAATTTTTATTATTTTTAAAGCATGTAACTGCTTAATGTTTAAATCTAAAGAAAATATAACTAGAAAAAATTCCACGCGGACCAGGCAGCAGACGGGACTCGAACCCGCACCCTTCGTAATCCGGGCGAATGCACTGACCAATTATGCTACCGCGGCCCTCACGGACCGCGTCGAAATTCTTCTAGCCATTCTTAAGCTGCAAGGCAGGGCCATCTCTTCGCATTGTAGGTAACCCACAATGTCAAATGAATACTTTTACAAGTATTAAACATTTGAAAGAAGAATTTTTCTAGTTATATTTTCTTTAGATTTAAACATCAAGCAGTTACATGCTTTAAAAATAATAAAAAATAACAACACTTAGTTGTCATTCTGTAATACGGGCCTAAGTCTTATTTACTTACTGTTCTTATTGTTCAATGTAACGCTGACCGATACGCACGTCAATTAAAGAGATTCGTGTTGAAATTATTGCTTTGAAAAGCCAAGATGCGCGATAAAAGTTTGCCGAAATTGTAAAAGACGCATAAAACAACCAACAAAGTCACTTACCATAGCTTAGTAACTCATTATTTACCTTAAAAAAAACTATATCAGGGTCTTGTACCCATTGACATACTATATAACTGAGTACTTTTACGAATGAAACGGGATGAGTGAGAGACATAGAACAGAGGCCGTTGATCCTTTTCTTATAAGACGACCATAACTTTTTTCACCTATCTGTTATTTCATTTCATTATTTTAAAGGAATATTCAAAGTGGTTCATAATCAACACCAAAATATTAAATCGATTATTATTGGACAAGGTTAATTTTCATTCATTTAATTTTTAATAGTACGCGGTTGTTTATATTCTACGACCATGTTCGTATTACAGTTATATTTATTTGTTAGATGTAAAGTAATACACAATAGAAAAAAAACGGAGACTTCACCCCTGAAATTGGAAATTAAAACTTCAAGGCAACCTAATGGATTTTGTAGCAGTTTGCCACTGCTACATAATTTCAAAATACATATGAAATTATATTTGTCTAACTGCCGAGATATGACAAAGGGAGGTTTAAACCTGTTTGTTTTTATATTATCATGGCTATTATTTTAGTGAAACTAAATAAAAATTTGTAACAAATATTCTTGAAGGATCAACGAACTTACCTAAGTGAAGTTCGATCTGAATTATCCTGTTATCGCCGAAGAGATTTATTTTTCTCTATTAGGTTTAGAGCGTGGTAAAAAAAAGTGGCAAGTATCACCTCTCTTCACCACGCCCCGCCGCCGCTGCTCATCGGTTCGATGCTCATATATTTTAGAAAATAAGAGACAACATTGACGGTGTTACCCTAGATAAAAAATGGGGTGGCAGGGCGCTTTTTCTACTACGCTCTAAACTGTATGCGGACTGGCTGGTCGTACAAAGGATACTACATTATAAAGAAAAATAAATCACGGAGGCGATAACAGAAAAATTTATTTCAAATATCCAAGTATAAAGGAGATTGCTCAGCTTCCATACATGTTTGGCCTAAAGACCAATAATCATGAAAAATTGTTTCCTAGAGTCGAAATTATATATGAATTACTGTAGATATGAATATTATTGACGGACCCCCCTGAGAACTTCTATAAACCATATACACTGAACATATTAAAATAATAAAAAACAAATAAGTTATATAGTAAACTACAGAAATCAAGCCAAATACCGAAATTATGGATTAGATTCAGGTATATAGAGCATGTAGATTAACAGATAGTTGCCTGTTTTTAACGTTAATGCATAAGAGTAACTTTTAAAATCAGGTATCATCTATGCATTTCCGGTTATAATAAGGTACTCTGTGACAGAAACTGTGTGATGATTGTGAATGAGCCACAGATTAGAGAGAATTTTTAAACTCTCGTTAACCAAAGAAAGCTAAGAGATTTAGGTTATATAGCCATATATTCAGTAGCTTCATTATATTTGTTATGTTTTTAATATAACCATATTTTAGATATTTAGTGTATCACACCCTATAATTTAATTTACTTATTAATTTATAGTTAGGCAACGCAGGCCCATAGATAGATACTTCAAAGTCTAACATATATACAGATTATAATGTGTTTATGGAGGTGTTTGGCGAAAAATGTATGGCAATAGAATTTATGATGTCGCCTACCATCTATAATAATTGTTTGAGCACATTTGCATGTAGTGAAAATGATAGTATAGCTGTGGATATTAATACCATAGTGTAATAAAAAAATAATTATCGATCTTTACAAAATAGATTTGTTTTTATGTTATATAAACAATTTCAATCAGTCTTTGGCTGAATGTTATTACACCCATAGCCATTAAAAATGATTCGTATGTTTTCCAAACCGGTAAAATTAAAAGTCCTTTTTAAAGTAAATATATTATACAAAAGTGTCCGTTGAAATCTAATGACTGTAAATTAAATTATAAATTACGACAAGAATTACCGTGTATGTCAATATTTTTTGTGCGTTTGGGCCAATTTGAGCAATCTCCTTTATATGTTTTACAGATGTTCCAACGTCTATGATTTTTAATTGTGTGAACAATATACTAATTTTGATATGATTAAGTTTACCCACTTTTTTGGGGAATGTGGCCTATCCTTGTATCTTACGTGTGCGCACCGAGACAAAAGGCTGGTTTCACAGCTATCCGTGAGACCCGTACAGGCTGTCAGTACGGGCGCCCGGAGCGGGAGCACATGTTAGGCATAGAACATCGTTTCACAGCGACGCAGATTGGTGCGCCTAACATGTGATCCCGCTCCGGGCGCCCGTACGGGTCTCCCGGATAGCTGTGAAACCAGCCTAAATAATAACATTTCACGAGTGTAAGATGCAAGATTCGCATATTATGTTTTGCCTGTCACGCACACAAGTATATAAAACTTGGTCTGGTTTTATCGCAGTGTTTACTAGGTGATAATCTATCAAGAGAATAAATAATCAAAGATATAGGTACTATCTTTAGAAGAACTATAATTTACAAAGCTCATAACAAATACCTACGGTTCTGTTATGTTACATAGTGGGAGATATTAATATGCATTTTACGATGAAAGTAGCGTAGTTCGCACCTGGTATATGGCATTATTATAAATATATAATTCCATGCCGAAGAATGAGCATGTGGTGTACGTACCTACATTCAAAACATTTTGAGGCGAGCGCAGACAAAAAGAGTGTCAACAAAGACATGTAAATTGAACCTTATTAAGTTGTGCGTAAAGTTTGCAACTGCTACGGAACTTCACTGTACGCAATTTTATATCGCGTGGTTCTTTTTTAAGTTTATCATATTATTTTGGGCTTTATTACAAAAGTGAATAGAAGACATTGCCTCAAATCCTGATCTAGGAGCAAAAGAAAAATGTAAAATAAGTCGGCTGCAAACATTTAAGTAGATAGAAATGACACCTTCGCAGAGTTACAAGCGTTGAGCTGACAGCGTATACAAAGCGCAGCAATCACCGCACACACCGCGGTGTTAAGTGTAAGGACACTTGTTAAAGACCGGTTTTCCGTCGGGTCTAGACACGGTTATTATCCGGGCCGGTGCCGGCTTAGCTTGTTCACGAGCACCGTTTGTACATTTGTACCAAACCCAAACATCGCTAGCGCCTGGGTCTTTAAAAAACGTCCATACTTAACTGACGACCGAACGTAGGCGCGGTTTAAAACCTAGCCTAGATTCTGGTAGAAATCGTCTCGTTAACAGGCGCCATAAGTGAAGGCAGATTGCACAGATATCTGATACGGTAAAAAATGTTCCATTTCAGCCATCTTCATACCTTGTTGGTGTGAACCCAATCCTTTAGCCCATGCCCTGCCCTGATATTATTACTCACTTATGTAAACACAACACCACTAAAGGATTTATTTATAATCCCCTCCGACGGTTAGAGACGAGGGTCAATTTAACACCAACTTATTTTATAAATATTTTACAAGCTTTAAAAATCGTTTCGCCACAGAAACTAAACTACGTATATTAGTAGTCATAAATATTGTTCGGCACTTTAGGAGCGCTATTTGGTGGAAAATTCGTTGCCAAACCACTATGAAAATTACGTCATGCACCCGGGAAATTATCAATTTCTAGACACTCTAAAGTGACCAGATGCTATCTCCGCATAAACGCAAACACCGTGACTCTTTATAGAAAAATTTAGCAGTACCCTTTATTTTATTCAAGATTTACAATGAAGTTTACATTACACAATATGCTAATAACTTTTAATGAAATGAAATAAAACGAAAGAACATGAAACTAAATTATACGAACAAATACTTTAAACTCAGTTTAACATCATCGGTTAAATTTTTATCTTCTGATTGATACAATGCGTGCGTCATGAACTCTAGCGGGAATTTACCGAGGTACGGCCCCCAAAAATACAGTTGCAGCGGCAGGGACCTTTTTTTCTTTAGTTTCTCTATGAATTTGGAATTTATAAATGTATTTTGAAACGGCACTGAAATTTAAGAAATTAATGAATGGTAAAATAATGGCCATGTCGCAAACTAATCACTTTTTTGCGCTCCGTGAGGCATAGGAAGTATTTGGACAAAGGCAACCACCTTATGCCGCACTGTACATCGGCGTGCCAAGACTCAACTGCGCACATGACACTTGGGATTATTTCTTTCGATTCCCGGTGGGTAAAGAGGATTAATCAGGACAGCACAGAAGAAACAAACCATGACTGTCATATATTTGTATAATTATGCTTATTTGCTTGGCCAGCTATCCTTTTGAATAAAAGGCTTCAACAGGTCATTCGCAATTCGTTCAGATTTCGTTCAATAGGTATTCATCTTTTAATCAATATTGGGAATACCGCGATCAGATAACGCTCAAAATATCACTGAAGCCTCCTAAAGTGGGATGAGTGCCGCCAGTGATCTCATTCAAAGGTCGAGTGTACTTTAGTGACCTCAATGTCTCAAAACGTACGGCCTTCTTTTATCCTCAGTCTGTCAGGTACTACCCGAAGAGGATATCCTGCTTTTAGAGTGCGATACGCTTGAAACAAAACACTGCCGTGTAACTGGATAGGTAAATTTTGAAAAAGGTAGCTAGCGGTCATGCTAGCGTTACGTTAGATACTGAAAAAGAGAGTAACTGACTATTCGGAAATATATTCGGAGACTGTGTCCGAATTTACATATTTTAATAGGACGATGAGGTGTAATGACGTTGAAAGGTGAATATTTACTAACAGTATCCTTAAAGATCTTCATAATCAATATATTTTTTTAAGCATAAATCTGCTCGATTTACAAATCTAAAGATTTTTTTTACTAGAAATAATCCTGCCCTGCCTAAAACATTGTTCGAGTTGATTTTTTTTCTAGTAAAAAAATTCTTAAGATTTCTAAATTATAACTTGAATTTCATAATAACATTATATATTTGAGAACACCTCGTAACCAAATGACAAAAAAATACTAGGCTTCCATGCGTTAATCCACTTAATCACAATTCAAAATCACAAATGGTATAAGTAATAAAAAAATAGCTTTAACAGATTTGGTTCTTAATATAACACAATTCAGGCTATTATTATGGGTTTTAAGTCTGAAATTAAACTGTCGATAACTTGAAAAAATTCCACGCGGACCAGGCAGCAGATGGGACTCAAACCCGCACCCTTCGTTATCCGGGCGAATGCATTGATCATTATGCTACCGCGGCCCTAACAGCCGTGTCAATTTTTCTCTAGCCTTAGGCTGCAAGGCAACGCCATCTCTTCGCATTGTAGCTAACCCACAATATGAAACGAATACCTTTACAAGTATTAAACATTTGAAAGAAGAAATAGCAATTATAATTCCGTTTTTATTTTCCACGTGGATTTTTTTCTAGTAATTTTTTCTTTAGATTTAAACATCTTTTATCATCAGCAGTTAAATGCTTAAAAAACTTATATAACTTTTTGTAACCCAACCAATTAGACTAGTACGTGTCGTCTTTGCGCGCTTTAGTTTCTTTAAGTCGTGGCACGAAACTCGAGCACTGACCGTTATTGCGCAGGAGTAAAAATTAAGATGTCTTGGGGGAAAATGAGTGCGCGGGTGGGCGTCAGTTGCGCTGATTGGCTTTCCAGTCGTTCCAATGCGCAGCTATTCTCTCCGCGTCTTGTTCAGCGCTAGAGTTACGTGCCGCGACCTGTAGATCTTAGAAAAATTACTAGCCGTCAGATTTTAGATCATAATAAATAAGTACTCTCGGATACTGTGATGAAAATTCCCAAATAAAGTTAAAAACCCATTAAACAATAATAAAAAGTAAAACTATAATTTTGTTAAATTATTAAGGTTTTCTAATTGTATCCAACATGGAGTTTTCGTACTAATCTGATATGCGAATAAATGGCCTACAACCTTGATCGGCATCCATCGTCATCATCATCATCATCATCAGCCTATTAATGTCCCCACTGCTGGGGCACAGGCCTTCCCTATGGATGGAATAGGGAGATTAGGCCATGAACCACCACGCGGGCCCAGTGCGGATTGGTGGGTGCTAACGACTGCAAATGCAGCCGGGACCAACGGCTTAACGTGCCTTCCGAAGCACGGAGGAGCTCGAGATAGTAAATTTTTTGATCGAATGACCGACCACTGCGAAAGTTGCTTAACTTCAACGATCGCAGCCGAACGCGCTAACCACTTGCGCCATCGAGCTCCTCATCGTCCATCGTCATAATAAACTCAAATCATAGAGTTGACTCCAACACGTGAACATCGCTAGTTCGTACGATCTTTCTCCATACAAATCTTAATCATCACATTAGCCATTACGTGACATTGCGATCGTGAAATAGGAAACTTATTCTTATTGACGACGGTTGGTGCAACGGCATCACTTCTACCTTCTGCTCCGAGCAGTATCTTATTCGAATCAGGGTGATGACGAGATAAACGAAATAATATTTAGTCCATCAGTTAGATTTTCAAAAAATATTGGACGCTTTCTTTCTTTTGTCAATCAACCAAAATTTTACAGAGATAAAGCACGTCAAGGTATTGGGCGCTCGTGACGTCACTGCTGCTAATAAAACCAAGACGTGACGTCATGTGACATATCAAATAAATATATCGCTGAAATATTTTGAACATATGAAAGAAAACATGTTCAATACTTTTTGATAACCTACCTGATAGACGAAGAAAAAAAGTTAGTCATTATCCCTGTTCTGCTAGGAGCATTTCTTTATGTGATAAGCATGAAAATTCAACAAGATTGCTTATGAAAAATAAGTGTTTTTGCCATAGTACACACTCTGCTTGGTTTCAAACTATAATCGTTGTAAGGTGTTCAGAATCTAATGTTATTATTATAATGAGCGGCTTAGTTTTAGATGGCGCTCATCGCAGCATAGCTATTCAATACGTTTATTGTTATGCAAACACGCAATCGAATGTACACATGAAACATAAAATAATAATAATCGTAAAATATTCGTGTTCTTTTATTAAGGCGCCTTAACATCGAGCGCGGGAACGAATACCGTTCAAATGGAAATTTTCATAAAGAACAAAAGTGAAAAATTGCGTTTTCTCAAAATAGAAACTTCAAGCGTTCCGCCCCGTGCCTTGCGATTTTATCTATACAATTTGACTTAATTAAAACAGTAGACTATTTGCATTTATTTTACCAAGTCACCTTTGTCATGTTTAAGCTACGCCCCAACCGGTGCGTGGGCACGTTCCAGTTTGTTGCCGCTTATTTATTATTTTAAAGTAAAACTTTTATTAGATCGCCAAACATTTTACATTTTTTATTGTTATTAAAAATTTTGACCTTGTCGCCATGCATCGGTGGTTCAGAGATAGATAGCTCGCCGGGCGTCCCGGGTTTGATTACGAGCCGAGGAAGAACTTTGTCTTTACTAATTATTTTAATACACATCAAACATAAAACAAAAGGTACATCGTCAACTACGCCTAGGGTTGCCAACTTTTTTTGTCGAAATAAAGTACATTTGATATTAAAGGTAGAAAAAAGGTACATTATGTCCAAAATAAAATACTTTTTATTCCACTTTATTAGTAAGTTTAAAAATATATTTTACTTTGCTACTAGCAACTTTTAATAAATAATTTGCGGCTACTGTAGTTTTTTTCCGCAATGGGAAAGGTCATGATGACTGACTGCTTTACGCAAAAAATTGTTCCTATCAACCTCTTTTTGTATATTTAATGTAAAATGAATCCGCGAGTAAACAAATCGCATTAAATAAAGTATTTTCGCGTACTTTATTCTTGACATAAAGTATCAATCAATCAATTACCCGAAATAACGTATAAATATAATAAAGTACGGTTGGCAACCCTTACTAGGCCCCACCTCAGCATAATGTTGCAACATCAAAAATGGATTGCCGCTACAACGCTGATATTCTGGAGGAACCTAATATGGACATCAACTTACGGACGGACCCTACTAGCCAGGAGCTTTACTCTCTTTCTCCGAAACGAAATTTCGGTAACGAACGAATTTTAAACGAAATTTCGCCATTGACTCTATTTCATTTTCAAACAGGCACATTAACTTCGGAACCATAAACAGTTTTCGTTTGTGAATTCTTTTTATTTCTACTTTTAAGAAAACGTTTTTTTACTTGAGAACAATATAGGTAGTTTACGGCAATTTTTTTGATGACATTGAAAGAACCTTCTTTGACAGTGTTAGCCGACTAATTTGTAGAGTTGATACAATCTACTGTATGCCAACCTAAATTTGTCGTTTAATACTTTGAAGTATCGAAATTACAATAAATAATAAGAAAATGGTTTATTTGTTAAATTTAGCTCGAGAAACATTTGTAGCATGTAAACAAATGTTCCTCGAGCTAAGCAGCTATTATTAAAAATACTCTTGCAAGTATTTTAGGCTTAATTAAAACAAAAATCTCAAAACGAAAATGAAAAGGTAACACTTTTCATTCACGTCAATTTGAGGTTAAAATTTCGAACAATTATTTTTCGTTAAAATAGAGTAGGCCTTCTGAAGGAACAGAAAACCACCAAAAGATGTTTTGGTGGTATTATTTTAGGTACTATGTTTTCTGTAAGGTAGAGGTTGCTTCCCCAGACGAGTGCTCCAATACGAGCAGGAAATCCGCTGTGTCCTGTGACCTGTCCTATATGTTAAGGGACCATCTGGAAGAAAACTAACTAAAAATATATCGAATTCGATTCACTAATTATGAGGATCTACAATAAACATAAATAAAATAATATATAGTATAGACAAATTAAGAACATCCACTTTTTGAAGTTGCTAATGTTATCGATAGTGGTTACATCAAATGTTTTTTTTTAGAAATACAGACTAAAACAATATGTAAACAGATGAAACAGTTTTTTGCCATGGTTAGAACAAAGCTTAACGTGTGCGTAATATTTAAAAATGACATTGCTTATATTACTTACTAATAACTTAATTGAGTCGTAAGTTAATAATTTATGAAGGGAATTAAAATTTTGTCCATAAAAATCTAAATTTAAAGAACCCCAGATTTAAGTAGGTACTGTTACTTATCCGGCCTGGCGAAATGAGCGCCGCGACCTGATCGCGGCGCTCGGCGGAGGAGGCCTCACGCTGCCAAGTATGGTAAGAGCCATGCTTGGTAGCGAGAGAGCCTGGAGGGTTGCAGCCTCCTTCTGCGAATCGGTGATGACGCAGAAGGAGGCAGCGGAGAGGGAGCGGGAGGAGGACGCTCTAGCCCCCCCTCTCCGGCGTAGACGGGTGGGCCGAAGAAGGCAGGCAGCGGTGACTGCCGGTCTTCGACGGCCCTAAGGTGGTCTGGGCGCGGCCTGACCAGCCGCGCGTCCTAGGTGCCGCTCCGGCATAGGCCACCACGTCTGGGGACTGCCTAGTACCCTAGCGCAGTCCCCCTGAGGCGCGTCGCCCGGTCCACTCGTTGGGCCGGGCCTGCCCGGGGGCGTGCTCGGAGATGTGGCGCACGCAGGTGCGTCGGCCCCGAGACCGCCCCCATATGGGCGTAGGAGGGTACCGGGGGGTTTTAGTGGAGTAGGATCAGTGTGGCCTTCCGCACTGGTCCTGCTTGAGTAGGATCGGCACTGTTTCCCGTGCCGGCGAGTCCCACACACGCCGTGCGCCTAGTCAGCGTCACGGTATGGTGCGTAACTGCATTTCCCCTCGTCACAAAAAAAAAATTAAATCAATCCTTTCTTTTGTTTATCTACAGTTTTAAAACTCGCAACAAGCTTTTATTTTATATAAAGTGTGTAATTACGTTATATGTTCAAACAAAACCCCCATATTCTCAGCTAGTATTTTCATTTGATATGTAGGAAAGCATAAAAAACTTAGGCTGCCATCTTTTTTTAAATCCGCCATAATGGATCTAAGGTGACGTCACTCTATTTTTCGAGTTATTCTCAACAAGCCCTTTCTTTGGATACCCATATATAAAAGTGCATCAAAAATAACTAGTCAACTTTATCTCAAGAAAATACATTGAATCTCACCTTGAGAAAATAAAAGCTGATGCCAATATAATCAAAAATATCATGAACGATAAATTCTCAGTACCTATTGCAATATAAAGGAATTGTTATGTTCCCCTTTTCCGCAGCCGTGCTCTCAGCCGGCTAATTGGCCATTCCTCATGTTAAATTCTTTTTTTATATATTTTTTTTAATGAGTTGTTCGCATTTAAAAGATTGTCTTTATGTATGAATGACCCAGTTTGATTGGGATATGTATTCATCTCACTAGCATTACTATGTACCAGATCCCTATATCTTTATATATATAATTCTTCTGTGAGTGTGTATGTCACTGAACTTCTCTTAAACGACTGGACCGATTTTGATGAAATTTTTTGTGTGTGTTCAAGGGGATCTGAGAATGGTTTAGATTCACAATTTTGTCCGCTGGACAACCCCTATTTTTTTAGGGCGGTACGAAGTTCGCTGGGTCAGCTAGTTATTTATAGATTTACAAACATTTCAGTCTATTATCATAGTAATTTATGTTATTAACGGGAAACAAGTAGTCTTTTATTGCGTTCGACTTCGTCGGAGGGTAGACCGATATGTCTGCCAATAACAGCCTACCCGCAATTACTTTAGTTACTCCGTTTTTTTTAAAATATATTGTGGGGGGGCATACTAGCTGCCGGCTCGTCTGATGGTAAGTGATCACCGTGACCCATAAACACCTGCAACACCAGGAGTATCACAAATGATGCCGGCCTTTAAGGACTTTACGCTACGTACGCTCTAATTTTGAAGGTTTTCAGTTCGTATTGGTTCGGATATACTGCTGTGACAATGTATCCCATAGTTTTGTGGTAATGAAAAATGACAAAATCGCAAGGTTGTGGATAGCCATGCATCAAAATGGAGAGAGTGAAATTTTTGACACGATGTTCTGCAGCAGCTGGTATTATATTAATCCGAACAATTTCTCGTAACAAATGCGATAGAATATCCAGAGCGAATATCTCTACGCAAAGCCAAAGGATCAGCAAGCTTATCGGAAAAGTAGGGAGTTATAATTTGTAATAATTATATTATACAAAGCCAATTTAATTTGAAATGTTCTATTATCTTTTGTTGCAGAATATCCTCTTCCATCTGGTGTAGAATATGCAGTTGAAGAGTTATCTTTTGAAATTTTCGCTCATAGAGACTTACAGCTAACAAAAACTGTTGAAGATGATATACAGATGTCTCCAATTGATAATACTGAATTTGTAATTTGTAATACACATTTGTTGTTTGTCATTTTCAGCTTACTCTAACGTGGATAGTTCTTTTGAAAAGTTTCTATTTACTAATTCAGTTTGTTTAACATCAACGCCTGAGTTAATCCTAACCTATGGATGATAATTATGAAAATCCGAGTTCTGTTATATCTAGTTATATACAATCCTCTGCATCAGTTAGTGAACCAGCTGTATATTCGTCAAATGACGGTTTCTCACCATTTTTAAGAAATAGGAAAAAGAAATATACTAAAAGAAAAGATATTGGAAGACTCAGACAGACATATCAAAGAGAATGGATAGATATGAAACGGAAAAGCTTGAAATATTTAGGCTTGGAATACCAAGGCGGGACGGTAAACTAAGACGTGCAAAAACGCTAGGTGCTTTAAAATGTTACCCAAAATGTGCGAACAAGGGCTATGAGAAATTTACAGATCCCCAACGTCAAAAAATTTTTGATAGATTCTGCAAAAGATATGGAAAAGCATATCAATTTATTAAAATGGTTACATTTAAATGGTATCCATTCTAAAATTAATTTCACCTATGCGATGGAAGAAGACAGAAGTCTGGCCTTTCTGGATGTGTAGATTCGGGTGAGGAATGACGGTTCGCTTGGTCATTCCATTTACCGCAAACCTACTCCCACTGACCGCTATCTCAAAGCCTCCTCGCATCACCACCCTAAACATCTTAATTCTGTAGTGACTTCACTGACGAAATGTGCATATGACCTGTGTGATGAAGAACATCTTTAAGAATGTTTGGAGCATGTACGACGAGTCTTACAGAGTAATGGATACCAGGGACACTTTCCATCTAGGCACAAACTAAGACACTGGAGACAAAGAGTAGACAGACAACCTGTTTATTTGCCATATGTCAAAGGAGTGACTGACAAGATCCCAAACATACTGAATAAGTACTCACTAAACACTGTCTTCACTCCTTTACGAAAGGTTTCACAATACCTACGGTGTCAGTTTTGTTCATGTCACTCAAGTTCCATTTGTAATTCAATGAACAGAGACAAAACATAGATTAACTAATCCAAGCTTACTCTTTGTTTATTAATTAGGGGATATAAGTTTATATTATTATACATAACAATTAAACACAAAAAACATAATATTTTCATGAAATAAGATGGTACACGAGTACATCACACAATTATCTACTTGCGACAATCTAGTTTGAGTAGTATGCTTATATCATGTTTCAGTTTTCAGTTTTGCGATTATTAATGGATTCCAAATAGTAGATGTTGTTATTTTGAGTAAGTATTATTATTGGTTTTATATGTTCTGGCTTAGGTTAAATGTGATTGAAGAATCATATAAATTAATTTATTTATTGAGTGAATAACATAATGCCGTAATGTTGTTTTATTTGAATTGGTTAATTCTTTGATCAGCAATGTTTTTTTTATTGGTTTTATCCCGCTAAAATCAATTTTCAGAATTACTTTTGATATTTTACATAATCTAAGGTCACATAAGCTAAGGCTAAGAATAAATAAAAGGGTAATGTATGAAAGCATGACTATGACAAAGCTGTCGGTCTCCTAATTTACATTTCGTGCATAAGTAGGCTATTCAGTTCCCATTACGGTCCCCTAATTACACAACATTCTACATATTCAAATATAGTCGTTACGAGTTTTAACGAACACCCTTCTACTAAGTATAATGTTACCATACTAATTTAAGAAATGAACAACGTAATCTGGCAATTGCCATCTGTGAAAACAAAGGAGGCGGTTCAAAAGTGGTAGTCGGTCTCCGGCAGCAATGAAACCTATATAATCTGAAAGCCTTTTTTTACGTAATAATATGAACAGATAATTGTTTTTTTTTATTTGTCTCGTTTATTTTAAATCGTATTTGAAAATTAAACAATTTCATGAGGATTCTGGCACCCAGTCATAATAGTTCCAGATCCCAGGGCCACCAGACGTCACGTATTTTCTGACGTAGGAAATGTGGACGATTGAGTAGTGTTAGTATGTACTAAGAACGCATGCCTACCGCTAGCTTGCTTAGACGTCCAATTTTCAGGTATCAGGGTATAAGGTACATAAAAACATTACTTACCTCACGCAAATTCTCCAAGCTGATTTTTATGTAGATTTAAGGCAATATAATCCTTAAAAATAAGTCGCCAATACTCTCAGACACTTTCCGTTGGCCGTATTGCTTTACAGCTTTAAAGCTCCCAAAATAATTACCTCCTGAACTTCACGTAAATTCTGATGCTCCATTTTTATAGATGTCCACCAGACAACTATTTTAAAACCTTTTACAAAAAGTCAGACCGATCCAAGGAGCCAATCATCCCTTAAATTCAATTTCGATGCCTCTATGGGTAGGAGCACGAGTGCATTATCTACGCCTCTGTCTCTCTGTAATGAAAGATGAACAGAATGATTATTCCTTCTTTAGTTACCTATTGAATAGAACATGTTTGATGCTTTGGCAACAAAAAAATGATAAATAAACTTGTCATTTACCAAGCAATAATAATATCTAATATACCTGTGTATAACATTCTCGTGTCACGGTGTGCGTAATTGAACTACTCCGAAACGGCTCGACCGATTTTCGTGAAATTTTATATGCATATTATTTATGGTCTGAGAGTCGGACAACATCTATTTTTCATCCCCCAAAATTTTCAGGGTAGACCCTTCTTTTTTTGGACTTTAATTGAATTTTATATTATAATAATTATTAAAAAAAACGGAAATAAGAGAAATTCTAGTTTTTTGTCAAACGATTTAAAATTTATGTGTACATGTCATAAAAATTTACTTAATTTTAAATTACATGTTGCCGTGTTCGCCACTCTGAATGGAGAGCAAGACGAAACATTTAGATTATGATCAAAAGTTGACAGGTGTGGACATATGTTGCGGGAGGTTTATAGTTTATTTAAGCAATTTTCGACGACCTGCGTGGCCGAGTGGTTTGTACGCCGGGTTTCATGGTGTCACCGACTCGAGAGGTCCCGGGTTCGAATCCCGGTGGGGGCAAATGTTTGTGTGATGAATACGAGCATTTGTACTCCAGTCATGGATGTTTAATATGTATTTCTATATAAATATACTTATATATGTACAGTATATGTATTCTATCCGTTACCCTAGCATCCCATAACACAAGCCTTACAGTGCTTACTTTGGGGCTAGGCTAATTGGTGTGAGTGTTGGAAATATTTATTTATTTATTTAATTACGTAGTGTTGTCCAATGACCAAGTTTCGATGATCTTACTTCTGATATGATCCTGCTGATTAATTGTTTTGATACTTTATGTTTTTTTTCAGTGACAAAGACAGTGAGACATATGAGTCACCTGTTGCAAGAAATCTTAAAGTAATAGGTAATCTTAGCTGGAGCTGAATATTATTCCGAAATTTCGTTTCCTGTCTTGTTATTGATGGCCCAATCAATCTAGATAATATTTCAAAAACAGTTTTTGACGTTCTAGTAAAGTTATGAAAAGACCCATTCAATCCACGAAGGACATCAAATACATAACTTCTATTTAAAATGTAGTCTCGAACCCACCACCTTTTCCTTTTTTTTCTGTAGTACTCTCATGAATTACTACGTGAGCAACACAGAGCAACACTACCTCCTCGGGCAACATCCTAGCAACAACTGACTAGTGTGGACGGCAAAGTTTCAGAAACAGTGTTAACGGTAAATTTGTTTATAAACAAGGTAATGAACTTCATAAACCGTTTATCAACAAATGTTGCCTATTGAATACGTGGCATAATATGGAAATCGCTAACCCAAACCAAATTATAACTTTCTATATAGTTTCTGAGCTAAGTTGTGGTCGGACGGTCATAGCGATACTATATAGGTATTTTATGATTCGGAACACTAAAAATGAAATAACGTTAAAAATAATGGGGACCTCTCTTTAGAAAAGGTTTTTTTTTAATTTTATAATAATCGTTTTTGTAAATATCTAGTACTAGGAGAAAAGTTTTATGGTAAAGCAGTGGTTGTATTGCAAAATAAATGTTATTACATATTAACCTCGTGCACTGGTACGGAATCTTGGTCGGTTTGCATAAATATAATTAATTTGAATTATTTTGGTACGAATCAACGGACTAACAAATTAATACTGCGAAAATTGTGCTACCAGCCAGGGCCATATAACATGCTATGACTTAAACTATTACTTAGGCTAAACAGACAGACGGAAGAACGAAGAAAAAGAAAGAAGAAAAAATCATATTTTCATAATTTTTAACGATAATTTAATCTTAATTCCGAGTTTAGTACTACTATTTCAAAATAAATTCAAAAAATTGGATACTTCTTCATTGTGACTCGCAATGACGACACTATACAGAGCGTCCCATGGCTACCTCACACGGAGGGAAAGTATATTAAATATTGAAGTTAAGATATTTTACTGAAAGAAGACATCATTTTATTTTTAATAATAACTAGAACTGCAATCACAGATTTTTAAAAAATCGCCTGCTACAACTAGGAATCAAACTCGTGAAATTTAAAAAAAAATACAACATATTTTTTGATAACCATCGCAAGGGTTAATCATAAAGATTAATTTTTGATCAATAACATAGCATTTTAAACGAAAGAAAAGTAATTTAATTTAACATCTTATTTAAAATTATTGAACACAAACTAATATAAAATCGGATACGCCTCAAAGTAAGTTGAAATGTTGAGTTCATCATCATTGACGTTTATCATCCGCTGCTGTGGTTCTGTAAGCGCATATCAAAACGTCATAAATTTCTTAAAGTATCCACTAACCTTTTAAAGACATATCGAGAAGGTACGTACCTCTATCAGGGTATCATTCGCGGTACCACCGCAAAGCTAATATGTCATTGTGGTATATTAAGTAAGCTTCCATTAAATCCATTTTATTTTGATACCCCATGGTAAGTAAATTAACAAAAATTGGAAAAAAACTAAAATGAAACTTACAAAAAACAAAAGAACAGACGCTTGAAAATTTATGTGTTCCATTTTTAAATTATTATTTTTACAAATTTCAGCGAATCGCATTGTAACTGTGAGTTCAAAAAGAAATGCAAACGTACTACAGTTTGTGTATCACTTTATTATTTTTATCACGTAATTCACATTCCTTTCATTTAAAATGCTATGTTATTTAACAAAAAATAATCCTTATGATTAACCCTTTCGATGGTTATCATAAAATATGTTGTGTTTATTTTTTCGAAATTTCACGAGTTTGATTCCCAGTTGTAGCAGGCGATTTTAAAAAATCTGTGAATGCAGTTATAGTTACTATTAAAAATAAAATGATGTCTCCTTTCAGTGAAATATCCTATCTTCAATATTTAATATACTTTCCCTGCATGTGAGGTAGCCGTGGGACGCCCTGTATATTCACGAAGACATCCATATATTTTTCTATTATATTTGTAGAAAAAACACAATAAACCAATAAAAACAATAATATTGTTGTTGTTAAATATGTTACTATTATTCTCATCTTAACAAGATTTTTAGGACTCTGTCCTTTTAAGGGAGAATTTTACATTAATGAATATTACAAATAAGACATATTTTTTTCTAGTAAACTTTTCTTTAGATTTAAACATATAGCAGTTAAATGCTTAAAAAATAAATAAAATCATAAATAAGACATTATTAAAAAATGTGGGTTCTATATTGGTTGACTTGTTAGGTCACTGTACATTAGCACTAGAAAAACGTAAGCCTCGTATATTATGTAGTGAATCACTTGGCGGCAGTACACTTCCTGCGTTCAATGGCAGTGAAAATGTACCAACAGTTGGGAGGACGAAATGTTCCGCACAATAAGTGGTTTCGGCACCGCGCAATTATCCGACGTTAACATTGCCCAACCACGCTATTGCAATTTATAGAAACCTTCATTTAAGTTTATATATTTTTTATTATTCGAATAATGAGAATTCTATCTTGATTTGGCTGTAAATATACGACTCTGTTGATAAAGAATTTATGTTTCTGTTTCTTCGTGACATTTACAAATCCAATTAAACAACTGAATCATTTCGTATTACATAGGTACGTCTTATAAATCTTATGATTATACGTATATACAACTTAAATTTAATACAACATATATTTTAAATAACATAAGTAACTGTTATTAACGTAAGTGGTAGCTTAAAAAAACAGTGACCAAATAAATTTGCGGTAACCTTCAGAATAAAAATTGTACAATGTTTTAATTCAGAAATCTTATCGGTCTATTGATATATTTTCTTGAATTTGTACAACTGCGAAGCGGTTTTAAGGGTTTTCTTTTCTAGGAGTTGGTAACACTACCATAAAGTACCAAGTATTACTACCAGATTAATTTAAATACATATTATTATTTGTGTATTTATAGGTAAAATTATACATGAAATTAAAACATCCCTTTTTATACATAAACTAGAATATATAGGTAAGTAATTATATTTTTTATTTTTTTAGCATGTAACTGCTGGATGTTTAAATCTAAAGAAAATTTTACTAGAAAATATTCCACACGGACCAGGCAGCAGACGGGACTCGAACCTGCACCCTTCGCTATTCGGGCGAATACACTGACCAATTATGCTACCGCGGCCCTGTCGGCCGTGTCGAATTCTTTCTAGCCTTTCTTGCTACAAGGCAGCGCCATCTCTTCGCATTGTAGATAACCCACAGGGCCGCGGTAGCATAATTGGTCAGTGCATTCGCCCGGCTAGCGAAGGTTGCGGGTTCGAGTCCCGTCTGCTGCCTGGTCCGCGTAGATTTTTCTCTAGTAATATTTTCTTTAGTTAAGTAATTTTAAATACATTATTTATTTATTCTGTTTTTATGGCAGGCAGTCGGAGTGAAAAAAATAATAGGTAAATCCACACTTTGCTCTCTCCCACTTTTAACGTTTATCTCTTGAATGCTTTTTCCCAGTGATAGCTCATAATTCACTTTTGCAGTGTATTAGATAATATAAAATTACGAGTTTGAGTTTATGACAAGACAGATGTGATATTACCAGAATATAGATCACCGCTGTTCTGGCAAACCTATTTTCCAGTCATTAAATTTATTACTGCAGACCTTAGATGCAGACTTTTCGCTTCCAAATCTAGGTAGGTATTACCTTGCCAGAAATGGCTAGTGATTTAGTAATAACTGTTTTATAATTCAGTGTTAAAAAGTTTGGTTTTCCACTCAAAACGAGATGTAATCATCTTGATAATTCAGTGAACAATAAGCATAAGACCTTTTTAAGAGAGGTAGGACATATTGGAGTTTCCACTCGAATTGGAACACCTGTCTGGGGAAGGGTTCTCGACCTGACAGAAGACCACAGTGAAATAACACTACTATTTAGTGGTAATGTGTTTCTGTCGATGTGTTAGGTTCCAAGACACCACAGGGTAGGGGATTGTGTCAGGGTAGGCAATGAGGCTGTTGATATTTTTCGTATCGCAAGCGTCTATAAGCTATGGTGGCCGCCTACCATCAGGCGGATCATATGCTTGTTTGCTACCCTTTTAACATAATAAAAACACCAAGTCATTATAACATACCGGTAAAATGGTCCTACTTTGCTCCAATATTTGCTCCAAAAAAAGGGAATTCTGAATATTGTCTACTCTATTAATTATGAAATATATTCAGATGTATTAATTTAATGAATAATATGTTATCTTACATATTTTTAAAGTTGTTTTTAAAGTTCAATTTTTAAATGAAGTATTTCATAATATAAATATTAAACTATGAATAAGGAGCACAGTTTCCCATGGTAATGGGTAACATTGCTCCTGGGTATATTCCACAAACAATCTCCATTGTAGAAGCTTTTTGAGCAAAGTTATGCTTTCCTTAATCAAACTATGCTCCAGTAATATTACGCTTTACCTTTTTAGATAGTATGTGTTTTGAAAGAAATAATGTTATATTCTTAAATTTAGTTACAAACTCACTTTGTTTCATTAGATTTTTTTATATTCTTAAATTATAATAGGCACTACTATCTTAACTAGAAACCTTGTTTACAAATGCTAGACAAAAATTAGTCGAAAATAAACTAACGAGATAAAATTCTCAAAAATTAAAACTTTAAAATTATAATTAAAAAAATCCCCCAAACAGTCAGTGCAGAAACGGAATATATTTCACGGCGGGTACTAATTTTTTTAGGGACATCAATACATCCCAATATATCCTGCCAATCGTATTGAATTTCATCGACGGGTTTAGGCCACGTCCAGGATTTTAGCGACTTTTTCATTATAGAGACATATCCCCTTCTTTAGTTATATTTGTAATTTCCTTGATATAAAGTGTATTAATAACCACTTACAATGAATAAAAAGTGTTTACTTTTGAACGGCTTCTGTTTAGGTTTAGTTTGCTCCAGGTGCAAAGTTACCCCATCGTACCAAAGAAAATATGAGCACGCCAAAAATGTGAGGTAAGATTATAACCAACTCAGCTATTTAATAAAAAAATTACGTATTTGTTTACCTGATTATATAATTAATAACATTAAAACATAATCACCCTAATGCATTATGCAGATTTCAAGTAGAAGTGGCTTTTTCGAATACAAAAAAAATACTTTTAAGGTCTTGCACTACAGCTGCACCTGACTTATGAAAAAAATTGCGGATGAAAAATTTTACAGTTCAGTGTTGCCACTTAGAAGTAAGATGTTTCGGGTGCGTTCACAGTTAAATGAAATGTTGCACCGATTTAGACATATTAAGCAATAAAACATTTTAGAGAATTGGAGCATAATTACCCACAAAGGAGCAAAGTAGGAACATTTTCCGACCATACCTAAAAAAAGAAAAACACAAATTTTTTTTCAAAGTTACAAATACTTTCATAAATCAAGAGAGAGAAGTCATGGATTATAAGTGCCCTGTTGATATAAAATTTCGCTATCAATACTTAGTAATATAAGTAAATATTTAGTAGGACGTGTGATATTCCAGCCACGTTAGTTGGGCGGTTCGGAGGTGTGTGTGGCCACTGCTCAATGCATTATTAACACGGTGAGCACGTGACACCACTAACACTTCGCTGCTGGCATATCGGATACAGAATAACAAGATGTGATCTGACTCGTACCTACCCATGGTATTCTCTAGTATAACTTGACTTTGGGAGTGCCTAAAAATCTATGAATATTGATATTGCGCACTACACACACGTTCCCTCAGACTTGAGAGCTGCTAGAGTAAATCTATGGTGAAGTTGAGTCTATCCCACCCTGGGGATAATGCTTTCTGACTAAAACCCTCTAGAGTTTTTTGTTATTTCCGGTAGGCGGGCGAGCCCATGATGCTCTGGGGCATTCCCAACACGCCCCTCTTCCGGGGGAGGACGGGTGTGACTTCCGTTCGACTCGGACGCTCACTGGTGAGGTCGCGGAAGGCTCGGTAAAGGTTCATGTGGCCTCATCTAGTGCCGTTGTCTCGCCCATGCTGGTTGGGATCGTGGACCGATTGAGGTGAGGGTAGGCTTGTTGAAAATATATCGATGTATCGATATATCGATATTTTTTGTTCGATATATCAATAATTTTTTGCCGATATATTTTGATTCGATATATCGATACAAAATAACCAATATCGAAATTCGTATCAAAAACGATATTTTTTTAATTATTAGCGGCATATCACGATCTAACTAAATTCGTATCTGGAAAAATCGTAACTGGATCTCAGATTACTGATATTCAACATAACTATGATCTGTGCTGTATTAAGTATTGTCTATTATTTGTAAATCTGTTTCGCTGGTGAATTAGTTGTGCTGATTTCCATTATATTCTGTGAAGTGTGTGACTCTCTAGTCTTGTTTACGAAAGAGACCCTGCAATCATTTACCTAAGAGGCCCTGCAATCATTTTCATCATTCGAAAATAGGGTCTATTTTTAGGGAGATAATTTTCGTTCCATTATTATTCCGCGTGTCATATTTCGTGAGATACTGTACGATATTTTTGGGAAAATTGGTCCGATATATCGATATATCGATGTTTTTTTCGCGATATATCGAAGCCGATATTGATATTTTTTAAAAGATCGATGTATCGATATATCGATATTTTTTTCAACTTTAGACATCCCTAGGTGAGGGGCAGCATCGTCAGCTATATAGTGGGTAGCCCCCCTCCCCCCTCCTGAGCGGTCACTGAGCCTGTCCCAGGACTGGCTGAGCGGGTGGATGAGACGGGTCAGGAGGAGTCCCACATAATCCCGTTGCCACTCCCAGATGGCGGGGTATGGGGGGTAGCCCTCAAAATTTTCAAATACGGCCACGTTAGGGGCCTCCGCACGTCTAAATGCGGCCCTGGTCTAACAACAGATACACTCGGAAAAATTACCTTCCTACTTTAACTTTGTACCTATTCCAGCTTTCATGTGTGCTTAAATAATTCTCGTCTTCAAGCCGCGTCTTGTGTAAAATATATACTAATCCTAAAAACTGTCCGTCAGTTTGACTGAAATAAAAATAAAGGCTGTTGAAAAACAAAAATGTAAGAGGACTAAAGTGTGCATTATTAATTTTAAGAGAATTAGAGTGCCCGCCTATGGCAGGCATCCTCACCTTAACACTGTAGCCACTGTATACTGTAGCCAAGTATCACTTTCCAGTAGCCAGTAAAATTTCTGTCCAGGTTGGAGAGGAGGTCAGGGTAGACAACACCAGATTACTGTGCGGTATCAAAGGCATGTTAAGCTTATAGTAGCCACCTACCAAAAGACATGCCTTAAGTATGACTATGATTATTTGCATAACACGTAGATTTTGCTATTCAAGCTGTGTTCATAGCTTGCGAACAGTGGACAGCTTTAACGAATATTTCAAGATGAAATTATTCCTTATTAAATGCAGTAGGTACTGTAACGCCCATTGCGTTACGGCCTCTTTGCTTGTGTAAACTCTTTGTTTATGTAATGCCTACGGCTGGCATTTATATTAAAAAAAAAATATTATTTTAAAGATTTGAGAGAATGTTTTTTTCAGGTCCGTGTTGAAATGGGTAATTTTCTGTCTTTAATGGAAGATTCCAGCAGATAGAATTCAGGCACAAGAACGAACAGTTATCTATTAATTTATAATTATTATATTCGCCTCGAATTCAAATAAATAAAATATAAAGCCTCATTCGTTATCATTTACTACCGTCTGAGTTTTTCCCCCCAAGGCCCCTTCCCAAGGTCCCTTCAGGTTAAGCCCTACAGTACCTACTTCTTCTAGCTATTCAATTAATAGTTTAATCCCCAATTCCAGTTTGCATTATAACGAGCACTATTTCAAAGTTGTATGTCAAGTGTTAACTGAGATTCAAAAAACACTTCGTACATATTTATTAATTAATGAAGGAGCACAAACTTATTTTTCCTTAATAATAAGGACTCTTAGAGTTTATGTTTATCACAAGTTCATAACATTTATAATATCTAACCTACTTATTGCTATATTAAACATAACTTAGGGGGGATTCTCACAACATGAATATTGCTTGGTATATTTTCTTGTTTAGTTGGTGCAAGAAACATAATACAGGATACGAAATTAAACTCGTATCTCAAAGCTTCCGGACCGGATGGTGAATGTATGTCACGTCCCGGGAGGCCGTTTATTTAAAAACGGTTTGCTCTGATTACGTCCTTCGTTGTTAAAAGCACATTAAAAAGGAGAAAAATAAGTGGGTAAGTAAATATACCTAGTCAGGTCATAAATTATGTCACATGTTTAATATAAAATAATTGAAACAAGTTTATTCATTATGTAACCATTTAAATACTAAAATGAATTTAACAAAACATAGATTCTTATGACAATAAAGTTTATTCAAAATGACCTCCGTGATTTTGAATACAGGCCTTCAATCTGCACGGCCAGTCGTCTATCGCAGCACGAACGAGGTCCATGTCAATATCGGCGGCTGCCTTAATCAAGGATGTCTTGAGTGACTCCAAATGGGATGAGGCTTTGAGCACGCCTTTTCCTCCAAGTGTTACCATATCTTGTAATCTAACGGACTCAAATCTGGACTGGAGGAGGGCCAGTCTTCGTGCCGGATGAAGTCGATTTCACGCGCCGCCAGCCAGTCTTGTGTGCTCTTCGCTCTATGAGCTGGCGCCGAATCTTGTTGGAATACCCAGTGCCTGTAATTGAACACGGTACGATAACAGAAAGAATGAGAAATATGAGAAACAGGTTCCACAAGGTTCGTCAGGACTGCATTTTGATACACAACTGCATTCGTTTTTACACCTTTCTCACAAAAATGTACCTCTTTTAAGCCCCAATAAGAAACTCCCAACCAAACCATGAGCGAGGATGGAAAATGACCTCGTTGGACACGCGGAATACGGTTGCTCGCTTCTTCACTACTGTGTGCGTACACCTTATCATTTTGTTTGTTGTAGCTCCTTCTACGGTAAAAATTTTTTCATCGGAAAAAAGAATTTCCCGATATTTTTTTCCCGCGTACCGCTTCAAGAAAGCGCGGCATCTCTTTAGTCCCAGGTCCATTAGACGAGCATTCAAACGATGTCCTGTTTTTCTTCGATAAGCCCGAAGCCCTAAGTCTTCATTTAACACCCTTTTCACCATGGGTCTGCTTAACCCCATCTGAAGAGCCAAAAATTTCTGCTTACGTTTGGGATTTCTTTGAATTCGCGCCTTCACAGCTTTTATCACTGATGGAGTCCTAACAGACCGAGGGCGACCACTTCTTGACCTGTCATCTACGTTAGAGTCTTCATTGTATCGTTTGATGGTACGATAAACGATTCTTTTGGTTATATTCAAATTTTTCAATATGTCAAAAATTTGAATTGGCGCTAACCGCAACGATGCAACGCAATAACTGCAACACGGTCTTTTTTAAGCGTCCACTCTTAAACACAATGTTTAAAAGTGGTTAAATTGAAATAATACATTAATAATTCGATTTATATGTTAAATTTGACACCATGTTTTTGTAAGTTTGTTTTACAGCTAATTACAGATCATTTTGGCATTTTTTATCTCTAACATAAACTCACGCGTCTCAACTCAGTCTAGTGAAATATCCGAGAGCAACTAGTTTTGTTACGTAGAGCTGGCCCAATGCAAGCCCAACAGCGGGAGAAAATTGGCAGATAGGAGAGCTGCGAATGCCTATTCCCCTACTGGCCGCGTCGGCAGTGTTGCTCTATGATCCTGGCATTAGAATCATGCCTTTACTTTCCAAATTTAAATTTTGCGGACAACTCCACGAAATACAGACACGAAACACGTTATAGATTCCAAAGGTGTATGAAAGTAAACCATCAAATCAAATTGTTAATAATAATTATGTCTATGTATGTGTATGTATATATATATATATATATATATTATAAATATTTATATAAGTAATATATTTAAATGTATTCTATGCATGTATATTTAGGTTTATTTTTAAATAAATATTTATGTAGTTACTTTTACTGGTGTATGTTTAAAGTAAATCACTTTTTTTTTTTATTATTATAGCCGCATTCGTGGATTTCTTTATGCCTAAAGGTTGACTGGCAGAGAATGCTTTTAGCGTTAAGTCCGCCTTTTGTCCATTTTTGTAATTGTGGCAATAAAGCCTAAATAAATAAATAAATAAATAAATCAAACACAATAACGTCGTTGCCCTTATTAACTGTAGTTTTTTTACAACATTCAGCGGTACCTATCCGATTTCCTTTCTTATTATTGTTATTTTGCGTGACAAATTACCAACTACAGTTTTATATCAGTCGCAATAACCAAGTTACACCTACCTACACGATAAACAATTTACCTTGTAATATGCTAACACTTACTTGAACATTTAAAAGCGAATAAAGGAGCTTGCCAATGTCCGGAGTCGCAGTGCGCTCTCATTAAAGTTAAATTCAGCACCTACCGAGGTATGGCGGCCTTTACAGCATACAGCTCAAATCGGTCTTAGGGGTGCCACAGGAATAGCAAATTGTTCACCGTGGGGAGAAAGTGACCGATTACCAACAAGGTTTGAGACACCCTTAATGCACCCGAGTTGGGAATAGCACTTTCTTTCGAGGGATACATAGTATTTTATAATATACCTACGAGGAAGTAAAAGATAAATTATTTTATTGAAATTTGTATAAAAGTTGTTGTTATTAAAACTCAATGTAATAGTTTTGCCTGGGAGCTTTATATTGGTTTCTTGATTTCATGGGTAAAAGGTTCTCAATGACTGCTTGGGTAGTTTCTTTTAATTCTGACGACGTCAACAAATCTTCATTATCAATAACATACGCTGTCGTGAGGAGATAGTAATAGCAAATTGTTTACTAAGGGAGCAAAGAACTATTCTACAGGCGAGTAAGTCGCTCGAGCTTTAAATTAATGTTGCTCCCCAGGTGGACACTATTTTTTATCACCCTCTATAAGGAAAATTAAATAAGTAAATGCTACTACGAATATGTAAGAAAAGTACGTTTATTTATTTACATACAAAGATAACAAGACAATCTTGAATATAGGCCAAAACATATTTTTAAAAGCATTTTTCCAAAGGAGGAAATTTTAATATTTTTTTTCTTTATAGATAGGTCCGACAAATGACTCCACTCCACCTGATGTTAAGTGAAGGTGAAGTCCAGACGCGAAGATAGCTGATACAGCAGTTCTACTTGCCACACCAGCCATCGTCACCCTGCCGGCCTGGATGTTGCTTCTTCACGCCTCTTTTAAAGGATCCAAGGTTGTAAGAGGATTATTCCATTTACGGAGAGTGCGAAAAAGAAATGAGTCCCCAAATTTCTTAGTATGGAATTGTGGCCACAGTTAGACGGTGACAACATAAGCCAGCGCGCGTGATCCTCTGAAAGAAAGGGGAAGGTAGAATAAGAGAGAAGAACTCCTCAGAACACGCGCCGTGGTACAGACGATAGAACGCGCTTAGTGACGCCACGTCACGGCGTTATTGAAGAGGCTCGAGGTGTTTCGTCACCTCCTTATCGCCTATGATGCGGATCGCGCGCCGCTGTAACCTATCCAAAGCATCGAGCAAGTACTTGGCGGAGCTATCCCAGAGGCGAGCAATATTCCACGCAAGACCGCACCTGCGTCTTATACAACAAGCACAGTTGCGCGGGCGTGAAAAAACGCCGCACCTTATTCAGGACTCCGAGTTGTTTATTTTCATTTTTTTTTATATTGTTATTATATAGAGTTCATATATTGTTCGCGGGATTTTGTAGGTAAAAAGAGACTTTATATCACATTTTGAGCATTCTTTCATTCTCACTACTCGAGGAAGTCACTTATTTTTAATAAAACCAAATAATCAGACAGCAGAGACCAAAAATAGGATTCTATTATTATTTTTCGATATAATATTCTAAAATATTTACTGTGCATAAGACTATTTTCGCTACCATTTCAAAACACTTACGTAATGCTTAACTTATTCTTAGTTATATATTAGTGAGCAGCACAAACTACTTAAACTATGTTAACACTATGTTTCGTGTTTTGCTATGAGTTAGTGCACCATACTCTTATTCCATCTTACTAGAAAGCGAGCTTACAATGGAGTAGATTTCCGATATACTCTATTGTAAGCGAGCTTACAATCAAGTATATTATGGGCTACTATTATCTAAACACTTAAACATTCTCTTCGTTTAGAAAGGTACGTGAGTTTATTAACTTTTGAAACATAAATAACTATTGAAACTGTAAAGTAAAAGTTTATATGAAATACAGTGTCTACATTACTGCTAGTTAATACAAAGATAAAACTCAAACATGATCACTAAAGACCATTGACATTTGACATAGTGGATTACCTATAATGCGAAGAGATGGCGCTGCCTTGCAGCTTAGGAAGGGCTAGGAAGAATTCGACACTGCTGTCAGGGCCGCGGTAGCATAATGGTCAGTGCATTCGCCCGGATAGCGTGTGGGTTCGAGTCCCGTCTGCTGCCTGGTCCGCGTGGAATCTTCTCTAGTAATATTTTTTCATGTTTAAAAATATAAATTATGACACTTATAACTAATCAAATCTTTTATACTAATATCGTGAAGATACAAATATCTACTATAGGAATAGTTATATGGTATAGTAGAGTTATTATCGTTGAAGGTATATTTTATTGACAACCCTGGATTCTTCGTCCTAGCAAGTCATAAAAAGTTATTGAAAACGTTCATATGTAATTATTTTAATATACACCACTCATCATTTATATTGCAGTGAAAGCTAAAACTACCTATATATAACACGAGTGTCAACTTTCAGGTTGGTTTCATATCTTTATGTTTTTCTGGAGCACAAAATGCTACATAAGTTGTGACTTATGTTTGTGCAACTTGTGAGTTGTATGCAAGTTTTTTTTTTTATTTATTGAATTTCTCATTGCTATAAATAAAAAACAATACATTTCAACAGTGCTACAAAAACCTATGTAGGTTTTACCGAGCACTGTAAACAAGTGAACTAAGTTTTTTAAAATTATGAATACCTGAACATAATAAAAAACAAGGATTTTGCTTTCAGTAGATAATTAAATCGTGTAACACAGGCAGTTAGTTTATTCATAATATGACACAAAGAATCATAGTTATATTATTCTCTGAGCAAAGAATAGTCGTTGGCGTTTTTATTATTCAACAGCATCACGTACGGTGAATTTATGTTGTTTTAATTGAAGGGGGAATGGCGTGCGTTGAGAGGACTTTTATATTTGTCAGAGTTACCATGTAAAAGAGTTTATGCCATGACGCGAACAATGCGTTATGTTGTGCATACAGCAAAAAACGGCAAAAAAACACGTTTGTGGTATGATAGCCTTCCTTATTTTTAGTTTCTGTTGTTATAGAGGGGTCAGGGGGGAGGTGTTTGGGGGGTCAGGGGGTCAGGGAACCCCTACCCCTCCCCTCATACACATCGCGGAACGTTGAACTGACTCATGACAACGTGACATGACGTCACAATTTTTCATGTGCATGCAGCCGGTGTTCACCGATTTATAAGACGTTATCACGTCAAAAGTTTAAAGTTGAATTACCCAGCTAGAATCAGATCATTATTTGATTCCAGCTTGATATCACGGTCGAGATGATCTCTAGGTACCAAACATAAAATAAATCTTTAGATATAAAAATCCAGCATAAAAGCTTGAATATAAGATGATACAAAATATTGAATTGTTAAATTTAGCATAGATACAGGGCTTTATCATGAAAATTCAGTGGGCTACTTTATAGTTATTACCATAATTGGTTTATAAACAATTCTGCTTTAATAAATTAAGTAGGCTGCTCGTAAAATAAAGTTAAGTAAGGTTAGCTAGCTACCTACCTATCTAGTTAGGTACTATCGATGAAACTGGTTCCCGTCCCACTTGCCCGATGATTCGTTTAAAAATGTCAAAACAGACAACTTTTCTTCTTTAAAAAATGCGTGATTGCACTCAAGACCTGTTAATAATAAGGAAACTGTATTAATCAGGACCTTTATTAACAAAGATCTTTGAAATTTGGCCTTTGTTTTCAATGCAGTAGATCATCTTATAGATGAAATTGGAATAGTAATTTAAATTGCGAAATCACTTTTAAAATAGTAAATTCAACAAAAACTGATTTAATTTTGTTGACATTAAGAAAAACTTTATTAAATTAAAAAGGAAATCCTTAGACTATGGGCATAACACCCAAATACGATTGTTCAATTTGTTCAGTAAATAACAAGTTTGTTTCCATGGATACTCACATTTGCGAAAGTCTACCTGATTGTTTAGCAATGGTTGTAAGAAAATAAAACTTATAGTCGGTCAGGATTCCTGACTCAGGCATGAAATTGGCTGATAGTACTTTCCTAACAAGAGAGGAAGCTCCGAGTCTTATATTGCCGAGGGACTTCTAAATGGCTTAATTTTGCCCTGGTGTCCACTTACCGTCAGACAAGCTATGTAGCTGTTGTCTTTTTGTGTACTTTTTGATAAATAGGACCCAATACTTTTTGAATGAAAACTATAATCCACCTTATAATGTCATCATGATCATCATCAGCCTGTTAATGTCCCACAGCTAGGGCATATACCTTCCCTATGGATGGATTAGGGAAATTGGGCTGTGACTGTGACCCACGCGGGCCCAATTCGGATTGGTGGGTGCTAACAACTGCAGATGCAGCCGGGACCAATGGCTTAGCGTGCCTTTGGTCACCCATCCAATGATCCATTGCGAAAGTTGCTCAACTCCCTCGATCACAGGCCCGAATGTGCTAACTAAATGTGACATAGAGCTCCCAAATTCCGCTTCAGTGCACTTATAACGTGATAATATCATATTAATCCGTAAAGAGGATTTAATATTTTTTTGTTTATAGAAATACTAGTGGCCTGCCCTCGCTTCGGCATCGGTACCGCGGTGTAGAGTATAGTTTTTGCTATAATATAGCCTACGATACTCGCAAATAGCAAGGCTTTCTATTAGTAAAAGAGTTTTCAAAATCAGTTCAGTAGATTCAGAGATTACGACCCCCTACAACGTCACAAACTTTACCATATTATACACATAATATAAGTATAGATTGGTATTTGAATGAGATATGCTGCCTTTAGTACTTTTTATTTGGAAACGAAGTCCCAAGGGTGACGTATGGCATCGCGGATTTTCCGCTCGAATTGGAGCGCCCGTCTGGGGAAGTAACCCCCATCTTACAGAAGATCACAGTAAAATAACGCACTAACTTTTGGTGGTGTTGTGTTTCTTTCGGTGAGTAAGGTTCCAGGGCTCCACGAGGTAGGGGATTGTGTCAGGGTAGGCAACGGTGCGAGTGATATTTTGGGTACCGCAAGCATCTTTATGCTATTATGTCCACTTACCATCAGCAAGTAAATGACTTTATATGACGACCTCCGTGGCCGAGTGGTTTGTACGCCGGGTTTCATGGTGTCACCGACCTCCAGAGGTCCCGGGTTCAAATCCCGGTGGGGGTAGATGTTTGTGTGATGAATACGATCATTTATACTCCAGTCATGGATGTTTAATATGTATTACTATAAAAATATACTTATATATGTACAGTATCTGTATTCTATCCGTTACCCCTAGTATCCCAGAACACAAGTCTTATAGTGCTATTCTACTTTGGGGCTTAGCTAATTGGTGTGAGTGTTGGAAATATTTATTATTATTTATTATATTTGAGTTGATGAATGAAAGGTAAATTACGGTTTACGATTTATAACGTATAACGTATTAAACAAAACTACTCACTAGATCTTGTACAAACCAATCATCCTATATTTTTTTTTAGTTTACCACTTTGGAAGTGTCTCCCTTCGCAAACTAGTCAATTTAGAAAAAAAAAATATTAGAAACCTCAATATCATTTTTGAAGATCTATCCATTGGATACTCCATAGGTATGGGTTTCATGAAAAAAATTCTTTGAGTTTCAGTTATAAGTAATGGGGAAACCCAAAACTTATTGTTTTTTTTTCTATTTTTGTGTGAAAATCCTAATGCGATTCACAGAATACATCTATCATCTCCGGTCGAGCCGGCCCATTCATGCAGTAGCCTAAGCTACTGTGTGGCTCTCCCACGATAAGTTTCAACAGTATAGTTCTTATAGTTTCGGAAAAAAGTGGCTGTGACATACGGACGGACATGACGAATCCATGAGGGTGCCGCTTTTTGCCATTTGGCTGCGGAACCCTAAAATACTATACCTGTTCACGAAAACGAGTTAACTATATACGATTTACCTATTACCTACCTTCGCTATGTACTTTTTAGAGAAAATGGCCTATGCCCAGTTCAATCGGTGTTGGCGCTAACGACTGCAAATGCAGCCGGTATCCAATATCATAACAGGAGAAACGCGGAGCTTTAGATAAATCAATGTTTAGTCACCTATTGATGACAGGACACTGCGAAAGTTGCTTACCTTTCACAATCACATTCCACAGTCATCTGTTTAAAATTATTATGATTTCTAAAGAAAATATAACTAGAAAAAATTCCACTGACCAATTATGGTACTGCGGCCCTTACGGACCGCGTCGAAATCCTTCTAGCCATTCTTAAGCTGCAAGGCAGCGCGAAGGGTGCGGGTTCGAGTCCCGTCTGCTGCCTGGTCCGCGTGGATTTTTTTTAGTTATATTTTCTTTAGATTTAAACATCAAGCTTACTTAGTTACATGCTTTACAATAATAAAAATTATTAATTATTATTATTTGTTTTAATATACTTAAATGTCTTATAAAAATACATCCAGTAGCTAAGAGAACAACTTTAAGTATTCAATAAATCACAAACAACTTATCTTACATCTTAGCCAGTGCACCAACGTTTGAAGTGCAACTTCAAACAGTATGCGGGGAGAACTTCAAGGAGTTTGAAACTTGGAACTGTAGTGGCTGTTACACCTCACTCATAGTAAACTTACACGAACATCGCCGATATATGTACAATCGTCGACAAATATAATGCAGCATAATAAAACTTTACGGCGATTGTCAGGGCATCAAATAGGTATGAGCTGCAAAACTATACCAGCTGATTTTTATTTCATAAGCGTTAAAATCTTTATTTCGTATATCATTGACACAGCAAAACGTGGCTTCTTGTAGAATGTTTATTGGTGAGGGTAAGTTACCTTTACATAGATTTGTGTTTCTTTGTTTTATCTCCTGATAGGATGTAATTTGAGGTCTCGTGGAGTCCCTTATTAAGGGTTCAATAGATCTAACGCAGAAGCGGCGACTGTACGTGTAGCGAATAGGAAAAGGATTTCGTTAAAACTGCCAAAACAAGGGATTCATACCCACGGTGAAGCATACAGGCTTTCTTTTTATATCGAAAATATTATTAATTTTACACTCACCCCAATTAACCTAACCGAAAGTAAGCGCTCAGAGGCTTGTGTTATGGGATACTAAGATAACGGATAGAATACATGTAGGTGCTGATACATATATAAGTATATTTATGTAGAAATACATATTAAGACCCATGACTTAGGTACAAATGCTCGAATTTATCATACTAACATTTGCCCCACCGGGATTCGCACCCGGGACTCACGAGTAGACGTTACCCTAAAACCCGGAGGTCATCCAAAATCTACCTACGTTTTTGAAGTGAAAGATGTATTGTGTTGAGTCTGATAGTAGCAGTTGTTTGGCGACGCTCTATAGCAAATATCTACAAGCTTGTTAGTACGAGTTTGTGGCACGATTTCTTTTTTACATAAAACTTTACAAAAGACAAGGATGGAAAACTGCGGCACACGACATTACTAAGCGCCTTTCCCTAAATAAAGAATCTGATTCACCTATGTCAGTCTTTCTAGTCTTACTTTTTATATTCTTAAAACTCGTTTTGTTACTTCGTCACCTATCCATCTACCTATTTAGTTGATAGTTAGCTAATTACAAACTGCGAGACTCGATGAGATCAAGATAAGATTGCTGATTCGAAATCGTGACTAGAATATAACGTAGATATTGTCGTGGAGAACAGTTGTTTATAAAACTGTTTTTGTATGGTTTTAAAGTAGAATGTTTAATGAAGTGTTTAAGGATAGTATATAGATAGGTATAATATCTTTATCGGACAAATGTTCCCCGAGACCATCAGGCCGAGAATATTTTTATAAAGGCCATGACCCTTCATTATTTTTATCATCCGTACACGCTGTTAATGATTTTGCACTATAATAACATTTACACATACTTACACGTTGTTTGTTTTATTGTAGGAAAGAGACTTTTTCAGGTATGCATTTTAGGTACTTAATGGATTTTTTGTATTATAAACACATTATTATTATTAAGTTGCTTTTAAAAAACGTACTACTGCCAAAGATTTAAATCTTTGACTACTGCAAGCAATAAAATTTCGATCAAAACAATAATGGAGGCGCCTAAACCCCCATAACTTGGGTTGCGGGAAAATAATAATTTTGCGTGCTCAATACTTATATGGAGAGGCTAACCCTAGGCGTAGGTTAATAGTGGACTGTATCTGGGGGGCGGTAATACACAATCATATATTATTAAAAATACAAAATAAACTGCGCCTTGCAAATGCCTTATCTATTTAAGGACGAAGAAAATGGTTGAAGACTTGGAGACAAAGGAAAGGAACATGCGCACTTACCTCAGCACACCATCCGTTTGGTCGCAAGTCATCCTTCAAGCACTTATATCGAAAATAAATCGTTTGCCGGCACAGATTTTGTATTTATATAAATTGCACAATGTAAAATGTTCACTAATAGTATGATCGCACAGTAATTTTTGGATACTATATCACAACATGTGTGTCTTCCATTACAACGTTCACAAGAGAGAGGTGGAAAAAGTATAATGTCCTATGCACTCCGCGGTGTCGTCGAAAGCAGGACGGCCATAGCTAAAAGTGCACATGTATGAAAAGGATGGGAGATAGATTGGATTAAGGCAATTGCAAGTGCATAAACTACCCTATAATGAAATTATTAAAAACCCGCACAATACGAAATCCAACATCCCCCCGGCCTTGAAGAAACCCTTCAACAAAGGGAAAATTAATCCGCATATCGTAGCATAGCGGAGCGGTCAAATATATTAAGACGAGTAGCGAGTAAAAAAAATAAAAAATAAATAAAAAGTAAACTAAACTAAAATGTATTTGTCTAAGTGACAACGTAAACTAAATAAATAGAACTAGTCTATGACTCTATTGAGTCGGAAGCGGGCATAGCCGCACAACTGGACGCTTGTAAACGCCAGCCTTTGTTTTTACTTCCGCAACGCGAATAATTCCATCCCTACCAGGGTATAGACAGGTTACGATTCCTAAAGGCCACTGTAATGGTGGAGCGTTATCAATATTTAACAACACTATTGTGCCTACCGTTATAGGATTCGAAGGAGTATTCCATTTTTCGCGCGATTGCAAATTATGTAAATATTCAGATTGAAATCGTTTCCAAAACGATTGCACCAACTTATCCATTAAAGAGAAACGAGACAATAAATGCAATCGCTGCTCGGTCAAGTCAGCCGCGGGTAAACATTCTAGTGGAGCGGTACATAAAAAATGTGAAGGCGTAAGTGCAAGCGGTTCTGACGGATCGGAACTTAAAACATAAAGAGGCCGGCTATTAAGAATCGCCTCAATTTGAGTGAGTACAGTAGACATCTCCTCAAACGTAAGGATTTGTTTACCAATCACGCGAAATAAAAGTGACTTTACGCTCTTAACGTTCGCTTCCCATATGCCACCAAAGTGACTAGCCGTAGGCGGGTTCATACGCCACGTAATGCGGTGCTTCGCGAGCTCACTATTAAATGTTTTATAATAATCATCAGAGAGTAGAAACTCGTAAAGTTCATTAAAATAAGCTTTCGAAGCGACAAAATTCGTGCCGTTGTCGCTATATAAAAAATTACAAGGACCCCTTCGCGAAATAAAGCGCTTAAACGCATCAATAAATGAAGCAGAAGTTAAATTTGAAACAAGTTCTATGTGAACTGCTTTAGTAACTAGACATATAAATATACATATATAAGCTTTTACGCTATGAACACCACGTTTACGGTACGGCGTAATATAAAGCGGACCAGCGTAATCTACGCCCGTATGTAGAAATGCATTACATTTTTCTAATCTACACTTAGGCAAATCTGCCATAGGCGGAAATGTAGGTTTGGGGTTCAACCGGAAACAAATGTTGCATAGATGAATGCGTTGACGAACAATACGTCTAGCTGAAATTATCCAATATTTGGATCTTAATAAGGAAATTAATAACTGCGGCCCAGCATGGCAATTATTTACGTGATAAAATTCAATTAATAACTCAGTAATACGTCCATGTTTAGGTAATAAAATCGGGTGTTTAGATGAATAATCTAATGTCGAATTCGATAAGCGACCTCCGACGCGTAAAAGTCCGTCACATAAAAACGGAAATAATTTTCGTAACTTAGGAGAACACGGCTGGCCCTTTGCGATGCATTTTATATCATCAGAAAAATATTGTGTTTGAACTGCGTGAATAATTTTTAACTCTGCGATATTTAAATCTTCAGCGGTAATAACGTTGTTCCGCGGGAGCCTTTTTATAAATCTAAGCGCATATACAGTTGACGAAATAAGCTTTCGCCAAGTGGAACACCGTGAAGCTAATTCTATAAGAGGATGATTAATTGCAGTAACTGCTGTCACGTGAGAAACGGTTTTTTCTTCCGGTAACAATAACCGATTTGATATAAACTTTTGTATAGGCCAGTCGTTGATAGGCAAAGAGAGCCAAGGCGGTCCCTTAAACCAAAGCTCATGCCGAATGAGCTGTAAAGGTGAGAGCCCACGAGACATACAGTCTGCGGGGTTTTGTAGGCCAGCGACGTGATATAAATTATCAGTGGAAATATTTTCTTGTATTTGTGAAATGCGGTTAGCAACATAAGTGTTAAATCTATGCGGTGAGGAAACCGACCAACATAAAGCTACTTCGGAGTCCGAAAATGCAAAAATATTATCAATTTTGTGTCTCGCAGACAAAGTGTCATATACAGATTTAAGAAGTCGCGAAAGTAAAAGTATACCATTAAGTTCTAAACGGGCTAAAGTTATTTTTGGTTTTGCGGATGCGACACGTGACTTTGAACATACTAGTGAGACAATAGGGCTTTGGTCTCCATTTACGACGTGTAAATATATTACACAACCGTATGCGGATTCACTAGCGTCCGAAAAAGCTACTAAAGAAACTTTTGAGTATTTTTCAATACCAAAATGGCGCGGAAATGATAAATTTGAGATCTGCGGAAGTTCACTTAAATATTTTTGCCAAATATTGACAATGCGGTAGGGAGGTACGGCATCCCAATCAAGGTTCAGAAGCCAGAGTTCTTTTATTATTAATTTAGCGTAAAGAATAACAGGTCCAACGAGTCCTAGGACGTCGTATAGACGGGCGGTCGCGGACAAAATAGTACGTTTTGTACAAACAGACGGCGGGTTAGAAGTTTCGAAAACAAACGAATCCAGAGTAGGTAACCAACGCAAGCCTAAAATCTTAAATATATTTCCCTCGTCGAAAGAAATAAATTCAGACTGTCGGTGCGACTCCGGTATACTGTTAAGCAATTCAGGCGAGTTGGATGCCCATTTGACTAAGTCAAAACCACCGGCCTTGAACAGCTGGATCAACTCTGCAGCTGTCGTGACTGCTTCTCCAAACGAAGAAACAGACGAAGCCAGGTCGTCCATATATATATCTCTTTCTATGATGTCTGCCGCGTTTGGAAACTTATGTCGTTCATCCCTAGCGAGCTGACGTAGGGTGCGGAGTGCCAAAAATGGAGAAGATCGGAGACCAAATGTCACCCTAGTGAACTCAAAAACTTCTAGCGGGTCATTATTCGAAAATCTATATAATATACGTTGATATTTACGGTGCGATGCGTTAGTATAAATACACAAATACATTTGTTTTACATCTGCAAAAAATGCTATGCGGAAAATGCGAACATTCAAAAGAATGTGAAAAATATCTGCTTGCAAATTGCAACCAGTGAGTAATATGTCATTTAAAGATAGCCCTGTGTCGGTTTTGGCACTGCCGTCCAGCACTGGGCGGACCTTAGTAGTCACTTTGTCGTCGCGAACTACAGGGTGGTGCGGTAAATAAAAACCTGGGCTGTTGCATAACTCAGGTGCGGTGCGGGATAAAATACCTTTGTTTAGGTATTCACGAATAATTTCGTCATAAGCATTTTTAAGTTTTGGATTTTTAGAAAACTTCCTTTCGAGAAGTAAAAATCGTTTTTTAGCGGTATTATAAGAATTGCCTAATTTATTGGGTTCATCTTTAAAGGGAAGATCAACAGAATAACTGCCGTCAGAGTTGCGAACAGTGGTTGAAGAATAAATATATTCGCACTGTTGATCATCGGGACTTAAGAAAGTGCGCGAAGGTAACTCTTCAATGGCCCAAAATTTTTCGACAATCTGGTGTAGCGGATCTGAAGTAAAAGCACACAATGTGCGAATAGCGGGTAGCGGAGAAATAATAGGAGCGTCACCCATAATTAGGTAACGTAAGGTCGTTTCAAAGGCGGAGGGCATACCGTTACGCTGACTTTTAATATGATCATTAAGTAAAATCTCACAAAAAAGTTTAACACCTAAAAGTATATCAATAGGCCCCGGTTGTGAAAACTCATCATCAGCAAGTGGTAAGTTACGAATAAATGTAATCGCTGCTGCATCTACGCGCGAGTCGGGCAGGTGCGACGTAATCTGCTCAACTATCATGGGCCGTATAGAATATTCACATTTATTATCAAAGCGCGACGAAAATGTGAGTGCGGTTATACCTAATATTTTTTGTGTAGCTCCTCCTATGCCTTGAACTTCCGAATAGCGGGAATTATTATTAATAGAAAGCGAAAGTAGCTTACGACAGGAAGCGGAAATATAATCACTTTGAGAGCCAGGATCAACAAGACATCTCAAATAATGAATGCGGTTATTACAATCGATTACTTTAATTTTCGCAGTCCCTAACAACGTAGTCGTCTGATAACGACTTACTAAATCGCAAGAGACTGTGCAAACCGATGCATCGTTTTTATTCAAGCGCGGTAAATTATTTTCGACCTTAAATGCAATAGGTGCATGGTTAATATTAGCGGTGCGGGAGTGATGAGTCATATCGGACTCGGAACGACTGCCCGTCGCAGGACGGGACTCGTCAATAGCGGTAGCGGAGTGAGCGGGTACAGTAGCAGCGGCGGACACCACTGCGGCGACGTTGCAATTAGATTTATTTGCATTATTAAAATGTAATAAAGAATGGTGCCGCATAGAACAATGAGAACAAGTATTTTTAGAAGTACAAAAAAATGTTTTATGTTTGGAGCTTAAACAGTTGTTACAAAAAGAATTTATTTTTATAAAATTATATTTTTCACGTGGAGTTAATTTCATAAAAGACGAACACGAATATAAATGATCGTGCTGTTTATTTTTACACAAAGAACATTTATCGCTTGTATTGGAACCACTTCCCGTGTCCGTATTTACAAAGGATTTTGTCGACGGCATAGGGACGCGGTTATGATTACGTTGTTTGTGTTGCGAGTGTTCAACCGGTTTACTAATGTGCGCAGAACGAGACAAAACTTTATTCTGTTCTTTAATAAATTCAATTAAATTATGATAAGTAGGTATTTTATCTTTGCGATACGTAATTTCAAACAATTTAATTGTGTCTGCGTCTAACTTTTGCAGAGCTAAATGCAAGAAAATAAAATCAGTTAAGTCGTTAAGCTTCAGTTGCTTAAGCGCTTCTACAGAAGAATCAAAATTATTTATAAATAAATCGAGCCCAGTTGAACTAGTATTTGATAGCGGTTTAAAATGTAACAACTGATTAAGGTATGCACATGCGAGTGAGCGAGGATCGTCATACTTCTGCACGAGTGCCTCCCAAATAACAATATAATTTTCTGCGGTGGGAGCCAACCCTGCGCAGACGCTAGACGCCTGTCCCGTTAATTTGCCAACTAGGTAAAATACCTTTTCACTATCAGTGAGCGATGCGTTATCATGAATCATATTTTTAAATTGTTGGTAAAATAAAGGCCAATTTTTTACATCTCCGTTAAATGACATTAAGTCGATAGGCGGAAGGCGGGGTTTAGATTTTAAATTACTTTTTGAATTAGATAATTCATTTGTGTTATCGAGCAAAATTTGTTTTATATAACAAAACATAACTTCAAATGTTAACCAGGAATCATAGTCAACCTCGGAATCTGGGTGTAACTGTAAATTTAATATATTATAGGAATCTAATACATCCTGATAATCTGAACGTAAAGTGTCTATATTTAATGCACTAGCACAAAATGCTTTATAATATTGCGGATCTTTTTCCGATTTTTGTGCGAGCTCATAAATATTTTCTATGCGTTTATAAATAACATCGCGTTTGACTATATAAATAGTCAGCTGATTTTTATTTGTATCATAACTATCCCCTGCAAAACCTTCACTGCCCTTCCTCTTCGGCTTAACCATGGTTAAAAATAGTTAGTAAATTACGACAGACAATAAAAAATAGAAATATTTGCGGTAAATAAAATTAAAAGTAAAATATTTTATGTGAATGCTATTGGATCTTTAACAGAATGTATATAGTAGGCAATCTTAACGGTTTTAAAAGTAAGTTATAGTAAAAATATTAGCGGGTGAGATTGGCGGGTAAGAAAAAATACTATTAGCGGGTAGCGAACGTTGAGACGCGAGTATAAGATCGTTAGCGGGGCGAGCCGATATTAACCGAACAATGACAAAATAAAATGAACATTATTACAAATTATGCGAAAAATGGAATGTGTATAACTCAATGATGCATTGGACTACGTAATGCGGTGCGGAAATAAAAACAATAAACTGTCGATGCGGAATAATAACAATAGAAATTCGACAATTTATTTAATTTACGTAGCACAAGTACCACTATAAGTTATACTTAGCGGATTTTAGTAAATTGTAAATTCTTAGCGATTGTGTATTTGAACGAAAATGAATTTATGATTTCTATGTAAATATTTGCCAAATTGAACAACAACACTTATATTCGTGAAAGCAATGATTAAAACTGTAGCGAAATTACATTAATTTGGGAAAATCTGGTTAGAACTGACCATAAATAATGGGAAAATCCGGCTCGAAGGACCAAAAAAGTATGGAGGCGCCTAAACCCCCATAACTTGGGTTGCGGGAAAATAATAATTTTGCGTGCTCAATACTTATATGGAGAGGCTAACCCTAGGCGTAGGTTAATAGTGGACTGTATCTGGGGGGCGGTAATACACAATCATATATTATTAAAAATACAAAATAAACTGCGCCTTGCAAATGCCTTATCTATTTAAGGACGAAGAAAATGGTTGAAGACTTGGAGACAAAGGAAAGGAACATGCGCACTTACCTCAGCACACCATCCGTTTGGTCGCAAGTCATCCTTCAAGCACTTATATCGAAAATAAATCGTTTGCCGGCACAGATTTTGTATTTATATAAATTGCACAATGTAAAATGTTCACTAATAGTATGATCGCACAGTAATTTTTGGATACTATATCACAACATGTGTGTCTTCCATTACAACGTTCACAAGAGAGAGGTGGAAAAAGTATAATGTCCTATGCACTCCGCGGTGTCGTCGAAAGCAGGACGGCCATAGCTAAAAGTGCACATGTATGAAAAGGATGGGAGATAGATTGGATTAAGGCAATTGCAAGTGCATAAACTACCCTATAATGAAATTATTAAAAACCCGCACAATACGAAATCCAACAAATAATATAACAGATTTTTGATACTTAATTTTGTTTTGTGGATTTCAACTCCGTAAGCATTGCAAGCTAATCGACTTTTACTATCAGTAACCTATCTTATCCATTTGGTCTCTGGTAGGTACTGGGGCGATCTACCCTGAAGGGGTAGGTCCTGGGAGCGTAGCAATAATAATTGAAATAACTTTGATTTTATATTTTGTTTTATTAGTAATTAGGCGAATATAATAATTGAGCTTAATCTATCAACGTATGGTTTGGAGTCTGAAGTCTATCTTCTGGAATCTTCTATCAAACGACAGAAGATTTCCAATTTCAAATCTTTACAAATCATGACATCACCTTTTTAATATAACTGCCAGCCGTAGGCATTACATGAACAAAGAGTTTACCCAAACAAGGAGGCTGTAACGCAACGGACGTTACAGTACCTTAAATGAGGAGACTACTTTCAAAATCCACTAAAATCTTTTTCGGAAAATATAAGCTAGCAAAAAAAACTCCTCATTTTAAATAAAAGGTCAGTTCAATTAAAGTAAGCATCGTACATTTTTAATTTGTGCTTTATAAACACTTTTAACATGATTTACCAAGGAAAACACGGTTTTTAACGGATAAAGTGCTAAAAGAAGAAGAAGTGGGTTTTGATGAGAACCTTTGATTATAACGGGATTTGCAACGACTATTATAAATTTTGGCGGGTTTTGATTTGAATAGATTTTGAGGTATGGATGGTTTTATCCTACATGCATGAATTAAAATAATCCACTGTGTAGATATTCTTATGTAAATGTTAAAGTTAAGGTTTGTCAAAATATTTTTTTGGTACTATCTAGTACAAACTCATAATAATAAACAAGGGATTTTTTTACCAAGCATTAATTTTTAAAAAATCATAGGTACATTTAAACATGCAAATTAACTTCTTCCCCAAAATGCTCACACATATTTTCTTCATCAACTACTTTTTTATGAAGCAACATAATTAATGCATGTGCGTTTGATAATTTTTGAAGAAATAATATTTTCACAACACATGAAAAAATATATAGAATATGCCCCCTAGCTTTGCAAACTTCAATGTTGTAAAACAAGACAATTTTATTAATTGGTGCCATGTACTGTGTTGGATCCTACGCCTTCATCCATCATCGCACCATTCTGCATAACACCTTTTAACGGACATAACAAAGTTGTTCACGTAATTTGAATCCTGTGCTGTGATTGGTCCGCGCATTTTTGGTAGATTATAGTGGAGTTTGCAACGAATACGAATTTTAGATCACTGTTTTTTTATAGAATTAAGCGAATTTTGCAGCAAAATATTTCGTGGATATGAATAATAAATATTCAGAAATATTTTGGAAGACTTAACTATTTTATAGTCAAAAACCGTTTTAGCGGGTTTTGAAAGTAGACTCCTCAAATATGGGATGAGCTTAACCCAAATAAAACTAATATATACTTAGGTACGTCACCCATTTATTCAATTAAATATTAAAATAAACAAAGATAATGTAGAAATATTGCGCTTATGAAGTAATTTCATAATTAGGCCCTAAGTCTTTATTTATATAACCTCTTTATTCCTTTAGTCTATCACCTTCAAATTGAACTAAAAAAATAAAAAGCAGTGAGACTCTGAATCTATTGAAGGCTTCAATAGATTCAGGGACTAGGAAGGTGCTTACTATATATCTTTTATAGATAGATTATTTGAAAACTTTAAGTTTATTTTCTAATTTATTTTACGCAACAGAGAAGTTTGACACTATTCTTAATCTGTCTTATTATTTTTCTGAACTGGCTCCTCCGTTCTTCATTTCTCTATCTATGCGACCTGCCGTATCATTAAGAAATAACCAAATATTCATCAATATTCACATAAACATCTTCATGTCGTATGTGTTTATCCTTTGCGAGTTTGGCAGAGCACTTTCATATATATTAGCTTGATAGTAAACATGTTTGTAATATAAGCATAATTGCCATAGCACAGCTAAATATTCGTTTTAACACTAAACACACAAACGTATTTTTATGATATTTGTTATTATGTTCATTGAAAATTCCTGCCTGTTCCAACACTGACACTTACTTAATAACTCTAGCCGTGATGCAGAAATATAAATGTAGGTAAGTGTCTAACGCTTTTTTGTGGCCTGGGAAGACAAATGAAACGGTTTATCTTGCAGTTTTTGGCTCTTCCCCTGCGTCCTTCATGAATGTTATGCATAAATCAACAACAGACTTGCAGGATTCTTACAATGAAATCTTTTTTTATAAGAAGAATGATCAACTGTGTGTCGTGAGTTTGGATTTAAATAGAAATAAAATCGTTCTGTACTATTTAAACCACCAGCCTTGGCTATTACTTTAAAACTAAACTGAGCTGAATAATCTTAGGTTAATAGCTAACGTTGTGAATGTTATATTTTGTTCACTTAAGACATTAGCAAACAATCAAACACAAAAATCTAGGGGAAATCCTGACTATTCTGTTCTGAGACGCTGACTGAGACTGCGTTGAAATAAGTACCACTAAGGTTTAAGACAGATCATCAGATACACAGATCACTTAACTAAAAAGTAAATTAAAAAGCGAAAATACCCGACTGCTTAAAAATGAACATTAAATAAAAACTGAAAGAAAAAAAAACAAGTCCAGCAAGCTATCTACTTCAATATTCGGAACCCATTAATACATATTATATTCTGGACAGGATACAATTTTCTCAATAATGGGTCCTGACCTAAGCTCCCGCTTAGTAGGTAACTATAAGTTTAGTAAACATATGTAATTAGTGACATACCTAGATAAATAACTTCTTCTTCTAGCATGACTCGAAGCCTAACAATAAGCGAGGTTAAGACCAAATTACAAAAGCTTGGATTTAACCTTATACTGATCGCTTTAGTGTTATTCTACTTATATAAATATATATAGTTTTTATTGCTGAATACGGGTATTACCTATCGAACCGACTAGTAATTGATGTGATTTCGAGACACCAAACCATAGTTATATGACTCATTCTTTACAGTTGTACCTACAGAAAAGAGGTCAACAGAGGTTATAATTTGACTATTTAATAGAATTTGTACGATCAGACCACTATCATGGCTTTTATTGTAGTTGCAATAACTAACATGGTGATAAGAGTGCTTTATTAAAATATAAAATTACAAATCTTAATCTTCGCATAAAAAGTCTTACTCGTAGGTTTATTTTCAAGCACGTAAGACTAAACTGATAAACAGCAATAATATGGAACCCAAAAAAGTTTTTTGTAGGTATCCCTACCCAACTTTTATAGAATCGTGAGATCGTAAACAATTACGTACTAAGCACCTACTTAATTATTACAGTTATTGAACATGTAGACGCTCTGACGTCATTTTAGAATCGACTTTAACAAAGAGATTTACTCTAATGTAAACAAGCATACGGGCCTTCCCTTTTTCTGAGTAAGATGTTGCGTCAGGGAAAGAACCTGAATTTTACTTTCCTCGATTGCTCGTATAAATACTCAATCATGCCAGATACACTTCATAACGTAGAGATACTTACTTCGAACAGTTTTAACGAAGATGTTACGAAGAGCGAGTTTTTTATTGGGCTGTTTGCTCTTGGTGTTTATTGCGGAAACCACGAGTGAACATGTGCCATTTCCCTTTATTACAACGGCACCACCACCAAAGTTTGAAGTCCGTTTTCGAAGAAATGTGAACGACGAGCCGCTTTGGTTGTATAAAGGTGATGATGTAAATCGGGCACCAGCGACCGGTGAGCACCCGTATCTGCCTCCGTATATTGATGACATCAAACTGGACCCGAAAACGAGGTACGCAAGAAGCGTCGACTCTCCGAGTGCAAAGCGGGGTGGTGGCAGCCACTCAACTTCCAGCAGCAGCAGAAACACTGGAGCTACTCACCCTGGATACAATCGCCGCAACGCACGTTCTCTGCACACTCCGACAATATTCAACCCTCCATCTCCGACTTTCCCTAAACCCTTTGACCCCATCTTCCCCAAGCCTGACTTCCCTGGTCCTAGACCCATCTACCCTATTTACGCGAGACACGCCCGGGATGTCCAGATGAACCCGCTACAGAAGCCTACTCATTATGACATAACAATCCCTGGATGGAACCCCAACGCTCGTGTACAGCCGTGGCAAAAGATTCGAGTCAGAACTGGCCGTGATATTCATGATATTGATTCTGAGGAAGACTCTATTGATTTATGAATTTTATTGTCGTAAATTACCTTTAGGGAATTGTGCATTACAGAGTACTTATCATAAATTGACTGATTTTTTTACTTGCTCATTGTTGTCAAGAATTAATTATCTAATAAAATTTTACTTACTTTTGCATATATAACTATCTTTATTATTTACTTTAAGCAAGGATAAAAAGAAGAGAAAACCCAAGGCAGGGTTGTTCCGTATTCATCCTATGACGTATCATTCCATTTCCTTTCTCATCTCAAACTTGTACTCTTAACTCAACCATCATTATTTGAATACATTTTCTTAAGTCAACCCAATTGCATTCCTTACTCATCCATCCCAAGGTAAATATAATAAAGTATAGATAGTAAAATGATGATAAATATATTATGTACGCTATATTTATATGTACCTACTGCTTACTTATATACGATGCGATATAACTATTTAATATATATATTTGTTTTAATTTTAGTAGCTCATATTCTATTGCCATAACATTTGTGTCCTACACCCTTACTAGTAGACTGCTAGAGATTGCCTATGGCGTTAAGTCCATCGTTAACTGTTTTTTGGTAAAAAATAATAAATAAATCCATCCTCAATCAATAAATGAAATGTGAATATTAGATATTAAGTAAAAAGAAACAATGTTAGGTACGTGGTTTATGAAAATAGATAACCTACACACTAGCAATAATAACAAACATGGCTGGACTAAATCTAAGTATCAAGTATATAAAATTCTTGTGTCACGGTTTTTTTACAAAACTCATACGAAAATACCTGAACGATTCTTATTCAATTTTGTGTTTATATTCAGTAGGCCTGAGAATAGGACTTAAACTATTTTTCCTTCTAAACTTAGAGCATATAGTTACTTGGTATATGCTCTAAGCCCCTAAATGATCAGGGTGGTCCACCCTAATTTTTTAATTGTATTTTTGGACATTTTTTTTTTTATGATTCGGCATTAAAAAGTACATATTACCGTAAATTTTCACCCTCCTACCACCAATTATTTTCGCATTCCATTAAAATGTGTTGCACATCCTCCACTTTTCACATATTTCACAATTAGGGGAATGATTTTTTTTAAAAGAAACAAGAATTTATTTAATGGAATATGTCCGGAACGAAGTCGATGCATAATCATAATATATGTACGACCTATGTTACCATTAGAAAATATAACTAGAAAAAAATCCACGCGGACCAGGCAGCAGACGGGACTCGAACCCGCACCCTTCGCAATCCGGGCGAATGCACTGACCAATTATGCTACCGCGGCCCTCACGGACCGCGTCGAAATTCTTTCTAGCTATTCTTAAGCTGCAAGGCAGCGCCATCTCTTCGCATCATAGGTAAACCCACAATGTCAAATGAATACTTTTACAAGTATTATACATTTGAAAGAAGAAATAGCAATTATAGTTATAATTTTTATTATTTTTAAAGCATGTAACTGCTTGATGTTTAAATCTAAAGAAAATATAACTAGAAAAAAATCCACGCGGACCAGGCAGCAGACGGGACTCGAACCCGCACCCTTCGCAATCCGGGCGAATGCACTGACCAATTATGCTACCGCGGCCCTCACGGACCGCGTCGAAATTCTTTCTAGCTATTCTTAAGCTGCAAGGCAGCGCCATCTCTTCGCATCATAGGTAAACCCACAATGTCAAATGAATACTTTTACAAGTATTATACATTTGAAAGAAGAAATAGCAATTATAGTTATAATTTTTATTATTTTTAAAGCATGTAACTGCTTGATGTTTAAATCTAAAGAAAATATAACTAGAAAAAAATCCACGCGGACCAGGCAGCAGACGGGACTCGAACCCGCACCCTTCGCAATCCGGGCGAATGCACTGACCAATTATGCTACCGCGGCCCTCACGGACCGCGTCGAAATTCTTTCTAGCTATTCTTAAGCTGCAAGGCAGCGCCATCTCTTCGCATCATAGGTAAACCCACAATGTCAAATGAATACTTTTACAAGTATTATACATTTGAAAGAAGAAATAGCAATTATAGTTATAATTTTTATTATTTTTAAAGCATGTAACTGCTTGATGTTTAAATCTAAAGAAAATATAACTAGAAAAAAATCCACGCGGACCAGGCAGCAGACGGGACTCGAACCCGCACCCTTCGCAATCCGGGCGAATGCACTGACCAATTATGCTACCGCGGCCCTCACGGACCGCGTCGAAATTCTTTCTAGCTATTCTTAAGCTGCAAGGCAGCGCCATCTCTTCGCATCATAGGTAAACCCACAATGTCAAATGAATACTTTTACAAGTATTATACATTTGAAAGAAGAAATAGCAATTATAGTTATAATTTTTATTATTTTTAAAGCATGTAACTGCTTGATGTTTAAATCTAAAGAAAATATAACTAGAAAAAAATCCACGCGGACCAGGCAGCAGACGGGACTCGAACCCGCACCCTTCGCAATCCGGGCGAATGCACTGACCAATTATGCTAAAGTTTATATGAAAAATCTTATTATTTTAGTTAAACTTCATGTTTGACTGAAATCAAATCGTGAACAGACTGATAAAAAATCAGATTGGTTAAAAAATAAGCTGCTCTGTTCACTAATTACATACGTATGAAGTCGTGGGCAAAAGCTAGTTATCTATAAAATGGTATATGTCTTATCAAATTTAAATTATTTTTAGCTTTAAAAGGGGTCACCAGAGGTTATGGACTTGGCTATAAGAACTAGAAGTGGTGTGATCAAACCACTATCATGGCTTTTATTGTATGTAGTTGCAATAATGAACACGGTGAAAAAAAGCTTTATTGAATATATATCCTGTATATATATTCAATAAAGCTCTTTTTCACCAGGTCCAGTTAGTGACGTCAACATGTTTTTTTTAGATATCTCGCACCTTGGGGTATCCGAGAATACCCCATGTATTTTCCGCGATTTTTCTAAGTTATCGAGTTATATTTTTTTGTGTATTTTCAATGATTTCTGGTAGCGAGGTTTCAAAAATTCATATCTTTGTTCGTAGTAGGTAAATTGCAGTTTTTTTATTGTGACATAATTGGCTAGAATGTTGTTTTAATAAAAAAAAATAACTCAACTTCCAGAAATTACTTATAGTTACTCAATAAAGGCTTGAAAGTTGGAACTTTAGTTTTTAGTATGTTTAGGTCCAACTTTCAAGCCTTTTTTGAGTAACTTTAAGTAATTTCAGGAAGCTGAGTTATTTTTTTATTAAAACGACATTCAAGACAATTATGTCACAAAAAAAGACTGCATAACACCTACTAAGAAAAAAGATATGAATTTTTGAATCCTCGCAGGCAGAAATCATTAAAAATATACAAAAAAAATTATAACTCGAAAACTAAGAAAAATCGCGGAACAAACATGGGGTATTTTCGGATACCCCCAGGTGCGAGTAATCTAAAATAAATTGTTGACGTCACTAATTTGACCATCCTGTATATATAATAAATAAATATTGCCAACACTCACACCAATTAGCCTAGCCCCAAAGTAAGTACTATAAGGCTTGTGTTATGGGATACTAGTAACAGATAGAATACATATACTGTACATATATAAGTATATTCATATAGAATTACATATTAAACATCCATGACTGGAGTACAAATGCTCGTATTCCTCACACAAACACCTGCCCCCACCGGGATTCGAACCCGGGACCTCTCGAGTCGGCGACACCATGAAACCCGGCGTACGAACCACTCGGCCACGGAGGTCGTCAATATAATTATATATAAACTCTAAATCTTAATCCAAAAGTTGTAGGTATGTAAGTTATGTTTTATCAGTAAGTTTCAAGCTCAATAGACTATGCTGATTAACAACAATGTAAACAAACGAACGGGCCTTCCCTTTTTCTGAATAAGATGTTGTGTCAGGGAAAGAACCTGAATATCACTTTCCTCGATAGCCCGTATAAATACTCAATCATGCCAGATACACTTCATAACGTACAGATACTTCGAACAGTACTAACGAAGATGTTGCGAAGAGCGAGTTTTTTATTGGGCTGTGTGCTCTTGGTATTTATTGCGGAAACAACGAGTGGACATTTGTTGCCCTTTGTTACAACGGCATCACCACCAAATTTTGAAGTCCGTTTTCGTAGAGATGTCAACGATGAGCCACTTTGGTTGTATAAAGGTGATGATATAAATCGGGCACCAGCGACCGGTGACCACCCGTATCTGCCTCCGTATATTGATGACGTCAAACTGGACCCGAGCACGAGGTACGCAAGAAGCGTCGACTCTCCCAGTGCAAAGAGAGGTGGCGGTAGCCACTCAACTTCCAGTAGCAGAGGAAGCACTGGACCTACTCACCCTGGATACAATCGACGCAACGCACGATCCCTGCACACTCCGACGATATTCAACTCTCCGTCTCCGACTATCCCTAAACCCTATGACCACATATTCCCTGGACCTAGACTACCTACTTACGAGAGACACGCCCGGGATATCCAGATGAACCCGCTACAGAAGCCTACTCATTATGACATAACAATCCCTGGATGGAACCCCAACGCTCGTGTACAGCCGTGGCAAAAGATTCGAGTCAGAACTGGCCGTGATATTCATGATATTGATTCTTCAGAGGACTCTATTGATTTATAAATTTTATTGTTGTAAACTTTGATTACCTTTATTACTTTACGGAACTGTTCATTTCATTGTATCATAATTTAACTGTGATTTTTTGTACTTGCTCGTAGCTGTCAAGAATTAACAACCTTAGTAATAAAATGTTATTTATTTGACTTTGAAGTTTACTTTTTTTTATTTACATTAAAAAAATAAGAAAACCTGGTATTCCTACGCAACCTTTAACATTATTTTAATAAATTTACTTAATTCAACCTAATTGCGTTCCTTACTTATCCATCTCAAGGCAAATGTAACAAAAAGGGTGAATAGTAAAATAATGTACAATATTTTTTTCAGAACAATATTTATATAATTACGTATGTTATATATATATATATATATGTACTGCTTTCTATCACTATAACATTCGTTTGACTGAACACCCTTACTGTTTAACTGATATAAGTACATATACACATGAAATTCTCGTGCTACAGTGTTTATAACAATAAACTTCCGAAATGGTCTGACCGATTCTTATAAAATATTGTGTTTATATTCCGTAGGCCGTACGTCTAAGAATAGGACGTTAACTATTTTTCATACTTCACTTGTCTTCTAAATCTTATGTAATGGGTGATCCACCACAATTTTTTGGTGATTCGGCATTAAAAAGTATACACAACATAAAATTTTCAGCCTTCTACCACCTACCCTTATTTTATAGCGGTGCGAAGTTTCCTGGGTCAACTAGTATATCTTCTTTAATATACACCGTGAAATTTAAGTTACCCGAGAAACTTAGAAAATGTGTAAATAAATATAGTGCGAACAGTTATAAATAGTGAACGTACTACACCCCCATACAAAAATATTGATTTATATAGTTTACAAAATATCGTAAAACAGCACAAATTTGTAAATAACAAATCGATTATGGAAATATTATCCCTGTAAAATACCTACGCAGATCCTAAAAATAGTTTTATTTGAATCAATTAATAAGAATTAATACATTACACATTACACCTACCTACCATCATTCTAGTGAACTCAATAACATTGATTACGTCAATAAAGTACTTAAGGTGTCGATTGTATTTTATTTGCAGATATCAGATATTTTGAGAAGATGATGTCGAGTTCAAATGACGGTTTGCATACCTGTTGAATTATTCATGAAAGTTAAATGGAATGTACCTACATTCACTCGCCTCCCAGAGGAAGAGTTGTCCATGGGTACCTAACCAACCCACTCCCATCCCAGGGCACAGTTTGTATCCAATGGAAATAAAAAACTAGCAAGGGATAATCACTATCAATGGCGGGGCTCTGGAAAATTTCGATTGCCAGCGCTCCCGAACTCTCAGCACGAATCTGGAGTCCCGCCCTCAAAATTCGTATCTGGGAACTGGTGCAGGAGTACTATCTGTAGTGTAAGTGGATAGGGCTCTGCTCCTTACGCGAACTCTGAGCTGGACGAAATGAGCTACCAGGAGTCCTCACATATCTTCGTTCCAACTCCGGGTGGGAAGTAAATCGCTACGCCTTTGCCGGACTAAAAATAGTTTAGGGATGTATAGCATAGTCGTATGTGCGTGGCACCTTACGCGCTAGACGAGTAAAACCACGACTAATGGCCGCAACGACCAGATCGAACAAAAGTTGGCCGTTACGGTGAAGTCGGAACGTTCGTATGGTTTCTATATTATTAAGCACCTCCTGCAGTGGACGGCCGCGACCACGATCAACCGTGGCCGTGGCCGCAACCTTGGTCGCAGAAATTAATACGGTTGGGTGCGGTCAAGTTTGCAGCCATGACCACGACTGGGTGTAAAGTGACCATATTGCTGACCGTTTCTTTATTTCATTTATAATTAACTATGTATCAAAACTAAGTGCAGAAAAAAACGTTATCTTACTGAGTTGCGCAACGATACGAAACATGATCACTGACAAACTGTCCGCATGACACTGAGAATGGCTGGTCGCGGCCAGGCTGCATTCGCGGTCGCAGATCTAGTGTGTGAGGAGCGCTCATACGTAACAAAGCAAACTAAACGTAAGTTGGATGCAGTTCTGCCGGCCCGGCGGGCGTACGCCAAGTGTGCGATGGTGTTATGGTTTCTTTAGTTAATCTGGTCGTTGCGACCACTGGCCGTTTTTGTGGCCGTCTAGTGCGCTAGTGCACTATCACAATCACCTATTTAGGAGCAAATAATAATTGTTCTTAGCACGCCATACATAGACGATATTATTTTGGATTTTTGGCCTATAAAAGGTTAAAAAAAACTGTTTGTCAAAAATCGTGTTATTGTTGTTCGCGCATATATCCGAAATCGATTTCGATTATTCTTATTTTACCATTAGGTATATAAAATAAATTTTTTTCTTTGGTATTTTATCCAAATAAATTATATCTAGACTAGCAAACCAGTGAACCAAATGTTCACCAAAAAAAAAATAAAATAAAAAAAAATGTATTTAATTAATTGAGAATTTCGGAGATTTTGTGTGGTTTCGTTTGAAATTGAAATCACGTGATTTCTCGAAAACCGGAAGCGCTACGTTACTCACATCCGGTTTGTAGTCTTATCAGACTATTCTCAACTCATAACTTAAACATTCTCTTTATCTATCTCTTACGGTTTGGCCGCTGAAACAGCACCACGGACGGACGGACGGACGGACTTGTCTAATAGATAAGAGATGAGACTCGCCTTTAATAGCATTAGTTTATTTACCAATATTTCAAACAGTAGCTGATCAAGAGGATTGAATAAAATGCAAAAATATAAATGTCTACATAAGCTCAGCGGTACTATGTGCGACGCTCGTTTTGATTTATTTGTTATACTACACATTTCAAATTTCGAAAAAAGTTAGCGTGGTGAATAAGTACATTGCAATAGGGATGATGACTATTTTTTTTTCTTCGTTTATCAGGTAGATTATCAAAAAGTATTGGACACGTATTTTTTCTTTTGTCACATAATATAAACATTGCAGAGATATATTGATTTGAAAAGTCGCATGACGTCACGTTTGAGTACACTTTTAAGCGAATATTCACTAAAAAGTGACGTCACGAGCCCCTACTCCCAAACTTTGACGCGCTATAACTTTTTCATTTTTTGGTTGATTGCCCAAAGAAAAAATACGGATCCATTATTTTTTGATCATCTAACTGACGGACTAAATAGAATTTCGTTTACTGTACCCCGTCATCACCCCTATTATATTATTTGCCAGCTGACCCGGCGAACTACGTACCGTCTTTATAACAGTCGATATCTTTAATATCTAGTTTAATTAAATTTAGAATTTTATAAGCGAAATAAAACAAATACAAAAACGTTCAATAGTTTACTAATAGGACAATCTATATATAAAACAAAGTCGTGTTAGTTAGAACACTTATAACTCAAAAAGGGCTGGATCGATTTTTATGAGATCCGATTTTTTGGTATCCTCTCCGCCCCGAATAGCAGAATAACTATTATAATATAAGAAAAATTAGGAAAAAAGCAATGCAGAAAAAAAAATTTTGATTATATAAATTAGGTTTGGTTCCGCCTTCTTTCACAATTCACAGCTCTCGTCACAAAAGCACAAAGCTTCATGGGCGGACAAACGTCAAAACGCACAGCGCGGTACCGAGAGAATAGTGTTATCTCTTTTGGTCTTGCAATAATTTCCAATACTACTATCTCTGTCATGCGCGGTCCGATCAGATTTCAATATTTATGACAACGAAAGAAAATAAATTTCATAATTAATGAAATCTAAAAACTTACGAGTGAAATGTTACACCATTAGCTTTATTTGTATTTCTAGTATTGTAAGTGCATTTTTGGAAGGCACACGATGGCATTTTGAGAACTTTTCTCGCAAAAAATGCCTGCGGTATTTTAATCACCAACGTGAAACTGTCACTATATATATTCAGATGAACACTGATTAGACTAGGTGTGAGCGTTCTAAAGACGAACCGGTTTCAAGGACCGTTTTGTGTTCCGCGACGATAGAACCGTTTTACGTTTCGGATCAAAACAGTCTTCGTCGAACAACTAGTCCTCGGATTGTCTGCACACCAACATGTACTTTATAATGAAATAAATACAGTCTATAATAGAACGCAATGGTATGAGGCCGTTTCGTTCTATAATAAATGAAGCTTTGATTTTACAATAATATAATCTTTATTATTGAATAATTAAAGTCGAATATCGTATAACACTACATTTATTTCGATGTTTCGTCGTCTCGTTCGCAGCAACGAAACGAACGTTAACAAGATTTCATTTAGTTCAGTTTCGTTGCGTTACATTCGTTCGACCGTCGCGTGTCGTTTCGTTGCGTCACCCAGCCACAACCAAAACCAGTTGCGAACGAGAACCGTTTCGAGGACTAGTTTTCGTTTAAGTGAAAACGGTTGCGTTTAGTCGTCAGAAAATTTGAGAACGACACACCGCTAGATTAGACAAAACATGATGAAGGGACTTAGCTCATTCAAGTGTAGAAAGATTTCATCATTTCAGCGAGGTCAAACTATGGTAAGGGCATATTTAACGATTTAAATCTTTGGCTACGAAACTAATTTTCGTCCACAATTCAAACAAGAACAAGAGATTAGGTACATATATTCATAACATTGCTCTTTTTTCATATGAACCGACTCAATTTGTTTTTTTGCAGATTTATTATGACTAATTATTTAATAAATAACTTCTCCGACTCCAATTCTCTCTCTTTTATTCTCTCTACAAACAAAAAATGTTCTTCAAATGAAAGAGATCCTGCATGACATCACATTTATGCCATTTTTGCCAGATCAATTTTTTTTTGTTGATGTTCTCCCGTTATAGGGAAGGCAAAGGGAACAATGCCCATACATCCTGGTCTTTAATTAAATTAATATTCTTTTTGTTGACGTGACAACGTCTTAAATTAAGTTGCGGCTGGGAGTCACTTATGAAAAGTGTAACGCTCGGTAACGTTACGATGAGTCTCTCGTGTTAAGTTTAAGTTTACATGTACAATGTTTTAGTAAACAAAATATATTTCTATAGTTAAAATTTGTGCAATTCTTATTTTCATTCAATTCCTTGTTCCTATTGTGCAATTTAATTATATTCATATCAATAAATACCGAGAAAAAGACGTTGTCACGTAAAATCTTCGCCCGTAAAACCGACTTTACAGGCAACCATTTTTTTTACATTAGAATGTCGGTGTGACGCATTCTAATGTTTCTTGGAGTGTTTGGCACGAAATGTATCGAGTTGGCTTTTCCGATAAGCTTCTGTGAGGTAGTCAACACCACAATAAAATTCTCACGTCCACTTGACCGGAATAGCGTATATTTTAATGATTCCACTAATTCTTCAGTTACGCAGACAGTTGTTACACAAAACCACACCAATTTTATTTCACAATATCCACTATGAACGAATTTAAGAATAATTAAAATAAGACGCCAACCGCACTCGATGAAATCCCGCCAAAAACCCCTTGCCAGATCAAGTTTTTCTGGTGTGACCAGATTATTGACTTTGCAAAGTTATCGTGGTTCGACTTTATGGCATGTCATATATCTGTGGGCATGTCCATACTAAATACCTACGTTCATGTTTCCTTCTAGTGTCAATGGGCCCTAATGGGCCAGTACTTTGGACCAAAGAGTAGTATTTATATGGACTACCAACTTAACATAACAAACGTCAGTCAGCAACGAACGTCAACCCAATGAAATTGATTTGTTTGTTCAAGGTTGTAGGACTATGCAATTTTAAATTTAATGCTCATAAATTAATTACTTTTGTTTCCATAGGAGTAAGAGATACAATTAAATCTTTTAATCATGGGGGACGGACCGAATCCAGGTATATTATTATATTGTTTTTATTAACAAAGTGTCCCCTTTGGGTGTGTAAACTAATATTCACTTTATTTTTATTTACAGACGACCATCAGATGCTCAAAGCCTTGTACGACTTCGAGGCAACCCTTGCTAAAACTTTAAGTTTCTCCGAGGGCGAATATTTCTTTCTTCAGCAAAATAATACGAAGCAAAGAAACTGGTGGCATGTCGCCAACAGAAAGGGTCTTGTTGGATTCGTACCGTCTAATTATGTGGCTTCGGTCAAGGTAAATAAAGCCTGATGAAAACTGTATTTTGTATTGATGAATGATTGTAATAATCCCACATTATCCAGTAGCTTTTTGCTACTCATTCATAGTGTCATAGGTTCAATGTCAACTTACATTGTTATTATAATTGATTGTGTCTATTTGTCAATTAAAACTAGCCAGTCGGAGTACATTTAATTTTAAACTGTTCAAGGTGGAGCCTGAATTCTACTTGTTGTTCTTAAATGACTGTATAAAGTCTCTGAATGAGAACAGCTTTACATCTACACAAAAGCAAGAGTTATTAGCTAGATTGACTGAAAAGAGAAAGCAAATTGAAATGTCTATGAAACCGCATAGTAAGAAAGCCCAAGCACCCAAGCCTCCACCGAGGTTGGATGATGGCACACCTCCTAATGGAGTATCACCGTCATTTGACTTGAGACCTGTAGTGTCACAACAACAAATTAATGAAGAACGAGAGTCTACCAATTCACCACGAAGATCATCCAACAACAATAAAGGTATTTCAAGTGTTAATTTATTTTGTCCTCAATGCTTATTGCAATCCATAATTAAAGCAATTTCATTGGAAAATATTGTAGCACATAGACCAGTAACAATTCAATGAAAGTGTAAGATGGAACTAATGTTTGTAAATAAATGTCTGTAATATAATAAAAGTACATATGATAGATGTAAAGGAGACATCCTATACCGATTTTATAATTACATTGTTACAAAATAATATAAAATTTTAACAGATATAGAAGATAAAAATGGTGGAAAGCAGAAGAAAGTAGTTGGCAAAACATCTTCCAACCAATTTTCGTCTGACACCGATAACCAGGATGACAGTCAAGATAGCAGTGAGAGCATAAAACCAAACGCCATTTATGAAATTGTGCAAGCAGTACGAAAAGAAACTCAACTCAGTCACGACATGTCAAAAGTTGCCGTGGAAACTGTACTGATCTCATTAAGAGTAAGTATTTTATAAATAAAGCAATCAATATAATGTCATTATTGAATTAGGTTAGCAAATAAAAATAATAGGGAAGATGCATATATAATATTTATGAAAATTTTATGATTAAAATGTTAAAAAAATATAAAAGAAATGCCACTGCAACGTTTTTATTTTACATAATGTTGTCTTTTAACAATTATTACGAATTAAAAATACTTGAAACGGAACGTATATTAAAACACCAATCAGCGTTCAGTGACGTCACTCCTGTTATGACAACTTCTTTGAGGTTATGGTTATTGTTAAAGTTAATATTATTTTATGGGAATATTAATGGCGTTTTTTACATTAAATAAAAATGGAAGTTGCGTTTATCAAAGCAGACTCCAGGAATTTACCAAGAGTTAGCGTTGACATGGTTATAACTTTTTTTGTCCAAAGTGCAGAGTTTTTAAGTGTAGAAATGAAAGGGACTAAATTACTACGGGATGTAAAAATCGTAGTTGTTAAACTTCGTATTTTATTCAGCGGCTTCTACAAATCTTACGGCGATAATGCAATCGGCTATGTCCAAATTAAAAGAGATGGAAAATAATGTATAGTAAAAGGTCGAGTTCTCCGGAGCATAAAGTACGTAAAGAAGGTAATCGTGTTACAGTTATTTTAAATGAAACGCAAAGCTTGGTTCAGTCCTGCCAATGTGAAGATTGTGCTACACATTTTAAACTTTATCTAATTTTCGACGCCATTCTCCAACTGTATAATTAAAAATATATTATAGACAGGTTTTGTAAGTATTAGGTAGGTTACTAATGCGTTATTACGTACAAGCAGATTAATTAAGCATATAACAAGTATAGTAACAAGTCTTTGGAGAATAATTGTCATTTCTCTTCGCAGCTTGAAACCACTTTTTTTTTCAGTTTTGGGTCAGAAGTTCCAGTCAAAAACAATTTATTTGGGAACTTTGTTGAAGTAGATTGGCACAAAACATGAGTCAGCACGGCTTTTTTTCGGAATATTAGTGGTATTGTTAAGATCACATGATGTTGATGGATAGTAGATTTTTAATTTTTCAAAAAAATATTTCGAAAGTCGAAAAAATATGCAAAAGTATGAAATTTTAAAGCCAGCAACGAACAATTATGACCAGTGACTGCCAAGAGTGACGTCATCGCAACCATAGGTTCGTTTTCGCGCGAAAATTTAAATTGTCAATTTAAAACCGCATTTTTTCCGATAAATCACAATGTTTTAATTTTTTAATATATCTGTGGTTTATTCTACATGGAATTCTTTAAAATGAAAACAAAAATAAAAATATTGCATCTTCCCTATTGTATTCATATATTTGAGAAAATTAAGAGTGTGGTGGCAGCATCTGTCAAATTTTTAATTTTACTAACACCAATTATGATATTCTTTCATTTACTTATTTAATATCACATTATATAAATTCTATCAATTAATATAGTCATACTGCTATTCAGAAAGGGGAATAATTTAATTTTTATAATTTTTGGTGTTCAGTACAAGGTTTTTGTTACAAATGACTACCATTGACGTTCCAATTATGACTATACCAAGACCATAGAGTTACTAGGCAACACTTGTTTGTAAATATTAATTAATGTATTGTTCGGAAAGCTATTTTAAACATATCAACTGTGTTTTAATGGGGTAGCAGAATTAAATTTAATAAAAGTGCAGAAATCAGTAGTCGAAGCCTCCAAAATAAGGTAGGACTACTGAAAGATATTTTTCTTTAAAATAGATATTCCAAATCATGATTGTATTAAAAGCAATGCTGGGAACCATCAATGTGCTAAAAGGTACAAAGTCTGCCATTCAAACGGATGAATGCTTTACTTCTACAATCCTATGAAAAGGAGATTAACAAATATAATAACCTTCACAGTACTATCCTTGTGTTACTTACTACAAACATGACAGAGGAGACTCTACTAAAAGTATTATGATTTGATAATGCAAAGGAGATGGAGGACGAATAAGAAACAATACCAAAAATAAAAGTTATCACCTTTGCCTGAAATTCTTTAATTATAAAAAGACTCCAGAACATATGGCTTCTCACTTATCTGCATTAAAAAATATAACCCTAAATAAAATAAAAAAATAACCAAAGAAAATCTGCCAGAAATACTTGATATGTAAGATTCTTGATACACTACCAAATGAATATTTCGGATTCAAATCAAGCTGGATGCTAATACCTGACAACCAAAGAACTATTGCAAACCTAACAAGCCAAATAGTTGCGCATGAAAAAGCCCTGTCAGTTTAAACTGAAGAAGAATGAGGCAACGTTGCAGAAGCCCTGTACACTCCGGCAGAGGTGAATAATAAAAAGTACGAAAATTAGGAGAAAATAAATATGATGAAACTTATGGACACATAGTCAGAAAATGCAAGAAGTGGAACACGGATGGTCATCCAAAACCTCCTCCAAAGCAATCTTCAAATGTCACAACTCTGACAACATGTTAGTTAGTTAGTTAGTTAGTTTTTCAGGGCGGTTTCCGCACTTGGTCCTAATTATTGGACCATTGTGCGTATCTCATAAACATTCCCGCTTACTTCAGCCAGCCTATATCGGTCCAGAAGGAAAGCAGCCTTGATAGACTGCTGCAAGCTTCCGGAAACGAGTTACCGTGTTGTTAACCGCAATGGATTGAAGTGCCTTGTGGCACTCCATTACTAGGACAGAGTTTATTGTGTTGCTACGACAACATGTATGGCCTTATTCATTGGGTGTAATGATAAAGACTCATGTTGTGGAGCGTACACAAAATAATTTTGATTTGCGCACATACTGTGTAGGCTCCTTTAACTTTAATGCTTCAATCATACAACTGTCTGTGTCATGATCCATTGGCAATAATTATTTCTGACTTGTACTATAAATTTTCAGGAATTTCTCCCTGGAGGTGCGGCAAGGTCAATAATAGATGCACTCCTACGCGAAGCAAACAGTAATATCACATGTCCGAAGAATGCCATTGACGCAGCCCCCGATGCCTTGCGAATGATGACAGCTTTAAACTCACTGTCAAAGGCGGCAAACGACGCGCAACAACGAGGCTGGGCTTTACATGACGACGCGCACGATATACAGACTCAACTCCTAGAGCTTATATCAGTCATGGTATGTTATATAGGTAATCTCTCAAAAAAAATCTTTTGGCAAATCGTAAGGTGCCCATTCACCACTGAACTCTTCAGTCAATTAAGATCTCTTACATTATATCACTTTTATTGTCATTGTGGCCACTAGCAGAAACATAACTTGGTAAAAAAAGAGAAAGCAAAATTCGCATTTTTTTTTTAGCAAATAAAGAATCCAAGAAATAGAATATAATATACCCATGTATACAATAGAACTATGAAACGTATTATTTAAAAATTATTAATTTCAGTCCAATGCCGATGTGAATATCTCTCAGCATGTGTTAAGCAGCCATAAGTATGCATATGTAACAACACTTGTCCAGTATTATCAAATGGAGACGAGATGGCCTCTCCGACAGCTACTTTTGCAGGTAAAAAATATAATCAATTGTATATATATATAGTTATTGTGTCTATTATTTACCTCCTCACATACTGTATTTACTTGTAATTCAGCATTATTGTAGATTGTTTCTTTTTATTCACTTCCAATAGGCATTTGGGTTTACAGTGTGAAATTTATATTTTTTTTTACTAATTTCTTAAAGGCATTTGGCGTAATGTGCGGCCTAGAACGTACAGCCCTCGCTACTCTCGCATTGTCGTCGCTACCCGCCGAAATAGCTCGTGACATGATTGACAACCCCCGCGCTGTCAGCCGGCTGTCACACTCTGCACTGTTGTTATCGATGGTGTTGTCTATGGGCGATAGGTTGCCAGTCACGCACTTCGGTAAGTTATTCAAGTTTATAATTATTTTTTTAGTTTATTAGGGATATTTTCCCGCAGTAAAACGTAGTCTATGTGTTTTCCAGGGTGTCAGCTAACTCCATACCATTTTTTTAATCGCTCCAACCGTTTAGACGTGAAGAAGTAACAAATGTACACAGTCACAAACTTTCGCCTTTATAATATTAGTGTGATAAGATTTTCCATAAATAGTACAATAGAGGCCAGCAGCGTGTTTCTCTATAAGCTAGATTTTAACTTCCGTGATAGATAGATCCAATTTCAGACATTCATTAAATAATAGTAAGTATACCAAAACATAATATGCCAAAAATAAATATTTGACAATAGTAAAAAAATCGATTTAACGAAATCAAGTGACATTGCTTCTTATATAGCTTAGATAGCTTGTATGGTAGGAATTATTATAATATACTTTCTATAATAATTATAATGAAAAATAATTTTAATCGTCATTGCCAAATTTCATGACAACCTTTGAGTATATTCACACCTAGATTCCTTATTAACTGTACGGAATCATCTCAAAAAATATCTACTACATATTTTTTTTTATATTACTAGGTAGGCAAATGACTCTACCCCACCTGATGTTAAGTGGTGATAAAGTCCAAACGCGAAGATAGCTGGTACAGCAGTTATTAACTGCTACACCAACCATCCTCACCTTGCCGGCCCGCAAAAATGCTTCTTCACGCCTCTCTTAAAGGACCCCAGATTATAGGAAGGAGGGAACACGTGCGCGGGTAAAGAATTCCACTTACGAATAGTACGACAAAGAAATGAGTCGCCAAATTTCTTTGTTCGTGTAGGAATAGTGGCCACAGTAAGTCGATGGCAACGTAGGCCAGCGTGCGTGGTCCTCTGAAGAAAAGGTGATGGAGGGATAAGCAAGAATAGCTCCTCAGAACACTCGCCGTGGTATATTCGGTAGAATGCGCTTAATGATGCCACATCACGGCGTAATTGTAGAGACTCGAGTTTCTTAGTTGCCTCTTCATCGCCAATGATGCGGGCAGCGCGCCGCTGCAACCTATCCAAGGCATCGAGTAAGTACTTTGCGGAGCCATCCCAGAGGTGCGAGCAATATTCCACGCAGGACCGCACTTGTGTTTTGTACAACAAGCACAGTTGATCGGGCGTGAAAAAACGCCGCACCTTGTTCAGGACTCCGAGTTTGCGTGAAGCTGTTTTGATATATATGATATAATATGGTAGATACACTCTTCGCTACACATCATCATCATCATCATCATCAGCCTATTAATGTCCCCACTGCTGGGGCACAGGCCTTCCCTATGGATGGAATAGGGCGATTTTGTCATGACCCACCACGCGGGCCCAGTGCGGATTGGCGGGTGCTAACGACTGAAGATGCAGCTGGGACCAACGGCTTAACGTGCCTTCCGAAGCACGGAGGAACTCGAGATAGAAGATGTTTGGTCACCCATCCAATGACCGACCACTGCGAAAGTTGCTTAAATTCAATGATCGCAGCCGAACGCGCTAACCACTTGCGCCATCGAGCTCCTCCTGCGCCATCGAGCTCCTCACATGCACACATTGATTGCTTCCAAACAATCTGACATTAGAGTCACGCATACACTGCGCCTAACATGAAGTGGTTTTCTTTGCGTGGTTTATTTGGATTGCTCTATCAAGGCGTGTATTGTATATAATCAAAGATGCCAAAATTATAAATGTGAAAGTTATGTCAAAAAAAATTACCTTACTACTTTGATAAATTTTATACTTTTTACAGAACAACTCGGAGTGGAGTTTGCTCAATTCCTCCTCGAACTAATCGAGAGTCCACCGGAAACAGATGAGAACGAACAGATCCCAGATTTGTTCCTGACTCTGCTGCTGGCTTACAATCTTCAATTCGAGCAGCCTAACGAGAACTTATTGCTCAATGCTTTAGAAACCAGGGACAACGCCAAGACTTTCTGTGAAAAAGTCCTCCTGTTGCTCAATAGGGAAGGTTAGTGACTCAAATGATGTTTGTTGGCAACAAATTAGAAATAATATGGAATACATACTCCGCTCAAAAGTGGTTTCACGCAAACTGCAATCAAATGGGCGAGGCAAACAAACTACGATCAACACGCTGATAGCGGTATTGGTTGGAATTTCCATTTAACATTATCTTAAATCTTAGAAATATTTATTATTATGGCACTAGAAGCGTACCTACATAATTATTTTTTGCAAAAAAAAAACAGAAGGAAAATAAACTTAAAATGCTCAACCATGACAACTTTTAATATATTTTACAATGCACTTGCTTGGAAAATGTCTTTTATGTGCCTCTTTTCTGCACATGTGCGAAATAGTAGTTTAAGATACTGTTGCATAATAAGGGTTCTTATAACATGAGTGTGTTTTAAAAAAAACGAGCCGTAGGCGAGTATGGAATGGAGAGATGTATTCAACCTGGTCGCTTGCTCAGACTGTCATACTAGCAGTTTTGATTAATAAAAAATAAAAATTTCCAAATTTTTTATCACATACTGGCAGCACTCATTGAGCACTAAATTATTAACCGTTGATTTATCATAGATCTTCGATCCTCAGGGATGTATTCAACCCGGTCACTTGCTCAGACTGTCATACTAGCAGTTTCGATTGAATTTTTTTTTCCAAATTATTTATCACATAATGCCAGCACTCACTGAGCACTAAATTATTAATCGTTGATTATCATAGATCTTCGATCCAGAGTGATGTATTCAACCCGGTCACTTGCTCAGACTGCCCTACTAGCAGTTTTATTGCAAAATAATAATGTTTTTTTTTTCGAATTTTTTATCACATACTGCCAGCACTCATTGAGCACTAAATTATTAACCGTTGATGATCATAGATCTTCGATCCAGAGTGATGTATTCAACCCAGTCACTTGCTCAGACTGTCAAGCTAGCAGTTTTGATTCATAAAAAATAAAATAATTTAATGCGATTTTTGCCTTCCATCGATTTTTGAACTACAGCTAGCTAGGATCAATAGGACCTAAGTGCCATCGGCTAAAAAAGTGGCATCCGGTATATCCGGTACCCCAAAAGCAGGTGGACGCCAGTTTAAATGCACTTTCGCCTTAAGGGGACGGCAATTTGTTTGCGGGATAAATATATATATATATATATATATTTCACGAGAGAATAAACGATATAATATACTTAAATTAATGACTCTAATTTAACGCTAATAATAGGGTACTTGACAGTATTAAAAATAAAGTACCAATTGTTATCATCGGTGTTTAGAATGAATATTGGCAGGGATTTAACTATTTTTACAAAAAAAATATTCATAATTTTACTAAAAACCCACGAAAAAGATAATAGTTTTCTTATCTATTGTCACGTGACCCAAAACGCTTGGGATTGGCGGAGCTTAAAATGACGTCACACGCAAGTAAACTTCCGGTTAAAGTGATATTACATTGTATCGTTTGACGTTTTAATAACAGTCGTGTGACGTCACACACTAGTAAGACGGCATATTGTCCAGAGAAACATTTTCGCGACATCTTGAAAATGAAGTTTTTGATTTGGTTATTTATACTGAAATACACAACGGAATGATGAATATCAATAACGTGAGATCGTTTTCTTAACCTTGTCAAATACCCTATAACCAATCTGTGTGTATCTACGCGGGTGTGTCTGCGTGGGTATCTGTTTTTCTGTGTGTGTGTGTTTATATGTGTGCATGTGTGTGTGTGAGCTTGCATGTGGTGCGTTTATATTATATTATATATTATATTGCAATATTATAGACATAAGAAAATAATGATAATTAAATGACTTTTATGAAATAAACTTCCCTTTTTTGCAGAAGACCCAGTGCATATATTCGACCACGAACCAGCGCCTCCACACTCTGTATTGAAGCTGGTCATAGACCTATTCAGTCGCAAGAAGACCGCCGAACACTTCTACACCAACGATGTGAAAGTGGCCATAGATATTATACAGCGGCAACTCGCGGATTTGTCGCCGGGAGACGAGGTATAATTATGTATTAGAGAATACGAATAACCTAATAATTTGTAATGCGTGGTGGAATGCTTCTTCACCTGTACTTACAAATTTATCGTCCTCCCAAACCCCTTTGATGTGTGTCAAAAACCGCCAGTCAAGCTATCGTCTATCGTCATGCAGCTCGATAGTTCTTATTAGTAGTCAAAGCTTCGGTGCGCAGGTGTAAAAGTTAGGTGGTAAGCGTGTTCGGCATGCGATCGTGATAGTTAAGCAACTTCGGCAACGGTCGGTCATTGGGTGACCAAAAATATATTATCTCGTTATCCTCCTTGCTTCTGAGGAACGTAAAACCGTTGGTCCCGGCTGCTTCTACAGTCAATCCGCACTGGGCTCATCTAATGGAACATAAGTAAGTCTCTATTCCGCCCATAGGAAAGGTCTGTGCTCTTAGATTAAAACAAAAAGGGAAGATACGGCACTCGCGGCTCAAAAGTGATCCGCTTAAATAGGGGTGGGTGATGACGGGGTACAGTAAACGAAATTCTATTTAGTCCGTCAGTTAGATGATCAAAAAATAATGGACACGTATTTTTTCTTTGGGCAATCAACCAAAAAATGACGAAGTTATAGCGCGTCAAAGTAGGAGTAGGGGCTCGTGACGTCACTTTTGGGTGAATTTTCACTTATAAGTGTACTCAAACGTGACCTCATGCGACTTTTCAAATATATATATCTCTGCAATGTTTATATTATGTTAAAAAAGAAAAAATACGTGTCCAAAACTTTTTGATAATCTATCTGATAAACGAAGAAAAAAAAATAGTCATCATCCCTATTGTGTTGCACGATCACAATTCGCTGTAGTCACAATTGAACATTCAAACACGCTGCTTGAGTGCACATACTCAATATACACAATATTGCGTATATTCTGTGTTAAAATGATAAAAAACATGCCTTCGATGCTTTTATAAAGAACAGAAATAGTTCAAAATCAAATAACAAATGCCACGGCAACACTTCTCATCCGTAAAACTGTAAAATATTTTTTTTTTCTCAAAAATCACGGTTTGTCGTGAATGTTATTTACGTAACCGCATTTTTTTATCAAAAATATCAAAAAAAGGACAGCTTAGCCGTTCGCATTCGGAAGCGGATTCGCCGTTTCGCTCTCTCTACGTTGAAGTGTACAGTTCTGTCTCGCTCGCTCGGCTAAATGTTATTTACAGACGTATGCGTCTATGAGAGTGGCTTATGTAGTTCAGTCGGACCATATTTTATTTGATGCTAGTATGAGCGTACCGTATCTTCCCTTTTTGTTTTAACCTAAGTTTGGTCCCCATCCCCAATAGTGGAAACATTATTAGGTGGAGGATAATCTCTATTCAACATTTGTTTATGAATATACAGGGCGTGAAGAGTAGCTGATGGTGATAGAAACTGCTCCATTCATCAATTGATATTTAGGTCATATTTTAAACGAGTTCATATATTTTTTTATATACTTAAGTTGTACATTCCTAGATGTATAGCACATAGCGATTGATAAAATAAGCATCGAAAAAGATATTGCTGAAGTCGCGGCTGTGTGAAGTTAGTGTCCTTTGCCTATTCATTGGGATAGTAAAAACAAATAAGAACACAATGCACTATGGTCTTCTTAGTCCTTTATTTTATAATTTTAGTTGATTAAGGTTCCATTGCTCCAACTGGTAGGGCAATGGGTTCAGGCCAACAGTGTGAGTGATGTCTAACACAGTAAAACTTTTCTGCCTCATCAGCAGTTTTCGTGGCTGGATTCACATACACTTGACTTCATATGGGTCGTCATTAATTTATTGAAAGTCATAATTTATTGAATCTTGTATAAAAAAACCAGTGTGCTTATGACCACACGACTGGAGTGAAACTTCTTTAGCTCCATCTGTATGTATATGTATATGTACATACAAGATATACACATGTATGTACATACACATATAATTTACTAGCTATAAGAGAAAGAGAGAAAGAAAATGTGCGCGCTCATTGCTTTCTCTTGCTTATATCCCCCACTCAACTCCCGTTCGCATCGCCCGATCACACTTTTCGTAACGCGTTCGCCAGCTTACTCCCCAAGTCAAGCGTGCGTAAAGAAGTTTCACTTCAAAAACAGCATTTAAACTTTAAACATATTTACAGCGCCGACGCCAATACCTGAAAATCTTACAAGGCATAGTTCGCAATACGGACTACGAATCGCACCACCATCGCCAGCAAGACTTATTGCGATGCTTTGCCCGAATCTTCTGCGAAGAAAACGACGCGAGTCGCGAAGACCAAGCTTTAGTTCGTGCTATATCGAACGAGTTCCCCCAGTACTTCATGGCCTAAGGTTTGAACACCTTTGACTATTAATAAACATTTCAGGACGCCAGTCAGTCCCATCGTTGAAAAATGAGAAGCATTGATCGAGATGTGGAAGCAATTCCGAAGAAGTATTACGCATAAAAAATCACTTTGAATTAGTTACGTGATAACAGGTAAATATTTGGTGATTAGAATTTAACTATTTAAAGTGATTTAAAAGTGGTCTATTCGTTTGCGTTGTGTGCTATCTAATCTGCGCCTATACGTCTTATTATAGGTTATCTCGTATTATAATAAAGGCGTGCGAAAGATATGTAGATACTGCTATCTTTGTCATAAGTATTTATTGCTATTAGTACTCTTTCAATCATTTTTAAATCATTAATATCGGGTAACTTAATAATGCTAATTCTACAAGAGATCAGCTCTCTTTGTTTAAGTTTGAATGACGTTACTATTGGAAGGCACTGAGTATTTGCGGATTTTCTCTGTGATGTAACTTCTTTATCAATGACGTATTTAAGTGACATTCCTTAGAGAATATTGAGATTATTTCTCTTCGTACTTAGACGAAATTTTTTCGGAAAGAAGATATTGTTAAACTATTAAATAATACTTGTAATTCGTTCTATATATTTGATCGTGATCATGTCCATCGCGAAATAAAGTCACTGTCGTGAACCAATGTAACCTCGCGCTGAGTATCGATGTGGTTTGAATAAAATGGCTAGATATTTGTATTTATCTGTTTTGTGATCTCATAATGTTATATAAATTGGATTGACACTATAATTTGAACAAAATGTTGATATTTTTTCAACTCCTGATGTAATTAATAATATTCGCACAATTTATTTGGCATGCATAAAGATTAAGCCTTAATTAATACGCATAAAAGTTAAATTTTCCCAACTCAATTAACTTGCACAAGATAGTCACTGTTTACTGTATGTACGTATTTAAGTAATTTTTATATTACTAAGTCATAATAACGGAACAGTTTCTTATGATATTTGTTAAGATTGTGTATCACATTGTGCCATTATCTGCCAAAGATTTTCTATATTTAACATGTTTAATTTATCAAATAGTACCTACATATTATATTATTGTCATGTAGACAGTCAATTACACAATGCTTTAAAACATTTTCCATCCCAGAATAAAATATAGTTGACAAAATTTCAATATTTACAGCAAATATGATTGATTCGTTTCGGCCTAATTGAACAAAAAATAAATAAATATCTTTTTAAAATAATGATAAGTACTCATACTTTTAATAATGGTACCTACAATCACTGAAAAAATCAAATTAATCAGTAAACAAAAAGTAAAAAAATATATAAAAAATATTAAGATTTAAGTAATTTTTTTGAGTAAGTACTGAAGTTTGATTGAGCCTAAATATTTTTCTAATTATAAAACTTTTCCATTCATGTACTTACGACATTTTCACAAATTGCATTTATATTGTATCACAAAGTAAATAGTATGATTAATAATTTACGACGTATCTAAAGAATTTTCGATATATAATATTGATTAACTACAAAATATTTAAATAGTTTAATTACTTATAGTAAATCCCACCGTGTTGAATAGACATAAAACTTTATTTGGTGTAGTAGACATATCCTACCTACGACTAAATCATTGTTAGATTTTATTTTATTTACGTAGATTTAAACGTAAAAGAAATAAAACAATACCAAATTTACCCAAAATTGGCAAGAGCTAACTATGTCGGTAAACTGTACTATGTCCAATGTGGCATGCGAGTTCTGCCTCTCACAATTTAATGCAACTTTAATAATTATGTAACGATATATATGTTTTTCAGTTGAAAACCCCATTTACAAATTTATTTAGATTTTTAATATTTTTTTGTTCTCGTTATATTGCAGTTTACAATCAATAGGGGGAAAACGCAAAGGTCATTACAAATGGCGTTGCATTCGTGTGACCCATAAAAATCAATCTGACAGTTCAAATCTGTCGACCTGGTACGGTTTTTCTTCCGAAATTCTATTTCTTATTTTTTCACTAACAGTAAAAGTATATCAATTGGACTGTGAAACACATAAAATACTTGCGGGTCAAAGAAAAGATGCGGACGCCAAAGGATTATAAAACAGACCGTCAGAAGTGAGTTACGGGTAATTTCTACTAAAAAACAAGTTTAAAATTTACTTGAAATATGCTAAAATATCTAACATTATTTAATAGCTTTTGGTTGCCCGACACCGTCTTCCAACCAGTGTAAATATTGCTTTAAATATTCTGACCGAATTCGAGTAATGTCTTTTGTGCATCCGAATACGGGCGAACGGCCAAATGTAGTTGCGCCATAACTTTAAAACTTTCTGAATAGATTATAAATTTCAGTTAAAATAAACTGTCAGTTTTGGGTAAGTTGACCTGGTAATGTCTATACAGTATCCAGTATCAGTACAATAAAGTGATGTTAGCAATAATGTTGGTTTGGAGAACCAGCAAGTTCAAAATTATAAGTGATATCATTACCAAAATTATAATTGTTGCTTAAAACTAATAATATTTATCCCATTGTTAAAGTTTTGATCACTGTCGACCAATATTTCAGGGTTCATCAGAGTTATTGCATTTATGGTACTCTGAATATGTTAAAATGTAAAAAAGACACTATTATAAAGTACTTCATTATAGATTTTAAGTGTCGATAAATGAAAATAGTGTGTTATTTTATTACTTAATTATATTACAAATTTATAATGACATCAGAATCAGTGTCAATAAATTATGGAAGTCGTATTTATAAATATTGATTATATTTAAAAGTTTTATTCGAAAGTAATCTCGTTAGATATATGCTAAATTTATAAATTATTACTTTGAAGGTCGGTGCTCAAAAAACCCAAGCCAAATTTTGTGTAACGGAAAAAAGAGTTTTTGGTGTTTTGATTTTTATTTTTTTGTAACTGAGTGACTTATTTAAATTGTATTATTTTGTAAAGTGATATGAATAAGGCTTACCCGTCTACATTAACTATTTTATGCATTTGATAATACATTGCATGTATGTTTATGTGTATGTATGTATGTATGTGTAACTTGTTCGAGCAACTTATCTTTGCTATTAATTAGCTACTGTTATAGAAACGTTTGTCAGATTAAAACATGAATAAAAGTGTTCTCGTCATTAAGTTTTTTTATTATTGTTTAGCCACTAGTATTTATCTGAACTGTGGGTTAGATTCACCACTCAAATCACCCAGCTTTGCGATAAGTTCGAAACAATGTTAATTTTATAATTTAGTTAATTTCAAATCGATCCTTGCATAATCATCAATATGATTATGTCGAGTTTATCTAGAGCACCACAGCTTAACTAAGAAATTACTCTTAAATCAGTACATAAGTGAAGTTAAAAATTAAGAAAGTATAGGTAGCGGCAAACTTCTTAAACAAACCCACTTACAAGGTTGCGTAGTAAATCTGCTGTCCTAGTGAAGAATGCAGCTTAAACATCATTTCAGAGCTCCTAACTGCATTCTTCACAAGGACGGCAGATATGATTTTGTGTGTAAAATTGCTACTGCCCAAAATTCGTCATCCAAGCAATAATGTCGTTACTCACTTTTATCCTCTTGTACATATGTACATATACATTTGTTAATTTTACTAGAAACAGATGGGGCTGGAACCCGCACCCTCCGCCATCCTGGCGGATGCACTGACCTTATTCTACCGCTAATGACCCTGTAGATTGTTTCCTAGTATTTCCTAGGCTGCAAGGCAGCACCATCTCTTCGAATTGTAGGTAAACCAACAATGTAAAACGAATACTTTTACAAGTATTAAACATTTGAAAGAAGAAATGACAATAGGGTATTTGACAGTATTAAAAATAAAGTGCCAATTGTTATCATCTGTGTTTAGAATGAATATTGGCAGGGGATTCTACTATTTTTACAAAAAAATATTCATAATTTTACTAAAAGATGAAAAAGAAGATGAACCCACGAAAAAGATAATAGTTTTCTTATCTATTGTCACGTGACCCCAAACGCTTGGGATTGGTGGAGCCTAAAATAACGTCACACACAAGTAAACTTCCGGTTAAAGTGAAATTACATTGTATCGTTTGACGTTTTAATAATAGTCGTGTCACACACTAGTGAGACGCCATATTGTCCAGAGAAACGTTTTCGCGGCAACAAATTGAGTTTTTTATTTGGTGATTTTTACTGAAATACACAACGGAATGATAAATATTTTTATCTTTTTACGGACTCCATAAACATTAGTCAATAATGTGAGATCGTTTTCTAAAACTGGTCAAATACCCTAGTAAAACACGGTGTTTCAAAAAACCCAAAAAAAGAAATTATTTATCGAAAATCATAATTAAAATGTCCCATCTCTAGTGATTACTATAAGCCGTAAATTCAACCCAAAATTGACATTTAAATCATAGACTATCAATTTTTAGACTTGTGAAATTAGCTAAAAATTTTGCAAAAGGAAGGTTTATCATTTTGGCATTCTATGTACATAGATACAGGCGGAGGATCATACGTAAATACATAACATAACTGTATGTATAAATTTACGTATTCCTCCGTAGCCAGTGCTGTCATATCTACCAACTTTTTGGTAGATCTACCAATTTCCACTTCAGTCTACCTATCTACCACCCTAGACCTAAAAACTACCTATTGAAGTGAAACTTCTTTATCGGCGTTGGAAAAAAATTTACCGTCACATTTTTCGGTTACGCGTCACATTTTTCCGTTACGCGCCATCTTTTTTTATATTAATAGTTGATAGCTGAATGATCACGCTGTCGCCGGCGAGAACTCTCTCTACTCGTTTGTAGCTGAGTGACAATAGTTATTAAAGATAAGACTCGCTCAGCCAAACTCTCATAGCGATACTCGCTCAGCGATACTCGCTCAGCGATACTCGCTCAGCGATACTCGCTCAGCGATTCTCGCTCAGCTATACTCGCTCGGTTAAGCTGGCTTGGCTGTCAAAAGCCGTGCATAACACAAGCATTTTAACTCAGGACTGCCAATTCGTTTCTAGTTTCTACTCGCTTATCGTTCATCGTCGGAGGTGGAACATGTGCCTTAGATTACTGAGCCGTGTAATCATAACAGTTTCATAGGCAGTAATTTGTATTCATGTCTATGATAATAAAATCCTTTTGTTTAAACTTTATCTAATTTAACTTTATTTAACCAATTTCTGGAAAGTTGCATGTAGATCATTTTTCGAAAAATAAGGCCATAAAGAAGTTTCACTTCTTACGTGTGTACACTAGTACACGCACACATTTTTTTTATATTAATTAGTTTGACATATCACCACTTTGAATTATTTTTAAAAAAGGCACTATGACCAAAAATATTCGAAATTATGGGAGAAAAACAAGAAGGAATTTGCAGGTTGGCTTCAAGAAATTACTAAGGGTGACGGATATTTTTATTGCAAATCATGTAGGTGTGATCTGAAGTTTGCTCTGCATTGCATTGCATGCATTTTTAATCTTAAAAAATCTTCTAAATTGAGGTGGTAGATCTACCAATTTTGCATTTTATATTCTACCAACTTCTACCAACATTTGGCACATAATCTACTAATTTTCTACAATTCGGGTTAGCAGCACTGTCCGTAGCGCTTAAAGATTTCATATAATTTTAATTAATAAGGTGTCTATTGATTCTTTACAATGACCTGGATAACACAAGCATTTTAACAGACTTTAATAAATAGAAGGAGTCTTGTAATTGATCATTCCTTGTTAGTAATATCAAGTTAGCTTATTACATAACTATCTTTAAATCAATGGCATACATGTGCATGTCTAATTAGACACATCTGCTACCATTTAGTCTTTGAAAACACCAGGCAAACAGCAGAATTTAGCACTTTTTGAAAAAATATACTTTGGGTTCCGCATGCATTTTTTTTTGTTTTCCTAAATAGTGTCTTCAAATACAGTGGCAGGCTGACGGTACATAATTTAATGACAAGGCGACATGAAGTAAATTGTGTAGGTGGTTTTATACACAATCTTGAAATGTACCTAACTTATAGTAATTAATTTTTATTTACTGACCGTGTACCTACGTGACATTTAATGTAATGTTTTAATATCATTTTCCTTACTTGTAATACCTGGGATAACATGACGCATAAAGTTTATAAAAGTTCTAACTCTGTAATAGTTATTTATGATATTAGTGCGGTAAGTTGGTTATTACGAGTAGACACTCTTTTTCTTTTTAGTATTAAAGTAAGACAAAGGTATGATTAAAAGCGCTTTCAGGGAGGTTCGACGAAATTAAACGTAAAGGATATTCACGGAACCATGTATGGGAGCGTTGTATGGCCCGTAATTTTGAACTTTCGACCAATGCATACAACCTCCATAAATGCATTTTTTGAGCAAATGTATTGAAAAAAAATACAGCTTTCTCTAAGAACTCATTGTTTTAGTACAGAAGTCCAACAGCAAATTTTGACAGCTCCGTAATCGGTTCGTCATGGTCAAATTTTGAATGGAAGGCGCCAGTTGGGTCTTACGCCCGGCAGGGGCGCTGCATAATTTTCATAGAAACTTCGAGGATGCAATACGATTACGGAACTATATATATAATAAATTCGTCCAGGGGCCTTAGTTATAGTCTTTTAGGAAATTCAGAGTAGGCAGTTAAAACCATAATCTCAGTATTCGCAAAAGGAAATTCGTTTTAAATCACGCAGTGTGTAACCGATTTCCTTTACGGTGTGCAGATAAATACCATTTTTGTCGATGAAAAATCCTTAGGGACCGTACCGGATTGAACTCTAAATTGAATAAGCGTATTTTTAGCAGAATGTCGAGCGTATAATAATGATCTTAAATCCAGAGATGTGACTTATCTGAGATAAAAGTATCTTAGATACAAATACAAGATACGTATTTGTATCTTGTATTTCAAAAACTTTATTGAAATTTATTTTGTATCTTTTATTTAAATACTTTTTGTCAGTATCTTTGTATTTTGAAGATACTTTTTTTTACTAAGATACTTTTTCTTTTCCTATATAATTTTCAATATTGATTTTCAAAACGCATGCGGGTCAGGCCGTAAATTTTGCCACATTAGTTATAACATAACTCTCCGCCACATTTAAAAAAAACGTACGGTAATTACATTTTTTTCAATAACAGAATCATATTTCCTCACAAATGGTGAATCGCGATCAATAAATGTATTTAAATATCTTCAAAACCTTAGAAATTTATAAAATATTTTGCTACAAAAAGCGATGAATTTTTCGTAAAATACGCTTATCCGTCCCGGTAGAGGTGCACTTTGAGCATCAGTAAAATCAAAAATAAAAATCTTTTTGATAGCAGACTATCAAAAGCAAACAGATTTGCTTTTACGCTATACAATAATAGTTAGCTAGTCACATTTTAAATATCGTTTCCTATTACCTAAGAAATTTCATAAATCTTCACTCATTTTCGAAAAACGTTAAAATCCATTCCTTTGCGCTACTTTTTATTGCGCAACTAATAAATGCCCATTTGGTTGTGTTTAAAAAATAGCAGTATTCAAGTCTGAGTAGTGGCAACACCGAACATACTTTGTCTATGGTCAATACGCTGTCAGCGGTCATATTTTTTTCAGTCCAACATCAACATCGTTTGAAAGAAGGAAGTGTCATATTTTTTGCGGAGAGTGTTTTTTGATATATCACGGTAATATCTATACTTATTATTGCGCACGATTTAATGAAATGTTTGACATCTTTCAAGGCTTAATTTACATTAAAAAATAGCTTATTTATCAAGTTATAATGGGTTTTGTTTGCGCAATAGTTGCGCAAAAATGACTATATGCAACTTTGCGATACCAGGGGCGTAGAATTTGCGCTACTAATTTTACGCTACCAAATAAAGGAGCTTACACACAGGCTTGCAGGTGTTTTTTTTAGCTTTTGTAATATTTGTGTTTTTTTTTGAGGTTTCGATTTTAGTTCCTATGAAGGAATTGTATTTCTAGCAATAGAACTCTCCGCTTTTTAGATTAAAAGTTGACGTTTGTCATACTTACCTATTAAAAGTGTGTTTTATTTTGTAGCACTGTCCTTACGTTACATATCTTGTATGCACTCCTTAACAATTTTGCGTTACCATTTTGCGTCACTCTGCGCTATGGACTCGTAGAAATTTTTGCGACACCATTGCGCTATTTGTGGCAAAATCTACGGCCTGACCCATGCATTTTTGTTAATTAGCGCGTTACCTAAGCCTAAGTGCATCCACTTTTCTATCAACTTTATTCACCGTGAAAAGAAAATCGTAGTAATATCATAATTACGCAATTTATACATTACGACAATAATTAATTCAACCACTAAGTTAAAGGTTGACAATGCCAGTATAGTCCAGGCAACGAATGCTCAAAAACAGGTATAGAGGGAAATGCTTGGAACACAATTTTTGACTTCGTAACTTTGTTAGGACTAGTTAGGAGGTAAACATATCAAAAGTCCCCGCCTGTAGCCCTTAAGCCGGGGGGAAGGGGGGGTTTGAAGGTCCCATTTTTAGGTTTTTCGCACATATCTCGGAAACTATGCATCCTAGCGACATGAGACTTTGACAAAAGTGAAAGCTGATTAAATTTGCTACAAGTCTTATTCAGTCAAGTTTTTTGAGATCTTGTATAGTTTTCGAGATATCCGCTCTTGAAAGTCTGTAATTATGGAAAAAAAAATTTGCTACCACTTCCTGGGAATGCTGTTTTAGTGCTCCCTCGGTGGGAGGAAGACAAGAGATATCAGGCTTGATGGTGGCCACTGATTTCAAGAATGACTTGTACCTGTAGGCATTGAGGGAAATCTCTTTCGCTGGAGTTCCATACCACCATAAGATGCAGGTTTCACCTGCCTTTTGTACTTGAGCGGTGGTGGAGAAAGGGTGTGAAAAGACCGCTGCTGCTTTCTAAATTTCTGGTGACTTGGTAATGTCTCTGGTCTCTGGGAAGGGAGGAAGTTTCTCAAACCAATCGGTGAGCTTGGCAATGTCAGCTCCATCCTTGTTTTGGCGGGCTTGTCCGAAATCTGCATGCTGCTCACTGGTGGAACCAACAACCCTACGGCCGGCATTGTTGAAGAGTTATCCGGTCAAATAGAGCAAAAATGTGAAGCTAATTTTTTTTTCCATAATTACAGACTTTTAAGATTTCGACGTCATGACGTCATGATTTCGACGCCATGTTGCACTGGTGTAGTAGTAGTGTTGTCAATATGGGATCGAAATCATGACGTCATTACCGCTGGCCAGCGTACTGGTGTATATTTCGTAATACACACTATAGGCACTGGTGAAAAGAAGATAGGTACACTCGTGCCATTAAGTGTTATCAAAAAATCAGTAGGTAAGGCCTTAGCTTTTTCTATGGTGTTAGCGCAAAAAAGGAAATACTGGGTGAAGATTTGCAACAGAAAGAAATGTATTGTAAATAAATCTAATATATAAAATTTTCGTGTCACGGTGTGCGTAATTGAACTACTCCGAAACGACTCGACCGATTTTCATGAAATTTTATATGCATATTCAGTAAGTCTGAGAATCGGACAACATCTATTTTTCATCCTCCTAAATGTTAAGGTTGGTCAACCTTAAATTCTTTTTTCGGACAAATATTTTCGTTTTTATTTTTTTATGATACATTATACAAAAAACCGTAAATTTTCACCCTTCGACCACCAACCCCTTTTTTTTATAGAGGTACGAAGTTCGCTACCACAGCTAGTAATGTTTATATTACTAGAAAAAAAACCACGCGGACCTGGCAGCAGACGGGACTCGAATCCGCACCCTACTCTATCCGGGCGAATTCACTGACCAATTATGCTACCGCGGCCTTGACGGCCGTATTGAATTCTTTCTAGTCTTTCTTAAGCTGCAAGGCCACAATGTCAGATGAATACCTTCACAAGTACCAAACATTTGAAAGAAGAAATAACAATTAAATTATAATTTTAATCTTTAAAGCATGTAAGTGCTCGAAGTTTGAATCTAAAAAAAAATTACAAGAAAAAAAAACTATTTCTGTTTTTCTAGATATATTTTCTTTAGATTTAAACATCGAGCAGTTACATGCTTTAAAGATTAAAATTATAATTTAATTGTTATTTCTTCTTTCAAATGTTTGGTACTTGTGAAGGTATTCATCTGACATTGTGGCCTTGCAGCTTAAGAAAGACTAGAAAGAATTCAATACGGCCGTCAAGGCCGCGGTAGCATAATTGGTCAGTGAATTCGCCCGGATAGAGTAGGGTGCGGGCATGCTTGAAAATAAAAATTATAAAAAAATATATAAATAATGTTTGTCTTTTTTCCCACATGTGGGGCCGGTCTTTATATACTTCTATCACTCGAGACGAAACTTCATGCTCATTATGATCTGCCGTCATCTTGATCGAAATACATGCTCTCCGTGTGACAGTTACCAAGCAACTGATTGAGAAATTGCCACGATCGCGCTACACACGTGGCAACGTGCAGGGCGGCAGGGACTATCTAGGGACCAAGGGTGGTCTCGCGCTCCTGCCGCCCTGCCGCAGGCCCGATTTAGAAAATTGCCCCTGCTTACCTACACACATCACAATCAAGGAGGCAATGAAGGATCACCCCCACTCTTACACCCTAGATTGCCTCTGCGGCAGGGATGTCAGTAGCCCGCTTTAGGCTGCAAGGCAGCGCCATCTCTTCGCATTGTAGGTTACCCACAATGTCAAACTGAATACCATTACAAGTGTTAAACATTTGAAAAAAGAAAAAGCAGTTATAGTTATATTTTCATTGTTTAAGAATGTAACTGCTTGATGTTTAAATCTAAAGAAAATTGTAGGTACTAGAACAAATTCCACGCGGTTCATTCAGTAGACGGAACTCGAACCCGCTTTTGTCACTGTTGGTTAGGGATGGGCATTTGGCAGGTGAAGAAATTGTTGATAATCCTTTTAAAGTACCTACAGAGAATTGTTAAATAAAATGACTCATTATTTAATACAAGTATTTTAATGTACCATTATGAATGCCGTATAAATATTTGAAAATGTAAAACAGTGATAAAATTCATACTAACCAATATACAACTGCAGACAACTCAACTTGAACTCATAATTTCAATTATACATACTTACATTAAACTTTTAAATAATTATAATTTGAATTATATGAAGATCAACTTTTAATAATTATCCACGCGCAACTTATTCGTACAGTTGAAAACAACCTTAATTATTAAATATATAGTTAATAAGCAGGTACCATATTAAATATAACAGTGCAGTTCAAATAAATGCTTCTCGTTGCTGGGATCGCGTTAAAAATAGTGATTGATTCTCGAAAAATGGGGAGACTATGATAATTATAAAAAAGTTGGCCCCGATATTTCAGAGGGATCCACAAAACTAGGAATATTCAAAAACCTTGTAAATACTCTCTGGAAAAAACCATTGCAAATCCTGTAGTTATCAAAATGATCTAAGTATACAGTCTTAGTACGGATTGTATATTTTAAAAAAGAATGTTTGATATAATTGAATGTTCATTTGGAATGCATTTTCTTTCTCTTTGTAAAATTTTCTTTAATATATTTAAATCTAATAGAAAATTTACTCAACTCTACACATGGAAATAATATGTAGGTACCCCTTGTGTAAAATTAAATACCTTGAGCATTACCCTACCTGTAATTATTGATAAATATGCTAAATGTATTTATGTATGTATGCAATACACAGTAATAATTGATAATAACAAACATATGACCACTTCACATCGATTTTGGCAACTGGATGAACACTTGTCTTATCATATTACCTAAGAATAATTTATGCAAAATTATCTAAACTGACATAAAGTAATTGGTTTTTGGATAAGGAATATAGATGGTGCCACTTTACTTTAGACGTTTACATTTGTTTAAGTTGAAACTTGCATTTGTTGTTTCTTGTTAAAAAGCTTGTGATTTATGTCGTGATTTACGTTCAACTTAAAAGGAATTACAGTTATATTTAAGGATGCGGTGTTTAAAGTTTATAATGGAAACAATATATTTAGTCAAGTGGCGCCTCTTGAGGAATAATTTGGCAGTTAAATTCCTTTTCCATCGTTTAACTATTTATTACAATTATCTTTGTTTTTAATTTCAATGTTGTTATTCGCCAATTTAAATATCTATATACTGATCTTTATATGTATGTAATATGTAAGTTTCACTACAACTTGATCACATTCTACGTCTATCGAACACTCGCACGTTACATTAATTAGATTAAAAATTATATACAAGTATTACCTAAAGTACCTTAACTAATAAAACCTAATTTAGGGTTGATACCAAATTCGATACCTAAATGTGTATATGGCCTCAGAATGTAGTATTGTTTTATGTATATTATGAATGTATACAATTGTTTTATAATGACTATTTGAAAAATGTGTATTCATCTCGTAGGTTTGGTTTTTCAATCTTTACATAAAAACCATAAAAAGTGTCAGCTTACTTTTCAAAGTGGCCATCTTACGCGAATTTATAGGTGAATTTTATTTTCACATTGTATAACCAAGACGGCATATTACGGTACAAATCTAAATCTAAGTATTGATTAATTTTACCACAGAACAGCGATTATAATGGTATCGAAATAGGTAGGTAAATATTGGCTTATATTACCCTCGCAAATTTAAAGAATATCTCTTATTTAGTCAGCCAAACACGTACAATTTCATACCAGGTAAATCGAAAACTGATTTGAAAAAATCTTTGTCTATCCTAATTATGTTTACATTTATATTGAACTGAACAAAACTACATATCAAATTTATAATTCAGTCGAATAAATTTTTACTACATAACGGTTTCATTAATCTTATTTTTAATACCTGGGCATCTTATGTATGTAACCCTTACGATATTACAAATATAAGATTAAAAAAACCGCATTATGACGGAATTAACTTGCAATAATATCTAAAGATTTTCAAATGGAACAACGCACAACCGCGGAACCGATATAGAATTTGTTTAACTTAAAGTTAACAAATTGAGCTAAACGATTTTACTTAATATACCTATTAAAAAATCTCTTGCAATCTGATACAGGTCTTTCAAATCGGAAATACTTCAAAAAATGCTCTTATAATTCTAACAGCTCCGTATTGCTCTTACTTTAAAAAGAAATTTGGAAGATTGCTATCCGAATTTATGCTACCTTATTTGTAGTCGTTCGTGGTGTCCTCGATTATATAAATAAATCATTTTTTTAAAAACGTAGAAAACTGAAGTGGCGAATTGTAAAGCTTTACAAATGGTTGTCTTTAACTGATAACTTGGTTTTATTCTAATAAGTGATATTTATTCATCTGATTTAATAGTAACCCATATTTTGTCTCTGTATAGCAACTATATTGTCTTTATTGTAAGGATAAACATTTCCACGAAAGCACGAAAAAGCCAAGTCAGAAAAACTTGCACATTTGTTTGTAATCGACTAATCGTAGTTAGGTTTTTCTAGCTGCAACAAGGTTTTATTGCAATGTTACAAATCATGCTTGCTCAAAGTTTACGTGAAGCTTTACAACTCGCCGCCTAGATGGCGTTAGCTTCTTAGCTCGGGTTCTGCGCCACCTTGCGCAGACGGTAGCCGCCGGTGCCGCGCACCGTGTACAGCACCACAACCGCCACCGCCACCACCGACATGCCGATGGCGTTCATCACGATCGACTCCTGGCTCATCGTGGCGTAGGTCTCTTTCCTGCACACCGCATGCCCCGGGTTAGTAAAATTGATAAAATACACTTTACTGTACACTTAACTAGAACCAAAATCGAATTCGTTATGTTTGCGAGTGCGAAAAGTCATTGTCAAATTTGTATAGAAACCTGAAAAGCAGCGCTACAACGGAGTCATTAAAAATCAGTACACATGTAATGAGACGTTTAATTTAGATGTTTCATGAAATGTGTTGTCTGTCATTATAAGATATAAAAAATAAAATAATATGGTGCAGTCTCGCTATTTTAGACCCCCTGATTGTTAAACTTTTTAGCTCTGCAATCCTTTTCATTTCATAGCTGAGAAAGCTTATTGTTATGTTGTCGCAACACTTTTCTTAGGTTGTGAAAAGAAAATCGTAAAGTTAGGGTTAGACAATTAGCTAGTCCCCAGGTTACTTAAGTACTAGGGCTTCGAACGCAATCCCAAATCAGCAGTCAATGCTCAATTCTAGAAGCAGTACATAGCAAAAGCTATGTTCAGAGGACAAGCGATTTACACGCGTTTTGATAATGAACATTGACATGCGAATGTTTTTGATTTATCAATTCTTGTAAACGCACATAAGCAAAACAAATTTAAAGCTCTTGTTATTTAAACAAAGTTTAACTTTAATAACAATTAGAATAACATCACATTAAAAGTTCATGTTATTAAGTTAGTAGGTGGACGTTAAACTAATCACGCCTCCAAAAACCCAGTCATATTTTTCTGTGAATCCTTTAATAACGAGGAAAGCTTTTGTAATTATGTTTCTAATTCTAACTGCCACCAGGAATTCAAAACGTTAGCATAAACCCAATAATTATAATAAACAAACAAGTGATCGTATAAATATTTACAAAATAAGTGTTCTTGAATACGTGCAACGATCACGAAAAATAGTATTTATGCATTTTAACTCTTAATATGTTATTTGTTATAACTATTAAAAGTAAAACAATAATTATAGTATGAACAAAGATGGCAAAACAATCTGAATCTACAAGAAAACCTCTACCAGACAGATATAATCTATATTTATAAAATGCATATTATCGAACGAGCACTAATTTCGGCTATGCATCGAGTTTTCGAATAAAACGGTACTGATACCAAAAAAAAAAACTGTCACATTTCGCAGAAATTCTCTTATAGATTATTATTATTATTCTCATGTAGATGAAATCGCATTTTTTTACAGAATAAATAAGCAAACAGAATAATTTATGGATAAATGTGTAAGCATAAGTATATTATAATGCATACTAAGCGGAATTATTGTGTAGATGTAATAAACATTGTAAAAGAATTAAATGTTACCAACCTTTATTTAAACGATGTACTACTACTCGTGTAACATAATAGTTGTGTTAAAAACATGCTCTAACTACGCTAAGATTATTTATTATTTTACAAGCTATGAAGTGAAACATCAAGGTTACAATATAAATATTTATTTCAACAAATTTCTCAGTTTTAATTCGAATATATTTTTAGTTCTTATAGTAGGTACTTATGCTACTATGCTATCCCTAATATTTGTTACATAAACTTAGAAATAACTAAAAGGTACATCTTCTTGTGTAATATATTGGTCTGATACAGACCATCTACATAACGAAGGAGCCTCGTCAAAAATTATAATATTCCCTACATATCTACCTAAATATTGTATAAAAATAGCATTTCCTTTATTTTTATACCTTTTTTTTATAAAAAAAATGGATTTAGATACTGTTATTTATCAGTCGAATTCTTAATGTCTTATCAAATTACATACATCGTTTCTTTTTATATAAACTTTGAACAATCATAATAACCGTTTAGGATTCTTAGAAATGTTGGAAAAATATACCTATTGAAACTAATTATAAAGTAGCATCTGTTACTAAGATATATTCAACTCAATTGCGTACTACCATTACTGTAATAATAAGAAATATACCTCTGACAAATCATATATCTTGGTAGATACTTGGTTTATAACCTACTGTTTACTACTTGTATCGTATCGACAATCACGAGTCGAATTTTATAAAAAAAGTCTCGCTTTTAAACATACATTACCGCGTTCTTCTGCTAAACAATGCCTTTCAGACTCATGAAAATTCTCTATTACGGAACAAAAGAGAAAGCTTTTACCGCAATCAATCAAGAAAATCCTGATTGCTTGGTTGGCTTATCGAAACTAAAGGTTCACTGGCATTTCTTATCACCTTTCAGTATACACAAAGAGGTCTAGACGAAAAAAGCGGTAGAGCACACAATAGCGAGACTCTAATCAAAATTTACTTCGATCATATTTTTGAAACGTTTATTCGACCAATTTACAAATCCACGGAGGCTCTTATGTGACTATCGCGGGTAGCCGACGCTCGGAATTTGTCCCTCGACAAGATATACATGATCACAGCCAATATCGCGATAATAGCGACACCAATCGTGTTGATGATGACTGCCTCATCCACCATCGTGCTGTACCTCTCTGCGCTGTGGAATGTGAGATGACACGTACAAGCAACGGAAAAACAAACAGGCATATGACAAACGGGATGATAACATGCTGTGGTATGGTAAAGACAAAAGACGTGCAACTACCACACACGCAAGAAGTAAGTTGAGAAGGCAGCATCTAAGGCAGTACTTTTTATGACTGAAGTCATTAATTAAGTATATCATTTAGAAAAGTGCAAGATCCGTTACAGAATTTTTTGGCACAGTGATTGACAAGCAAAGTAGTTTTCGAAAATTATAAGGCAAACAATTTGATAAAAATGTAGACATTGAGATTTTATTGATATATTTTTAAAAACAAATAGGTAAATCTAACGTCAAGGTTGTTTCAGATTTACCTAATTCGTGAAATAGACCTATCTTTTTTTTCTTAAGCTCAGGCTATACCTACTTCAAAAATCGTTGACCTTGTTTTATGTATATGGCTTCAGTGCTATGTAACATAAACAGAGCTGCCTTCTCATAATTTGTAAAAAACAACAAACAAGACTTAAAAAGCAACGGAAAACATGAAAATATATTAATTTGTAAACTAATTTTATATTGCTCATAATTCATTCCTGATGTCTAGTATATATAGATAGTCTCATCGCACCATCAATAGTATACGTGACGTTAGCACTTCTACTTGAAATAAAGAAGTAAAACCTTAATTTTGTGATTATCTATTCTTACCCAATATCGAAGAGTGCCTTCTCAGTGAGGCCAGTGAGACAGGCGGCGGCACCAAGCACGAAGGTCAGGATACCGAAGGCCGCGTGTATGGGCACCAGGGACGCGCGGAAACTGGCGGTGCCCTTATTGCAGATCAGGAGCAGGAGGAAGCTGAAGAAGCCGACTGCGTACTGGAGATGCCAAAAAAAAGGATATTTCAGTGTAAGTAGAAAGGTAGGTCACAGCGGATGTCCCGCTCGAATTGGAGCACCCGTCTGGGGAAGTAACCACCTAAGCTAACAGAAGATCGCAACTATACCTTTTGGTGTTGTTGTGTATATGTCGATGAGTGAGGAAGGCAACGATACGAGTGATATTTTTGGTATCGCAAGCGTCTATAGGCTTTGCTGGCCGCTAATATCTAGGGGTCAAACGCCTATCTAATAACCTTTTTAAATAGTAGGCAAGTATATGCCTCTAATGCCGTCCATAGGGATGCCCAGGGTTCTAGCAATGGGGACAGTATATAGTGATGATGATGAGCAGGAGGAAGGTACAGTGCTGTTCAAAGTGACGGTTCTAAAGATAGCAGCGAGCACAGCTATACGCAAGTTTCAGTTCATTTCAATACTTCGTGCAAAGTCCTAGTCTATGCTATTATAGAAGTGACTGTAGTATTACAGTTATTTAACTAACATTCCACATATTCTAAATTTTGTCTAATGAATAGCGTTAACTCATATACTGTAAAAGATAAAGGCCATAGCACAAAAGATAATATGAGACAAATAAATTTACAAAAATCTCATCCATATACCCCATTAAAACATTAGTGAAACATGCAGCTTTCCTAGCATTTGATTTGATCACGACTTTGAAAGAATCTATGAATGTGTGTTCGTTGGTTCATTAAATTAGTTGCAATGTCAGCTTCCAGCCGCTATTCTCACTTCCTGGGGTGCTTAGCTTAACGAATGAAAATACCAACCGTACTGGTTCTATGAAATAGGTGATATAAATTAGAGCTATTGCAGCTGCAGAAGGGTTGCTTAACACGCTGCGCAGCGGACTCTTGGAGCTTCTTACTTTATTTGTATATGCTATATCGTTCTTAAGTACACTTTTTGTATTTGTTTGGTATAACTTACTTGAAGTCCAAACAATCCCATGGCGACGAGGCCGATCCAGCTGTGCAGCGAGTAGAAGTTGTTGATGCCCGACTTGTTGTGGTAGTCGAACACGGCGAGGAACCCGATCACGATGCAAGGGAAGGCCAACGCGTGGAAGATGGCGTGCAACAGCTTCACGTAGATGCGCCTGAAGCACCGGCAAATGCGGTACAGCAACACCGCTGGAAAACCACAGAAGATTCTCGTAAGTACAAGGTTTGATTGACTTTTATGTAAGTTAACATCTAAGAATTTTAAATGAAACAATTGAGCATTGTTTTTTTTGTAAAAAGGCCCGGTTGAAACTTAAACTGATCTGATGGTGAGTGTAGGCGAAATAAAATAAAATAAGGAAAAACTGCTTTGTAGTCAGGGGCGCCGTCGGCCCAGGCGTAGCCATCGCGGTAGTAGAACACCCTAAAGATGTTGAGCGCTGACACACCGATCAGTAGGATCGTGGCGAGAGTGATCACAAGCGCGACGTTACTTCCTTGATGCTAAATCGAACTTTAATTTCCTATTCAGAGAGATACTTACAGAACCCGCTGAAAGTAATGAATCCAGCGACCATGAGCGTAGGATGCAGGTTGAACTGCTTGTCGGGGGTGCCGTCGGCCCAGGCGTATCCATCGCGGTAGTAGAACACCCAGAAGATGGTAAGCGCCGACACGCCAATCAGTAGGATCGTTGCGAGAGTGATCACCAGCGCGTATTCGCACCACTCGCACGCACCCCTTTCATGTTCCTCAGATTCGTAAGATCGCGTACGTTGTCTGTAACAATAAATTATAATCATAATTATAATCAAAACTCATGACATGATAGTGACCAAGAAGATGGCGATCTAAAGCTATAATCCATATTAGCTTTAATTCGGTTGAATTTGTAGAAAGTACTTTTATTTTATATGTGAGTCGATCATTGGGAAAATTAATTATCTCCTATTATTATACTAGGTGCATCATCAGTCGTCAGCACACATCTTTCTACATTCAGCTCCCAAGCTAAGGTTGAAATATTAGTGAAGTAATGATCATGGTGCCTCATCTATATTTTTGGGTTAATTTATTTATGTTATGAAAGTTCAGTTCATTTAGTTGCTAAAAATATTTTCCGAAATTTATAATCTTAGTTTGATTTAAATCATCAATAGCAAGTCATAAACAACATCCTATCGAACATTTAGAGCATAAACAGTATCAATTGACTCCAGCACGACATAAAAGCATTCCCTACTATGGCTTATCCGGCTTAACCCGAATATAAGCTGCTGAACTCGTTTCCTGAATAGAGCTTACGAACGCGAGGAGGACGGAAACCGCAGCCTCCTTTGCCACGGGACCTTCACGTACAACTATTTCTACTTATTGTGCCAAACCACTATGTTTGTTTGAAATCATGGGATTCAAAACACTTAATTAGTATTCCATGCAGTTCGTTAAAATTATATACAAAGTTTTGCAGTTGATTGTCAGACAGTGTTATGTGGTAAAAGTAAAAGTATGTTTTGAGTTTTTCTTCTTTCTTTCTTTTGGGGGCGATAATCTTATCGTTTACCACAATTTTATTTAAAAATGCACTGACCGCGCCTACAAGGTTTACAGTAGGTGTCCCTTGAGTCGACCTACCTACACAAGGCAAACTTCAGGCAACCCAGCTGGAACAAAAAGCATGTGGATAGCTAAACCGTAGCGAGTTAAAATCGATGTCCTATTTATAATATTACACGAATACATTCCCCGTACTTAATTTTAAAATACAAGGGATTTTATAAATTCAGTATCGATTATTTTCTGTATCATATCGTGTTGCGGTGGACAGTAAAGAAATTTGTTTATCATTAGAACACTAATTCATCCTTAAGACATATACTTAACTAGACGCCTTATAGTTGGTTGCATATAAACAATGTACCTGGCGTCGATTACAAACCACATCCACCACACAAACACATTCGAAGGTCCGTAGATTCGTCCCATGCAAGGGAATCGTGTTTATAATGTGGTAAAAAAAACGCTTGAAACGTCGTGCCATCGTTCCATGACGTGGGTCCCCTCCGGATGCCCCAATGATCTCACGGTATCTGACACCCTAGCGGGCACGATACGGTCCTTGTCTCGTCGAGATTGTAGTCCTCGTAACAGGCAGGTGTTTAGTACTAACCTCAGTTATGTTATAAATACACACATCAAAGAAGTCTAGACAACATGCATCATTTATGCAAACTTCAAAATATTGGCAGGGGATATTTTATTATATCACTAGTGGCCTGCCCTCGCTTCGCTTCGGTGTAGAGCTGTAGTGTAGACTACAGTTTTTGTTCTCAGGCGTGTGTTGAACACATTGAATTTATTTATTTAATTCTTTTTCTATGATTCTTTTTTTATTGAATAGGTAATAATGTTAACTTTTTTAAATAAGAGATGAGTGAGAGTATTATAAACGTAAGAGTAAACAAATATAATCAGAATGCTCCGAACTGCTAAGCTATCAGGAGTTACACGTATTATTGTGAGTAAACCATAAAAGATAGACATATGCTGTTGCAGGATATTTTTTAGACAATTTTATGTAGAATATTTCCGTGATACATGATTTCTATGTAACTTTAACCATTAAGGCTGCGTACGCGACGGAAGCTTAAAAAATGGAGTAACTTCTCCCGTTTTCCCAACATTTCCCTTCACTACTCTGCTCCTATTGATTGTAGCGTGATGAAAAGTATACTATAACCTGCCCAGGAGTATGAAGAATAATTGTACCAAGTTTCGTTAAAATCCGTCGAGTAGTTTTTGTTTCTATAAGGAACATACACACAGACAGACAGACAGACAAAAATTTTACTGATTGCATTTTTGGCATCAGTATCGATCACTAATCACCCCCTGATAGTTTTTTTGAAAATATATTTCATGTACAGAATTGACCTCTCTACAAATTTATTATAAGTATAGATAGATTATGAAATGTATAAAATATAATTCAGAGGGTTTTTTTGCTTTAACCACTAATTAATCAAGTTGGTTATTATCAACCAAATAATTACAAAAAATTATGTGGCTTATACTCTTTTGATGAGTTTATAAATTATTGCTTTGCTATTGCAATGTCACATGTTGTACTTTGATTTTTTAAGTCAATACGATATGATATAAATGTGTTCTTGATTACGACATTTAAATATCAGCAAAATGCAAGTAAATCTTCCACAGATTCCATAAACATGAAAGGAGCTCAACAATATCTTACAAGATTTTTAAAGAAAATAATGAATATTATGTTGTTTCCCGCTCGAATGGCATGGCAGTGCAAATAATGAATGAGTACAGTATTTTTGGTAATTAACAATTTAAAACCACCAAAAGGCCGTGATCATGGCAGTTTGTTTCTTTTTACTACCTACCCTACGCGTTCGGCCTTACATAAAGAGTTCAGATATGGTGTACTTCACAAGGTGCAAGGTTGCCCCCCTTAAGTTATTCTGCCGCGCTCGAGTAAATCCCAAAATCTCCGCTTGGGCTCCATTACTTACTATATGGCTTTTTCTACTAACCGATAATCTTGTACCAAGTTCAATTAAAATTATTGGAAAGCAGTTTGTGTGCAAAGTTGTACTTATGTAAATTATAGTATGGTTTATGTTCAAACAAGCAACATTTTCTGCCAAGCTACTCAAGCATTTGGAACCTTTTGACAACGAAAGGTATATAAATACCTAACCTTATTTTGAAACATAGTATTTCCTATAATAATAGATTTTTTAAGAGTTGCATCTTACATAATCTTTCAAAGCCAAGGGCAAACGTCAAAACAAGATACTGCAAAACACCGAATGTGAGCTTCACGATACAAATACATTTTTTTTATTTTCCATTACCCAATATTTTCCTATTTTTCAGTAAACGAACGCGCTTAGGTCTTTTTTTATTATTATCTTTTATGTAAATTAAAAAGATAATGAATCCGTGTATACGTCAATAATAAATAGTGACACTATTAACGACTAAAAGCAGTAGAATAATGTATTTCACTTCCTGTGTTGATTTTACGGTGAAAGTGACACGCGACCATTGATTGACCAAACAAGGTGATTAATACTGACAGCAAATGCATTTGCTGTTGTCGTCATGTAAGCTCTTTCCTACTCGTTGATATAATTTAGCTTTTTTGTGGATAGATATGAAGATTGGTAAGAAAAATTATATATGATTTAGACATTCCATGACCATTACCCATTTCGTTGATTTTGAGAGAATTGATGCAAATTTCAGGAAATGCGGAAAATAATTAGAAGAAAAGCTATAGTATCGACCAAATTATTGACGTTATTAATAGGGGGCAAAGTAGTGACTTTGTAAGTTTAACAAGCACGAATACCGACTGTACGAGCAAGCGCGTACATTTTGCCATGTCGGCATTTTACGCCACATGCATTTATTTAGGTTAATTATGAATCAGTTCGTCATCGGTCATTATTCGTACCACGCGTTCTCAGTCATATCATTTTAGTTTCGTAATTATCAGTTGGTTATCAGTAATGTATCATTTAAACATATCAGGACTTTCTCTTCTCTCTCTTTATCATAAAAGGTGTACAAAACCCGTACACCGACGGTCTACAAGACCGTTAAATGAACATATTGTTTTAAACTTTCATGGTCACTAACATTATAGCTATTAACGGGATTGTTACCATGTACCTTGTTTTTTATGAGTCTCCGATATTTCGGCACTGTTGCAAGCGCCATGAATGATCACGCCATGAGTAAGTTATCATCAACTGGCATTATGTCATTCTAAGTAACAAGCTTATACTTATTTAAATTTCTATATCTGATGTTTTAAAGATAACAGCATAATACCTAGTCAGGTCATAAATTCTGTCACATGTTTAATATAAAATAATTGAAACAAGTTTATTCACTATGTAACCATTTATATACCAAAATGAACTTAACAAAACATAGATTCTTATGACATTAAAGTTTATTCAAAATGACCTCCGTGATTTTGAATACAGGCCTTCAATTTGCGCGGCCGGTCCATGTCAATATCGGCGGCTGCCTTAATCAAGGATGTCTTGAGTGACTCCAAATTGGGATGAGGCTTTAAGCACACCTTTTCCAAGTGTTGCCATATCTTGTATTCTATCGGACTCAAATCTGGACTGGAGGAGGGCCAGTCTTCGTGCCGGATGGAGCCGATTTCACGCGCCGCCAGCCAGTCTTGTGTGTTCTTCGCTCTATGAGCTAGCGCCGAATCTTGTTGGAATACCCACTGCCTATTATTGAACATGGTATGAGAAACAGGTTCCACAAGGTTCGTCAGGACTGTATTTTGATACACAACTGCATTCGTTTTTACACCATTCTCACAAAAATGTACCTCTGTTAAGCCCCAATAAGAAACTCCCAACCACACCTGAGCGAGGATGAAAAATGACCTCGTTGGACACGCGGAATACGGTTGCTCTCTTCTTCACTACTGTGCACGTACACCTTATCATTTTGTTTGTTGTAGCTCTCTTCTACGGTAAAAATTTTTCATCCGAAACAAGAATTTCCCGATATTTTTTTCCCGCGTACCGCTTCAACAAAGTGCGGCATCTCTTCAGTCTCAGGTCCATTAGACGAGCATTCAAACGATGTCCAGTTTTTCTTCCATATGCCCGAAGCCCTAAGTCTTCATTTAACACCCTTTTCACCGTGGTTCTGCTTAACCCCATCTGAAGGGCCAACAGTTTAAGCTTACGTTTGGAATTCCTTTGAATTCGCGCCTTCACAGCTTTTATCACTGCTGGAGTCCTAACAGACCCAGGGCGACCACTTCTTGACCTGCCATCTACACTAGAGTCTTCATTGTATCGTTTGATGGTACGATAAACGAATCTATTGGTTATATTCAAATTTTTCAGTATGTCAAAAATTTGAGTTGGCGCGTAACCGCAACGATGCAACGCAATAACTGCAACACGGTCTTCTTTAAGCGTCCACTCCATATTTAAAAATGAATAAAATTCTAAAAAGTATACATTTTTATTTTCATGAACAATTCGAAATTCGAATTCAATAAAGTTTTTTGTGGCCGGCATTCTAAAAGAAAGTATACTTATGACCTTACTGTGTATATACAAAGAAAGCAACTTGACTGTAATGTATCACGGAATATTAAAAGTTTACTAAAACCTGAATTCAACTTTAGTTTTGCAAAATAAAATAGTCATGCTACAGTAGTAGCATAATTTTGAGTGTCATAATAATGGCACTTGCAATAGCATCAGAATGTCTGAGCTCCCCGATGACCGCCGCGAGCGGGAGGTACCCAGCGGTCGTGATAGGTCACCGAGAAAGTGCCAACGGTAGTTCTGCTGCACCTGTTATCTAGATTATTGCTGGATTTCTAGATGAACACAGTTCTTTAAGGCTTTACGTTCTTTAAATATTTCATAGTGACACGAAAAAATTAAAACACAGTAAAACTCTCGTAGAAAATAAATACTTATAAGTACACATATATTATTGTCATCTGTTCCAAAGTTAAAAGTAGGTGGATGGCGAAAAAAACAAATAAGTAAACATATATTAAGCTCATGTCTCTATTTTATTAAGCTCATGTCTCTATTTTATATTAGGTCAATGTCTCTATTTGAAAAAAACTACAATGCTTCCCATATTTGACACAAATAAATATAGATTTTACAAATTCAACATCTTGTAATTCGACACGACGTGGGAATATCTGAAAAATCATGTCATCAACTTAAATTAAAATTTCCCTAAGTGTGCCCTTTACAAATTGGGATTTTAATAAATGATTAGGCACCTAGTCTACGCGTAATTGATTTACACACATTTGATTGATGATTTCAAGAAAGATGTACGGTACCGTACATCGTATTTTAGACTATCCAATATTCCAATCTGAGTTTTTAAGATAACAGAAACATTAAATATCTTTGAGTTAGAAGGGCAATACTAATAACCCAGTATCTAAATGTTTATTAAAGCCGATATTTGAAAATTTGTAGAGAATATTAATTTTACTTCCCCGATGTTATCTTGAGAACGTTAGCTATGTAAGATACAGCAGAGTCTTACAAACTCACGGAGTGGGCTCAATTAAGAGGAAATGGCCAATAACGAGTGCCTTCGAGCAATCTTTGAGTAGGTAACTTACACAACCGGCTTAGCTTCTTATTCACTAGAAACTCTGTTTTTAATTTGCTTTTGTAAACTGTGACTCTTGCAAACATTTTCAATATTATTTATAGGTTTATAATTTTATACAAAGTGTGGTTACCGAGCATAACCTCATTCCAGTATCTTATACCCAAAGGATTATATATTCCTTTCAATCTTATATCGTCGCAAAGATTGTAGAAACAATCCCACAGAACAGTGTCGCTAAACTTTTTTTTCTCCAGTCTAAGACGACGTTCTGAGAATTTCGAATAAATTGTTTATTCACTTTGTCTCTACATTATTTTTGATCGCATTTTCTTATTATTCCAAAGAAATCAACTCCAATCACTTTAGTTCCAAGTTATTTTAGGTTATTTTAACATAAAAATAACTATATGTCAATTGCAAAAGCTTAAAAGTTTAGAAATAAGTACCTTACAACAAACCAAAAGGTGTTAGATTCTTTGCCATTGTTACAAGCTCGATGGAAATTTTAATTTCTCAACCACACACAGATACACATTTTAGAACAATAGTTTTTATTGTTCCATACTTTTGCAGAAGTGAGTAGAGGCTGTGAGTTATACATACATGACGAAATAAGAGCCCATACACACTACGTTTTTCGACGTGCGTTTTAGGAACGCGCGTCAACCGACGGCACGCTTTTATTTTACCAAGCAGTATATTGTCGTTTGTGCCGATGCACACGCATTTTTTAGGGGATTAAAAACAATTGAACTATTTTATTATATATAAATAAATTACAAAAAAGTCTTCTGTAACACAAAAAACAATATATTTTTCAAAGTGATCGCAAAGTTTTTTTAATGTGTGTAGACTAGTCTAAGTCTTCGCGTAGTTATCCCATAACAACGTAACATCACCATCGGATCACCGCACTTTCTCTCATTCACTTATCTTTCGCACATTACTCTGCAGTTTTCAACAATTAAGAAAGATCATTTCTTCGAGCAAAAGTTCCTTATAAGCGAAACAATGAACAAATTTCAAAATAAAAAGGTAATGAAACTTATTTTGACATTACCGAATTTACAATTACGAAGAAAGAAACAATTATATTTTCTTAACCCCTGATTTATTGTTTTATCTTTAAATATACACAGTACTTTTCCGATGATAGTTATTTATAATAATAATCAAAAGGTTTAGTTACTTAGGTATATTTTTATTTTAAGTATTTAACTGCTAGATCTGAAGATTTTTTTTTCTTCACGTTAAGTTAAATTTATTTCGGATATTGAATCATTAACCTATGTATGTACCTTTCATTCAGATCACCTTGGTTATTGTGATACAAATTTAATTTTGAGTGCCAATTCATTACCTACGTCACTATAAAAGTAATTTTCTAAGAACAAACGTATTCAATATCGTAGCCTCGACTATAAAGTACATGTATTTGAACTTTGGCGGGTCGTAAGTCATACCATTGTAACAGAAACTATAACTTCACAAGCTTTTTCTCATGAAAAACAATTTATTACGCTAATTCCTTTTTTAAGTCTAGGTGTGCCTTTCATATACGTTGATAGTCGTTTTCCCATAGACAGCAATAAAGCAATGTTCCTAGAATATATTTACATTTCAAATACCAATGGATAAATGTGAAAATGTATATGCCAAGTCGTACTGTCAAGGGCGCAACGATGGTCTTTATTTACGAGCATTAAGATATATAGTCGTTGTATGAGTGTAAGTTTCACTGTAATGGCCGTGATTGTACAGTCTTCGAGAGTTGCCCTAAAGTTTCTAATCCAAAAAAAACTTGTGGTATAAAACTAGACTCGCTCGGTGAATCTAATCCAACAAGACCGCACGAGTGAAACTTGTCAACAACTGTCTCACGAGACCAATTTTGTCTCTATTGAGGGAATAAATCATTTTCTGTAGAAAGGGTTGCAAGTGTAGTTGACCTTGATGGCTCGACCGATTTTCGTGAAATTTTATATGCATATTCAGTAGGTCTGAGAATCGGACAAATCTATTGTACACCCCCCTAAATATTAAGGTATAAACAAAAAAGTTGTCCAAAAAAAAATTTTAAGGGTGGACATTTAGGGGGATGAAAAATAGTTCTTGTCCGATTCTCAGACCTACTGAACATGCATGTATAATATCACGAAAATCGGTCGAGCCGTTTCGGAGTAGTTCAATTACACCGTGACACGAGAATTTTATATATTAGATAATCAATACAACCAAAATGAGTTGTAGGCACAGGGTAAGTACCAAAGCTGTGTAACGATTATGAGTTTCTTTCTCCATTTAGTTAGAAACAGACTAAGAAATAATTCTTCAGAGAACACAAAAAAATTAAAATCATTAATATCGATAACTTGAAACTAAAGTTTGAGCGTAAGTACGTATGGACCTCGAACTCAATAGTGTTTCTAAATTATTATGAAAAGTTTTTGTATAACCCCAAAATCTTTGCAATCGACAGAATTGAATTCATTATTACCTGCCTGCTACAGTGGTCACGTCACGTACCCTAAAATGCGTAATAGATCGTGAATGTGAACTGATAGTTGTAAATGTTTGGACAAAAACTGTATTTGTAACTGCGTCAGCCGCTTTGACGAGAAATGTAATAAGTACTAGTGGCACAGGGTCTGTTATGGAGAGAGGATGGTCATTGAACCCAGTGGCCCTGATACTCCTGGCCCACACTCGCATACGATCCGTCACTGAGTCTGCCTACGATTACGTACTGCAGTTACAAAATAATTCTCTACAAAGTAGTAAGGTCACGCAAATGTAATTTAGAAAAAATGCTAGGGTAATAAAGGATTTCTATTTTAAGTTCAGAATTTAGGGTACATACACTTAGGTAGCGAACGAGCTTCCAGAGTTAAGGGATTTTTAGTTTCCAATCTGATTATGCTTAGGTTAGCATGTGTTATTATCCGACTACCAATTTCCTTAATTATATTTTCTATTTTATATAGGAAATCGAGAAAGTCGTTACGACAATCATGGAAAGTCAAAAGGCAAAGTGCAATCAAATGAACTTTTCCATAAAGCCAGTGACCCAGTGATCCATTAACAATAAATTGTTTATAAGATTATGTAACAAACTTCAAAAGAACCATTAAATGAACCACATTCATTTGGAAACTTCTCAGAAGTTCCCTCTCGGTTTCAAGTGTCCTTATCCCGTCGTAATTATCACAACAGCCGGTTAATAGTCTTAACTCCAAAAAAGGATACAGATATTTGAGCTTTATGCTCAGGAACAAAAAGATTGTTTTACGTTACAGCGTCAATGAAGTTAACCCTAATCAGTTGCATTAACACGTAATTGGAACATTCTTGTGGAAATGGTACGAGTAGCAAAGTTCTGCGCTTACATCGAGACGAGAAAGCTTTTTCTTCTCAGTTGTAAGTACTTGCTTGGCCCAGTATATTGAACACGTTATCGAAGAATTACGTATTTCTTATTTTCTATGAAATGTCAACTTTTTAGAGAAATAGAGGATTTTCCAATTTATTGCAACCAATGAGGTAAAACCGCTCATCATGCATAGTGTAACTTCAAAGCTAGTAAGCTTTATTCGTCGATTTAATATGCTGGCCGTCACCAAATTTATCCTCCTTATTTATTTGTCCTCTTTAAATATGTATATCCATCCATCCATCCATCAGCCTTTTTCCGTCCACTGCAGGACATAGGCCTCCCCCATAGAACGCCACAATGCGCGGTCCTGCGCTATCCGCATCCAGCGGCTCCCAGCACATTTGACGATACAATATGCAATATGTATATACTGGCATATAAATTTACTCAGTTTGAAAAACATTTTTTAAAAAGGTTTGTTTACATTTAATTCATTTTTTCTTTTTAGTTATCGCTGCACATAATTAAGAACTTCAAAAACCCCATATTATCAGCAAGACCTTTCATTTGATACCCATATTGTAGGAAAGCGTTAAAAACTAAGTCCGCGATATTGGATTTAAGGTGACGTTATTATATTTTTGGAGTTATTATCAGCAAGCCCTTTCTTTTGATACCCATGTTGTATGAATGCATCAAAAATCTAGTCCGCCATCTTGTATGTTCCGCCATATTGGATTTAGAATGACATCACACATCTAAGAACCATGTATTTTAAATTTTTTAAAAAATTTAAATTTCACCTCAATCGAATGATGATATCTGCTTCAAAATTGAGTTGCAAGATTCCACCCGAACAAACATACATTGCAAGTTATATTTTATATAGTTATAGTTTTAATAAAATAGGGACAAATATTATTATGGTTATTGAATCTTTCCATCTATTCAAAAGTATTTTATTAAAATCAGTTTTCAGGAAACTTTTTCGCTGAGGTAAAATTAAGAGGCACAAAAATACTGTTATCCATATAAAAGTTAATTTTAAAACAATATTCATAACTACACTTAGTAAATAGATGAATGTCGAAACACCTTTTTTATTACGTCAACCAACACCAATGATTATCTTTTATGTAACTAACAATTGCACAGTTGGAAAATAAAAAGTAGAAAAAATAACGATTTACTTGGGCAATGCTGAGATTATATCGCGAGGTCTTTGTGAGTTGTTAGTACTTCCTATATTTCCTATGTATTGATAAATCGTTTAGATTTTTTTCGGTCAACTAGTAAATACTCTCTTTAGAATGCGGTATGTTCAAAACGGTATCTAAGACCTTGTGGTCATCGACCTAGTTATGTTAGTTCGTCACTACTTGTATATTGGATTTATGGTGAAATTTAACGACGCCAGTTTGTAACTTTTTATTGTTTACACATTTCACGATCATTCATGAGAATGATCGTTATAATTTTATAATCTCTTTAATGATGATGGCAGTTAGATGGTTATAGTTTGAAAATTTAATTCGGATGTTTGGATTTCAATAAACATACTTTTTATATCTTAATTTTTACGATTATTGAGGTCATTTCTTTTTCTTTTTGTTTCTCAATCTGCAAAATAAATTGAACATTAATAATCATGTGGAATTCATATTGACATCTATTTCTAACAAATTGCGCCTGAACGCATAAGAAATCCTTCGGCCATCTACGAAACCGTAGTTTTGGAACAATCTATATTTTTGTGCTTTGGAGTGAGATCTAACCATTACGAAAATTCTAATATTTTAGGTATAAGTATCGAAATCATTTTAAAACAATGATCCTTGGTTAGCAAGGCCCGTTATTTTTTTAAATGTTCTCCTCTACCTTCGACCTAGATTAGTTTTAAGTAGTTTGATAAAACTTAAACAATTTTCTAAATATTCCCAAACAACCCAACCCAACCTTCATCTTAGTTATTTTATTTATCTTCATTTTTTTTCTTAGCTTTACCTAGATAGAACTATACTATACGTCCAGGCTTTTCATAAATTCTCAATCGTGTATTCGCAATATTACCTTTACCTACAACATATCCCGTTTCATTTCTCTGGCAAAAAATTAACTGCAACCACTTTTAATCTTGTATCTCCTACATGCACACTGTATGCTGCGCGTATGGATAGGTACTAAAAAAACCGCTCATTACACGCCAGGCGTGTTTCATCTTTTGTTTCAACACGATATTATTTCCCACTGGAAGGTTTTTATACAACCGAAGCACAAACAACGCAGTGGTTATACTGTTTAACGAGGAAGTGCTCTAGAAAAGAGGGTTTGTACTAACGAAACTGTAACCATTGCGCAATTTGGTGTCTTAACAACGAAAACGACGACGCCTCAAATTGCCGTCCCTTCAATTTAACGCGCCCTGTTCCCATACTAATAAGCTTTGATGAATTAATTATTTTCGTTTTAATTTATTCGTATTTAATTTAATTATAGATAATATTATGTTAAGTGTAGTATAATGATACATAAAATTGAAATTGAAGCAGCAGGTAGATGTTATGGAGGACAGTATGGTAGAAAAGGGATGAAGATTCATTGTTATAATAACTTATTGACAAAAGAATATAAACAATTTTCTATCTACCTCTATGTGGATATGTAAGTATTAATAAATAAGTAAGAAATCAATTAATACATTTTTTTTCAGATTCAAGAATATTCAAGGCAGGCAAGGACGGAAAATTTTGCATTCTGAAAAAAGAAAGGCAAGCCTAAGTAATGAAATGGATTTGTGTGAAAAAGCGCAAACGAAAAGCTTTCACTGAATCACATTGAGTTTTACGTACAATAAAGTTCGAAAGACAGCTACAAAATCTTTAAATGGGTTCATATAGCTAACTATTTGGTCAATATCAGTAAGTAGTCACTGGTAATGTTATGTAAATAGGTAACTGGTATTAAGAGTGAAAGAGCTTTTAAACTCAATCGTGTCTACGTAACTGACAATAAGGCCTATTTTGCACCAAAGTTCTTATTAATCAGATTTAAAAGCTCATCACGTTTAAGTTCAGCCACATTCTATTTATATTTGAATTCAAACAATTGACAATAATGGGGTGATGTGCTAAACAGGATTAAGCCTTAATTTGAATTTAGAATGTTGGTGCAAATGGTCCTAAATATCTTTGCGAAAAATCTTGTTCTTTAGAAAAGTTTACTAGAAAAAAATCAACGCGGACCAGGCAGCGGACAGGACTCGAACCCGCATCCTCCGCTATCCGGGCGAATGCACTGACCATTATGCTACCACGGCCCTATTAGCCGCGTCGAAATTTTCCTAGCCTTAAGCTGCAAGGCAGCGCCATCTCTTCGCATTGTAGGTAACCCACAATGTCAAATGAATACTTTTTCAAGTATTAAACATTTTTTTTTTTCTAGTAAACTTTTCTTTAGATTTAAACATCTAGCAGTTCAATGCTTAAAAAATAAATAAAATCATAACTATAATTGCTATTTCTTCTTTCAAATGTTTAATACTTGAAAAAGTATTCATTTGACATTGTGGGTTACCTACAATGCGAAGAGATGGCGCTGCCTTGCAGCTTAAGGCTAGGAAAATTTCGACGCGGCTAATAAGGCCGTGTTAGCATGATGGTCAGTGCATTCGCCCGGATAGCGAAGGATGCGGGTTCGAGTCCCGTCCGCTGCCTGGTCCGCGTGAATTTTTTTCTAGTAAACTTTTCTTTAGATTTAAACATCTAGCAGTTAAATGCTTAAAAAATAAATAAAATCATATCTTGTTCTTTGTTTCATTTCTTCGTGAAAAAAGGACAAATATTCAAAAATGTTTCATTTTCTATCAGTATAAAAAATTATGCGAATTGACAAGTAAGTTCTAGTCTTGAATCAAATAAAGCTGTGGTAAAATCGTCAGATAAAAACATAGGTTGTAAGTGTTGTGACAAAATCCTTATCGTCAATTTTGTATAATAGAAAGAGTCTACTATATTTTGATAATAAATCTGATTAAGTATATATTTTTGACGGAAAGAATCGAAGTTTAAAAATATATGGTTTTGTTGATTTCTTATTACCTGCTTTAACAGATAACGATTTTCTGTTGAATTAACCTTTAACTTACAGAAGAGTAGCCAAACAACACTATTCTTTATACTACACCTACACGGAAAGTGTTATATTTTTGTTTTAAAAATGAAGCAGAAAGTACCTCATTACTGTTGTCCGACTAAGCGGGCTGTTAAAGTGTATGAAAGTCCATTTTTAACGCGCTGAGCGGGCAGAAAAGTTCATGAAAATCAACTTAAACGTGTTATTTTTTTATTTATTATTTGTTTATGTTCCGAAGAAGCAAGTGGTCAGTGTGATTGAGCAGACTGCGATCTATTTTTATTTGCTTTCTGAACATTAATTTTCAAAAAAGAACAAAAATTAAAAAGCGCCCTGTTTATTTGAATTTAACTGTTTTTAAATTTGCTTTCCCATCTACTTGAGATGGCGTATATTTATATAATGAAGATTAATTCAAACCGCCAGAATTAAAAGAAACTAAATCAACCATTGAGAACCCATTACCCGTAAAAATTAAAACTTATTAAAGCCCCCAGGCACAAGTTTAGTAACTGAAACAAGTAATATGAAAATTTTGATTAAATAATTTGTTTTTTATTTCCTCGTAAGTATAGTATAAACTTTATATCCCTCGAAAGAAAGTGCTATTCTCAACTCGGGTGTATTAAGGCCCTAGACTGCGCCTCGGGTCTGAAACTACACCCTCGTTGGTAATCAGTTACATTTTCTCAACTCGGTGAACAATATACTATCAGCATTGCGGTCCTTTTATAGTCCCCGCCACAGAGAGAAATTTCACCCCCACTATCTGGACGCTTTGGCGTTCTAGCACCAAGCGATAGGTAAGCGTGTTCCTTTTTCCTGCAATCCGGCAAAATCTGGAACGAACTTCCATCAGCGGTTTCTCCTTAGAGATATGGCGGTCTTTAAAAGGCGGGTAAACCTTTTCCTTCAGAGTTGCCAGCGCATGAGCACCCTTGTACCCTTGGTGCTGCAAGTGTCCAGGGGCGACTGTGACCATTGCCTATAAGGAGGACTATCTGCCTGAATAAACATAATTAAGGTTGTGATCAGAGTAGTCGAGGGAGTGAGAAAAAGTAAATGAACGTCGAGTTTAGGAAGTTAAGAAGAAGGATCTATTCCCATAAGTGTAATAAAACAACTTTATAACCCTACATTGAAAGCTCGGATCTCACATGCTTACGTGCTTACGTTGCAGACGACGCACATGATTGCCGTGAGAACCTTCGATAATCATTTTTTTCTACCCGTAAATAAGTAATTGTAAGGCCGCAGTGCTTCGAAAACAGTTAGGATCGTGATCCCAAGTGTAATTATCTCAAGTAGTAATTTATCGTGAATCTTATGATTTAAGTACTTAAAAGGTGAATTATCAAATTATTTTGGTTGAATTAACAATGCTTAAACATAATAATCAATCTGCAGTATTACTATGTAAATTGTTTAAAGAACGTGAAACAGTTGATATAACATAAAATAAATTTTGACAGACGCAAAAAAACGGAACTTCAATGCATTATTTACTTAAAGATAGAAAATTGCTACTTCAAAGGAAATGTTACAAATTAAAGTCAATAAGGAAGCATCAAATTATTAACCGTCATCATCTTTTCCGCAAAACACTTAATATCTACATCAAATCGAAGCAAGACATAATTTGCAAGCTTAAACCACTACTTCGGGAGCTTAACGAATGACAAATTGTCAACATAGCATCACGTCACTTCACCCATTGCCTTCGACTTTACTTAGGTACATCTGAGATGCGCTGCGTGACCACCAAGTAAGTGGTAAAAAGTGGTCCACTGACCGAGGTAACGGTGCGCGCGCGCAGTTTACCCGAGATTTCACTGTCGTTTTTTGTGGACCACCGCGCAACCTGTCTGTGTTACCTGTTATTCTACCAGGATGTGGACTCCGTTGACTCTTGTGCCCCTTAAAACTAAATCTGATCTAATCAATGAGATAAAATTTTGCTGGAATAAAATCCCTTTGGGGGTTTTTTTTCGATTCTCGGATATAACTTATCTAACAGTAAAATTTTACCCTAACAAAAACGTGTTCTCCACAATATTTACGTCCTTAAATTACTTTCAAATTTCATCTGAGAGTTGCAAAATTTGCTCTTAAAGATATATCCGTAAAATTCTTCCCTAAGAAATATTTATGACATCAGCTAATTTAAACAAAATAGGCATAAACATTTTTTCATATTGTACTTTTTTTATTGTTAAAAGCCCACAGAACTCTTGTTTACTGATGTTATCGACTTGCGTGTGAATAATATTTACTTCACATGCCAATTATTCGATATGACCGTCCATTTCGAATGAAAAACGTGTCAATCGTTATTTAACGATCGACACCAAGATAAAGTCTACATTGATAGAAAAAACTGAAGCCAACATTAACTATTGTATATAATTGCTATTTTTATTTAGTGTATGTTCACTTGCTGAAATGAAGTAAAAAAAGAGGATCTTCTTAAATGTATAACACATTTTTGTTTTTTGTTAAAAAAGACGAATGAAATCGTAGGTAAGTATTAATTTAAAAGAATATTAAGTAAGTAAAAACGCACATTACAAGAAGTCGTTAAAGTGACAAAGTTTACCCGGTAATTTTATTTATTAAGTATAGGTAATGCCTTTATCTGTAAACATAGAAGTAGTAAATAAATACTTAAAATGACAAAAAATGCAAGCTTAAATAAGTTATAGTATAGTAATTGCAGTTACAGCCAGGGCCGCATTTAAGCTAGGGCAGGCGCCCAGGGGCCAAAGCCCCGCTACATAGAGAGAGGGCCTACACAACAGAGATTAAAAATAAACTTCGACAGGTCACCAAACCAGGGGAGGCAAATTGTAGGAGGTCCGGCCTAGATATTACCCACTCCTTTGTTGCTCCAGGGCCCCCACATCCCTAAATCCGGCCCTGGTTACAACTATCTTAATGGAAACACATTAGCGTGAACCCTTAGCTTTGCTCTATTGTACATTGTATAAAGAAATAATGGATATACTTCGCAATTAATTAACATAGTACAGGAAACGACAAAAACTTCCTTTCTCTGAAGTGTTGAATATGTGCGTAACTCATAAATAGGTTAGTTACTGTGCAATCAATTAGTAATTTGGATTATAAATCTTATAATTGAAGGATATTAATTAAAAACTATTAACAACCAAATTACTTATGGTGTGGTAGTTAGTAAACTTCCCTATTAATAGATGTAATTGGAATTAGTTGCTTGTACTATTTTGATATAACTGTTAAAGCTTGTTGGTAAAAATGGTAAAAACGCCCCACTGCTCTATTGAAATTTCATAAGACCTAATTAAAATTCTTTTTATCCGTAAACCACAGAGCCTAATAAAATGATCGTTAAATGTTCTACGAACCTTTATACATACCTATCTTATACGTAATCCCCAAATTTTAGATTTAGCCAATTCTGCTAGCTACGTAAAATTCAAATCAAATTCTTTCAGTAGTCTTTGATTAGCGAATTTACGTTAAGTGCTTAATACATTATTTATTAAATATTACAACTGATTTCAGAATATAAGTTTAAAAGCTTCTTTATGTCGACTAAAAATGTCAGATTTGCTATATTCCAAGTTTATAAGTAGATAAGGTGAATACAATATTATTTATCGATGATTGGTGATAAAGGTTGCAGTAAGGCCCCAGCCCCTCTAGCATGACCACCGAAACGGGATATGATAAAGCGATATATCGGCATTAACTGTCAGATTACTATGGAGTTTGACAGTAGTCTGACAGTTAATGTTGATATATCGCTTTATCATATCCCGTTTCGGTGGTCATGCTAGAGGGGCAGAGTTTGATTTGTGATATAAATACAACACATGCTGGTATGAAAATATTAATATGTAAATATAATAAATATATTACCTTGTGTAAGTAAATCGAAATAAACAATATAAATTCCAAACTCCTACAAATGCAATGTGTTCACAAAATATTATCATATATGTTTTTTTTATGTTAGTTATCATGAAAGTTTAAAACAATATAAAATTAAATTCCTTATAAAATTTATTGTTATATTTCATTTTCAGAGGATGGTATCTAAATATCTTTATTTATAGCTTGATAACTTAATTGATTTAAAGCCAATTATGTTATTTCCTAACAAACTTATATTTATACGTTAATCCTTCTTCTTCTTTCTTTACTTCTTAATAGCTCAGCTATGCTTGTCACACAATTCTGCCAATTTCACGTAGATAATCACTACACGTCAGGGATTCTTAGTAAAATAATTATGAAAAAAAAAGTAAAAAATGCTAAGTGGTAACAATTTCGATTTGATTTTTAAGGTTGCCAGCTATACCTACCTACTTATCTATTAGCATTAGGTACATGATTAGGTTATTCCTCTAAAAAAAATCTTTCGCTCTCTCTCTCTCTCTGAAAAGGTCAACTTAAGCATTGAAGTTAAATTTGTATGAGCAGTGTCCATCACACATAATTTCGTGCAGAGGTCATGCAGGTATGCATTGACGCACGTACTGGCATGCCCTTACTATGTTCCCCCAACATCACACTAAACCTGCAACTTTCACTTTTGACTCGAACGGACAGTTTTCATACTGTTCTGTGTACTAATCGGATAATCAGGCACCTATAAATTAAAGGTGCCTGACCAATCAACCACCTTAACTCAAAAATTTATACTTAAAACCTACCGAAATTGCAGAGTAGTGGTGACAACCACCAACCTGATAAAATAAATAATAAAAAATAATACAGAGCCACCAACTTTTCTTCATTTTGTTACTTTCGTAATAACTTCGTCTTATAAAAAAATAGCTTTTTCTTCAGTATTTCCTTATTACAATTTAGAGTCTGCTAGCACCTACTATGACGAATATTTGAATTTGGAAAATTAATTAATTTGTGTGATTACTGGAAGGTTATGATAACATGAAAAAGATGCGAAAAATTAATGATGATCTAAAGTAACAAAAATCTTTAGCGCTTATACCAACCTAAAAACTTTGTATTTGCACAAAAGAGCATCACGCTTAACTAAATTTTCACACTCATTCAACATAAAAAACAAGGTAGGAACATTAAACTTAACGAGTGGAGCATGATTTTTATTTGCTAATTTCTGCTAGATCCTAATTCGTAATCCGTAGAATCCATTAAAACAACGCTGTTGTAAAACGGAATGTCGCAACAATTCACTACAGTCAGCCTCGGACTTAGAGTACCTACACTTTCATAGTTTCCGATGCCAAAAAAAAGGAGAACAAAACGACTTTCTTTTTTTTTGTTTTAATACTATCGAGGACATTAGTAAGGGCCTGTTTGTTATTCTCTGACGCGACGACATACTCTTCTAGATATTTCCATGTGTCGATACAACACGCGAGGGAATAAAGTGACGGACAAACAAATTCCTGCTTCGACTTACAATGACGTACCTTACGTGCCAATAAAATAATAAGTTTTTAGGTTAGCATTGCTAAGCGAAATCTAGATAGTAGAACAACATACCCAAACAGTGATATTATTAAATACTAAGTACCTATACGAGTATATATGAAAAAATTAAAATTAAGTATATGAATGAGATGTTGAATTTTTATTTTTTATTTTAGTACAAAACATTGGGTTTGTTTTTACTTACCTAAATACAAAAATTCAAGTCTTTTAACTAGTTCTGCTTTAACTTTTTAGAATCACGAACCGCTCTCCATAATTAATAAATTGCAACGATCCCTATCAAATAGAATTTTACGAAAGAAGAATAAGCTACTAATAAAAATAATTTTTGTTTGTAATTTTGTTACACTTGCTAAGACCTACTACAGAGCTACTGCGGACCTCAATACATACGCTGCAGACTCCAAACATAAAGCCTTACTTTACTTTTTACCTTAGTAGGCAATAGGAGGATATTCTATGAACTCTACATAAAACGTAACCTAGAAATGACATAGACCTCGGTCATATGAACTCGTTCTCCGATATTACAAATGCGAATATAATACACTTATGTTATCAACACTATCATATATTACACTGCAGCCTGTTTTGCCACTGTCACAGTCACATAAAGTGTTTATGGTTTTTTGCAAAGAACGGATATAACTTAGAATTGAGTAAGTAAAATGATAAAATTAACGAGTTTACACAACGATATTAAGTTAAGTTTTATGTTTTAGTTAATAAAATATACCCATCATGTTTTTTTTTATATAAATATAAATATTTACAACAATCACACCAATCAGCCTAGCCCCAAAGTAAGCACTGCAGTCCTGTGTTATGGGATACTAGGGTAACAGATAGAATACATATACTATACATATATAAGTATATTTATATAGAAATACATATATAAACATCCATGACTGGAGTACAAATGCTCGTATTCATCACACAAACATCTGACACCATGAAACCCGGCGTATAAACCTCTCTGCCACAAAGGTTTTCATAATAATTAAACAATAAGTCGTTGTTTTGATCCCTTTCGAATAAGAACTTCACCTACTCGACATATTAAAATACCTTCAAACATAAGTACTTTAACATGGGTAGGTACGTCATATATCACGTGAAAAAGAGAAAACTGAAACCTTTTATCAAAAAGGTACAGAGATTCTTAAGAGTCGCTGATAACCCATATTTAGATATGATAATTCAGATCGACCTTGCAAGATTGTCGACTACGAATTTCGGTATACAAGACCTACTTAAAACCTTGTAGTAGCATCTTATACACCTTATTATAAACATTATAAGATTTATCTTCGTATCTCCCTCCCTTTAATATAGGGTACCCACTGTACTGTACATTTTTGTTTGCACTCAGATACTATAGCCGCAAAGATATCATAAAAATATCTTACGTTGACAAAGGTTATACAAATTTAATCTTTCTAATAATATCGTAATTTTATAATTTATTCAAAGTAAATTTATCTCGATACGAAAATGTCTCCATACCTTGAAGTCTTAAAAAAAAAAATATCAATGCTTGCGACTTGCATAAAGTTTGTTCTAATTTCTATCATTTGTTTTCATCGCCAGATACGAACATAAGGTTAAGAACTATTAAGTTTAATGTTACCTGTATTGGGTAATCTTAAATAATATTTTCGATATTTCTATACTTAATTGCTTAAGTAACTAAGTAGGTACAGCATTGAGAAGCGATCTTAAAAATATAACATTTTTAATAACTTTATAGTTATTCTTGTGTTAGCTTTTGCTTTTAAAGCACACAAATTTCATAAACTGGTGAAGATGTTTTCAATATTTGCAAACCATCTATATTTTTCTTGAATTCTTGTGAATGCATTCCGTATTCTTGAAAGATTTATTCTTTATAATAAATTAAATACTTACAACTTTAATTAATTCAATGGGTACTCAACCGACCATTGCAGATGCGGCATATAAGTAGTCGAAAACTTACCTGTAAAAGAAAAGAAACCCTTGAATTATAAAAAAATCTTCATCATATATTTTAATGTAAGTAACTTTACAAATATATTAAGGTTATTTAGAAATAAACTTATGAGGACTGAATATTTTGTAGTTTACTAAAATTGCATCGTATATTTCGAGACGTATAATACTAAGATACTATTTAAGAATCCGAGTGCAGGTGCTCACATTTATTAATCTCAAGTCACGCCGATGAAGTTAAATACACTGGTGCGCCTTGAGGAATCTATGTCTTTTATGTATTGTTTGACCTTATGGAATTATAAAAAACATTAATTTGCGAGTCAATTTCATTCCTACAATAGTAACGTAAGCTAAATAGATTTCCAAAAACACGTATACAAGCTAATATTATCATCAACTTCAGAAAAATTGTTAGTTATGTCATCAACTTGTTACACAATTGGCAAAGAATAGTCATTGATTTCGCAAAGATACACACAGGAAACCCACCTCGTAATAATGATGATAAGCGCTTTGTTCCATCAGATAGACGCTGCTGGTAAAAACTACATCATACCAAAAATTACGCGCTTATGATATAGTTACATATATATATATATATATATATATATATAATATACAGAAATATGTGTTACTATAAGTAAAGACATTTAAAGGTTTAACCACATAGCTTTAGATAAAATATTTGATAGTAGATTTTACGCAAGTTTAAAATTTAACTCCTGAAACAGCTTCTTAAATGGTTCGTTAGATAAGATAATATTATGTCATCAGTGATGACTTGAAGATACATAATTATTTTTGCTAAGTTACTTTTCTGTAATAATTCCAATAACTATTTTAATGAGATAGGTTATGATCGGAAAATGTCAAATTCTTGGTAATATCTTTGCTGAAAAACAATATGACAATACATTGCATAAACCAACAGGCAGAGTGCTTTTGTTTCTAATAATGCATTTGACAGCCCTGTTTAACTTTCTTTGCAATCTGCAAGACAAACTTAAAACATTACCCCTAGTACGACAATAGAATTCGAACAGTTTGCGAGATTTTTAGATCTCGTTACGTCCATTATGGCGACATTACGCACTCGCAAACTGTTCGAATTCGACATTGGTTCGTGCTAAGGGTACTGATCAAAATTCAATATGGTTTATTCAGTTAACTCAGTCGTCTCTTGTTGTGTATGTTAATATTAAAATAGACATTAAACATTATCACATAACTTTATTTTCTTACATAATATAAATTCTGTTAACATCAATAAACGGGCCCCTCTTTCTTGGATCTAAAAGCGCCAAGAAAATGGAGTATGTACCTACTTAAAGAAAAGTTTGCCTTTGTTATTTACTTTCGCTTACAGCCTAGACTGAAGATATAAATCAAATATATCTCTATCTCATTTTCGCTTTTCAAATAACTGTCGAAACACTCGTATTTCAATCATACTATTTACAAATAACTATTTTCACACGGGTTGTCATAAGAAGAACAATACATGCGTAGGTACCACGACTACATTATGAACACGCATAAATTGTGCCCAGATGTCTAGATTACGAAATAAATACATGCAGCAAGTGTACATAATTCGTGTGTGGGTAGCTTATCAGGAATTCTTTTATTAATAATTGAGTGGTAAGCAAACAAAATATTTATTACATATACTGTTAGTGAACAGTAGCTGCGGACGTGGGTTCATTAACAAAACCTACGGACATAATATCAGGAAGAGGTTTAGGAAACATTTTTGGAAGATCACTTTATCAATCAATTAAGACAACTAAAATAGGAAAATCATATTAACTAAAATGACATGAAACATCAACGTAAGCTGATTACGAATTCGAAGCAAAAAAACAATTATGACGGTTATTTTCTGCCTTTCGATCGCCGTCGCGCTATTTATAATCTACATACTTATTCTGCCTACATTTTTCATACAAACAGAGCGTGAAAAAGGACCTTGCCAAGATGAGAGTGATTAGAGTAACACGTAGGTTAGGTACCGAAGTTTTAGTTAATAAGTTTCGTCAGTTTGTCTTTTTTGTTGAGTAACCTGTTTTGATATTATTATATTAGAGTTGTGTAAAAATACCTAATACTTAGAGATTTTTTTTCATTCTTGATGCGGCATGATCTCAATTAATTTGCTAAATAGGAAAAAATCAAATACTTATTTTCATTTCTAAGGACTGAATCTAATCAACTAATTCATGGTTAAAGAACAATTTAATTAATACGCAGATTTTTATTTGTAAGTATTAAATAAGACGTCTTTTAAACGATTGCAAAAACTTAAACCACTTCTACTAAATCATTGCACGTTATACATTCACAGTATCGTTGTAACATAATTAACTACGATTAAGCAACAATTCATTCGACAAATGTTGTCAACCCTGTAAGTGTGTAGGCGGTAATAATACGATGCCTACTATTGTTCGCCAAGTTACTACAACCTAGAACTTAACTCGATCGAGACAAGTGTGACCACTTTCTATTGTAATGACCTTATCGCTCTAACAACAATGTGATGAGTGCAGCCCATAACCGATAAAGCTGATTCTAAAACAATAACAATAATACCTATCAGAATGTGCTTCGTGTCAATCCTACCTACTATTCAAAGTAAAATTTTAAAGTCGTTTATTTGCAATTTACATCTGTTCACGTAAATAACAATCAAGTAAGAAATTATCAAATCACACTAATATTATAAAGGCGAAAGTTTGTCAGTGTGTATGTTTGTTACTTCTTCACGTCTTAACGGTTGGAGCGATTTCAATAAAATTTGGTATGGAGCTAGCTGACACCCTGGATTAACACATAGGCTACGTTTTACTGCGGGAAAATATCCCTAATCAACCGAGGGTAACACCGCGGGGCACAGCTAGCTATAAATACAAACTCAGCTAACTCGATTTCCATACGTTGTCCACGTTTTTTCTTCTTGATACGTACGCGGTACATCAGCACAGGAAACCGTAGTTACGTAAGGAACCGCTTAAATTATAAATCGATACCTCCACGCGTCTCTGAGATAAAAGGTCTTGCTATACAGACAGGCAGGCAGACGGACAACAAAGTTATCCGATAAGGGTTCCGTTTTTTTCTGTTTGGGGTAAGGAACACTAGAAAAAAAAATATAACTTTAGGTCGTTTAAAATCAAAAGAATTTAAATAAATAAAAAATACCTGACTGAATAAAATATTTTTACCAAAAAAGCTATCTCTTATCGTACCACAGATAAAAAGCTCTCCAACAAACTTTTATCAGCTTTTTTAATCTTTTTATCATTTAATTAAAAGAAGAGATGCGAAGTATGCTAGTGGCAGCTTTTGAGTCACAGACCCTCCTGCCAGAATATTACTAAAACTTTAATTTTATAAAAGTTCCTTAAAATATTAAACTCTGGTTCTCTTTTTACAGAATAAATCTAATATATTAATATTAACAACACTAAAATAGGTCTTTCCTGCTGTTTATAATGCTATCATGCTTAACTATCGAAGACATTTTCATAAATTTTGATTTATATAAAACCGGCCAAGTGCGTGTCGTACCACGCGCAGTGTAGGGTTCCGTAGTTGCCTGTAGTTACCACTTGAGTCTTTATTTTCCATATCGGAAATAAGAAAACCCAGTAAATATCAATCGTTGTATCTCAACTGTAAAGTCAAACTGCGTCTCAAACTCAATTCGATCTTATTATTTTTTTAAATACAAATGATAACCGCCGATTTTTTTTATTTCCGCCCAGGCGAGGGAGCGGGTGTGGAATCCTCATGGATACCCTACAACCGGCTGTAAGGTTATGTCAGACTTTTACTGACTAAAAGCAGCTGTTGGTACTCGCGGTAGCGTTGTGGAACTAATGATATTTTATTGTGGTTTTTAAATAGTTATTTTTTTAGATTTTGTTGCAATGCAATGTGTTACGCTTCAGTAACTTCATCTATGTCACTATTAAGGTTTTCTTCTAAGGAATTTCCAAGATCCAAGATCTTTAACCAAAGTTGAACGACTATTACTCTTAAACTAACAAATCTATCTTAATCCCTAAAGTTTTTCTTAAAAGTTCAATTAAGCTGTTATCGTGACTTTTTTCAGGTTTTACAAACCAACAGTTTAGCTTTTAGAAGGGCGGGGGGGCGCCCTACTCGAACAAAAATCAGATCTTTAAAGTTCAATATTTCGCAAACGGAGGATGGGGTACATGATGATAAAAAAAACATCCTAGGTTACACACTAAAATTTTTTTTCTACCATTTTGTCGGCGTAATCGATATACATATCTCCACAAAATTACAGCTCTCTACTCTTGTGCTAAATGATAATAGTCTTTAAGCAAAACCGGGGACGGACAGACGGACATGACGTAACTATAAGGGTCCTTTATCAGGACTACGGAACCCTAAAAAAGGACATTTAAGAAGAACAATGGCAACTTTGTATCGTTAATTATCGTTATATTATCGTTAATTGGTTTGGTCGCAAAAATAAAAAAGCAACATCAGTCTCGTGCAACATTCGATTGGAACGGAGTTAAAATAAAAATAAGTATAAGTACACACAACACTCCACGTAACAACTAAAAGTTGTGACGGAAACTTATAGTGTTTTTCGCCTACTCCCCGTTATCCGTCCGTTCCCATCCGTTCAATCCGTACCGTCCGAAAAGGAACTGAAAACCTGAAGGAGGTGAAATAGGTAGCAATGAAAGTTTGAATCACGGAACACAGACCTCTTTCTGTGTTCTGTGGTTTGAATAGTAAAAATATATGATTTGCTGACAAAGCTGGCACAAGTTAGTTAGTTATATTTCGATATATCTAAAAGATTTTTCATAAAATAAGTACTATACCTAACAACCAATCTAGAAAACTTTTATTGATAATAATATATCAATTTACGGACTAGTCAGTTATTTCCCACCATTAACTTTCACTGTAGAAACAGCATACGGCACCTATAACAATCTGCAGGTCCCGCCACGTCACAACCTGTCTGCCACAGACTTATTTTTAACCGACTTCAAAAATAAGAAGGTTCTCGATTCGGTCAGTATGTATTTTTGCGAAACAAATTAACTAAGAGGTTTCATGACATAATGAAAGTACAACAAGCAATATAACTTCAGTAATTTTACATTTAATTCAAATGCACTCTTAACTTTAGCTCTACTTGTAATTAATGATTGCTTGTTAGAGATAAAAAACAGATACCTACTAAAATTTAGACAAACATATATTTAGTACGATCGGTTTTAACTATCTCCAGCGAGTGATTTGTTGAATCTTACTAATAATTTAAAATTATAAATATAATTTTATTTTAAAACAAGCTTGTACTTAGATATTCTAACACTACGGCCACACTGTCGCGCTATCGCGAACATTTTCCGTTTTCACGACAAGTCGTGCCGAGCAATAGTTACATTTAAGTACCGGGTCAGAAATGTCACTATTGCTTGATTAGATGCGTGGGGAAACGGCAAATGTTCGAGACAGTGCGATAGTGTAGCCGTAGCATGCAGAGAAGAAAACAAAATAAAAGCTTAAGAATGATGTCACTTCACTAAGCATAGTAATCATGCATTGTCATCCAAATCCAAACTAAACGCGTAAACAAAGTTTCAACTCAATCGGTTGAGCATCACTGATTTAAAATTCTATTGCAATACTTGACCCGAACATACCTACATACCTCATACATTGCAAGTTCAATTAATTAAGAAAAATACACAATAATAATGAATACATACTGGAAAGTGAAAATGATGCACCATTCTATGGATGGTGTTGTAATAATTATGTGATTACGGCGTGAAGGGGCCGTAACACCACCGTCGCCATGGCAACGCTCTGATAAAGACCACGAAAGTGAAAATGGGGTCAACAACCCGCTCCACTTCTTTTAAAACTCCTCGTAATCTTTACTGAATGCTAATGAATTATCCACTAGTGAATTTGGTAATGAGCTGTGATAATGTTGGGCGGTCAGATCATCCCATGGAAACTTTGTGGATTGAACACTTATAGCATAAAAAAATAGCAAATCTGTTATGAAGTGTATAAAAACTTCAATATTACCCATCAAATTATTTGTTTAATAGCCAACCTAAGATAATGTTGATATTTTTATTTGTTCATAACTATGAGTAGCTGCACACCATGTGATTCAGAAAGTCAAGATAAATAAGGTTTTAATCCCCACCAATTAATGTTTAGTGCATACTTGTGAAGATTTCCAAATATGTATATAAAAACTATGGTCCTCCAGCACGCTAGCCAATACAGCGGCTTTACTAAAAAAATAGGAACAGCAGTGAATATAAATATAAAACTATAACAAAAGGAAAAGCTAGTAAGTTGTAAATTCTATAAAATTAACAGAAGTTTCAACTATCACCCATCAGCGAGCAAGCGAAAGTCTAAGGGAAAACACAAAGCGAATGAAATTGCTAATCAGTATCTCATTTCATTGCCAGCAGAAGCGCGACAAGTATGCCAAATATACGTTTCTTGTCTGCAATAACGGGATTCAGCGGAATTTTTTTTCTTAGCGTCCCCTCGTTGCTTATTGTTGAACGCAATTCTGCATTCATGCAATTTTAATAAGGTCAACAGTTGTCAAGATCTGGAGGAATATGATTTTCACTGTTACCTACTTTCGTGAAAACAACGGCAGAATAGTCTAGCTAGAACTTCTTGAAGCAAATTTATAGTTTACAGATATTTTTTTAATTGGAGAATTAAATATTTACATTTAACAATAATCTATTTTAAGACACCTACGATGAACAAAAAATTTATAAAATAAGGGTTTTTTTTAAATCAAAATCCTAGAAAATAACTTCTCCATCAGATGGATATTCAGGGACTATTGAATATTAACCGAAAAGTCACATCAATATTAAGTTGATTTTGTTTACCTTGTTGATAGATTGCCAGTCAATCGGCTCTAATGGTATCGGATACAGCGTCATATATCTTGATTCCTAGGTTTTCACTACCTGACCGATAAAGTTTGCAGATTACACATTTTGTTTTACGTTCCCCGATCCAACAGCATTCTATAGCGTCGCAATAAAGTTGTTGTTCATATTGAACTTTAGTGCCGTTTCCTGTGCAAATACGTGGTAATTGTATAAGACGGTAATCAATGTTCCACGAACAGGACATGCCGATTTGGCTTCGCTGAGGATCAGAGGTCAATCATAATTGAATCAACTGGACGAGACCTCTTGCTATATCGGGCCACTCTTACTTAACATACGTTTTATTTCTTTAATGTCAGTATTTCATTTGAGACTGAAAAATATTGATACGATCTAACTAATAGTCAATCGTTCTACGTTACGTACTACGTTTTCGTGCTATAAGAATAGTTTCATTCATTTCACACACAATTACCTTATCTATCTTTTACATGAGTACAATTCAAGTTCGAGCTAAGTTCAAAATATAATTCAAAAATGTTTGAACGGACATTCATTAGTAAAACTAAATATTCTACGACTAGCAGCTGCAAAAACTTTGTACTGCTTACTTAGTCCGGGAATTTCGAGTTATTCAAACACGGAATAAACAACTGAAGACAAGGACTGAAGGTTTTTTAGTCTTTCAATCAGTCAACGTAAAATACAACCATCTGTTGTGTACTAATCCTTTTGGAAAATAATAATTATGTTTACTAAATTTCAGTCTGCTAAGTTGTGGGCTGGGTGACTACATAGTTCATCATAATCTTTATCGAGTTCTCCATTCACCCGTATTAATATTTCCTTTTCAGACTACTTTTATTCTACTACAAGACTCTACTAGTTAAAATTTTCACAGATTATGTATTTCTGTTGCTGCTATAACAAACGCTGCTATGGGAATTAGCGAAAAAAGTCTTTTTTGCGAGTCCGATTCACATTCAGTGAGTTTTTTATAAATTCGGGATACAGGTACCAAACGTCATATTAACTTATAATTATTCATAAACAGACTGTCTGTCATTTTAAAACAAACAATTCACTAGATGATTGGTTGCCTCGAGTTCTCTAGATCCAATCAACACTTTGGCCGACACTTTGATGACTGGCCTTTGCAAGTATTGATTAACTTTCAAAATTGTTTATCAGACGGCTACATCGCGTTACCACCATTTCCTAGTCTTATAGTTATCTTATTTAAAAAAAAAAAACATAATTTTGGTTAAAAAATAGCTTTAATTATTATTCAATTTAGATCTACAGATATCTTAAGTACGTATTGTGGCTGAAAATTTTGCGGAAAACTCCTAAGCAATGAGACAACCCTAAAATACTCGCAAAGTCCGGCTACACGTGTCGAGTAATATCTACTCCTAATTTCGGTGTCGTGATGAGAACGACACAAAAGTAAAGAGATAACGTCTCCATTGTAAAACAAGTTAGTTACGTGTTCGGAACTTTTGTGTTTAACGTCACATTTGTTAGCTGTTTAGAGTAAAAATGTGTTATACAAATCTATATTATTGAAGAACAACAATATTTGCGCTCATTTAATTCGTGAAAACATCCCTAACTTCAAAAGTATTTATATTATTCTTGTAAATGTTTGAAGTAAAACTTGCTTACACTAAAAGTAGCCAAAACTAAAGTAAGTTACAGTATTGTTATTCATACGAATTTCTCGAAATTTTCTGCCACGTGCAACAAAATTAGGGAATTTATTGTTGTTTACTGTGATTTCATGCCTGCACTGCACAACCTCCATTCTAGATCAAAATCAACGATATTAAAATTTAATATAGTTAATATTTCACTGTTGATAGAGATACAAAGAAAGTTTTCTCAATACTTCGTACACATCCGTTCTTCGCTGTTAACGTAATTATGTGAACATCACGATGTGAACATAGCCATAGACTGCAACATTAGATACGCCCTATGTTGCGATTAAGCACAGTCCATTTGAACATTGGCTGTAATGTTATACTATAGCCTCATACAGTCTGTTCGACCATTTCAACAGAGTTTCAGAATTACTTTAAGGCGTATGTGTACACGCAAATTGGAAGAGCATTTTGAGTAGGGGTGAAATATGCAGTACTGTATTTTATGAATTACACTTGCAATAATAAGGCGATTTCGTAGCGAATTTAAAAGTTTGTATGCGCGAGAAAAAAACGTGCTGCGTTGGGAAAAGCACAGAAAAATATACTGTTTCATAAATTTTATTGAAAGTATTTGTAATATATAATTTATTTTATAAAATACATATCTATCTCAGAGAAAACAATATGTTGTTTTAACCCACAAGTTCAGAAACTGGAATAAATAGGAAACAAAAAATATATATTTGATATAAGTTTACTCAGCCCATTTAAACATAATGTTTTAAAGATTTATAAGACAAAGCCATATGATGACAGATATACCATCTGTCAGTATTTACATTTGCGATTTCTATCATAAATTTTAAAAACAGGCCAAGTGCGAGTCCACCTTGCGCACGAAAGGTTCTATACAATAAACAGTAAAATGTCTTATGTTTTCCTTTTAACTTACAGAGTGCATTTTTTATTAATTTCACATTTTAACTAGTTTCGATTATCAGATTGATCCCGTTACAAAAATGGTCTAAAAATGACAACTTTGACGGCACCCCATTATTGTAAATAAAAAACAATAAGGTAAACCAAACAAGATGTTTTAATTATTATGAGTGTAAATTTTGGTAAGCAATCAAAAAGTCTTTCGCTTTTGTTCTTAATTCAAATAGCAATGGCAGACAAAACTTTATTGGCAATACGTTCCATTACTCAAAAATCCTACTTCCTTCTAATATTATGAATGTGAAAGTATATATTTTTGTATGTTTGTTACTCAATCACGCAAAAACTACTGGACTGATTAGGATGAAATTTTACACACATACAATTTACAGCCTAGAAAGAGACATAAGATACTTTTTATGCCGGAAAAATCAAAAACCTGGGTTGTAAAATTAAAAGTAAGTTTTTGGGAAACCCCTCAGTTACCCAAAAACTTAAGTTAACGCGGTCGAAGTGGCGGCAGGGCCGCTAGTATCCAATAAGTTTCGATCGCAAACGCTTAAAAAACTTTCGCTTCTAGCGAATACATAAGTCACGTTGCTGACAAGCAAATTTGCAATAATTTCACTGACACACCGGGTATACGAGTATCTCGACGCCGCGCCGCAGACAGATGCGCTTTTGCGCAAGCCAGCGCACTGGCCGATCATCGTGCGTACCTCTATTATGAATGTAGGGTTTGCAGAATTATAATATTGACCAGCAAACCCGACCAACGTTGTTCTGCCCTATGAAACTATAAAAATCCTAAAACCGGACTGCAGCGGCATCGATCGGGTACAGTTTAGTTAAATTAAGAATATAGAAACTTTCATATATTCTTTTCCTTAAGAACCTTCTTCAAAGTATTAAAAAAAATGGTTTGGTTTTATGAAACCACGTTACAAGTGAAACTTTTAAAGTGTTTTACATAGCCTTATTTTTTTTCGGATCGTAGGCATTTAACTGATTTTTTTAGAAAATTATTCGAAGTTGATGTTACTCCGGCTTATAAAAAGTAGGATAAAATAAAAGAAAAGTCCTTCCTCAGCTGGGAATTGAACTGGGATCGCTCGCGTGGCAGGCGAGCTTTCTTTCTACCACTGAACCACCGATGTTTGTTGAAAAGGTCTGAATTTTTCAATAACAATAAAAAATGCAATGCTAAAAACAATAAACACTAAAGATGAACGCAAAAAATTGGGGGGTTGTAATATAAGTTTCATTCCAAAAACTTTTAAAAATAGACGGCTCAATAGGTAGTCATAGGAAATAGAAATTAAATGTGAATTATAAACTATTAACATTAAATGAAGTTAATCATGAAGCTCACAAATAAAGTCTGAATAATTTTCTTAAGCTTACGATAATTTGCGTAAGTATGGTATGTCTGATACGCAACCCTGCCAGTAAATGGCTTGTCTGACCTTTTCCGTTGTCCAGGAATTGGGTAAGAAGCGTTCACATCAAATGACCACACCTAACATAGGCAACAGCGAACATACCGATCGGAGATTACTATCCTACTGCATGTTGAATAATGTGAAAACGGTTGTGCATTTTATATTACAAAATAGTATTTTTAGCAAAAGAGGTAGAGAAGAGCACAAAGTCACAAATCATCCCATCACTAACTTATCGTAAATAACTGATCTATCACCGCGTAAGTTACAAATGTATTTTTGAAGTGAAACTTCTTTACGCACGCTTGACTTGGGGGGTAAGCTGGCGAAAGCGTTACGCGTCACGAAAAGTGTGATCGGGCGAGGCGAACGGGAGTTGAGTGGGGGATATAAGCAAGAGAAAGCAGTGCGCGCGCACATTTTCTTTCTCTCTTTCTCTTATAGCTAGTAAATGAAATATGTACATACGTACATATGACAGAAACAAAACACCACCAAATAATAGTCCTACCTCTCTTTTGAAGTACTTATTATACTACTTTAAATGTTTGTGACTTGTGTTATACAATTGATCCTTCAACAGTCCGTAATGAACTCTTTAATTATTATATTTAAATCATCAAGGCAAACACTTGTAATAACTAATAAGTATTCATTCCTTAAGTATACCTGTTTAATCTATGAACAGAAACAATATAGAACTGTGAATTAAAGCTTGCAAGGTCTACATAGTAAGTATAGCAAGCTGCATTCTTCCTGGCTGCCGGACCACCTTGAATGCGGTCCGATTGTTTATTAGTCGAGAATTCCAAGAAGCCAGTTGCCAAATATCAGCGATTGTAATCGTTAAAACCTACTCTGTTCGATTGAGAGCTTTTAAATGAATTATTAACGCTCTGTTGTTATCGAGGAATCTTTAAATTATTACATAATTGCTACAAAGCTTGTTCTTTCTCAAATTCTTACTAATAATGAAACCATTTTTAGTAACGAGATTTTTAAGGATGTAGTTTTTCAATCAAATTTATCAAACTTTTATTGAAAAGCTCTTATGAATCGATAACTTAGATGAAAATCTTCTCAATTTTCGTATTTAGGTATGTTATCTTTAATAGAGAATGGACGTAAAAACGCATCATTAAATAAATTGTTTATGTCTGCTGTTTTATGTGTCGTATTGTGGCATCTCGCGTCTCAAAATAACACGTACGGTCTCTCCAATAAAGCTTTTAGCTCAACAACAAACTTTGTAACAATCATCTTTATTAGTCGAACTCGTAAAATTTGTTAAGCCTGCGCACTTTGAAGTGAACTATGAAGAAATCATTACGTTTTCCAAGAAGTAGGTAATAAAACAAAATACGGTCTTGGAAATTTCGAGTGCGCAACCAATTGTTTTTTTTTCTCTATCTCAGTTATAGTGAAAGTCTTTAATTAACGAAGACATAATACCTACCTAATCTTAACCTTAACACCAGCACCGATCACTCTAAAAACGTGTTTATTTCATAGTCAACTTTGCGAACAAAACTTTATTAGTTACCTACCTAATTTTTCGTAAGTAAAGCTAAAAATAAAATTCGAGCACACCCCTTCAACCTTTATGGATGAAATCAAGCGAAGTAACCTCTTTATTTTTTATATTCCATTCGTGTAGACAGTTAGAATTCATGTTTGCACACCTCCCCCGTGTGTGTTTAATTAACAATTCACCTGCTTGCGAATTCGCAACGGGGGCTTTGCGCGCAAAGTAAACAACGTTTGTAGAAAATAAATGTCTCTCTCGACTGCCAGATTATGACACAAGCACTCTACGAAACTTCGGCTTCAATCGCCCTTTCTGAATTATATTTTCCCTGTTTATGTTATGATGATGTTGATTTTACATCTTTTTTCAAAAATTCTATCTAAATGTGTGTATGAGTCCTTAACCTGTATTAGGGCTGCATCTTTCACTAGGTTTCTACAATTAGAGCTTATAATTTTTTATAGGTATTTTTTCTTATCCTGTTAAAGGTCATGTAGGTCAATTCGTTATTATCGTTATTACATCACTCACACTTTTTGCTAATGTAGGTGTTCACTCTACCGAGATCGGCGTAACGTGAAATTATATATTTACCAATATTGCTCATGCAGACATCATTATTATGTCTGCGTGCTCACTTATCCACATTTTGTACACACTGACACAGATCTTGTGACTGAAACATTGAAAAACTTAATGTGGTGAGGTAATATTTGAATTGATTACACGCTCGGCTGGCGTAGCGGCGAGCGATATGCATTACATTGATATACGTTTAATTATCTCATTAATAATGACAGCTTAAAGCTAATACTATAGATGTTTTGATTATTTATACGCCCAGATAGAGCATTCCAAATAAATCACGCAAAGAAAATGGCTCATACTAAAGTAATCAGTGTGTGCGAGCATATCTACCATATGTAGTAGATATTTTTTGTGGCGCTTCCGTGCAGTTAATACGGTCTCTAGGGTGAATATATAATCTAAGGCTAGATGCAAACTACAGAGTCTATCTTTCATCATCACTTGGCCTAGGTCCACTATGTCCACGTTTTTAATTAGTTTCTATTTGACCTATAATACCTATATAATAATAATAATAATAACCATTTATTTCAGGCATACTACCCATATTACATACAGAAATAGAAAAATAAATAAAAAATGATAATCAAATTAAATAATTACAATCACAATAATAACAATAAAAATATAAATTTCAAATAATTACAATTCATTTAAATTACGTCATAAACCAATTATCAATCAAAGAGAATAAAATCAAAAACATATAATTGAGTCAAATAAAATAAAATCGATTACAGCAGGCAAGAATGTCAAATATCACAAATCACAAATGTCATATTTACAGCAGTCATACACAGCACTAATTATATTAACTATATTATATATTGGACCAAAAACCTTCAACATGGCAACACAGATAGTTATTTAAAAAATATTCTAACTGTCGCAGAGAGACATTTGAATTTGGTAATTTCGACAGCAAGCAATTTTAATTACAAATAAAAAGGTTTCAAGGTCATTTTTAATTGAGCCTACAACAATTATAGCTTTACTCTATGACAAACATAGTGCAAGTAGAGCAACACGGCCGACGCGGCAAAACGTGCAATGTCGTACGAATATGAAATTAGATTTCTATTTTAAATATAAGTAGTTACATACAAAATGTTTGGTGACCATAACCAGTCACAATTCTGACCGTAAGATGCTCCATTTAATATCCAATTACCGGCCAATTTTAGTCAATCATCGTCGTCGCAGTTTTTTTATTCTAAAGCTATCTATCAAGCGAATTGTGCCAATGTTTGTTAATTGCAATGTAGTTTCGTACAACCGTCAGCCTTGTACTGGGCACCTTTCACGCTCAATTTCACATGCGAGATTTTGTTTCAAACTTGATATAATTGCGTGTGACTGAACTTTAGATTTTGAGGTGAAACACTATACGCATCTTAACTTGAACATAGTTTTACTATCCGAACAAAGAAAACACATGATGTTATTTTGTGCTTATTTACATTCCATTTTAGTAATTAACTGATAATTTATTCGTTAATGTTTCGCTTTTGTATATGTAATAAACAATGACGATGGGGCCAAAATTTTTGAGGAGAACCATAGCCCTATTAATTAATTATTGATTGCAAACACAATGAGCAACAATTTTTTTTTCATACATTTAATCATTCCCTACATAATGAGTGACATTTTGTAACTTAAAATTTTCTTGGGATTATAAATTCCATATTTTACAGAATCATTAATCTTTTTAGTTAAGATAAACTCTATTTGCTTTAAAAATGCCTAGTTATTGAACAAATTCTACGTAAGTAAGTACTTACTAACTAGAGTAGAATTTGTTCAGTAACGAACTAACTAGGTATACTTATATCTAGTTAGCTAGCCTTATGATCCCTTCAAAAGAGACGATATGACGACAGAGCGAGTGGTTTTGCATAAAACCATTTGCATAGTAATTAAAATAACAGTCTGGTGTAGCGGGAACGGGCCGAACGGGCATTTTATCCGATGATTGGCGCAAATCTCGAGTGTTCCGCATTCTCGCGTAGACTGCCTACGATTCCCTATGGCCAGTTAAGCTACGCAACACTTGGCCTTTTGAACAAAGAAGTCTTTATAAACGATACTTAATTCAACATTCTCAAGCTTGAAAGGCTTCGTAGTACTTAAGATGGCATTTTTTACTGAAATTCACTAAATGATATCTCACATTAATTTGTTAGATAAGTATCGCACGTTATATATACTTAAGATGTGTAAGTAGACAAAGAAGTTAGTATAAATAAACGATGCTTAACTTAATATTCTCGTAGATTGAAAATACTAATAAATAAGCTATTCATAGTAGGTATTAGTTAAAAAGTACTTCACATTTGTAACTCAGCTGATGAAAAGCTGTGCGGAAAATCCAATCGTCATAAAATAAAAGTTAACAATTATTCCATGAAATCATATTATATATTCACTTGAATATATTTTACTGAAAAAACTACCTTTACCTTTTTTTTTCAAAATATAAATACAATTGAAAAGAAAGTTTCAATGAACAAAGGAGATTGCTCAGCTTCCATACATGTTCGGCCTAAAAACCAATAATCATGAAAAATTGTTTCCTAGATTCGAAATTATATATAAATTACTGTAGAAACGAATATTACTGACGGACACCCCTGAGAACTTCTATAAACCATATACACTGAACATATTAAAATAATAAACAACAAATATGCTTAATCTGACATTCAATAATATAACAATTGATGAAACAAATGAAACAACTTTCTTAGGCATTACATTAGACAACTGTTGCACATGGAAACCACATATAGAACAATTATGTACGAAACTAAACCGTTTCGTATATGTTCTATGGCGTTTGAGTAAAATCAGCAACATACAGACAACACTAAAAGCATATCATGGATATATTGCATCAAATTTAAGGTACGGAATTTTGCTATGGGGTAACTCAACAATGGTGAATAGGTTATTTTTAGCGCAGAAGCAGTGTATAAGAGGAATCTGGAATGTACCACCACTTACCAGCTGTAAACCTCTTTTTAAAAAACTTGGCTTATTAACTCTTTGCGGCATCTATTTATATGAAGTTTGCATTTTTGTCAAAAGCAATATACATTTATTTAAACAGCGACAAGAAAATTGCTTATTTAATGCGAGATATCCTGATCGACTGTTGTTGCCTGATAGTCAAACGGTTATTTGCTCCAAAAACTCATACTTTATGTGTGTAAAAATCTATAATCATTTGCCTCATATCATAAAAAAATTAACATTTAACTTGTTTAAAAATAAATTACATGCCTGGCTTGTCGACAAATGTTTTTATTGTATTGGCGAATATTTTATGAGTCATAATTAATTATTATTTATTTTAATACAATAATTATTAGTGAATAAATTTGTCAATTTAAATAATGAAAATGAAATTGTTGCCTAAAATAATATGCGTTGTATAGTGCCTACTTAATATTTTTTTTTTCTTTTTCTTGACATATTATTGTATCTGTTATTTATAATTTATTTTTTGTTTGTTTTTTAATACAAATTATTATGCAATTATTTATTAAGGCTATATGAATCAATTCAAATCGTAAAATGAAGTTGTTGACTTAGATGAAATTAACGTATATTGTACATACTGAAGATGAGATGTGACGTTATGTGATTTTCTTTTGACGTTTTATTTTATCAATGTATTAGATTTCATATTTTGCAGATAAGTATTTTACATAGACTAAGAGATATGCTCTAAGTACAAAAAAGTCATAACATAAAATTATAAATCTATATTTCAATTAATTTTTGCATGCTGGAAACGGCTAATTGTGCGATCTGACCTAATCATTCAAAAACATCATTGTAACCACAGTTAATGCAAATAAATTTCATTTCATTTCATTTCAAATAAGTTATATAGTAAACTAGGCAAATCAAGCCGAGTACCGAAATTATGGATTAGATTCAAGTATATAGAGCATGTACATTAACAGATAGTTGTCTGTTTTTAAAGTTAATGCATAAGAGTAACTTTTAAAATCAGGTGTCATTTCCGGTTTAAAGTACTCTGTGACAGAAACTGTGTGATGATTGTGAATGAGCCACAGATTAGAGAGAATTTTTAAACTCTCGTTAACCAAAGAAAGCTAAGAGATTTAGGTTCTATAGCCATATATTCATTCATTATTTTTGTTATGTTTTTAAGATAACCATATTTTAGATTATTAGTGTATCACTCATTATAATTTTATTTATTTATTAATTTATAGTCAGGGAACGTAGGCCCATAGATAGATACCTTAAAGTTTAACATATAACAGATTATAATGTGTTTATGGAGGTGTTTGGCGAAAAATGTATGGCAATAGACTTTATGATGTCGCCTACCATCTATAATAATTGTCTGAGCACATTTGCATTTAGTGAAAATGATAATATAGTTGTGGATATTAATACCATAGTGTAATAAAAAAAATGATTTATTTTATCGATCTTTACAAAATAGATTTGTTTTTATGTTATATAAACAATTTCGATTAGTCTTTGGCTGAATGTTACTACACCCATAGCCATTAAAAATGATTCGTATGTTTTCCAAACCGGTAAAATTTAAAGTCCTTTTTAAAGTAAATATATTATACAAAGGTTTCCGTTGAAATCTAATGACTGTAAATTAAATTATAAATTAAGCCAAGAATTACCGTGTATGTCAATATTTTTTGTGCATTTAGGTCAATTTGAGCAATCTCCTTTATATACAATGGAGAATGAATTCAATTATGAAATATCCTGGGCCGGAGAAGGAAGAGAACGCCAGCGGGCTCAATCAACTTATTAGGAACCATAAAAAACAGGATAGCTAATCATTATTGCAAATTACTGAATCCTCATCGCACTCGCAATGAATGCGTACTAACAGGATTGGAAAAAAACAACAATCTTTAGAATGTCTACTTTTATGAAAAGGATGGCAAACATTATATGGTACCTAAACCAATCAAGTAATCGTGCTTTAGTGATGAACTCGCAATAGCCGAGGAACAACAACAAGATGTCGACGAGCATTTTTTACTTAAACTCTATTGTCCCATGCCTTAAACCTAAGTAACAAAGTGCACAACTAACAACAGTACTGAGAATAGGTACAATTTTGATGAAGTTAAAAAATATTTCGTCACCAGGGACTACTAACAGTGTTCTACGTATCAATAGCCTGAAAACTCTTTCCAAATGGTTTATAAATTGGAAAGGTCATCGGAGGAATCTGAAGTTTGAATGTAATGTTTGTTATTTTTCGCTGTAATATGAAAAACACATTAGTCGTTTTTGTTCTAGTCCATATCGTTTGACAGTTTATGAAGAAGGTATCTCGGTGGTATAATTAAAAAATATCCGAAGTATTCTTAGAGGTATACCGAAATACCATGTTGATCATGACGTTGACTATTAAGTAGTCAATGTCATGATCAATATGTTTTTTATAAATGTTTTCCATGGGTTTTAATGGTTGGATGTGTGACAAATGTGCATAGATCAATTGGGCATCGCCTAGTGATGCATGTCGCGCATAACAATTGAGGCCACTTTAAAGCGGCCTATTTTTGGACTAACATACTAAATACGTAAAGCTGGCATTTAAGGTTAAACGTTATAGAAAAAAAACGTTTTAATGTTTTTGTATTTCTAAACCTGAAATATCAAATTCCATAAATGAAATTCCTGAAGTTTTTAAAGCTTTGTATTATTGTGAATTAATGAGCATCGGAAGCTTGATAATTTTTATTGCAGCGTTGTGCTTCGTTTTTAAGTTATTTTTCGTCGGAACAGCCTTAATTATTAATGCCACAAAATAAAATAAAATTGCATCTAAGTAAAAGCCTCATTAGTAAGTATCCTTAGTCCCTAAACGAAATACGACCACTTACCTGAAAAAAAGAAATATGGTTAGAGAACACCTTATACATCCACTGGTTAGCATAGATGGCAATGTTATGTGTAACAACAATACTGTTTATAACGCAGCACCAGTTTCCGTCGATCATTGTTTCCAATTTCCAAACAAGTACCGTTTAGTTGCCACTTACGGAGTAAATTTTGCATTGACTTATTACGTTTCATGTGAAGTCATCAGTAGTGCAATTCTGTAAAACCAATAAACTCATCTCACTGTGTGAAACGGATCCGCTTTTGAATCTCTTTTTGTTTCGCTTTATGGAATTTTCGCATTCTGTAACCAATTATACCAGCAAGTGAAGCGAGATGTCATTTATATCCTAAGTGATTTGTAGTGTTACCATTTTAAAAGTTTTTGGTAAATCGAGATATATCGACTTAGTTATTATGCGTGAAAAAAAGCACGTAAATTTATTCTTTAGATATATTTGTAGATATGAGGCTCAAGTTTAAAGTTTTAATGAATGTAAACTTAAAATAGTCTTAGTTTTAAAGTTTGGTAACATGGACGAATGAGGGCTTACTCTATGCGCATCTCTGTAATCGAGTGAGAACGACACTAGCGCTACTAAGTGAGAGTGGCGGTTTAGTAAACTATCACAGGTGAGACCGTAACATACCTAAATGTCTTTGACGTTTCAATGGCATTCTGTAACGAATTTCAGCGCTTGTTTACACCTCACATTAAAAACCGCACTCGAAAGTAACTGTCAAAATAAAAGTTACTCATTAGCTGCGGTAATAGAAGTGATTGTACGAAGTGAGTATTTTTGTAGACTATTATCATCATAAAACAAGAGTAATTATTAAATTATTTATAATTACGTTGCTTTTGTTTATTAAAGTAATAATTGTTTAAAATTATGTCTATCTAGTATTTCAGATGACTCACTCTATTACTTGCTTTTTACTATAGAAAGCCCATGTATGATGTAGATTTGGCCAGAAGCCGCCTAAAAGCCCAATTTCTGTGTAACCTTGAGTAATTTCATGTGAAGACGAATATGTGACTAAATAAAGATTTTTTTCAACAATTGGAAAATGATTTAAAGTATTCATTTAGAAGAAACCAAGTGTAATGGAAAAGGATTATCCAATAGAATGAAGGTAAAGTACCTAATTGCATAACAAAAATAAAACCCAACCAAGAAACTTTTTATAACAATTATATAAGAATAAAAAGTTTTTTTTGTTTCAGATACTGTGTACACTTTCATTTGTGCAAATGGGAGTTACTAAGGATAATAGGGCAAAAAATTACACACATTTATCCCAACCATCAATATCAAGACTTGTAAATGAAATTGCCACCTTTTTAAGATTTTATGTCATCCAGACATAGCAAAATGCATCACAATGCCAAGTGATAAAGAATTGTTAAGTAAACTTTGATTCACTACAATTAAACAAATACTTTGGTAAATAGGTGTACAAAAGATATAATAAAATAGACCCTCCGGTATAAATATTACATATAATTCAAGTAGAACAGTGTTTCTTAGTTTTTGCCATCCTTTACTTTAATTATTTTAGAATATTTTATGTGGGTAATAAAATTTCTATTTGTAGTTTATTTAAATTATCTAATACTTAAGTAGTAAATGCTAACAGAGCTATTCAGGACCACTTTTTATTTAATTAATTTTTAATGCCTTTACATTACATAATATGTAATGTAAAGGCGGTAATGTAATGTAAAGTAAATATTATGGCGGTCTTAATGCCAGCATAGCATTCTCTACCAGTCAACCGGAAGGAACGAGAGTCAATAAACGACATTTAACTTTGGTTTAGACCAATTTACCTTTAAAAAAACTACTAGGTATATTTTTTGGAGTTATTTTAATAAACTTTACTTTTGTTACAGATTTTTGGAGAAATTTAAAATGCCTGCAGCTGTTGGTAGTATAGACTGTACCTTTGTCACCATAATAAGACCAAAAGAACCTTTAGTAAAAAGCATAAGGCAACGGTGTTGTGTAAACATTAAATGTAGTTAATGTTAATTGAATAAATATATTTAGATTTAAAAAATAGTCACTCATATTTTTCACCACAGTAAACTACAAAAGTAATGATTTTATTGAACTATTTCATCATCAGCCTATTCCTGCCCCCACTGTTGAGGCAGATGTAATAGGGAGACTGGCCGTGACCCACCTAGTAGTAGGACCTAGTGCGGACTGATCAGTGCTAAGGACTGCAGATGCAGCTGGGACCAATCGATTGATGTGTCATCTGAAACACGGAGAAGATCGAGATAATAAGTTTTTGGTCACCCATACAATTACCAAAAGTTGCCTAACTTTCATGATTGCAGGACGAATACTCTAAGCACCTGCGTCTCCGGGCTCCTCTTTATTTAGATTGAACGTTTTAAATGTTCTACATAAAAACTAACTATTTAAGAATTAGTTTGTGTAGTTCCTATATTTAATATACATACCTACTTAATTCTGAATGATATATAATATAGACCGGCGAGTTGCGTAAACCCCCATTGCAATGAAAATGAAGATAATTTAATAAAAGGGTGATTATTTATAGTAAAACTCATTAAAATAAATATGTAACATTTTATTCATAAATTATGACAGATGCCTTTGAAACTGTACATTACATTGTTACATTTTTGTCAGAGATGCTCGTCAGCCTATTTGCCAATTTTTATAAAGAGAAAATTGAATATTAATCGATGCTTTTCTGAACAATTATCTGAGTGGTGTTATATAAAGCAGTAGTAGTGGATCACTAAATAGCTCAGTGATTATTACTTCCATCTGTCAAAAGCAGTTGGCGAATAGGCCTACTGTGGCCTGCCTGGTGTGGTCTGCAGGTTGTAGATGTAGCTGGCGCAGTGACCACTTCTCACTAATATAATGTAAGCAGTCTAGCACCGCAACAATAGGCCATGTGTCATTAGACAAATTTTAACAGAGATCTTTGTTGAGATGGAGGCGAAGCCTGCCAAGGACTTGTTGTGCGTGTTGCTGAAATAAAAAAAAAATATATATAAGTTGTTGAATAACAACAATAAATGTCACAATTATGATTGGGCCTGGGTCAGAATAAACTTATTAATGATACTCTTTTTTTCTTTTAACACAAACTTTATGATTTTTATAAAAGTAAAGTATTGAGATAAGAAAATAATCAATATTATTACATTCTATTAATACGTACTTGGAGCACTATATTCGGAAATATTCACAACTACAAAATAACAATATGTACGAATCAAATTTTCTCTTATTCTCTTTTTACAATGACACTTATAAATAAATCCGAAAATATATAAAAAGAACATAAATCAAAAAAGAATTAAAAGAACTTATTTTCTAATGTGCCAGTGCCTGCGAGCAAAATGTCCATAGACACTGGCTGTATTGCGACATGGACCAACGTTTGTGCGGTGGAAATAAAATAATCAAATTTTATGCCAGTCAATTTAATGGTGGCTTTTCAAACAAGTGGTTAACATAGTCTTACAAAAATAAAAACTACTGTAATTTACGTATACTTACAACATTTCGAAGAAATTAGTGCCCTTTTCCTTCTTGTAAGATTAATGGGCGGTCTTGAGATCTATAACGTTTTCTACTCTACATGGTAAAATTATTTAAAAAAAGTATTTTAGATAATACACGAACAATTTTTAACCTAGAATAAACCAAGAATAAAAACACAGATTACAAGATTTTATACAGTAGAGATTATCACATAACGCAAAGGCAATGCGCCGTTCGGCCAAGTTATCAAACTTTAAAAATAAGACATTGGTGCCAATTCTGGCGTGATTCTCTAAACTTAAAACTAAATTTAACACCAGTCTCTCCTTTTCATTCTGTATAGAGAATGACAAGGATATACTGCTGTCAAATTTAAGTTTAGGTTTAGAGAATCATGCTAGAATCGACACCAATTTTAAGTTTAAATTCAGTAAAACTTTAGACCTAGGCGTCGTATCTACAAATTTATCTAGAGAATCAATTTAAGTGCATAGAGCAACACGGCCGAAGCGGCCAGGAGGGAAGTAGGCATTCACAGCTTTTCCCTCTGCCGATTTTCCCCCGCAACAGGCCCAGCTCACGAACAAAACTAGTTGTGCTCGGATATTTCTCTAAAGTGAATCAAGTCACGTGAGTGTATGTTAGGAGATCAAAAATGCCAAAATGTTCTGTAATTTTTTTTTAAACATGTATGGAACATAAAACTAATAATAGGATGGTGTTATATTTCACATATAAGTAGAATTATTAACATAGTGGTGTCGATTCTGGCATGATTCTCTAAACCTAAATTTCAATTTGACAACATTATATCCTTGTCATTCTCTATACAGAATGAAGAGGAGAGACTGATGTAAAAAAAAGTTTTAAGTTGAGAATCATGCCAGAATCGACACTATTATTTCTATTTTACCACTTTTAAAAACACAATGGTGTCGATTCTGTCGTGATTATCTAAACTTAAAACTAAATTTAACATCAAGTTCTCCTTTTCATTCTGTATAAAAAATTACAAGGATACAATGATGTCGATTCTGGCATGATTCTCTAAAGCTAAACTTAAATTTGACAACAGTGCATCCCCGTCGTTCTCTATACAGAATGAAAAGGAGAGACTGATGTTAAATTTAGTTTTAAGTTTAGAGAATCACGCCAGAATCGACACCACTGTTGTCAAATTTAGTTTAGGTTTAGAGAATCATGCCAGAATCGACACCAATATAAATATTATTTTGTTAAAATTCAATCGTCGGAATTGTTTCACAGAACAAAAACCCTGTCAGTACATGTTTTGCATCCGTTATTCATGCCAGACTCGATTTCATTGATTAGATACCTGTCGAAAAAACGACATTAAGTACTATAAGTAGTTTTCGGAACTCTTTAACGGTCCGCGAGTGACTGTCATCCAAGAAATGAATATATGGCGTGACTTATTCGTACACAAAAATATAAATATGTGTGCAGGATTTGGCGGTGTATTGTTTATTTTTTAAGCGTGTGTCATAAGTACAGTTTATTTTTTTTTCGAATGTATATTGGACTGCCTTTGTGTGCATACTCCTCCCCCGCAAAAAGTAGCAGAATGATTTTAATAGTATTATGGATTATATCCCTACTTCTTTCCGTGTTGCTCTATGAACTATGTCGATGTATCACGACCATAGACACATGCTATACCTATGATCTCGACTTACCGAAATTTCTTAAAATGGTAACACTACAACTCACTTGCGATAAGAATGACATCTCGCTTCACATGGTGGTAATATTTTTTACAGAATGCGAAATTTCCGTAAAGCGATCCGTTGTGCGATGTGAATGCATATCCGCCGCATTCAGTGAGAGCCATAGATACAAAACTATGTCATAGATGAATGATCGGTCTCACTTCAAGCGATATCTATGATTATAACTATGTCTATGATTGCAGCAATTGCTGATTCTGTTTTTCATAAAATGGATTAATTTAATTATTGGTGTCGATTCTGGCATGATTCTCTAAACTTAAACTAAATTTCATCAGAGTATCCTTTTCATTTTGTATAGATAATGACAAGGATACACTATTGGTGCCAATTCTGGCGTGAGTCTCTAAACTTAAATCTAAATTTAAGATCAGTCTCTCCTTTTTATTCTTTATAGTGAATGACAAGGATATACTGCTGTCAAATTTAAGTTTAGGTTTAGAGAATCATGCTAGAATCGGCACCATTGTCAAATTAAGGTTTAGGTTTAAAGAATCATCCAAGAATCGATTCTAGTAGCTATCTATTAAACTTTTAACAGAATGGTACTCCGCGCACTTGGGCATCGTTCGAAACCTACTGGAACCTGGTGGAACTTTTTACCAACGTTTAATGTTGACATAAAATCAACGATATTAAATACCCTAGATACAATATCACGAACAAAATCGTGGTTGGAACCTGTCCAAAAGGTAAATTGGACGATACGCGGAGCTCCGTAAGATGATCGCGTAGTCAAAAACAATGTAAGGCATTATTTAAACATTCAAAGTTACATTTAATGCAAAGGTCTTTATTAAAACGCATGCGCACGCAACGCGTCAATGAGTTATGATAGTTCAAAATGCAAGCTCGTAAAATTTTACCACTTATTGCTATACGCGTAAGAATAAAGACCATATTTCTTTGACTCTACGCACTGAAGATGCGCTATTAGCAACATAGCAGGTACGGACCGCGAGGAAAAGAGACAACTATAGTACCGATCATGTATTTGAATATCACGTTTTTGAAGTTATACTTCTTTAGGCACGTTATGAAAAAATGATGAGAGTGAAATTTTAAGATGCGCGCGCATCACTGTGACACAAAATTTTTGTGTTTACCGCACATTAAGAAAATCTACCATCAAAATAGAAATAGAATCTCTATTTAGTGGGTGCTAACGACTGCATTGTGAAGGCCTATCAAAAGTATTTATTAATCTGGAACAACGGAACCAAAGCGCGATTCAGGAGACTACAGCGCCATCTCTTGACCATTGGTGTAGTAGAACCAAAAACCACATCTTTATTTTTTGTAATAAAGTAACAGTTATAGGTATTCATATTTATAATATTTATCCACATGTTTCTAGTTTGTATATTCGGAATACGTGTTTGAGTTTCATACAAGTGCAAATCACATATGTTCTAATAAATTATATTCAGTAGCGATTTTAATTGAATATTTTGATTATTTATTTATTTTTTCAAATTAAAACTGAACTTTATTGACTGTGTCCTTTTCCAGACTTTTTATTAATTTATTGTAATTAATTATTTGCATGCAATTAAAAACTAATTTTAAACGATGCCAAAGAAGGATAACTTCTCACGCGCCTACATAAGTACACGCACCCATTTTTTTCTATTAAATCAATTTATAGTAAGTATTAGAACATAATTATTTGCTTCAAATGCGTTAAATTTACAAACATTTATTAGATACCTATAAAGGACACTTTACGTACTATAAGTATTTATTATGCATTTTTTCACGGAGCTTTGTGGCATCTTGATTTTCAACAGTCCGCGCGTAACTATGAGTCAAGTAGTGCTAGAGTCGTGTTCAAGCACTTCTTGATTGGGACACATTTTGAGCGCACGTGTTGCATCTAGGGTATTTAATATCGTTGCATAAAAAAGTATGAAACTGATGTCAATTTTGACATTTGTTTCACCTAGAGCGTAGTTTGGAACGCACCCTGGTAAACGAATGCAAATACCCACTAAGGTTTTTGCGCGATTTTATCAAAAGCGGTATTTTTCCATATAGAAATCTCATCTAATATTCCCAAAAGTTCAATGTGGAAATTATATTTGTTAAGAAAATCCACTTCCAAACGTATTGCGGTCATTGTTTAGTTTGTTTTTGGCTCATTTGAAAAACTGTAGAAGAGAGGCGAGATGAAGTAAGTTAAATAAAATGTGGTTTTGATTACTGAAGTTTTAATTTATATTAAAATCATTTCTGTTTTTTGCAGTGGTGTCACAATCGTCGCATCCCTCTGTAGAGCAGCTTAATGTTTTGATCGAGTTCCTGGCAGCTAATAGAGATTTAGCTAAAGGTTTCTCTAAGAACCTCAGTGCCAAATAAACCTATCATGGCTAGCTCCAACAAATGAGGCATCGACATGCAAAACATTGAGATCGGCATCAACAATCTGTAACAAAATATTTACAAAATTTAATTCCAGTCTTTTAATTTATCTTTACATAATCTTATTTATTTATATATTCATGAATCATGACAAGTTTTAAGAAAGTAACAAATAGATGAAAATCAGTTAAAGGTGTAGGTACTTACTACTTGAAGATTTCTTGCATGCTTACCTTTACGACAATAATACCGTTCTTCATTTTCTTTGGGTCGTATCATGGTGACAAAGATACCATCTATGCAAACAACAACTCCAGGTATTTGAAATTTCTCAAAAAAACTGTAACAAAGGTAAAGAATAGCTCATTTAATATTTACTTTACTAAAGAAACTGCCAATAAAAGTATTTTTTTATGATTTCATTACATAAAATACTTTAAGACACGGGCTCATAGATTTTTTAGAATTCTGATATTGTGCCAGGATTGTAAAAGTTATAAGAAACACTGGTCTACTTGATTTATAATATAATATTTAACTTATTGGTTATTCTAGTTAATCAGAGTTTACTTACTGTTCCTTTAACACTTGGTGTTGATGCATTTCGCAGAAATGTTATATATTTTTACGATGTCTGGATGACTTAAAATTGAGGCAATTTCATTTATACTTCTTGACATTAATATTAAGCACAAGGCAATAGAGTGAGATCTCAAAAAATAGGTGGACATGAGTTTTTGAATTATTAAATAAACAATGAGACCTACATTAAAAATACTTACTTTAAAAGATCTTCTATAAACAAAAATCGTAATTTATTAGCAAAGTTTGTTTGATTGATTGCCATAGCTACACACTAAGTCACTTTGACATAACCATTCGAGTGCGGATCCGAAAGTGAGTGTAAAATTCGTTACAGAATGCCATTAAACTTCAAATCCTTGAGCATATTGTCAAGCTATATCCTGCGTTAGTTCATTTCACCGCCACTCTCGCCTAGTAGCGCTAGCGTTGATTCTCACTTGACTACAGAATGCCAATGATAAAATCCGTAACGGATCCGCGTTCGAAAGTGAAATGTGTCTTTACAGAATGCCACTCCAGAAGTCGTTCACTTGCTCCGTCATTACGTCAAAAATATTCAATAGAAGGTAGGTAAGTGGGTACGTATTATTTCAAACATTTAAGGTTAAAGTTTGTGTGACGAAAAACGTACCAAGGCGTTCACTCCTCACGACAAATAAAACGATGCAGGCGATACTATTTTACCTAGATTTAAAAATCAAGAGGATGCAGCGCAACAAGAAATACAAATAATCAAAATAGGTATAAATATAAAAGACATGCTAAATAAAACAAGCTAATGAACAGCTCTGCCAAAGAAAATATGAGCCGGTAACATCACGACGTTCACCATTTAGCTGCATAGAGCTAGGTGTCGTCACTGGTCATCACTACTACCGTTGATTACAACTGGTGATTTTATGCATTTAATAAATTTTATTGCATGCATTAAATCACCAGTTGTAAAAGCCAGCAAAGCTTTGTTAAATCTACTAAATCTACGTAGCGCTGTTCAGTACTTTGAATCCAATCTACATAAATGGCTATCTGCATATCACCTTTTTTAGCTGTATGCAGCTGAATGGTGACCGTCGTTTTTTCCGGAAATTGCAGTAATTTTCAAGAAGTTGTTCAACTAAGGTTATTCAAACTAACCTAGAGCATGTATTGCAAACCCTTGTATCATTCCTTTTCATAGTACTTGTTTATCTTTTTTATTCGAAATATTTAAAACAACAAAGTCAACATCTGTGTAATAATCAATTTACGGACCTTGCAACTTAAAGTGCACCAAAGCAGAACACACTTAATATACAACCCAAGTAGCTATCTAATCTGAGTAAGACTGACTCGCTTCCTATAAATAGATGTTATCAAGCAACGCCGTAGTAGTGTAGTGAGCTCAAAGTATCCTATTGTTACGGACAGCTCGTCGGTAGCTGGAGTACGAACCGTTTAACGCACGCAGCACTTTCTAGCTATTGTCTGTGAAAGATTGTCCGTGCTTTCGTCGCTGATAGAGCTTATCAGACATGCTAGTGCCGCCCTTTTTTTCCATACTTCCATTAAATCAATCAATATATTGATACAGATAACGATACACGTTATAGTTCTAACTTGTAGCACGAATTTTAATTGTCAAATGTCTTTTAAAAGTTAGTACTGAAAACATAAAACTGGTGCCCCACCAGAATTCTATGAACAAAAACACCACCTCTTGACGATGTTGGGGAGATGCAAATGACTTAAATGTAGAAATTACCAATTTGTCTTTATTGATAGAGGAGCTCGGGTTTATGTTCACTCATCCGATGATAGAATTCTACTATATTTACTTATCCACAATCGAAATTGTTAATACTTAACTCAATTGAGCTCTTCGAATTCAATTGCAAAGAGTGTGGCCAATCAGCTAACAAAACATCTGTCTTACCCGTTAAATAAATTTCGATTGCCGATTGATTTGCAATATTTCGCTCTCTCAATTGCGACATGTTGCTTTTATGTCCACCAGCTAAGTATTCAAACGGTTCAGTAATATTGGCAAATGGTATTCAATTATTTTAGCTGAAAATTGGTACAAAATAGAAAATTTTATACGCGGATGGTGATAAACAAGCTTAAACTTTCGAATCATCGAATTTAGATAAATAGAAAAAGGTGACAAATGTTTTATCTCTCCAGATGTCTGTAATTACTTCATACTGTTCCGACACAGTAACTTTTTAGAGTAAGAATAAAAAGAAAATGTTACGAAAGTGACATTATTTTATCGATCAGACTGAAAGCGACTGTTGTAGTGAATGGACAATATGGGACAATTCTTAGCTATTGACATAATTGCATTTTTATAAGTGCAGGAAATTTCTACAAAATTGTACGTACGGTCTTTGTTTGAGTTGATATCTTTGACGCATTGTGACTGCTGACTAGATGCACTGTACGAGATCACTGCAACATGGGGCTCTATTCACTGGGCAAACGCACTGGACTGACAATGCCATGAACACGCACCGCGTCGTCAGTTAGAAAATGAGTAATTGTCTATGTAAAAGTGCTAAATTGTAGTACAATTGGTTGTGAGGATGTAATTAAGCATTGCGGCTGAACGTGTATCAGTTTGTCGGTTGGGCGCGCGACTGGCTGCGCCCGCGTCGCTGGCACCTCCACGCGCGACGTCGCGACACCAGCGTGCAATCAATTTATGTAAATTGTCAGGACGGACCAATTAGTTTTTATTTATAACCCCAGGAATCTATACAGTACACGGTGGCTTCAACGCGCGATGTACTTCTGAATTAACCGCGAACTGCAAAATAGCCAGAATAGCATTGAAATTGCAAAATACTTTGTGATTTCAATTATTTTACTTTCAGGGTCAACTATGCATTTATATTTAGTTGCTTTTAGTGTTTTTCGTTGAATTTTATGTTCGAAAGGCGGACAACGCATGGACAAAGAGATGCTAAAGGGCTCTACAAAAAGCGCACAATGTAATTATGTGACTACACAGACGTAATAAAAAAAAGTAATCTTGATCCTCACCTATTTTTTAATTTTTCAAAAGTTTCATAACAGGTTTTTTTTATATATTGTGTAGCATTTTAGTCTAACTATATGCTTTGATTTTCAATTATCCTGAAAAATTTTTATCAGTAAAGTATGGAGACCTTGAAAATGAGATTCCGAGATGATTTTACTTGTTCGTGTTCGCATATTAGTAATGCTGACCATGATTTTAATTTATAGTGTGATTCATTATCATGACATACACATCTAACAAAATATTTTCTTTTCCTCTTATCTCTTCTTTACCGATCTTAATTAATGAACTAGCAGCTTGCTTATATTTAGACAAAACGAAATCTACCTAGTTAGATATTTATTACTGTTGCTGGCGTTTATATTGTTCAAAAACTTGCAAACACGTTTGTTCTGATTTGTCACAACGTTGTTTAAGTACAGTGCTACTAGTTCTACTTCAATAATTTTAAACGTACCTATAATATAGCTTATTTATTAATTTATAATTTGCTTTTACACACTGTCCTTTTTGACCACAAAAAAGTGTTACAAACTTAAAATAAGAAATATAATTATTGATTATGTAAATGTGTTTTTTTCATTTTAAGATTGTAATATTTTTGAAGTGACAACTTCTTTAGCGGCGTTGTACACTTTTTTTTGTAAGTGTAAAAAATGTTAAACTCGCGTCAGGTTAAACACGTGGGCTGATCGCATCATGACACATGCGATCGAAGCGAAGAAAATGCATTTTATTTACAATAGATGTCGCTAGGTGCGCTTAAATGTGATTCATGTAAGTTGATTTCTTTAATTGTAAAGACATCTATTGAGATGTCGCTAAGTGCGCTTAAATGTGATTCATGTAAGTTTATTTGTTCTGAGTGATAAACTTTTTTAATGTAATATAAACTGTCATGTTTGTGTACGATAGCGCAATAAATAAATATTGTATTCTACCACGTACATGATAGTACTTTTATACTGATAATTAAAACAATTCGTGCAAAATTATTCCCTAACCATTCCAAAATATCAAAAATGCACAACGTTAATATTCAAGTTTTCACTTCTGCCGGCACTCCTAGAGTGCAAACCGTCGTTTTTTTTCCATTATACTCTAAAGAAGCGATTTCTTTCAAAATAGTATGTAAACTGCTACGTAAAGAGTACCGTTAGTAATACCTACCTATTTTTCATGTATCATCATACATTATCATCACTAAAATTACCACAAACTGTACTTTTTTCTTAATAGAGAATCGTTTGTCAAGCAAAACAAAGCTTAAAATCGTTTGGATAAAGTTGACGTTTTTGGGTAACTTGACCTGTTTGTCTGTACTCTATCAAAGCTGCGTAACATGTAACTTACCCACGTCTCTGACGAGGTTGCGGCTGGGGTGGGAGTAAAGGCCTCATCTCGCTGTCCACTCACAGATAGCACATCAACAAAATCAAGCGTTCAATCATGTAACTGAATCAACAAACTGATTCTTTCCACGATACATCAAGGTGGAGTGACACATTTTGCGGCCAGCGTTATCAACTGATTGGTCTTCAACACATTTTAATTGATAAGCCACGCACAATGTTGCTATTTATCAACGTCAGGTAAAAATTTTCGATCACGGCAGTATTATTCGATATAAGGTTTAAGTAATCGATTGTCATCATTATTTACCTATACTGCGTTTATGTAGTACTAATTGTAGCAGTAGACAAAATTTGTGTAGTATTATATGGTAGTTTTATATATTTGTAGTAAATGAGCACACCGAAAAACCATTGACATAATTATAGTAAGTTTGCTTTATTGCTTTTTTTTCTTTATATTGTTTTATACAAGAAAATCCAACCTGTGCCTGTGGTAAGTCGAATATTTTCTAGAACGAGTAAAGAATACGTTTATGTACATTCAATTTTGTCTTCTAAGGCCCGTATTATAGAAAGATTCTCAGTGATTGATCTAGTCTTGAGCATATTTAGAAAGGGATGTCGCTATATATAGCACATAGCGGCATCCCTTTCTAACTGTACTCAAGTAGAGATCAACACATTAGTTGTCATTCTGTAATACGGGCCTAAGACTTCGGAAATATAATTATCTGCCTACGAAGAGATCTGCACAGGTTGGCCTGCAGCGCTAGTGAAGTTCTTATTCTTTCTACTATCTATGTTTAATAGATTAAGATTACCCTTCTCATCAGTCCGTGTGTTCTTTGTAGTCTGAATAACCTGACTTTTCACCGCGGAATTTGCTGGTGTGATTTGAAATTTATTTGAAATTCGTGTTCAAATTTTAAATAACGTCGCGGATTTCGGAAGAGCGGCGACTCATAACTGGAACCGCAGTTACGCCTGGAGAGTGAAGGGTAGATCGGGGTGTCGGTTTACCTGGTAGGTACGGGAGCAGGTCGGCTGGCTAGCCGCTCGGACTGCGGTCCGTGGGACTTGTCTGGTGACACTGTGAACGGAGAAGCCCAGGATCGGCTGAAGCGGGTGCGGACCGGGTTGCTGTTCGGAGGCGGTGTGGTTTGGTATCTGCCACGCTTGCATGAGTGCACGTCAAAGTATACCTGCACCGACTAGTAGCCCTCGGGCTGCTCGCCGCCGGCCGAATGCACCACACCACCTGCGTCGCGAGAGTTTGTTCACAGCAAGCCAACGCGGCGTTGGTCATTGTCGTGGATTGAATGCATTTTTTCTTCTCTTCATTGAAAAAAAAAGACCGAAGTATCATAGAAACTGAACTATCTAGCCATTTAGATACTTTATATTAGCTTCTACTGTATAATTTAATGTTGCAATGGCTTAGCAATATGAAATGCACATGGGGAAAGTAGCTAGATTCAGATTATAATAATGAATGACAACATTTGCTACGCAGATGATTTGAAGATGTGAATGATAAATAGAGAGATTCCACGGGTCGATAGGTGCACACTAGTGGCTTTCTGCTTTTAAACATCGATACAAACTCGTTATAAACTTTCAACTGTCACGTTTAAACGCATCTGCCATGTGAAATTACTTACAGTTCTGTAATTAAAGGCAACTTGCACTTTTGTCAATTAAATAAGATTTTGTTGATAATTATTATATTTATTCGTAAAAAGGGAATAAATTCACCGAGGTACCTTCTTAAGGCACTTCATATTACAATGTTTCCAGCAATAAGTTTTTTAAACATTGAAAAATATGTGATATTGGAGTGTAGAGATAGAAACAATATATTTTCTAATAACTTTGGTAACTTTATCTTTCATATTTATTTATTTTTTGGAAGTCCAACAGCTATTAATAAAAATAATAAAAACTTAAATAACAACAGAAAGCCTTAAAAAAACTTAACAGAACTAAAACAGAACCAGAACTTTTATAAAAATCCTCTTAGCATCATATTAAGAGAGGAAGGGTAAAGCGATTTTTCCGCTCGAATCGGAATACCCGTCTATGGAAGATTACATCAACCTTACAGAATATCACAGTAAAATAACACTAACTTTTGTTGGTGTTGTGTTTCTGTCGGTGAGTAAGATTCCAGGGCGCCACGGGGAAGGGGATTAGGTCAGTGTAGGCAACGGTGCGAGTGATACTTTTGCAAACGTCTAAAGGCTATGGTAGCCGCTTAACATCAGGCGGGCCAAACCCTTATTTGCCACTTATAAAATAATAATCATCATCATCATCAGCCGATGGACGTCCACTGCTGGACATAGGCCTCTTCAAGGGATTTCCATATGGAGCGATCCTGCGCTCTCCGCATCCGGGTTCCCCCGACTCGCTGGATGTCGTCAGTCCACCTTGTGAGTGGTCACCATGGCCGGACTGGCAAAATAATAATAATAACAGACAAATGTGGAATGCTCCCTAATTTCTTATATCGCTTACATGATAATTTGTCTACTATACAATTTGTCTGTCTAATACAATTAGTGCACTGTACATTATTTATCTGTGTGTTAGTACTGTATTAAAATTATTTGAACCAAAGTTTTAGATTCTTTTTAAACAAGACCTCGATCTTGTTCAATTTAGTTAAAAATGTTCTGTTCTATATAACTTACGAAATGTACATTTTCGATCAACGCAGACTTTGAGTGTGCATTTTCAAAGCAAATTATTTCCTGTCAGCTTAAATACAATTTTAACAAGGTCATGGCTACATAATTAGACCCACTCACTGCGCAACTGAGTAAAAAATTATACTAAGCATAGAAATAATAACAAAAACGTACTTATAGAGAAAAATGTAGCCAGCCACAAACGAAAGAGAAATGGTACTGCTGCATCTCATCGAAAATAGGAGAAAGTAACTTGCCATCATCAATTGTTAAGGTCGATTCCTTTTTGTTTTTGTAACGGTTTTTTTTTATTTGGATTTTTCTTCCAAGTGCCCTGCATAATTGTTTATAGTGCGGCCAACGTCGTGTCAGTTCCTTATGGCGACAGAATAAAATACACTTTAGATCTAATAAAAAAGAGGTGCGAAAATTAACCCTATGCTATCACCATAAGGAACTGACACGATCTGTCAGAATCGCATTCTTTCGTTGGCCGCACTATAAGAAGATTTGAAGACTTGTGGGGATCTAATGAATGTTATATGTTAAACATATATGGCTCGTTTACAAATTCTTATTCATCAGTAACACAGAATCTGAAGTGGAGATCATTACGCCTTTGTTTAAAAAAGAATTCAGGTATTCAATGCCTGCCTATCCTGTTTATGTTAGAAAAATATGCGGTCATTAAGTCGTCCGGTTGGATCCAAGCCAATCTGGCAACGTGATATCCTATATAAATTACTGTTCCTCGAAAGGTTTAATAGATATAATTCTATCTGTACCGAGAATTGTAACTGCTATATTTTATTTGAAATTACTATTTGGTTCTTTCATTTTCTTCGCAACTGAGAACAAATTGCTTTTATTTATAGTTATTTCCTCATGTAAGTACTACTATTTAAAATTTAAATCTGGTCTTTTGTAATGTAATCGGAATTTAAACTCAGTGATCAAAGTGAATTGTCTTAAAATTACATATTACCAAACTTTTTCAAATTAAAACGGAAAGTTTTATATTTATTTATAAAAAAGCTGTTCAACAAAGTAATATTAATCTCTAACTTTAAAACTTATAATTAAATCACTCTGTTATGGTACAAAATTTTACAGAAAAACAAAATCGTAATCAAAATGAAAGAAAAATTGTGAAGACAAAATTTAGTAAGTACCTAATTTCCGCTCCTCTAGACAAAATATATACATAAAAATACAAAAAGATTATTGACCTCGAATCTAGAAAGATAAACTTCAATGGTGCCGTGCCGTCCAAGCAAACGTGTTATTACTGCAATAAGATAACTCGAAATAAGTTGGATAGTATTAAATTAAGTGAGCAGTATGCTACGCTGCAGCTTGCGCCATATCTCATATTCAAAAGAGAACATGAAATATTTTGCTACGCTCTATTAAGAAAGAAGTTATGTTCACTTACATAATAAGATCAAATATATATAGGGGGCATAAGAACAGTACCCTTAGCATAAAGCATATTATATGTTTGTTACTCATCACGCAAAACGGCTGATCGGATTTGGATAAAATTTAACACACAAACAACTTATAGACTGGAAAGAGATAGTAAACTTTTTATCCCGGAATTTTCAAAAAAGAATAAAATTTAACGCGAATGAAGTCGTTGACGGCCGCTAGTATCAAAATAATGTTAAACTCACAATAAAGCATTGAATGCTTTTTTAATAGCAGTGACAGCGTTTATTTTTACAAAGCTATCTTAATCTATTATTTTAAGGGTATTTGAAGAGGAACAAAAAAGATGATGTCAGCTTGATATCCGTCCGCCCAAGAAAACACAGGAAGACGATACCTTTATCAGCCTGTATTGTGAATGACAGGTGAACTTGTCACAATTTATCGCATTGTGTGTGATATATTAAAAATATTAAGTAAACAATTCAGTTTTCGATCAACAATATTGGAGCTGAAAATTTTCGCTGAAAATACTTATTATACCATAGCTATGAAATCCACTGCAAGGAAAAAGTCGGATTTCGAATTATATTCAATTAAAACTTAGGTTCAATAACTGCCGCCATTTATTAAAAGCTCTAAATTGAAAAATGGCGTATTTTAAGAGAGTATAAGATTTTTAATTATCGATAAGAATGTTAACTAAATATATTGCGTTGTAACCAGTTACCATTTCTGATTACCCTCGCAATACTATATCACTGAATAGAAATAACGTCTTATGAATTAAGTTACCTATATTTTGTTGTATATTAGATTTTGAAAGTTACAATTTGAGATAAAATAAATATGATAACTTTTAAAAACTATATCAAGAGAAACATGGCATATTTAATAGCATTTTATTGCATTAAAAATAAAACTTATTGTACAATATAGTAGGTACTTTGAACGGCTATTCCAAATACGACACCAAAGTGTATTCACGACTAGAAACACCAATTACGTATGTAATTGACTATGATTTATAGTCAATTTGAGGATTTGTAACTGGCAAAATTGTTCCCTGCGCAAGTACTATCATCTCGTATAGTGAGACCCGTTCTAAAACAGCGTGAGGCTTAATGAAGCCATCGCATGTGCTGCTTCCATTAACATGCTGCAGTTTCGCAGTGCGAGGGGGACTCGTTCTATTCCTCCAACCAATTTATTGCATTCGATGTCAGTAACATTTCAGACACACATGTCGTATCTTGAACTACCTATAAAAAACATAGCTTATTCAATAAGTATAATAAATTACTTATAACAAAAAGCTCATATTCGTCTACATATATTGTTTAAATTTACTTGCTTTAAATAAAAATCCATCACTGATCGGTATATAGTTCAAATTGTGTGTATGTAATTAACTGTAGCAAGAATCTTAGAGAATCTATATAAATTCTGTATTTGTTTCATCCACAGAACGCAGAAATGTAATTTATATTAGCTAAGAACTTGCTTCCGCCCGTGACTTTTTGTGTTTAACTTGTTTGAGAATTTGGGATTCTCAAACAAGAACATAACATTTTTTCGGGTTAATAGTTACATATTCTATGATTCAATCCAGGTGATAAACTAAAAACGTGTCCCAAATTTCATCCAATATTTGCGTGGTCGAATGACAAACATAAAAAATTTCAAATGAATAAAATATCACATCTAAGCTTCCATCGTTCTGTTCGTAACAAAGTTACAGTTTGTTGCTTCCAAACACAATTTGATCACATCGGAGCATTGGCTGGTAGAGCAGCGGTGCGGTGTACTGTCGAGATTGTCGAGTCATCTCCGGTTGTCCGGGCAACCGGTGCCTGCGACGGACGCCCGCCCGTCTTTGATAGGTATACCGTGCGCTGGCAAGCATCTAAACATTTGCATATATCAACGGATTGCCGTCGAATTCAAATTGAATCATATTGGGTCTCATAGTCAGTGATTAATGAAAGTACTTGATGGCGCAAAATCAGGGTGTTCAGTCTGTATCCCATTGGTCTAGGCTAAATCTGCAGTTGTTAGCACCTTCTAATCTCCAATCTAAACCTAGCAATATCACTGGGCGTTTTCTTCCTCATCCGTGTATAATAGGGAAGATCTGTAGCCCAGCAGTGGGGACATTAATTGGCTGATGGAGGTAGGTTCTTATAATAATAATAAGTTAACAAAACTTCGAAAGCAAAATATAAAATGCAGCAGTAGTTTGGTTTCTTTCGGTTACTTTCCGTGAAGATAATAATATGTTTAAATGAGAAAAAAGAAAATAAAACTGTCGACCAGTATAGGCAACTTCTTAATTTTTTTATATTAATATTTGAATATTAACATGCCACATTTAATTCAATTTTGAAATGTTTTGTACTTAAATATACCTAGCTATTTATCACTCGCATACTATGACTTATATTTCTGAATCATTATTATTTAAATTAAATATTTTGCCACATAAAATGTTTTCCCTTAAGTCTGGTTATACTGTCAACCCTAGCCTAGAGATATCCTTAACCGTATAAAACTAGAGTACGAAAGTTACGGAGCATTTTCAACGACTTTGTCCTCATGCCGAGAACAATGAAGTTCAAGAGACAGCGACCAAATGCTTACCTATCTAGATAACAATAACGGTTTTAATCCTTATCCTGCTTTTTTATAAGTATCTTAACTTTGTCAACCGAGTTTTTACTGTAGAACGTTATAAAATAGTTAATGATTTCTTAAAAACACGGTTCAATAACATTTAATACTTCAAAGTATTATAGAATACACTAGGCCGGGCATATTCTGGGCCGTTAGTAAAAAGTGTGATAATTTCTCATATACATATATGATGCCTTCTTTATTTATATTCTTCATATCAAGCCCATGCCATTATGATCCTCCACCGCACGGTACCTTTTCGTCAAAACGCACTTGATGATACCGAAAATGTTGTAAAGACGGAAGCCATTAGTAAGTAGTAGGTAGCCTGAGTAAATAAAATGATCAGATACGGCTTTTAAAGAAAAGGTGCCGTGCAGTGGCGAATCAATAATGATATATGTACTGGCATATATTTGTGCAGTGCTCCTTCGTACTGAGTAAATGATGTTAAGAAAATGTTTTCTGACTACTCTCAAATACGCAGAGGAGATTTTAAATGATTCTTTTCTGGTCTATATTGGTGAAAAATCGCATTTTATGCATAAAAAATTGCGGCTACATAGTGATGTTCACTTTGTCAATGCGTATATCCATTGCGTCGGTATTACCCTGCTCGCAACCCACACTTCAAAACAATGTAAATAATATTAAAAATCAGGTAAACACAAAACGTTCAATAATTTTAAATAAAAGTATATTGTACATGTGTATAGAATTAAGAAGTCCATTAGATGGACCCAAGATGCTGTGCATAAAGAATTAGTGACAGGTTGTCAGCGCATCGTTCACAATATTTTCCAAATATAGGTACCCTTTCTGTTGTCACACTTCCAAATAAACATAACATATTCTTTGATTTCTTCAAAACTTCAACATAGTCTCCAGGACTACAAGATTTGAATATGGAATATCATAATATTCTTCCCTTGGGACAGCCACGCCTCAGATGGCGGTTTTATTTTCACTCGAGACAAGGCGCTTTTGTCCCGTTTCCGTAATTGTGTGCTCGTAGTCGTAGTATGGACGCAGTGCTCAGTCGAACAAAAGCTATGATGATGTGATGTTTCTGGACTGTTATGTTTTCCCCATCATAAATTTCACGATGGCAATTTACTTGAAGCAATGTAAAGAAATCCATAGACTCTAACACTTCGAATATACTTTGTTATATATTAATTTCAATCAGAATAGTCTTTTTAAATTATGTTTAGCAATACGACCATAGTAAATGGTTCAAAAGTGGGAAAGCTTGAAATATGAACAGATACTTTTATTTTTTTATTTATCGTCGATTAATTTAAAATCGTGTTTAAAACATTTATAATTTTGTAAGTATGCTGGCCACCCTGTGATAATTAACGTCGTTTATTTAGTGTTTGGCGGCTTATAACTATGGCCAATGTAAATCCAGTCCAATCATGCATAATATTACCAAAATTAATATAACCAAATAATTAAAATTATTATAACCCAAATCGTAGTGAATTTATTATACCAATTCTTGATTGTTTCTTCTTAAAATACCTAATAATGTAATGAAAGATAGAAAGAAACATTGTCACTGCTTTAGTTACATATTGAATAGAATATATTTTATGCTTTGGCAACAAAAAATAGATAAATAAACTTGCCATTTCCTAATAAATAATTATATATTATAATATATATTTTAAAAAATCGGGCATAAAATAAATTCTAGATTTTTGCGAAACGATTTCTGGTGGGGTCGGCCGAAGACTGACTACTACCCTCCATACAAATTTCATTCCTTTCTCACTTTTGACACATTTTTATTAAACATAATTATGTAAATGAAATTTAAATTATTAATTTTGCTCAACCAATAATTTTATTGATGTTTCTTTTTGTGATAAAAACGAAACTAAATCTTTTTTTTTTTTTTTTTTTTTTTTTTTTTATAGTTAGGTCCGACAAATGACTCCACCCCACCTGATGTTAAGTGAAGGTGAAGTCCAGACGCGAAGATAGCTGATACAGCAGTTCTACCTGCCACACCAGCCATCCTCACCCTGCCGGCCTGCATGTTGCTTCTTCACGCCTCTTTTAAAGGATCCCAGGTTGTAAGAGGGAGGGAACACGTGAGCGGGCAGAGCATTCCATTTACGGATAGTGCGACAAAGAAATGAGTCACCAAATTTCTTTGTACGCGTTGGAATTGTGGCCACAGTAAAACGGTGACAACGTAGGCCAGCGCGCGTGGTCCTCTGAAGGAAAGGGGAAGGTGGGATAAGAGAGAATAACTCCTCAGAACACTCGCCGTGGTACAAACGATAGAACGCGCTTAGTGACGCCACGTCACGGCGTAATTGAAGAGGCTCAAGGTGTTTAGTCACCTCCTCATCGCCTATGATGCGGATCGCGCGCTGCTGTAACCTATCCAAAGCATCGAGCAAGTACTTGGCGGAGCCATCCCAGAGGTGCGAGCAATATTCCACGCAGGACCGCACTTGCGTTTTGTACAACAAGCACAGTTGATCGGGCGTGAAAAAACGCCGCACCTTGTTCAGGACTCCGAGTTTGCGTGAAGCTGTTTTGATCACGGTTTCGATGTAGTCCTTTGGATTCAGGTCTGAGCGAACTTCCATACCGAGCATGGAAATGTTGCTCTGCAGCGGTAGTGTTGTGCCCTGAAGAGATGGAAGGGGAAGGAATGGCGATGTTTTTGCCGTGAAAGCGCAAGCCTGAGTTTTCTTGGCATTGAACCCAACCAAGTTCCTGGTACCCCATTCGGAAATGTGGTCCAAAGCCTGATTAAGTTCAATGACAAGATTTTCCCGTTTCTCCCTGGTTACTGCATGCCCAGCCGCTGCTTGTCCGAGATACCCCGCATGCACTGTACTATCGTCTGCATAGCAATGAATATTCCCAAGAGGAATCAGGTCATTGATATGCAGCAGAAAGAGAGTGGGGGATAGGACGGAGCCCTGGGGAACACCGGCATTCACTGACATGAACCGCGAACTGCTACCATCCGTAAGGACACGAATTCTACGCTCATGCAGGAAGTCAGCTACCCAAGAACAGAACTGGGCTGGCAGACCGTATGCCGGAAGCTTGGAGAGAAGGCTTTTGTGCCAGACCCTGTCGAACGCCTTGGCAATGTCAAGGCTGATAGCCAACGACTCGCCACGCTTGTCGATAGCCTCACCCCAGATATGAGTTAAGTACGCTAGAAGATCACCCGTCGATCGTTTCGGTCTAAATCCATATTGACGATCATTAATCAGGGAGTGATCCTCTAGGTAGCGGGTCAGATGGTTATTAAGGACCTTTTCTAGAACTTTACATAAAACTGAGGTGACTGCTATTGGCCTATAGTTTGCCGGGTCTGAGCGATCCCCTTTTTTGGGCACCGGTTGCACGTTAGCATCTCTCCAAGTCTCCGGCACACGCCCCAAAGAATACGAGCATTGGTACAAGCGCGTGAGCACGGGAGACAACTCCGCTGCACATTTTTTAAGTACTACTGCTGGGATGCCATCAGGTCCACTAGCTTTCCGGACGTCGAGTGATTGCAACTCAGCACGAACCTCACGCTGCCTGATTTTAATATCAGGCATCGTTGTGCCACAGTGAGGTAATGAAGGTGGCAGTGCATTGCAATCATCGATTCGGGAGTTAGCCGCAAAGAGTTTTGCCAGTAAATCGGCTTTCTCCTGCGGCTTATGAGCTAGTGTTCCGTCTGGGCATCTCAGAGGTGGCAGCGAGGGCTGGCAGAAGTTTTTTTGCACGGCCTTGGCCAAACGCCAGTAGCTACGGGAGCCCGCAGGATGCGTTATAAGTTCCTGGCCAACACGTGCAACACGCTGGGCATCCGCTCTGATGTAAGCCTTCTTACAGGCCTTGGAAGCAGAATTGTAGGCTGCTTTGAGTGAATCGACCCCGGGATCCTTGAGAGCGCGGCCTCTGATCCAAGCACGATATGCCGCTTGCTTACGCGAAGCAGCTTCAGCACAGTCGTGATTGAACCAGAGGTTACGTGTGCCCTTACTGATGAGATCAGAATGAGGAATATAGTATTCCATACCCATTATGATCTCCTCAGTAATGGCAACGGCACTGCCCGATAGGTCCCTGTCACTGAAGCAGCGCTGCTTCCAAGGGACGGACGCAAAGTAATCACGCATACCGTCCCAATCTGCCGACCCATAATGCCAGATACGGCGCTTGACCACTGCTGGACGCGGAGGCTTGGCCTGTGGTGCTTTGGCAGATATCAGGCAGTGGTCGGACGAGCCCAGGGGGGCTCTTACCACAACCTGATAGCCCTGTGGATGGGTCGTGAGCAGAAGGTCCAGTAAAGAAGGCGCTTGACTTGGAATATCTGGGATCCTGGTGGGCTGATCAACCAGTTGCTTCAAGTCATGCGTGAGAGCGAATGTGTGAGCAGAGATCCCTGCATGGTCAGTCCGCGTATGTTGCAGAACTCGACCTCAAACAGCGTTGAAGGCGTGGGGGTGTGCACCGCTGTACGTCCAAACTTTGTTATTGCGGCTGCCATGGTAGAAGTGAAAAAAAAAGAGACGCGAAAACGAGCGGACGCCGTCGCGAAGAGTCCGGGCAAATAAGGGGGGGTTTGTCTTCCCGATTGACTGCCTGCAGTGGAGATGCGCCGACCCGCCGGACGGAAGGGCCCCCGCACCCCCCCGGGAGTGGCCGCCGGGACCCCACGCCCCGGTCACCAACCGGCACGACGGTCCACCCCGAGATTATGCGTGACATGATGGGGCAGCCTCGCGAACTGGTTAGGAACGCTTGGGCCCCTGTACTGTGCCACGGGCGGCCAGCGGGACAGCCGTTTCTACGGGTCTCCCTGGCCGACGGGTCGATGCAGTCCTCCCGGCATCGGTTCCACGGATGCCTCCCCTGGACCGAATCCTTCGCGACAACTTCCACTCGAGCTCTGGTTGTACGCTGGCTGACCCCGAAACGCGCGAGAAGCACTTCACGGGTTTTTCACCATGCGCACGGTGGTAACAAACCAGGCGGGTGTTAGGCACCCTACCACCAGAAGAGCGGATGGAAGCTCCGACATCCCTTAGTCGCTTCTTACGACACCCACGGGAAGAAAAGGGGCGGTGAGTTGTATTCTTTCTCCGTCACCGCACGGATCTGTAAAATATAGCACAAAAAACTATTAGTGTGTGATAGCATTGATGAATCTAAATTTCTAACTGTTAAAAAGTCTATAAATATAAGTTACTTAGATAGTAACAACTACATTACACTAAAATTTTATTATGGATATGTATGTTAGACATAAATATTTACGAGGAAAAGTCGGATCAGACAGATCAGGACTACGTATTCTCAAAGTCAACTAAATTCGGTGTATATGTATTAAACTTCGTCGAATCCTACTCTACGGTATTAAAAACTTTATTGGATAGAGTAGGATGAACGACATTAACAATCACTATATATCGAAATTCAACATTATGAGTAGAGCCCAAGATCTGGATGCAAGAGCAGACGTTCATTATAATACGCGTAAGTGGATAACAGACTCAATAGTCGCTTTGATGTCACCCATGGATAAAGAAACGATCTTTATGTCCCTGTATTTAAGGAGTAATCGTCATATCATGTAATTCTGCTCTTGACATTAATGCAATGTTGATCTGACTGTGACTGTGAGAAATTTTGTGCTCTGAAACTCTTTTTTTAAGAATATTATGGTTTTACTTTTAGTAAGTCATTTGTTACTGTTCAATGCTTTTACTATTCTTTATTACATATAACGCATTTATTTTTGTGATGGATGAACATAAAAAAGTTTATCCCAAGAACACGATAATTTATACCTATATCAATACTACTAGTAGTCTTGATCCGCTTCGATGTAGACTACTTATTATTTTTTTTTGTATTATTTATTACATGTAAAGTTGCCATAAAAAAATATTTTGACTAATGGTGGAAACTGCATCTAAATCCGTTGCCTGGTTTAAGTGTAATAATATAAAATATCAACTGATAACTGCTGAGACTTTTTGGATGAGTGTATAAATAACAGCTACAGTACCAAGGTTTCTAAAACAATACTAAGTACTTATATGCAGGTACGTAGTTGCCGATATTCTATTTAGAGTTGAACGAAACACAATTATTTACAACTCTTAAACAGTTCTGTCATTTGACTTTGAGGACCGTTTGAAATTATATTGACAAAACTTAACGCAATGAATAAAACATTAGAACTGAACGAAACCACATCAAATGGGGAGTTTTGGCGACTACGTCATATGAACTTGAACAAGCATTGTTTTAGCAACCTTATTTGGAAGCTAATTGACAGATGCGTACCAATTTATCAAAAGTAGCACTTATTTCAATTTCAGTACTGCCTTGCCGGTAACCTTTTTTTTTTAATATTAAAAGCGTCTGTCCCGCCTGATGGAAAGTGGCCACCATAAGCTATAGACGCTTGCGATACCAAAAATATCACTAGTACCGTTGCCTACCCTAACCCATAACGCTACCCCGTGGCGCCATGGAATCATGCTCACCGACAGAAACACAACACCACCAAAAGGTAGTGTTGTTATATTGAGAAAACCTCAATATAATAGACTACTTTATAGAAAACTATAAGGTAGAGGTTACTTTCTCAAACGGCCGCTCCAATTCAAGTGGAAGATACTCTATACTCTAACTCTGTTACTCGCGCATATACTTAATTTGTAAAAGTTTTGCCAACTAATAAATTGATTTCTTAGTTGGCAAATAACATTAGGTAACGTTTTTTTGATATTATCTTAAACGCGAAAATGGAGGCATCGTAAGGTATAATAATTAATAACAATGATAATTAATATACTTACTTACCATCAATATCCCAACAAAAAAAAGTGTTTTGTACCTCTTTGAGTACGAACGAACAAATCCACATGCATTCCGTGTCTGTTGCGGAGTGGGGGACGGGGTCCATACAAAATCCCCCATGGTCCTTTTGTCTTCCCCTTACCTAAGGACTAATAGTTCTGGAAGCTCATAAATCAAATCCGTTGAAATACTTTCATGAACATCATTTGTCATATTATTTTCTTACAGATATTAACGATGGCGAAAGTAGGTATTTTTATAGAAAACCGCTTTGTGCTTTATCATTAAGGATGTAACTTTTTATGTGCCAAAATAATATTGTATTTAAATCTAAATTTGCTAAAAACAAATTGTCCGCACCTATCTTTTTAGAATTCAAACATCGAATCGAATATTTTGAAATAAGAAAACCCATGATGCATAACTTTTGTATATTAATTGAAAGTAGAATTATATATGCAAATTTCTAACGCCCTCAATTTCATAAGCAAACTCTTTAAAATATAGCCGAGTAAAGTTGTACGGTTATGTTTGCTTATCTCATTAGGCAGACAAATGGCTTAGTTTACTGACCTATAGTTTAGTTATATACACTGCAAAATTCATTTACAGTTACGATACGATGGCACTTTCAACCACAACTCTTTGATGTAACAAACTCGTCTTTTTAAGTAATTACAAACTCGCCACAAAGAAAATTCCCCTCCGTACTTAAATAGAAAATGTGCGCTAACCGCAGACATTTAAGTTTGTGAAAATCTGGGACTCACCTTATTTATACAAAATTAAACTTAAATTCAAAATATGTCTTTACACTTTGACGCATAAACCGCTTACCCGATTTTGCTTCTATTTGTCACGAAAATAAACTTAATGAGGATGAAATTTTGTTTGTGAAACAAATTATTCCATGCAAACAAATTTACTATCACCCACTACATGATGTTGGTGTAACTGTAAGCATTTACGCAGCGCGCAACGTAAGCTCTGAAAATGATTTTTTTCCCCCGTTTTCGCAACATTTTTCATTGATGATCCGCTCCTATTAGTCTTATCATTATGTTATATAACCTATAACCTTCCTCGATAAATGGGCAATCTATCACAAAAAGCATTTTTCAATTTGAATCAGGAGTTCCTGAGATTAGCGCGTGCAACCAAACAAATAAACTCTTCAGCTTTATAATATTCATAGATGAAAATCTATCTCAAGAGAGGACTTTGTGCCAGATATTCGTGTGCTAAATGACGATTACGATTTAACAGAACATGGACAGCCGGATAATCGATTCGAAATGCTCTCCAAGCCCGTAGAGCCGCTCAGCGTTCGCTCTTTTTTGTGTGTTACGAATCTGTGACACGTGAACCTGTATTAGATACAGTTACACTTACGTTAATCTTTAACGTTATTTACGGCGAATCGACAGAATAGTCATTGGATCTATTGTTAGGTAACGAAGACATAGAGGTACGCAGGTTGCTTAATTTCCCGCGTGGATAAAGTCTATAGGATAGGAATAGATTCTGTACAATAACTTTCGGTAAGTTACTAAAATTTTCTAGAGGGGAGAGGGGGGATGAATTTAGAATCTGTGACCTGATATTCTGTTCTGGGATAAGCACAAAGTTTTTTTTTATTTATTTAATTGTATTCTGGCAACGCAGGCCCATAGATATAATATACCTGATAGTGTATGTATGAAGTGATAATATAATATTTGACAATGAAACCTAAAATTTTCAGTGTAAATATTTGCATATGTTGTCAGTGTCTTTACCGCAGCATAAATAAATGCGGGACAATTTACTGGAAATACGAGTATAAGCTAATTCGACCAAGAAAGACTACCATCTGTTGACATCAAAAATTTTTCAGATCAAACGATTCCTTGTTAATTCTAAAATTGCCCCTCCCAATTTGAGAATAACTTGATCTTCTTTCTTGACTTAGAAAGAATGTAGATAAATAACGTGCATTTGTTAATAAAAAAAACACTCAAAGATTTGGGTATAAATAACTAAATATGTTGAGAAACCATGTTCTTAACTATAAGCAATAAGACATCAGTAACTAACAATCGCAAAAGTACGAAAAACCCACGAAAATAGTTCGAAATTGCTCTCTCTGATATATCTCTGTCTGATACATTCGTAAAGGTAAAATCGTTTCTTTTTATAAAACGTTCTATTATTGTGATGGATTGTGGGGATTGTGAATTGTTACAGATTTAACAAGTTTGATACTATTAACTGAGTCGATACCATAAAATACCTACTTATGAAAGTTTCTAAACCACAACATACCTTATCTTAAATTAATTTGGCTCCAAATATTGTAGTAAGTACAAAACAAGATAGTTCCTGTTTTGTAAGACTAAAAATACCAGTGTATTTTTCAGAGAGGAAGATGGTGGTTTTAGATGTAACTAAAACGGAGTGATTACCTGCTCAGTGGATGTAACTAACTGGTGTATACCACAAACTGACAGCAATCAGTGGTCCGCTCTCACGTCTCGCCCACACGCACGTGACACTGTCTCACTGCCTGTGACATTCACTGGACAGATTGAAACAAATCGTGTCCCGTGTTACTGAACAATCGTTACCAATCTATAGCGATGCTAATCTCGAACAAGGTTGATATCTTTGCCATCTAATTTCATACTAAAAAGACGTTGATTTGATATATTCTTTTCATTCAACACTGAAGACTAAAGTTATAAGCGCCGCTCCTTTGGTTATTTCCTCATTTTATCGATTCGCAAATTGTACCAAATGGATTACGTGCTACGAAATCTTGCAGTTAAATTAATTTCAGAGCCAAAGAAAAAAGGCTTAATAAAAATGGAATGAAAATATTTGACGGGAAGTTGTTTCTACCTGATTAAGTTACAAAGATGCAAGTATTCTAAGAATTGTAATTAAAAGGGAATGCTTCAGTTAGTTTATCCAACTAAAGTATTGTTTCCCGTCGTAATCATGAAAGACACATTATTTTTTTAAAGCTTGAACTCAAATTGAACCACAAAGCTATGTTAGATTGTGAATGAACTGTCTTGATTTTCTGAATGAAATACAGTGTTGTGGATCGGGACCAATCCACTATTTTCAGTTAGTTCAATGAAGCGAGGACTATGGTAAATAAAAACACTGTTGGAAATCATAGACTAATAATTTTAATTTAAGTAACAAAATACATCCGCCACAACAGATTTATTATTACACAAAAAGTGATTTTTTTTATTTGCCTAGTTTATAAAGAGAGACACATATCATTATTGTAATGTTGTAATTTATTTCGAAAACACAATGCCAATCTTGACATTTTCGAACACCAATAAATAGATTATAAACCAAGTTTCATAATTATATAATGACTTTCAATCAGATGGGTGTACAGAGCGTTAAGGAGGCTTTCTATGATCTCTTATTTGCAGAATTAATAAAGTTCTTAATAATAACTGATTTCAAATGCGATTCAGGCGAAGTCTGGATTCAAAGTTTCAACTAAAAGGTGGTATCCGATTTGTGGCGCCACATTCCTTGTTAAATTGAAATGTTATTGGAAACTAACCCATACAATAAGGCGTTAATTAGTACATTCTTCAACTACGTACCAACTCATATTAGACAGATTATATAAATAGGCTTGATCATCCATTCAATTGGGACTACGACGTTACAAACCCCTCAACCTAAACTGAATCAGAAACAAAAAATAGATAGAACAGAAGGTAATCTACATACAAAGTGCACTCGAGCAAAGCACACATAGATACCGCTCACGAACACGACAAGCTATCGCGGTCTGCTTGGGACCAGTGCGAGAGCAGGTTCCGTCCACTTGAGACACGCGTCTGTGAACATTTTGTGCAAAAATGGAGCAACTAAAAAAAATATTATTATAATTGTTCGTGAACAGTTGTTTGAAGTCAATATTAAACGGTCAAATATTGTTTTTGAATAGAAACTTTTTTAGTCTATAATATCGATTTTGAGAACGCAAGCTGTCAAATGTAGCGTCTCAGGAAAAATCATTCGGTACTTGACATTGAATGGTTTTGACTTGCAGTCGCGGCACGATATAATGGCTATTTTGACACCATAGATGAATGATTGGTCTCGCTTCACTCGACTAGATACCGCCGGCGTACTTATATAATGGGGCAACAAATACTATGCCGAAATCGGCATACCCGAGCCTTCACCGTGTCAGTCACATTGACAGCTGCGCTTTAGGTGTTAGTCCCGAATATTTTAATCAATTTAGAGCAAAATCCGCAGCAAAATGCCAGTTTGTGTTGTGAAACTTTGTAAGAATAATAGTTCAAAAATAAAAAGGGCACTGGGATCACATACCATCAGCAAGTATCTTTTAATTTCGAAATTTCGATGTAAAATTTCATGAAAATAAACGTCAGTTGGTGTTGCCAAGTACGCAATATAAAAGTCCCTATGGTTGAGTTTTTTATAATATGAATATACTGTTATATGACCCATTTCATTTGACCTCTTTATGAAATACAAACTATTCGTGTCAGTGAATCGAAAATATTTGAAAATGAATCGGGGGGGTGAAGAAATAGACCAGGGTCGATAATTTTTGAAACCAAAAAAAATTATATTAGGACGAAACCCATTGGAAAAGATAGGGAATATAACAAAAATGAAAGGAAAAATAAATTACGGGCGATCTGAGGTCGGGAAAGGGGAGGGGGTGAGTTTTTAAGGGTAAAAAACGGTTAATCTCGATTTCCGGTAAAACTGCAAGTCCTATGAAAAAAAGTTGAATGGCAAAGTTGTAGGTAATAAAAAACTCTATAACTTTTGTATCGACACTTTTTTCACATAACCTCAAAATTTATGTGAAAAATTCGAATAACCGAGTTTTTGGTTTTTTATTTTTTGCAAAAAAATATTTTTTCACGAAGTTTAGTAAAAACTTAACTTTGTATGTCCCAAACATACAGTATTTTTTTTTATTTAAAATTTTCTTTTTTACACCTTATTTTGACTTAATATCGAAAAAGCACCCTAATTTTCAATCGAGAATGCTCACGTCAAAAAATCTGCTTTTTCAAAAAAAAGTTGATGTGTTTTTTGTTTGTTGAAATCTCTACTTTCTGATGGTATAAAAAATATACACTACTATGGTAAATGTTTTCAGAAACTGCAAATTAATAATGAAAAAAACTAGAATCCGCTTTTTTTTTGAATCATTATGTATAATTTTGAACTATTTATTTACACTTTAATTACTCGAAAAACGTAAAATTTCATGTTATACAAATACGACTCTATTACATTTCGAAGAAAGAAAATTTGCAAAAATCAGGAAAATTTAAAAGGCAAATTTATCGTAAACTTGTGCAAGTTAGTGGCATATAATTTTTGTTTTCCTTCTGTATAGAGAATGACAAGGATACAATGATATCATCAAGTTTAGGTTTAGAGAAATAAGCCAGAATCGACTCCAGTGACTTTAAAGAGTTATAAAGGTGTCTTCTGGCGTGATTCTCTAAACTTAAAACTTAATTTAACATCAGTCTCTCCTTTTCATTCTGTATAGAGAATGACAAGGATATACTGCTGTCAAATTTAAGTTTAGGTTTAGAGAATCATGTTAGAATCGACACCACTAAATGTATAATAAATATAAATATTTCTATATATCGAAAGTCTCACATCTATTAGCCTAGCTCTAGGGACCTATGACCTATGAAGGCCGACACCATCAAAACTGGCGTATATATCACTCAGACTACGGCGGCACTTATAAGAATTTGTAACCAAACTATTGACAGGTGGGATAAAATAAAGAAACTAACTATGCAAGCGTGATAAAATTATAGGATTCGCGCCTCCGTGCATCACGTATATTTTCAAAAAAAAAAACTAAAAATGATATATATTCATTTAATATGTACGGATTTTGTAATTGGTATTGTTAGTGTGGATCGACAACAGCATAAAATATTTTCCCTATTACTGGGGTAGCAGTTGAGCAGCTGGCTACATTTTTTTTGACATATGACACCGTCCCTGCAAAATGACATACACACACTACAATAATGACTTGCCCCATAACCGGAGCTGTTGTTTTTTGATAGCGCGGTATCTAGTGGAGTGAAGCGAGACCAATCATTCATCTATGTTTGACACATTGCAATTGTGACGCGAAAAGTCAACCTATTCTCGAAAAAATATTTGTAATCATCAAATACGAGTCACTTCTAGGTATTAAAAATTTTGAAATTTTATACGAATATTGCAAAAAGTTGCTGATTATAAAGATTGAATAAAACGATTTGCAATACTATTTGTAGCAATCTTATGAATTTCATGTTTTTACATTTTTAATTTCGGAGAACACAAATGCTGAGTTATGTGGCAAATAATTAAACTATAATTACATTATTATTAGTATGATATAAAATTTCTTAATGATAATAAGAATAAAACAATTAATTTAATTAATTTACTTAATCCTTTAAAGATTCTGTCAAAGAGCCTGTGTTTTTGACTTAAAAATGATATTATATTTAATTGTTTTAAGCTTAATATGTATATTTTATATGTACACCTTAGATTAAAACAAAAAGGGTAGATACGGTACGCTCATACTAGCATCAAATAAAATATGATCCAACTCAACTACATAAGCAACTCTCGCCACGCACACGTCTGTATATAAACATCAATCGAGCGAGCGAGACAGAACTATACGCTTCAACGCAGCGTATTGTTGTCCTTTTCTTGCTTACAAAATGGCGATTACGTAAATAATATTCACGACAAACCGTGATTTTTGAGAAAAAAATGTTTTCACAGTTTAAGGAATGAAAAGTGTTGCCGGGGCATTTGATTTTGAACTATTTTTGTTCTTCATAAAAGCATTGAAGGCATTGTTTTATCTTCATAACACAGAAAATACGCAATATTGTTATATTGAGTGTACATGCAGCGTGTTTGAATGTCATATTGTGACTAAAGCTGATTATGGTCGTGGACCACAATTTAAGCGGATCACTTTTGAGCCGCGAATGCCGTATCTTCCCTTCTTGTTTTAATCTAAGATGTACACCACGATTTCATATAGTATAAAAATATACTTCACCCTAAAATTACCGATTCGATAAATTTTATGACTAAATGCTCGTTTCTAATGACAATGAAGAACAATATTAATTTCGTTTTAAACTTTCATGGTCACTAACATTATAGATATTAACGGGATTTTTACCATGTAACAATCCCGTTAACATCTATAATATTTGTTTCTTTACATGTAGAATTATTTTCGAACTTAGAATATGAAACTTCATAAACGCACAAATGTGAAACGGTCATCTTATCGTGCTATTATCATAGACATTAAGTCTATGGCCGCTACAAAAGTGGGTTATATTCTCTTTGGTCGCTAGTATAGTTGATAGATTACCGCTTTTCTATTTAGTTTTGCCCTTTTGGGACGGCAAAGGTCAAGCCATACTTTTAAATCTGAAGAAAATTTTACTAGAAAAATTCCACGCGGAACAAGCAGCAGACGGGACTTAAACCCGAATCCTTCGCTATGCGGATGAATGCACTGACCATTACACTACCGCAGCCCTGATGGCATTGTCAAATTTTCTCCACCACATGTACTCGTATATCTATGATTCAATAGCAGATTTTTATCAACTAGTTCTTAATCTGTACTGTCATTCACCCGCTCATTCCCTATCCGATCGATTCATTTTAGGTAGGGCTGCCATCCGTCCGGGTTTCCCCGGATTTGTCCTAGTTTACGGGGCGTCCGGGGAGCGTCCGGGCGGGGTTTTATTTGTAGTCCGGGTTTAAAAATTTACGGCAATGCATGAGTGGACCTTGGTGCTGCAAGTGTCCATGGGCAGCACTTATTATGAGGTAGACCGCTAGCTTTTTTGCCTAGATCAACATAAAAAAGTTGATTTGTGACATTTTTAACTGTTTTTTTATTGGTCTGTCCGGGTTCTGGACTTCAAAATCCGGGGTTATCACTCGTCTTATCCTGGTTGCCACATTTTAGAGATGGCAGCCCTAATTTTAGGTTTTCGTTTTGGAGGTTATAGTACGAAATTATAGCAGAACTTATTCAGGTCTCATTGAGAATCAGAATGTTGGTCGATTGTAGTAAGCATCCAGGTGGCACAACTACTTTGCCCAAACAGTCGTCGCCGGACAACGAGTCTTCGATATAATTTTTAGTAGGACGATGACCCCATAACTAGACCCGTGGCTCTATTGATATGAGATTTCTCACCGAATGAAACCGAGGAACAGAAAGCACTCTTTCACCATTCTATAAGTAGGCACTATTAAAGATGTTTGTTTGTTACGCAATCATGCCAAAAAGATGGAATGGATGAAATTGTATTATACATCAGATAAATTATAATAAATTTATCCAAATTTTTTTATAACTCTACATGGAAAGTTAACAACAAGTTGTTAGAGAAAAATTTACAACTCAACATACAACACAACTTACATTTTTTTTTTCGAATTTATCTCTAGAACTAAAAACAGAGCTGACTAGACAGTTTAAATTTTTAAAGATTATATATTTGTTGCCGCTATAACAACTAATAAGAAAGTGATGTAAAAATCATTATTTTCGGCGCTTTTTGGTTAACTATCGCTATTCAAATGTTGGTGAGAATTTCAAGTGTTAAATCTTGTATGGTGGTACAGCATTGCCCTTCACTGTTGATTTCGGACTGTTGTGTGATTTACACAGAAGTACCTAACACTTAATTATATTTTTCTCATAGTGATAGCCTTCAATGCTATGCAAAGCCTGCAAGGGGATGAATGGTGGCAAAAAACTAGACACACATTGTGATCAAACTCTGTACTTTATAATGCAACGTTTAGCTAAGTTTGCTTCGAGCAAAGAGATCGCTTGTGAATCTCTAGTGGCCAGTTAATAAAATAAAAAACACTCTCACGTTGCCCACACACGAGTATTACACAGTGGAAGCACATAAGTGAAGAAGGCACAGAGACAAAGCTGCAAAAAAATGCGCGCGTGTGCGAGTGAGCACTGGTGCCTGTCGCGTACGCAGAGAAACGTTTCTATTGGCTGCGATCATGGTCAGCCCTCAAAAAAATAACTGGAGACCTACGTGCTCCTACTTAAGGCAGTCCAGGCCCTTAAGCATAGAAGTAATGCGAAGACATTTGAGCATACACTCCCCTAGACAATAAACTAACGAAAAGAATTCCAAACAAAGTATTACCCAACCAAAAAGTATTAATGGCGTCTTGGCAGTTTGCGTTTGACATAAGATCGCTTTTTGATTCGGTGTCATAAAGGTAACCTTTTGGTTACCTTTTGCTTTTGCAATGCATACAAAGTTAAGTCTAACTTGACGTGTGTATAGTGGTACGCACGCTGTTGATAGTTCATAGCAACATATATTTGTCCCTTTTTTGTTCTATATGTAAAAATAAGATGTGTAACTATATGAGTCGGCTTATTTTTAACTATATGAGTCGTTTTAGGGGTTGAATTTAAAAAAATCTATGTTTATTTCTTCTACTTAGGGGCAGGTAGCACAAGCTCTCTCACTCTCATACACACACACGCATATATATATACACACATATATACATACACACACACACACACACACACACACATACATACATACACACACACATATATATACATACACACATATGCACACGCATGCGCGCGCGCACACACACACACACACACACACACACAGGCACGCGCGCAATACATGAAAGGTATCCCCTCTGCATTCTTAACTCATGTGTAAGTACCTACATGGTACGGTTAACAAATGGCGAGATATCATTCCATTTCCTGGCGGCTCACCCACCCGATTAGATTTAATAAAATAACCGGAGGCCCAATGCACCCGTATGGCGGTTATAGAACATGTGGGTTGATTCTTTTGGTTAATTCCATTAGAGATTCTATGAAGGGTGGTTTGAGTACTTTCTAGAAGAAGCCCAGTCAATAGTTCATTTATTGAACCTCGTATTGCTTGCTCCAGACACACATCGCACACGCACAAATCTGTAATTAAATGAAGCTGTCCAAAAGCTCAAGTAACGTAATTGTGTGTACTCTTATTAAGACAGCACTTGTATTCTGAAATTCAAACAAACTCAAAAGCAAGACACAAATTTAATTTGGTAGACCGAGAAGACGGAAATGGAGCCATCACTTCAAAGATTTCGCGACATCTCTCAGTTACGAAGATTGTCAAATAAAATTTATAAGAAACAACCACGCAGTCACTTTTTTATAGGTACCAATCAGATATGACAAAAGACTTGTATATTAATATTAACAATTAATATTAAAAATATGTTAAAAAATTATTGATAAAACAACTTTCAAGGGAACTCCAGGCCTTTCGGTACAAAAATATTTCCGTGCCTTTCGGTTTATGGGCCACTGCTCTATTCGTTTCTTCTGAGTAATATTAATGAATGAATTTAAAGCTAGACCATTCGATAACGGATAAACTTTTATGTACAATCTAAGAAGTTAGAAGTCCTCCACACAAAAGTGTAAATCTCATGCGCTCCAACCAACATGAATGATTTTATGTAACATAATAACATAATAGCATAATTTATGGCCATCCTGATAGTAAGCGGTCACCCTAGTTACGTAGAAACCACACGTGCGTTTCCTACCTTGACCTTGGGACAGGGTAGCACCGTATAACCAGGGAGATTATTCTCCCCGGCAGAAACATTATATTATTAAAAGGTACAGTCATAACACTTATCTTCTGTTACGAGGCGTGGTTACTATCCCAGATGGGCACTACAATTCAAGCTGGAAACCCGCTATGCTTCACCACTCTTGGAAAATAATGAAATTTTCTTCCAATTATGAGATGGCAATTGTTTTCTTTTGTTTAGAAATAGCTGGCAAGCATTATTATGGTTTGCCTGATGATGAGAAGAAATCCAACCCACCTACTTACAGAGTATGACTAACTTTTTTTTTCTTCGTCTATCAGGTAGATTATCAAAAGCTATTGGATACGTATTTTTCTTTATTCACACAATGAAAACATTACAGAGATAATTTGATTTGAAATATCGTATGACGTCACGTTTTGGTACAATTTTACTTAAAAGTGACGTCACGACCCGCTACTCCAAAACTTTAACGCACTTTTTCTTTGTCATTTTTGGTTGAATGACATTTTTTTTTATAATTTAACTGACGGACTAAATAGAATTTACTTTAATTTACCGCGTCATCGTCCCTATTAATATATCAGATTCAGCAAGTCACACGAGCCTGTAACGGGATAACATTTACATCCTTCTACGGTCATCACATGCCATTACAGAGAAAAGTCTCGATGAAATCTATAATACCGTCTACACATAGTAAAAAAATAAGAAATCGTTACATTTATATTATATTCTCTCAATACTTTGTCTAATTAAGCCATTACTAAATAAGTGGCCACAATTTATTTTATAATGCCTTTTATGACAATTACCGCATTGCAAGTCATAACTGATTACATAAACTTTGAATAAAGTGCAACTTCCTGAATCTGTAATTCTGTCCGATTTCAATAAAAAGTTTTTGTCTATACTTAGGTTCTTGGTTGTCAAGATCACGACAAAAACTTAATAAAGTTTCCTTTTTCACAGGGCGTCTAATATACCGTTTTGTAAAGTTACATAAGTACGCCGTACGCATCATAATTCACTCGGAAAAGCATTTTCTTAAACTTTAACCCTCTTCTTAATAAACGAAGACTAAGCTGGGACTAGTTAATCTATGTTTTGTCTCTGTTCATTGAATGAAAAATGGCATTTGAGTGATATGAACAAAACGCGGCGTAACTAGTCTAAGCTTACTCCTCTTTTATTAATAAGGAGGTATGATCTTGTACACTTTCTCTACCGACTCTCTCTTTCATTCGCAGGAGAGATTGCCTCAAAACATATCAAACAAATCGGTCAGGATCCCGCGGATTTAACACAGATTATTTAGGTCATTAATTAATTTTATTCAATTAAAATTCTTTATAAATTCAAATAATCGGAAGCTTCTAGAGTCACCAACCCCTCTATAAGATTTTGCAAAGAAACAGTACCGTACCCTCAAAACTAGAACAAAATAGAAGTAAATTTAAAAAATCAATAAACCCGACTGCTTTATATTACTGCAAATAAAAACTGAAAAGAAAAAAAACAAGTCCAGTAGTCTATAATTCTGTTAAGTAAGGGACAATGCTACTTTAACAGTCGGGACCCATTAGATATTCAAGAATGGATCATTTTTGACTAGCAATATGTATGTACCTATTCGGAACTTCTTTTATTTGTATTAAATAGGAGATGAATGTACATACGCACGATCTAGCTTCACACACTCGTTAAATAAAGGGACGTAAATTACTAGTTTCCTGAGTCCACGCACCATTACTGCCTCATACGATATGCGGTAATTACTCTGTCCTCATGCGATAGTAAGCCATGGGAATGTATTTAATGGACAAATTCTATTTTTTTTTCGGAAGATAAATATAAGTTTTATAAAACTAACGAAAACTGAACTAATTAATATAAGTTGCGATAAACTTACATCATTTTTTCTGTAGAGACAAAAGTTTAAATTTTGCATTAACAATAATTTATAAATATTTTCATCTATTTATTTTTCTATATTTCTACTCTTAATCGTATATGTCATTAAAAATACTTTCACTCCTCTAATAAAATGTAATGCAATGCTGTAAATAAAAGTTTTCTTTAAATAAAACCAGAAAATCGGACTTATAATTACAAAACTTATTTTTACATAATGGCTATATCAAAACGTATGGATTTACTCTTGATGAGCAAAGTATAATAAGGTGCTATACGAATTGCTAAAAAAATAAAGTAAACATACGTCTGACTTTTTCCTCGGGCCATTTCTTCCAAATTAGCAGCACACAAACCAAAACACTGGTTACAAATTCGTTATAAAAATATAACTTGCGTAAATATCACAACACTGAACACTGTTCGTTAGCAAAAAATCTAAACAGTTCGATAAAATGAATTTAATATTTGGCGGCAATCGGTCACATGAGCACGATTCTTGCGATGTCCGTATCGCCACTCTCCGAGATCTCAACTCGATTCAAACACGTTAAAGCGCCCTACTTCTTTCGGCCTATCCAATCGCTTGTGTATAAAAGAGATAGCATACTCGAACGCTATAGAAACGGGAAGGGACAGCAATAGTAATATTATAAAACAAAAATTCATAATTAATAATTCGTATAAAAAGATGTTATGTCTCTATCAATAACCTTTAATAAAAATACAACCCAGGTGATCAACAGATCCAGTTCAATGTTGATCAAAACGTATATAGAACTGTACTACTAACGCCATCTACGGTTTGCACTAACATTAACCAAAGCAATTTATAGAGTTACTGGGCTAACATAAAACCTCACTACTATAACAGATGTCGCTGTTAGTATCAAGTTCAAGTACAAACAGTACTTTGTTAAGCTGCGTATGGATAGCGTGTTCCAAGGCACGTCCGTACAAGGTACGGTAGTCGTCTACGCGTACCCTGGAACACCATATGAATACGCGTACTCTCCACGAGTTGCTTTGAGTATGGATAGCGCGTTCCAGTAGGCCTATTCGCTAACTGGTTTTGACAGATGGAAATGATAATCACAGAGCTAACTAGCTTTAGTTATCTACTACTGCTTTATTATATTGGCACTATGATACTTGTTCTAAAAAGCATCGATGATATACAATTTTCTCTTTAGTAACACACTGTAAATGTCAAAAAAGTTAGAGGCTAGGCCGGCAAAGCGTGCCCTAGAACGCACTATCCGTACGCAGCTTTATAATTATTACGTAAGTAATATTTCGTTGTGGATTTATTGGTTTAAATAATTCGTCTTTATTTTATACTAGCTGTGCCCCGTGAATTTTATTAAAATCGCTCCAGCCGTTTAGACGTGGAGAAGTAACAAACATACACACTCACACACTCACAAACTTTCGCCTTTATAATATTAGTGTGATAAAAATAAGAAAATTCTTTTACTAAATACCTAGTAATCTAATACTTAGTACCTTTTAACTGCTACGATAATATTTTTATAACCAATTTTTTCAGTTTTCTTTATAAGTACAAAATACTCAACACGGACGGGCTGAAGAAACCCGTTTTATCAAGAGGCAAGTGAGTGCGTTTGACACTTTTATGAGCTTCGCAGAGTGGCCTGTAACATCGATTAAAAATGAAGTGCTGCCCAAAACGTAAATAAACACCGAGATCGCAAATATTCGTACTTACAAGAAAAATGTGTTTTTTGTGAAAAAACTACTTATCTCCACTCACTCATCATCAGGCATCACAGGTTCGTCAATATTTTCGCATAAAAAAATAAGCTTTCAAGTTTGAAGAAAAGCAATTTGATGATGGTTACTTGTTAATATTTTTGTGTTTCATTGCAATTTTGCACTTTTGAGTACTTTTTTTATTAGATTCTTTTCTGTAATAAAAAAGGAACACAAAAGTTACATTGTAACAATTTTAATATATAGGTAGCCTACCTACATATTTTAATATTGTAACAACTATAGGAATCGGGAATTTATGGAAACTTTTAAAATGAAAGTCGCCACATTTAATAGTCTCGGCCCACATACAAAATAATTCGATATCTTATCTTATGTATAAAATTCTCGTGTCACAATATTAGTTACCATAAACCTCCAAAACGGCTTGACCGATTTCTATGAAATTTTATATGCACACTTAGTAGGTCTGAGAATCGGCTACTATTTTTTTTCATACCCCTAAGTGATGAGGGTAGTCCACCCCTAACTTTTTTTATACTTTTTGGTATTTATTTTTTTACAATTAGGCATTAAAATACATACAACCCCTTAATTTTAATCCTTCTACCGCCAACTCATAATTTTATGGCGGTACGAAGTTCGCTGGGTCAGCTAGGTTTTATATATATCCTATTCGGTAAAGTTTTCGGATAAATTTATATCAGATATTTTCAGACTTAGTTACGGTTATAGAGTTTCAAAGATCCCTGGTGCTGAAACATTTCCTACAAAATGAGTCTATCTGCCACCGGCACTCTGAATAATTCGGGTATTCTAAGTAATACCTAGGCAATGTACAGAATGTCTGGAGCGTGTAGGCATTGTATGCAAAGTGCAAAAGCAAAGAGCAAAGCCAGGTGCCGCGGCAGAGGCTGGCTAAGCGCCAGCCACATGATAGATACGTAATAGATAAACAAAACAAGGTGAAGTCGACGCGCATTCTTCTCTTACACACATTGCCGACTGCACATTCGGGATTGTATAGAATACCTAAGCAAAGTATAAAATAAATAATATTTCAGACATTGCCTTGACAATTTTGGCATTCTATACATTGCCTAGATATTGCACGATTGCCGGTAACATATCCACCGAAACGTAAACCTTTTAGAATAAAACTTCACACGGCTACTAGCCCCATAAATACACATGATACTTAGTTACTAACATCGCCTCTGGAAACTTTCCCAGTTCCTACATAAATAAGAGATTACCGGCGCACTTTTACAAGATTACTTAGTTGGTTAGTTCTAGAACTGCCCTTCGGCTGAGTTATAAATTGAGGATAACAAACCATTCCACATAATTACAGAATGATTCTAATATACTCTGACATTTTTATTTGCACTACGATGAAATTATTTTGAAGAGGAATACATTTAGCAATCCCTAGTAAATCTTACAGGTGAGCATAAAACCGGAACTGATTTAAATAATAATATAAATATTAGCCAACTTTGGCAAATAAATAACTACCAGTTGAGAAAAGTTCCGAGTAATTACGGGATTATCCTAAGCTAATAAAATGTAACAGACGTTTATAATTTTTTATGCTTGTTCGTGAACGTAAATTCAAAGTGGAACGATGAAGTCGAAGAAAGACATCTTAAAACTTATATATAACTAGCGGCCCGCCCTCGCTTCGCTTCGGTGTAGAGCTGAAGTGTAGACTACAGTTTTTGTTCTCAGGCTTGTATTATTCACAATGACATTCATCTATGATTTTTCTTATACCTGCATGCAAAGTCTCAGCCCGATCGGTTTAAAATTGACAAGTTTTATACAAACTTTCATTCCCTATTTTATCCCTCGTCCCTTATTAAATCGCCTGTTACAACTGGGAGTCAAACTCGTGAAATTTCGAAAAAAAACACGACATATTTTATGGTAACCATCGAAAGGGTTAATCATAAGGATTATTTTTTGCTAATAACATAGCATTTTAAATGAAAGGAATGTGAATTACGTGATAAAAATAATAAAGTGATATACAAACTGCAGTACGTATGCATTTCCTTTTGAACTCACAGTTACTATGCGACTGACAGAAATTTGTAATTCGAAAATGGAACACATAAATTTTCAAGTGTCTCTTCTTTTGTTTTTTGTGTTTCATTTTCATTTATTTGCATTTTTTGTTAATTTACTTACCATGGCTTATTAAAAATCCTTCTCTATCTCTATCCTTTTTTCATTATTTAAACACATATCGAGAAGGTTTGTTGACTCCTTGAGCCGGCTTTACTAAAACGTATTTACATAGCCCTATGTCAATCAATATTGACATATGGTATTACAATATGGGGTGGAATGCCAAAAACTAATTTAAAAAGTGTGGAAGTCGCGTAGAGAGCGGTCCTGAAGGTGTGTACTTTCAAACCCTACCTGTATCCAACTACGCTTCTGTATGATTATTGCGAGGTCCTTAGCGTCAGGAAGGTCTTTGTTTTGGCTATTACAATTAAAAAACATAGTGAAATTGTTTTTGACCCGACAATGATGCAGAGGCGTAGAAGGGACATTGTTTGTAAACGTTTACTCAGAAACTACAGAACCGCCTACGCTCAGCGCTCATATCGCTTTTTGAGTAGTCATATTTATAATAAGATCAGTAAATGTATTACAATCGTACACCTCAACAAACATGAAGTTAAAAAGAAGATCACAAAGTTTTTACTTTCACTAGATTACGAAAAAACTGAGGAATTGGTTGCCACGGCCCTATAAATATAGATGCTTATGATTATATATACACATACGCACTACTCACATTACACACACACACGTACACACACATACACACACACATACGCACACGCACACACACACATACGCACACACATTTATTATATTAATGTACTGTAATATTGGTTAATGTAGGAAATTATGGTACTCATGTTATTTGTATGGCTACATTGCAAATAAAATTCGGGAAGAGCGCTGAAGCCAAAAAACAGAATGAACTTCCTAGTTTGGCTGAGGATGTCTATATGTAGGTACTTTGTGTGAAATAATGGCCTTAGTATTAACATATTTATAAGATTATTACCATGTACAATTTTTTACAAATAAATATATTATTATTATTATTATATTATTATTGTCTCTATCTGATATATTTTGCGGTACCACCGTTAAGCTAATGATATGTCTTTGTTGTTCATAAAATAAGCTTACATTAAATCTATTTTATTTTGATGCGCCATGGTAAGTAAATTAACAAAAAATTGCAAATAAACGAAAATGAAACTCACGAAAAACAAAAAAACACAGGCTTGAAAATTTATGTGTTCCATTTTCGAATTATTATTACAAATTACAGCCAATCGCATTGTAACTGAATTCAAAAAGAAATGCATACGTACTACAATTTCTAGTATGTAGTGTGCAGTTCTAGTTATTATTAAAAATAAAATGATGTCTTCTTTCAGTAAAATATCCTATCTTCAATATTTAATATACTTTCCCTCCGTGTGAGGTAGCCGTGGGACGCCCTGTATATAGATTACAAACTCACATCCACCCAGATTTGGACCTTGGTGAAAAAGCGCTGAGTATTATATTATATTTTCAGCAGTTCTCAGCATTGATTTACACGCACGCAAAATAAACATCCCCTTTGGAGTTATGTTATCATAAGTTTCATTCATAATCGAAGGGATACTAAAAAGCATTAAGCAAGGGATACTTAAAACATACTAGCAAGCAAAAAGAAAACTGAACATTAACATCAGTGTTAATGTGGGGTTCCCGTTCTTACACTGTCACACTTTCAAAGTTCAGTGTGAAGGTGGGTCAGCCATATTCCACTCGTCTTTACCTTGGGAATGTATTAAATAAAATAACTAATGGATTGGTAAGGGAAGTTCATTATGTTATGTTGCCCTGGTACCTAGGTACAGAAAAAAAACCAATAAGGAAGCAATAAAAATGACTAGTGATCCGTTCTCTTGATGCACACTAAAAAAATACTTAATTATTGACTTTTATCTTAATTTTGTCGAAATTCATGGCCAAGGGTACAGCGGTATAAATTCATCTTCCCCTGTAACCTCAAGGAAACAGCTAAGGCTACACAGGAAACCATGCGCTAGAATCCACATACATAAAATATTAAAAATAAAAAAGACACAAACAAAATGGTCCGAATATTTTTTTTCCGAGTCGCCAGCGACTCTATGTCACGGATCTCTAGACCATTAACGCAATGAGTTACAGCAGTGCTATTCTGTAAAACTTTCACGCGCGGATCAGATGTGGATCTATTCAAAATTAAGTGTGTAACAGTACAAAAATTTATTAATGTGACTTACATTTTAACTTTCTTCGTGTCGGAGCCCGAGATGGTGGCAGGTGGCGGGGGCAGGTCATCCATCGGCACTTCCTCGTTAGGCGGCGACGGCGGCGACTTATCGAACTCCGCGATCGGCGCCAACTCCGGCATCGGCGAGACCGAGTTGCTGTCCATCGCACTCAACTTTATCGGAGACACTTTGGCTATTTTGACGACCTTCTCACACCCCCGGCGAGCGGAGGTAAACCGACTCGAACGTACACACGCCTAAACACTCGCGAACACTCAAATTCGTTTCTCGCGCCCCGTTGTTTCCGAGCCACGGAGATTGTCTGCAGACTGCGGGACCTGAAAGTGATTAAAATTTTATTTATTACTGCTACTCGGAGCAATGACGCGTTGGGAGCGAGCGGCCGACGATGTTTTTATATTTATTACGCCGACAGAAAATTACGATAAAATTAAGAATGACTGTTATGAAAAAGCTTTTAAAATAAACGTACTTTATGTCGTCGAGGAATTGGAGACGGGAGCTCTTTTCGCTGTTTAAAACGACACCGCAATAATCGTTACTGTTATGGAACACGCGAACTACAAATTTGAAACTTTTACTTCATTAATTTCGGTGATATGTGTATTAACAGGCAAGTGCACTCACAGCGAATACTCGAATGAACACGGAAGGACAACGGCCTGCACCCTAACCTATTATTCAACATTCTGCCGCGGAAGGGACTGACTGACAGCGCGTATGATGTTCCTGTTGTTTTGTTTAGAGCACTGTAAACAGCACTGACCACAACTCGTAGGGAGAGGACGAAATTAGACACACGTTTATAGCTAACCAATGCTGAAGTTCTGTTTACCTTAATAAATTATACTTAAGCAAGCAAGGAGAGCGAGGAATCTTTCGCCCACACGATTATGTTTCTACTTACACGTCTAAAGCTTCCCGTGAAGCTAAATTTTAAGCATTGATTCTCAAAAACGAATCATGCAACTCCTATTTAGCTTAATAACTAATTATGTTGTATCACTTAATATACAAAACGACCACCATTATTTTTAAGAACTAAAACTTTTTTTATGTCATTTACTGGTCCCGCCGTTCATTTTAACAAAATTTCAATTAAACTGATACAAGTAAGTACTTGAATTATTAACTCACTTTTTCTAATTGCATTGCTCCAAGTGATAAAATTGAAAGCAAGCTTTCAGCAGTTCATTTACACACACACGCGCAGAGTCAAGTTTTTTTTAATCTGTTCAAGAAGCTTGTTCTGTGCCCTAACCTTACTGAAAGTAGGTATCCACGGAGAATGACCGGAATATAAAGCTTATTCCGCTGCCCGACTATAATCTGTATCCTTCTCCTTCCGATCTAAGTTGTTAAAGATAGCTATAGTTACGATAATGACATTGCAAATCTTTGACTACCCCTCTAAGAATGCCTCCATTGTTCAACATAGGTACTATTGTTTTCGCATTTAAACTACATCTCACCCCAAGTTGGAGGGGATGTGCTACTGAAGAGATATTTTATCATCAGTAAATACAATCTGATACTTAGACACAAAACGAATAAAGAACCGAATTCACAAAATAATTTTAATGTTGCAATTGCAAATGTATTATTTTATTAATTATTGGATTTATATAAATCTCAAGTAACCAATAAATATTTAAATGGTCATTGTAACCAAAGGTAGAATTTATCAATTATGTTAAATTAGCGGCCGGCCGCGACTTCGTCCGCGTCCCTTAGGAACCTGCCATTTTTTCAGGATAAAAAGTATCCCATGTCTCAATCCAGGTCTAATGGCATAGAGTTAATACTCTATGTGTGCCAAATTTCATCCAATTCCGATTAGTAGTATTTGCGTGATTGAGTAACATCATACAAACTTTCATATTTATAATATTAGTGGGATAGTAGGAAGTAGGAAACAGCCGCCTTTTGTCCATTTTGTAATTGTGGTAATAAAGTTTAAATAAATAAATAGAAGGATTATTTCTACAAAATCAATGAAAAAGGTCACAATAAGAATAGAAAAAAAAACTCTTTTGCAAAAAAAACCCCCTCTTTAGATTTTTTTCTCTACTTCAATGAATATTACAATAATGAGGTTTTATTAATTTGACGATGTATTGGCGTGTTATTTGAAGCATACTGGCATGACTGTTTACGTTCCAAATTTGAAATTAACAAAAGAAAAATAACACTAAATACCACTTTCTGATATGAGTGATAAAGCGATAAGGGCGGTAAAAATTATAGCCCTAGTCGAAGAAGGTTGTTCGCAAACTTACGTGGTTCAGCAGCTAAATGTGAGTCGTTCAACTGTCCAGAGGACTTTGCAACGATATCAAGAGACCGGCTAGGTCAAAAGAAGACCAGGTTCTGGAAGTAAACGTTGCACAGAACCAAGAGATGACCGCTTTTTGGTGAGTCAGGCGTTGCAGAAGCGTAAGCCATCAAGTGTGGACCTAAAGAACAACCTTGAAGAAGTAAGAGGAGTAGAAGTTAGCTTATGAACGGTCAGGAGGAGGCTTTTGACTGCCATTATCAGGGGGTAACGCCCAGCCCGGCGCCCTAAGTTATTCTGTGAGCAGTGTAACCTGTTCCACAAAACATCAGGGAGCTAAAAAGAGTAATTGCAGAAGAGTGGGAACGTATTCCTCAAAACTTTATTAACAACATCGTGGAAAACATGCCCAGAAGAATTCAAGCTGTGATATTGGCAATAGGAGGTCACACTCGTTATTAGGTATTTACATTTGTCACTTTGTTTTTAGAAAAAGAAATCTTGTCTTTATTGCCGATCACTTCTTATAGTTTGGCCGTGTACATCGGTTTTAAAGAATTCATCGAAATTTTATATAAAAAATGCCAGAATTCACTTCACGCGTTTTAATTTAAATGATTATAAGTATACAGACTACGCCAAACAATTAAATTTAATTTAACTAACTGAAATCTAACATTGGACGCAAATTTCCTGAAATGCCCGTTTTTGTTGTTGTAAAACAGTGTATACGAAAAAAAACATATCAGCCAAATTGAGAACCTACTCCTTTGTGAAGTAATTTAAAAATAACTATACGATACCTATACTTAATTTGTGAATACTTCCCAGCACCTTAGTTTTAACTCGTCCTAGATTTATATGTCCACGTGTATACAAATCCGAGTCAAAACATACCTACCTAGTTACGTACATAAATTGCAAGTTAAATAATAACTTTTAAAAATAGGTTGACGTTTAAACGACACCGTATGGGTGTGTCCTATCCTGAGACTATAATAATCTACATGGTTCGCTTTCGCTTTCCACGTGGGAACTTGCTAAAGCATTGGACGTGATTGTTTTCGGCATGTGAATGTGAAACTGAAAGTCCGTCAAAATATTATACCCCAGTTATAGTTATACATTCTTTTTTAATTAAGTTATACAAACACGCGTGATACAACAATAAATGTTTCTTAAGTAAAGTAAATACACACATCAAAAGTGTCTAGGGATCAACATATATTTTTGCAATAACTTTTCTCCTGATTGATATTAATTAAAATTTTCTTTAAGGATTCATCAAATAAAGTGTTTTCGTTTGTCACAGTAACGATAAACCAAGTCACCTTTGCATTAATAAAGAAATTTGCCATTTTCCTAATAAAGGGATTTTTGACATTTGAACCACTAACACAAAAGTTCGAAAAAAAGACTGAAATAACAGTTTTCTCTAAAATTTTATTGGGTAACTTAAACAATCCGTATTTCTACCGCGAACACTAACAACACAAGAACATCGGTTTGGCATACTCAAAATGAGTTCATCCAAATCACGCTGTGGAATGGCCGCCCATGTTCGTTGCAACAACAAAAAAAGGTCTTCTTGCGACTGGATACCCTCCATATTCGGCAGAGCTCTTCTCTGTAGCATATCCCATGCATGCTCAATCGGGTTCAAGTCTGGCGACTGAGCAGGCCAGGGCAGGACATTGATGTTAGCTGCGGCGAGAGTCTGTCTTACAACTCTTGCAGTGTGCGGTCGTGCATTATCATGCATTAACTGAAATAAGGGACCGATTTGCACTTGTAGAGGAACAATGACGTCTGATACAATCGTCTCAGCATAAATTTGAGCGTTGAGGTTGCCTCTGATCCAAATCAACTCAGTTCTTCCGCCGATCCAAATACCCGCCCATACCATGATGATGGTTCCACCACTATAAGGATGGACTTCCTGGCAGGATTTTAATCGCTGTTGGCGTCCAGGGGTTCTCCAGTGTCGTATACGTCTTGTATCCGGTCTCATACCAAAACGAGACTCATCAGAAAAGCACACGAAACGCCATTGTTCTTCTGCCCAATTTCTGTGTTCAAGAGCCCATTGATATCGAATCCCACGATTGTGCATTGCTATAGGTGGTACCCGTAGCGGTCTTCGGGAATGAAGGTTCACTTCATGCAAGCGGTTTCTGACTGTTTGGTCGCTAATTAAGTTCCCTGAAGAGTGATGAAGCCTCACGGCTAACATCATGGCGGTTATTGTTGGAGCTCTTCGAGTTAAGATTTGAATGTATCGGTCTTGTCTCCGTGTGGTGCAGCGATACCGTCCTCCATGGCGCTCAGCCACGGTACCAGTGCTTCGGTATCGTGTCCAAAGTCGACTGATAACACTCTGACTTGTATTCAGAGCTAAAGCCACAGTACGTTGCCGGGAACCAGCTTCTATCATTCCCACGGCTCTGAGCATTTCTTCCCTGCTTAAATGACGTCGCCGCTCCATAATAACGTTGGTTTTAATCAGTAGTAGGGAAACAGTAGCACTAATAATGTCTTCAATGCGTTGTATGTTTTTATAGGGAAAATATTGACAGCTGATTTTCATCTTTTACTCGAATTTGATTCACAGTTCCTGATTCAAATTATGAAATGCACCAAAAAGGATCCATATAAATTTATAAAATCATAAATTTATTACAAAGCCACATCTCAATCTCAAGAAATCCGCATAAAAATGCTTGATCCCTAGACACTTTTGATGTGTGTATATATCAATATAATTTATTTTAATTTAATGTTATTGCGACTTTAGGACTGACGTGATTCTAATATTATAACGTGGAGCTTTATTTAAAAAAGACACCCACGTTTAATTTATTTTCAGCAATACTGATGTGACTAGTTGATAATTAAATATAGCATTTCGCTAAAAATAGTTGTTTTTTAACGAAATGATATATTTACTTATCAGCATAATTTTGTAATTTTCCCTTCTGTAAGCGATTCAATATGATCGTAAATTATGACAAATATACAAAATTACATATAGCGAAAAATATTTAATAACAGAAAGAGACAATCACACATACGTCTAATTGACTGAAACGACCCTGATGTTATTTACCATTTTTAATAGAAGAGTTTTGAAATGTGATGTTATTTTACAGTGATATTTTCTAAGATAGAGGACATCTACAGTTGTCTGTCTCTGCTCTCGAGGCGAGCGCTCCAATTGAAGCGGAGTATTCCCTTTGCCCTACCTTTCTTAAGTACGATTAAGAGATATAGTATATATACACAACTATAAATAACAAATCATTATTCTCAAACGAAAGCAAAATAAGGCTCAATTAGGAAAAATGTTATGGATAAACTCGATCTGGACGTTTACTATTCTTATATTCCATTAAATATTCCTTTTTTTAGGCAATAAATGTTGTGAAACACTCTTTTTCTCCCTCCCCCCACTCGTATATTATCTATCGCGCTGTAGCTTCTATAACAAGTAATGTACAGTCAATAAGTGCATTGTTCTGTTTAAAGATATATGAACCTGACTACATATTCCCAAAATCCCAGGAGGTTTAATTTATTCATCTGGAACAAAGATACAGCAATCTAAGCCCCATTATTCCCTTCCCTTACTCCCACAGGAATAGGCAGTAGCGAAAACAGAAACAGCATTCGTCGGACTTCTCCTCCATTATTTTTATATCCTGCCAACAAACCCTACCTACAAGATACCAGTAATAGGGTTTAGACATTATTACAACTCTGAATTGAAAATATTGACATCATGGTAAAAGGTGCTTGCTGGATCAGAAACAAAACCGACGATACTTATCAAAGTCAAATACCTACTGCTTCGAAATTGTGTATCATAGAATCGTATCAATCGTTTGTCAGATACGAAAAAATACCTTATAAATATAGGCACCTTTAAGGCATTTATTTACTCGAGCCGTTCAGTATTTTTGTATGAAACTCCGTACTTCAACGCACACTAATCATAACCGTAATTTTATCGCCTCCTCCGGGGGAGCCTAGCCTCGGCGAGGCTTTCCGAGGCGAGGCGTTTACGTATCGATAACCGTTATCTTATATATCAAATTCTCGTGTCACAATGTTAGTTACCATACTCCTCCGAAACGATTGACCGATTTTTATGAAATTTTATATGCATATTCAGTAGGTCTGAGAATCGGCTACTATCTATTTTTCATGCCCCTAAGTGATAGACTTGTCCAACCCTAACATTTATTTTATATTTATTGTACATTTTTATATATTGTGGCTATAAATATTTTTAATATTTCCAACACACACACCATTTAGCCTAGCCCCAAAGTAAGCACTATAAGGCTTGTGTTATGGGATACTAGGGTAACGGATAGAATACATATACTGTACATATATAAGTATATTTATATAGAAGTTCATATTAAACATCCATGACTGGAGTACAAATGCACGTATTCATCACACAAACATTTGCCCCCACCGGGATTCGAACCCGGGACCTCTCGAGTCGGCGACACCATGAAACCCGGCGTACAAACCACTAGTCCAAGGAGGTCGTCATAAAATACATACAACCCAAAATTTTCACCCTTATTTTTATGGCGATACGAAGTTCGCTGGGCCAGCTAATATACTTCTAATACGTTAATTGTATGCCTTCGAGGAGTTCATCTGCGAAAGTATCTTCTCTTCAAAAGAAAGTATCATCTGAGAAAGTAAGAAAAGAAATTTATTCAAATCCCAAAAATGAATCTTCAAAATCGGTTCACAAATCTCGTAGTTAATATTCATCATCATCATCATCATCATCAGCCTATTAGGTCCCCACTGCTGGGGCACAGGCCTTCCCTATGGATAGAATAGGGAGATTGGGCCATGACCCACCACGCGGGCCCAGTGCGGATTGGTGGGTGCTAACAACTGCAGATGCAGCCGGGACCAACGGCTTAACATGCCTTCCGAAGCACGGAGGAGCTCGAGATAGTAAATTTTTGGTCACCCATCCAATGACCGACCACTGCGAAAGTTGCTTAAGTTCAATGATCACAGCCGAACGCGCTAACCACCTGCGCCATCGAGCTCCTCGTAGTTAATATTATGAGGTAACAAATGTACACAAAAATACAACCTTTATGAGAACCTTTTCCTTTTTGAAGACAGGCAAAAAAGCTGTTAATAAATTATTATGAGAGGAAAATTAACGTTAATGAAAATAACAACACTTTTTTTAAAACTCACGGAAATAAAATCGGGTTGACGAGAAATGAAAAGTTCTCGAGTAGTGAGGAGATAACGCTGAGTGTACACGAGTGTAGCACTACCTGGAGCCGAGCCGTAAATTAGGGCATGCGCTGTGTGGGTAATACGTTTACTGTATATAAAACAAAGAAGCCTCTGGATGCGGACAGCCCAGGACCTAGCAATACAGATATTTTTGGAGGAGGCCTATGCTCAGAACTAGGCGTCGTATATCTGAATGATGATAATGATGACATAAAAGCACTATTACAAGACAAAATGTAAATTTGTTGATCGCAACTTTTCCACATTGTGCGCAATTAAAACTTTTTTACATAATCTCATGCTTACCCTGATTAAAGCTGCCAAAATTTCAAAACTATATGTATAAATAAATATGTTTTAAACGAAAGAAATTTGCACATATAAATGATTTTATTATCGATTTTTGCGACGTAATCCGAAACATCATATCGACATTCTGAATAATCTTTTAAGGAATTAGAGTCAAAATATCGTCAGCGGAAAATAACCCAAAAATTGTTTTAAGATTGAGTTGTCTTTAGTATAATGATCCTCAATAAACATACTAAATTCAGAACAAAACAAACAACCATCAATCTAAAGATGAAGTTATGTTGACAATTGATTTAGTATTTGTGACAATATTCTGCTGAAGGTTTTTTCAAAACGAAAGCGTTAACTTATTTCCTTAAAAAAGCTGCTGCAGTGAACTCTTAAATATGCATGCGGAGTAACTCTTTAGTGAACCTTGTGAAGGACCCGAATGAGGACAGGGGGCTCTCCACTGACGCCGATGTCGACAGTCGAGCACGCGCGCCTTAATAACAGCGCGGTTTTTTATTTGACAACTCACAACAATATTTTAAAAACAACTTAGAAGATTGAAGTTGTTTTTAAAATATAGTAAGTTTAGTAATATAATAATTGATTATATGCACTTACAATACGAATAAAAAAGCGATGTTATTTTGTAAAATTCATTAACATCTCACCAAGGATATATTCTAGGCCGAACCTAAGCCATATTGTAAATGTTACGATTGTGATTGACACTTTTAAAGATATTCAATAATTCGGATATACTAAAACGCGGGTGAAATAAAAATCTTATAAATCAATTTAAACATTTAAATAAACTCCAGGCATTTCATTAAATAATCCATTGGGGCTTACAATGGAATTGCTGTTCTGTATTAAAAATCTGTTTTGTGCGGTGTTTATATTTTTTTTAGTTAAAATATTTATTCTACATATATCTTTGTTTCTAACATTTCTGTCATCGATTGAAAGCTTATTATATTATTATTTTGCTATGTTTGCGATAGATCTTAGGAAAAGAAGATTCTACAAAGCATAAGTGGTTTGCGGATTTCTGGGATTCCTGGACAGAAAACTTTTATTTTGTTTTCTTGGTAAATAAAGCTGGTGAATCCGAACAGCTACTAAAGTATTACATGTTAGTGGTACAAGGTTTGAAAGCACATTAATATAATATTATGATCAAAATGCCACCAGGACGGGTGTTCTAGATAAAGGTATCTGTATCATTTAAGTAACCGATACGCCTTGGCTACCTACATTGTGTCAATTTATTATTGAAAGATGACATTGTTCATCAATATTGAGCAATAAATGTCACAAGAAGTAGAAGATTCAATAGTTAATAAGCTAATCAGTACCCTTAGCACGAACCAATATCGAATTCGTATCGTTTGCGAGTCCGAAATGTCATTGTCAAATATGTACTGATTTTTAGTTCTCGTTACGTACTTTGTGCCGTTGCTGTTCAAGTTTCCATACAAAATTTGACATTGACATTTCGCACTCGCAAACTATTCGTATTCGATAATTGTTCGTGCTTGGGGGTACTGTTCTGAAAATACTTAGGTGGATCTACCTAACCTGTTTTGGATTTTGTCGCTTCCAAGTTTCGTAATAACATGACTGTAATTTTAATCTTCAATCAAAGATATTTATCACGCAAGGATGAATCTAATGATTTTAGATAGAACCGAAAGTAAATGACAAGGCCTATTTAGATTGCTCTTTAAATTAATTCAAAGCTACGCCACAAAACCGATACCTCATACCAATTTAATATTTACAGAACAAAACCCAAGGTCTAATGTTACTCAGCGAAAAAACACGGTTCAATAGCATCTTCGTGAATTAATGATGTTCCCGGCTTCGTCAAAGCCTTAACGCTTTCGTGTTTTCTAGTAGTAGGTATTTAATATTAAGAGTACTACTTATTACTATATTGTAATCCGTCATCCTGCCGTGTGTCCCCGTTCCCGGGTATCGTATCACACAATAAAGAGTTTTATATGTTAGGTGATAAGATGAGTTATTGTATAGTGGACGTGCGAGGAAGTTGACAATTTGAGGTGGCCTCAAATAAGTCCGCTGGGGAAGGCACGCATCCAGATCCGTCCCTGTTCCACAGAGCTGATTTGCAATTTATGCAACGGTTATCAACTCTGTTACCTCACAGGGAATTATTGCGTTTGTGTATAATGGATACGCGAGCGGGAAATGCTGTGATTTACACAACGCTGTATAATGACGGTAATTCGGATAAAGACGACATAAGTAGTACACACACTTGTATGTGTTACGTATGTTACAATTTAGGCCGTGTTATTTGAAGCATAGTAAAAATTTGACTTAGTTAAAATAGTAGAGAAAAAAATATTATTTACCAAAATTTCACTTTGTTCACACACATGTATCACTATGTATTTGACATGACATTAACTATAGTTAAATTTAACTACAATGTTTCAAACAACGCAGCCTTAGAGGAGTTTTAAAATTCCTTTATGTTGTTTATAGACAGTTCAATATAGCTGGTTAATCGGCTCGTTAATAGGTTTCTTATAAGTAATAAAAAAAACTCAAGGCCCGCTTGCCAAAGAAAACAATTTTACATAGTCAAACAAAATTAAATAGCGCAGCAATTTCCTGTTACCACTATGAAGGAAGGTGTCATAAAAATGTCCACAGAAATTGGATTAGTGCTCATTAAACGAAGTGACACGGACGCACGACACGCTCCTACAGTGTCACTAATGTCACTTCCCTAGGGGCAGGGACGTGACAGCCCAATTTATTAATTAAACGGCATAATTCTATATCATAATTCAAACTAACTAACCTTTAACTACGAGCAGGCTATGATTTGTGACAAAAGAGGAGCGACAAAAACGGAACTTACATTTTTATTATATCACGTAAACATCATACATAATTTTACTCAAAATAATTACACAAAATTGTACTGTATGAATGAAACCATGGGCGCGGGATATCAACCCTGGCACATTTTAATATCCTCTAAAATAGCTGTATGATTTCTCAATTAATAAATAAAAATTCAAAAAAATGCATAAAGAAAATAATATTTTATTTAAATGTAAAGAAAAGAAAGTTTACTAGAAAAAATTCCACGCGGACCAAGCAGCAGACGGGACTCGAACCCGCACCCTTCCCTATCCGGGCGAATGCACTGACCATTATGCTAACGAGGCCCTGACGGCAGTGTCGAATTTTCTCAAGCCTTAGGCTAGAGAAGCTAGCAGTTAAACGCGTAAAAAATAAAAATAGTTTTTTTTATTTATTTGTAACTTTACACTGAGTTAAATGCAAAGATAGCTGACATGTTTTCTCTTTCAATGTTATTTGCTAGAGACATTTTGACATCAGCCATTTATCATTTCACGTCATTGAGATTGCCGTAAGGTTATTTCAAATCCGTATAAATCAATAGTGTTTTTCACTTCACATAATCTTAAAAATACGAAACTACGATAAAAAAAAGTTAAGATAATGTCAACTGTGTTTTTTTTTATTTAGTAAGCACATTCATAATGCTAGATTTATGCTTATTGTAAGTATCGAAGTATCATTCATAAACTCTTTGAAGAAAAAAACTCGTGCTATTTGAGTACTACAAGATTTTTTAATGAAAACTACCGTTCTATGCTATAAGAAAAAAACTCACTTTTAACCTACTCACTCACTACTGTGTGATTTGAAATTTACTAGAATCTGGAGGCCGCCCGTGACTTCGTCTGCGTTAATTTTAGTTTTTTTTAAATCCCTCGGAAACCTTACAATTTTCGGGAATAAAAAGTATCCTATGTCTCAATCCAGGTCATAAACTATATGCGTATAAATGTTCGTCCAAAACCGTTCAGTACTTAGTTTTTGGGTGATTGAGTAAACAAACATACAAACTTTTATACATAATATTAGTACGAAAGAAGGAAGGGGGAATAATTCGTATTCTGATTTAAAAATCATAACGCTGAATCCGAGGTGAAAAGTGAGTTTGTTCTTACAGAATAGCAAAGCAGTTCAGTGGAATTTTGAGAAAAGGCAACATTATATGTATGACTATCAAATATTAACTTGTGGCTGACTCGAGGTGGCCCAATTTTGCACAAACCATCGGTCTCAATAAAAGCTCTTAACAAAAGGTATATGTGGGTATGAGGTTCAATAATTCTCACTCGCATGGCCTTGTAACGGATACTACGACCACTACGAAACTCGTAGTCGACTACGCCAGGTGTTACTTTTTTATTATTGAAAAGCCTATAATACGTTTTATTAGTCCCTTTCAATGAAAATAACATTTCATTGCAGCACAAATGCTTATAATTTGTACACGATGAGGTATTATTGTAGTTACGTTTTTTTTTTATATTACAATGTAGGTATTTGCAAGTAAGTTATTACATAGTATTGTAGTGTTTGCAATAGTACTTATTGATTCAAAATAAAAACCAATAAAAATAATGTCATAAAATAAACTGACTTCAAAAAATTAAGTCAAAAGCAAAAATAAAAATCAATCAGTGATCGTAATTTATAGTTTAAAACTATTTTTTGTTATTAGAGTAAGTACTTAGATATTGTTATCAGACAATGAATTAAAAAAAAGCTTTTTAGTAAGTATTTTGTTTTATTTAGATATTAATTTCGTCTATTTGCTTCAGTCACTATTTTACAATTAGCAACATAATACAACAATAGCACAAATAAAGAAATTAATTTTGTATTATTTTCTTTTTATTTATTAAGATGAACATTAAATTATGACAAATTTGCATTTCATTGAATATATTATTCATCATACGACATGTATTGTTGCTACCTCAGCGATTAAATGTACCTTAATACGTAACATCGTTTCAAGGTGACGTTACGCTGTAATCAAGAAGTAACTGACTGTTATACTATTAAAAAACTTGCTATCATACTCGTACGTGAAATGGATCATGCATCAATGCCCACACATTATCGTAACGCAGTTTTACGTAATAATGTACCTATAAGTCACGATTAAAAACATTCTCTATTTGTCTATTTGTACCAGTTAAACTACAATTTATTAATTTGGAATTCTTTACCCACGCACGTGTTTTCACCTTCCTATAATCTGGGGTCCTTTAAGAGAGGCGTGAAGAAGCTCTTTTGCAGGCCAGCAAGGTGAACGCAGAAGAAACCCTAAACGGGGATCCCTCGGCTTCACGCTAAGCAGCTTAGAGGGTATTCGCAGGTTTTTTTAGCGTATATTATGCCGTAAAGCGCCCGTAAGCGTTACGGGGTCCTCAGTGGGTAGCCACTGCTGGGGCTTGTAAGGCTTGCGGGAGCCAGGTGTGAGCTCCGTTCGGCGGTGTGCCTCTTAAAGGCGCCGTCGTCTGTAAACAGTATTTTTTGCCTGCGTGTAAAAAAAAGGCCGACTAGGTGAGGATGGTTGGTTAGCAGTTTATAACTGCTGTACCAGCTATCTTCGCGTTTGGACTTTATCACAACTTAACATCAGGTGGGGTAGAATCATTTGCCTACCTAGACTTAGGTTAAGAAAAAAACTAGCGTTAAGTTAGCGGACCCGACAGAGACGTCGTCTCGACATGCCCGATAAAAAGATATATAAAAAAATACTGTATTCATATTTTTAAGAATTTAACTGCTGAATGTTTAAACTAAAGAAAAGGATCCATTCTTTTTTCCATACAACTCTGCCCAAATTTTGTACCTCACAAACTATCATGCATTAATGTGTAGAAAGATACGCCGAATTCATGGAGTTTATTATCCACTTGTACTGTACCACATAAAAATGTCATTTAAATTAATGGCAACAACTATAATATATTATGATAAATGTGCATCTTTTTTTATTTTTTATTAGCTACTGTTTTTAGGTGTTTTTGATACAACCAATCACAATTAAGGAAATGAATTTAAACCAATAGTATACTATAGTGTAGTTAATATAGTGTAGTTTCTTTCTAGGCAGATTCCCTATTTTAATTCAAATTTCCAGCAATTTTTATTGGAATTATTGAAGTTTTGATGAGTGAGTCTTTAAGTACTTAAAAGCTATTTGAGATAATTTGTACTAAGGTACAAAATTGGGCAAAAATCGAAGATCTCCTTTACTAGAAAAGAAATCCACTCAGACCCGGTTTTAGATGGGATTCGCACCCGCATCTTCCACTGTTCCATAGCTTACTTGTCGACTTCCATGGCCGAGTGGTTTGTACGCGGGGTTTCATGGTGTCGCCTACTAGAGAGCTCCCGCGTCAGGTCCCGAGGTCGAAATCATTTTTAACATACAAAACTAACAGTCTTGTCGAGCTTTTAATGTGCAAAATTTAGGTATACATACTTATTGTATAAAAAATATTATTTGAACATAAACACTGAAATGTAGGTTGAAATTGACAAACTATGATGCATGATGAACTTTCTAAATCATTGACTATACTGGACCTTCTTATCTATCCTAGCTGATCCAGGAGCGTAAATTGTGTTACTTTTAACTCCGCGAACACACTGAGCAAGGCAAGTGTCATTGATTGACTATGAAAAGAAAACGATAGTGTAAAAGTATGAGCACAGTAGGACTTATCTTTAAACCAATAATTTTTTTTATGTAATTAATGTAAGCTGTAAGCCGGGGGTTACTTCCCTAGACGAACGCAACGTAAGAAAAATCTGCTGAGAACTACCTGTTCTACAAAGAGGCAAGTAACGAAAATGCACTCTAAATATCTGAAATCATAACGTTTGTTGGTGGTTTTGAATCACTTTGCTGGCTACAACAGCTACACTTAATTTGGAACCGTTCCAAATATCAATATAAGTATAGATGTGATACTAGATATGGTGCCGGTGCCGGGTATGCAGGGAACGTTCGAAGTTGCATCTCACTATTGCACTTTCGTTCATGAATACAAATGTAGTGCGTACTGACAAATAAATTTTATCGGTAAACATTCGCCTCCAAAACGATTGCAAAAGAGAAGAGGGCGCATGTGCGAGGCGAAAGTGATACGCGACTGGCATTTTTTATTTTGTTGTTTGAAAACAAACATTCTTCCGACGATCGGTCTAACTATTTAAAGTGAACTTTAGGCCCAGATGAAATTTTCAAATTTTAAACAAAAAAAAATATTTAACATCGACCCCCGTGCAAAAACCGGCGTTTGTAACATAAAAAATCGTTACACAAACAAGTCTTTTGCTATACAAATACGGAATCCTCCGTGTGCGAGTTCGACAGTAGCAGAAGTTTGTTTCTTAGTCGATCGTAAAATTGCTATGGAATTCATTTATAACTGAAGTTTTTATTCAGGGTGTTATACAAAACTAACATGATCACCGTGAATGCGTATTCTACTACAAGTAGCCAGTAAGCATTGTGAGTCTATAAAAACATACCGACACCCGTGTCTTATATACCTATTTCTTTCATACATATACGAGGCGCAACAAATTATCCCACTAAATCCAGTCCAGTCGCGAACATAGATGAGGCGGCTGAATGTGTGCCGCTCCAGTCATCCTCACCTAGCCGGTCTGTACCCTCCCACTGAAATCCCCTACCCAACGTAGCCCTGGAACCCTACAAACCTCTGTGTTTTTTTTATTGCTGTTGAAAATTTAAGATGTAACTACTGTTTATAATGATAAATAAATAAACAAAAAAAAACAAAAACTGTCTGTATATCCACTAACTTCTCCTAAACCACACAACCTATTTAATCTATTTCCTGCTATCACTTTCAATTGCCATGAATGTTTGTTAGTTGACCAATTTTGTAAGTATGTCAATTTAACGTGTCATTGACTTTAACCGATACCCGATAAGTCATTATTCAGGAGACACACGGTGGGTTCCATGAACTTGGCAATGAATAATAAATAGAAGGAGGTCATTATAGGTCAGTTCTGGTCGTTATAGGTCAGTATAAGTGTCACACAAACTTTCTCTTTTCTCGATGCAGCTTCGACCAATCTAATTCAATAAATCCAATAATATTTAATTTGTCTTTTTATATAAGTTCTCCTATATTGTAGAATTGTTTCCATCATCATCATCATCATCATCATCATCATCATCATCATCATCGACCCATGCTCATCCACTGCTGGACATAGGTCTCCCCTAATGCACGCCACTGCTCCCGATTTTCTGCCACTCTCATCCAGCTCACGCCAGCCAGCCTACGAATGTCATCATCAAATCTTGTCTTACCAAGAATTGTTTTGGTTAAGTTGTATTGTAATTATCTCATTCTGGTACGCCGAGGGCCTAATGATCTGTAATACAGGTATTTCTATACCCATGTCAGACACCAGTTTCTCACAGCCTACAGATTTATCATTTTTGTATTAACCTACTACAATAACATCATGTTGTGAGGAGAAATAAATAAATATATTATTATTATTTATTATTATTAAATCTGGATTTTCATTTTATACCTATAACAAGACTACATAATTACAAATTTAACAAACAAATTTGTAATTAATGGTCGCGTTAATAAACCGAATAATTGCTATCGCAATGCATTACGAACGTGTATACGTTACCTACACATTTTTCATAATTTTATATAAAAGTAAGTGCAGGCTTATGGAAGTTATGCGCGTACCTACATACAATATTTTTTTCTGGCTTTTTTATTTTATATAATTAGATTTGTTACAAATTTGGGGACATTAATGCAATGGGTACAGTTAAAGCTCCTAGAATAGATAAAAAGCATGGGAATAGAAATGGCGAAAATTATCAAAAGGTATCCGAATTACAAAAATGTGGGCATAGCATAAAATACTGTATTTAAGTATAACAAAATGTAACTAATTGGGCTTCCAATTACATGGTACTAAGTAACAATATAGATAACAAAACGAACACCAAGAAATCAGATTAACTTCGGTTTGAACAGCGCAATTTACTTAGTTAATTTTTAACAAGGACTTAATTAGTGATATTATGCCTTTTATACCCTCGACGTGTCGTTTTGAATGTTAACAAAGTCGGATAAAAACTTTGACTATGTTTTGCTGTAGAAATTTAAAATCGTTTATTTAGAAACAAGTCCATCAACCCCCTTCAAAATATTCCTTTGATGCTAAATAAGATTGGAACGCCCTTCAAGGAAATTAACCTCCGCCTTGGAAGACTGCTAAACGCTAACCCCTTATTAATAAACGAGGTATAAGCTTAGAATAGTTACGCCGTCTATTGTTCATATCACTGAAATGGCATTTGTCATTCCATGAACAGAGACAAAACATGGAGTAACTAATCTAAGCTTATTCGGCGTTTATTAATAACGGGTTTAGAGCATAAATGTCATTTATTATTCTGACGTAGATATGTTTCTGTTACGACTAAAATTTCAGAGTTCTAAAGGATAGCGCAATCTGGTCCATGATAGCAAGATAAGGGTAGTTGAAGTGACAGTACGTTCTTCTCTCTACCAAATGTGAATGGATTTAACTCCATTTTCACAGCTACCATTAGCTAGGGAAAATTTGATGGGCTTTGTGAAAAGCAAATAAAAGATTCTTTGATTTCATTGTAGCTATTAATGATTATAGAGATATTTGTAGGCAACCGAAAACGGTAGCAGTGCTCTATAAATCCTTTGCTAGAAATGTAGTAAAAATTGTTCACTGGAACCGACTATGAAAAGTTCTCTGGACATCAGAGATAACGAAGTCAAGTACTTACTAATTTTAATTAATTTATAAATTATAAGTACATAGTTAAAGTCAAAGTCGAAATTTCTTTTTTTATTTAGGTACAATTTGCACGCTTATGAAAGTCAGATTTGATGGCATCGGTTCAAGAGTCTACCAGAAAAGAACCGGCAAGAAATTCAGCATATTATAACTAATGCTCAGAGATTCAAAAATGTTTTATTAAATCACATTTTTTGTTAGTGCAAAAACAGTAGTTGACTTTACGCCTCATACGAAAATTCAGAGTCACGGAGCGAGCGATGGAGAGCTATGCTCGGTGTTTCTCTACGTGACCGAATCAGAAAAGAGGATATTCGTAGAATTACTAGAATAAGCGACATAGCTCAACGGATCGCAAAGCTGAAGTGACATTAGGCGGGGCACATAATTCGGCGGACCGATGGATGTTGGGGTCCCAAGGTGCTTCAATGACGACCTCGCACCGGGAAGCACAGTGTCGATAGACCCTCACTATGTAGACTGACGACATCAAGCGAATCGAGGGAACCCAGTGTATGCGGAAAGCGCAGGACCGTTTTGTATGGAAATCCCTTGAGGATCCCCTTGTCCAGCAGTGGACGATGGTGATGATGCAAAAAAAAGTGACATCATAAACCTATGAGTTAGCTCGCTGAAACTAAATCCTTAACGTTTTTTTTTTCGCCTTTCAAATCATTGTTATTATTATATCCGTTGTTTAGTGGTGTCACACAGTCACAGTACAAACTAATAATTCGCGTCCACTTTGTTGAGGGGTCCAGAATTAGTAGGTACTTTTTATTATTGCACGCATGCCATGCACGCATAGACAAAGATCATAAAGTTAGTAGTGACCCATTTAAGATACAGGTAAATTAAGGATTTTTTTATTTAGTACTTCAATTAATATAATGGCCTCATAAAAAACTCTTTTAACTAAACAAAAGTAGTTGACGAGGTTAGCTCTCAAACTTCGAACCATGAACACTTTTTAAAGTGCATATCTCTTAAAACAGGTATAATACTGATACTAAGACAACTGTTGTCTTTAAAAATATTTAGGTGCAAGAATATTTATAAAATAAACAAACAAATGATAGTGTTTGATAAAACCTGCAAGAGAGCCACTACCAAAGATATATCAGTAGATACCACTTTAGCCTTTTATTCTGTTATCTGAGATTATAGGTACCTAAGCACTTCTTAGCGCGTCTTCTCATGCAAAGGAGTTTAATAATATTTTTAATTAATTATATAATAAGTTAATAACCGTAACTATACTTTTTATCTATTATACAAAGTAAATGCACCACATAAACCAGTTGTTTGCTTGAATGTTATCTGTTATATCAGGTGCGAGGCAAATTAAGTACCTATGCGTTTTACTTGAAATGCTTAACTAGGACAATGTATTTTAAAGAAATAAAACCTTTTTTTTATATATTTTGTATAATAGTGAAGTAAGTGTACCAGGAACTACGAAACTAATCTTTCAAATGCAAATCTTAACCGCAAATTTATGTAATTGGTTATCTTAATCCAGTCCGTGTAAACAATAAATTGAGTACTTATATCGAATTAAATCACGGTTGTAGAAATAAAGCCTATTTAAATGCTATATTCAAACAAAAAGGATATTAAGGTAGGTAACCATTAGATACGAAAACTACACAGAAAAATAAATATCCATAAACTGCGGCAAGTTTAGTAAGGTGCCGGCCCGTAAATAGTATTAATGTTACTGCCAAGTCCCTGCGTAATCCCTGGGCATTCGAAACGCAGGTCCGTTGTCCGCGTCCGTAGAACATGGCGCGGATGCTGCGCGCTACGAGATCTCCGGGCGTAACCCGGTCAAAGGTGAGCTCCCGACCTCCAATTCGGAACACAGTAAAAATCTTATGTATGAAACGAGCACTAATATATATTTTTAATTTAGGTTTTAAGCACTGAAAATGAACGTACGGCTGTGGATGAGCGATTTGTCGACGTGTAGCGTCAACGGCGCGGCTCGCGGGATACTGAGTGGCAGCCTCCGAGGGCGCGGGGCTGCGCGGGCCGCGATTTTCATTGAGCTGTGTGGCTGGGCCGCGCCGCCCCGCCCGAGGAAAGCTCAGCCCTTTATCCCCCGTAGCCGGGAAAACGCCGTACGCACAGTAGTAACCTGTAATTAAACTGTACAAGCCCATGTTCACTGATAACCGCGCCGGGATTCTATACCATAGAAAATTAATACCTTTGTAGGTAGGTAGATGAGAGATGTTTGGTATAGGCGCTAATAAAAATTTTAATTAGGTTTTTATTCATATTCGTCAAAATTATCAGCTAAATGATCAGCCTGGCTTGAAAAACTTTTTAATGAAAATCTAGACCGGCTTGTATAAAAAGAAATCCACAAAAAAACTCATCCCTTTCTATTTTATAAGTAGAGATATTTAAAGTAAAATTAACAATATACGATGTGAATGCCATTCTTACAAACATGAATTGCCGTTTATTTCTTAAGTTGGCATGACATAGAATACCTATTTTCTAATTTTACTTTAACTTCGATCCCGGTTCATTTACCTACTTTAGATTTAAGTAAAGGGTGGGTCACATTTCTCCGAGTCAAAAAAAAGTAAAGGTAGTGTAGATTGATATCTTTAAAATCTGATTAGGTACTGAAAGTTTTGGGTTCGATTTTTCCATTGTAAAAATATTAGTTTCTTCCTTTAAAAACCTGCTACGGCTTCTCAAAAAAGCAATACGAAGTCTGGGCCTAGGGGGTCTACTCTCTTTCTCCGAAACGAACTTTCGATAACGAAGTTCGAACGAAATTTAATTTCGTCAGTTTAAGGTTATATAGTAAACTATCATATTAAAGCTTTCTTTGAGTAGGCTTTGAAAATCTACACCTCAGTCTATATACCCACGACGAATATTGGTATAATTAAAAACGAACCCGGGAACATAGTAAAAGTGCGAAGTTTCGATCGAAATTTAGTTTTTCGTTGAATTAGAGTAGGCCTCTAGATTAACCCACCACACGGCTCGGTGTCGACTGGTGAAGCAGCCGGGAAGAGATTATAAATTTTTTGGTCTCTTAACCTAGATCGGTCATTATAAGTTGCTTAAACTTACCGTTTGTCGCTTCAGGTTTAAAATGAAGAGGTTTATTTCTGAGTCATTGTATTGCCCTGTTCAATAAATTACCTAACACAAGATTTAATTGAGCTTCCCATCTCACAAAATTTATATCACACGTGAAGAAAGCCTTAATAAGTAAAGGACAATGGTGAAATATTTGTTGAAGTAAATCTATAGCGTCTATAGATGTCATTATCAGAAATGTTAATAAAATAATCTCAAAAGATTTATTAAACAATTGAGGAGGGTTGTCGAAGTCTGGAAATAAAAACTTAAAAAAAAGGGAAACACAATTGACTATTTATTTTTTATTTTTATTGTGGCTTGGCCATGATGGCTTTTGAGCCATTCATTTTAAGTGATTTTAGTCATGAAAACAACTTTAAATATGTTGTTCGTATGTTTTTCATCGCTTTACGCTTGAACTGTATTATTTATGAAACATTACTTTTCAATATTATACTGAAACCATATTAAATAATCTCCACAATACAAAAAGAGTAAACTAACGAAAAAAAACTATAACTGTCACTGTCATGCTTGTCATCGAATTGTTGTTATTGTTATCATTTAGGGCTGCCATCCGTCCGGGTTTCCCCGGATTTGTCCTAGTTTACGGGGCGTCCGGGGAGCGTCCGGGCAGGGTTTTATTTGAAGTCTGGGTTTAAAAATTTACGGCAACGCCTGAGTGGCCCTTGGTGCTGCAAGTGTCCATGGGCAGCAGTGACCACTTATTATGAGGTACACTGCTACTTAGCTCTTTTGCCTAGATCAACATAAAAAAGTTGATTTGTAACATTTTTAACTGTTTTTTTTGGTCTGTCCTGGTTCTGGGCAACAAAATCCGGGGTTATCACGCGTCTTATCCTGGTTGCCACATTTTAGAGATGGCAGCCCTATTATCATTATATAACATTGTTTGTGCTTAGGTGCATGCATATTGCAAAGATTTCAATCGGCGTATTGTGTTTTTCTGAGATTTGTTTTTTTATGTGACTTGGACTGTATTTGGACTTTCGAAATCTTTCCCTGCGACTGTTGAGTAGTGCTTGCCTAAGACTTCCGAATCTGATATTTGGCTGTGGATTTTGGACACGATTCTGTCCCATACTGTGGATTTTATTTCATTGTATCTACTATCTACGATATTGTGATCAACGATGTGGAATAAAAAATATATAAAAAGTGTTGCATATTCAATTAATATCCCATTAGTACATTATTAGAAATCCTTTTTTATACTTTATTATTGCAGTGGGCATTTTCAAATTGTTAAGTACTTCTTACAGCACAGGCATTGTATTTGAACTCAATAACTCTTGTCTGATAATAAGTATTTTGACGCGGTTGATCAGTACCTACGCCAAAGAAAGAAAGAAAGAAAGAAAGAAAGCCAACTGATCATACATTGTAAAAAACATTTTTTTTCGTCACTAATCTTCAGGACCGGTATACTTCTATAGTTCCGTTCCACGTATTTTTTATTTTGATATAAAAATACTCTTGAAAATACTTTTATAATTCGTTTTTGCATTACTTGGTAGGACATAACCTCCAAAACTTCAAAGTAGAATATCTATAAATCCAGACTTCCTATAATATAAGAAATAAGATAAATCAAATCAAGAATGTAAACTCTATAATTTAACATGCAATTCATTTATAGACGCAAGAAACAATTTCAACAAAAAATTGTATGGGAGTTCGCCATTGTCCTTTCTTCAACTAACAACAAAATAATTATGATGTAAGTTGTCCAAGCCGTCTCATAATAATAATAAACCATTTAGAAAAAAGAAATAACAATAAACAAACTTTTTTTTTTGCTTTTTTATCATATTTTGGAGATAAGTTGGAGTGGAGTCATGCTCTTTTTACCCGAGCTAGCGTCTAATATTCATTTAAAAATTTAATAGGAAATTAAAAAAACCCATATCCAAAAATAATCTATAAAATGTAAAAATAAAATGGGTTAGCTCTCTACCTTGATTATAACTACTTATCGGGGAGCCGCGATTAGAGAGAGCTCCAAAGCAATCGATGAGAACGAGATGGCGGCGCGCCGAAGTAACAACACATCACATACATGAACTATAGACGCTTGTCCATCGCAAGCCCATCACGACATCTTGATCTCTTACCCCCTTTATTAATAAACGAAGAATAGGCTTGGATTTGTTACTCCATGTTCTGTCTCTGTTCATTGAATGACAAATGGTATTTGCGTGATAGGAACAAACATAGTGTAACTAGTCAAAGCTTATTCCGAGTTTATTAATAAGGGGGTTACAGAATAATCTCGTGCATGGTGATGGCTGCGGTGGACAAACGGATATAGTAAATGACTTGCTAATTTTTGAATGTCTTGGAACTGAAGAAAAAGTTATAGACTATTCTAAAGAGTTGCTGACAATTTGTATAAAAATGTTTTTCCCGATTGCGGAATGAGGCATTAGTTCGAGTTGCGCCTCGATTAAACTTTAAATAAATAAATATTTCCAATACTCACACCAATTAGCCTAGCCCAAAGTAAGCACTGTAAGGCTTGTCTTATGGGATAAGGGTAACGGATAGAATACATATACAGTACATATATTAGTATAATTATATAGAAATACATATTAAACATCCATGACTGAGTACAAATGCTCGTGTTCATCACACAAACATCTGCCCCCACCGGGATTTGAACCCGGGACATCTCGAATCGGCGACACCACGAAACCCGGCGTGCAAACCACTCGGCTACGGGGGTCGTCAAAAGAGCTTTACTATCTCGCTTGCGTTTACATCGTCAAATTAGTATGACAAACATATTGTTACGTGTCGGGATGGGGTTCGAAATTATATGCCAGTTCACGCTTGACAGTTCTTTATTCACCACACAGTTCACACAATTAACACACAATGTTTATTACAAAACACTCACTAAACACTGTATTTCACTATACAAGTCTCTAAACAATCGCACTTGAACACTTTTATCGCCTTTGAATTCGCTCCGAAATCGCTGTTCAAACTCAACTGTCTCTGCGCGGCGCCAATCGCGCTTATATACGCCGATCGACGCATTCTAGAACGTATCCACGGTAATAATATCATACAGTATTCTATCTTCATACAAACGGTCGGAAAGCGAGTCATACCTACGCCACTCGAGTTCGATGTGCTCTCGGCGTGCACCCAGTCGCGAATGCGCCGCCGCGCTGCAACGACGACCCAACGGTCTGAATTGTTTTTTATGCAGTTAGCCGTGCTTAAACGTGCGTTTTGTATTGTAAATATTGGATTAATTAAGTAGATACCTACATAATTTAGTATGGAAAAGAACAAACGACGATCAATATCGTACAACAGCACAATTGCTGTTTTTGGTTGCTTGAACTCTTCAATAACACACCCAGAGATATCATTTTTTAAATTACCTACCTGAAATATTGGAAAGGTGTGTCTTACCTTTATAGAATATTTATTATATACCTATCTACTAGTACGTTATTTGTTTCTAATATTTAGATATTTCGGTTTTTCCATCGGGCAAAATATCTGGAATAATATATAAATAAGTGGTTAGGATGAAAAAAGAGACAAACGAGTAATCTACCTACACTCGCTTTAAAAACAAAACTACATAAAATACTGTAGGCTGGCGGCCCTACCGCGTGCCAACGCAGCGCTCGGTGTAGGCATTTATTTTCAAGGACAGGGCGGAGTCACAATACTGTATAGATAATATTACCGTGACGTATCTGTTTAATTGAGAATTACCTTGCACCCGCGAGTACGAAATACCTACTTATACCTACGCAGTAACACGCATAACTTGTAAACAAGTGCAGATGTCGTTGCACTTTCTCCCTTACGTCGCACTGCATAAGACTCATTTCAGAATGAGCCGCATTACTCGACCTCTATCGCGACCCGCGGTGATCTGGCAAATTCGATCTCTGGCACTTTCGCGGTTACGTTTCGAGAGCGTTTGTGACAATATCTTCATTACGTGCAACTAGATGCTGCTATACATTTTTCCGTACTAATTTCGCTGTAAACGCAAACGTGATAGTGATAGTAAAGTTAAATCGAGCTGCCTCTTAACACTTCGGCTTCTTGAGGCCCAAGCACGAGTACAAACAGCTCCGTAATCGTATCGTCATCGTCAAATGTATGGAAGGAGCCAGTTTGTTCATACGTCCGGTAGGGGTGCTGCTTAATTTTCATAGAAACTTTGACACAGCGATAAGATTACGTTACTGACAAAATTTGTCCTTTGGCCTCTGAAAGCGCGACATCGAACTACCTCGCCATAGTTATGTCATAAAAACCAGGAAACTTATTTAACTGCCATTCTAAAAATATCAATGTAACTACTTAGTTCATTCCGGTATTAAAGGTTTTTTAAAAGCCAAGGAAAGGCTGACAGTCTAGCAAGAGGCTGCGAAACGGGCTGTACTTATGATAAACGCATTATAATTGACGCGGTACGGTAAAGAATTATCCCATTGTATTTAAGAAGTATTCAGAGTCCCAAGCACGAACTTTGACAGCTCCATAACGTATCGTCTACGTCAACTTTTGTATGGAAAAAGCTAGTTTATTCTTACGTCCGGTTTGAAGATGCGATACGATTACGGAGCTGTCAAAATTCCATGACAGTTCTTTATGATACTATTCCGTGCATCGCGATCGATCGCGACCGCGCGCGGCCTACGACTGTCGTCGGTCACTCGCGACAATAGTGATAGTATGAAAATGTATGGCACCGCTTCCGAGGCCTGCGACCGACGCGACGCGCGCGGCCGTGTCTCAAAGTTAGTCGGTATTGTTCGTTAGATCCTTCTAGACGTGTGTATCATGGTCGAAGTGCTAATTGACATTCTTGAAGAAGAGGAGGATGACGATGTATGATTTTTTGTAATCTCCATTACTCCTTTAATATAATTGGATTTTGAGACCCAAAATTTATTAATTTTGTCTCATTCAAAACAGCATAATCCTATGGGAAGTCGCATCTTCGTCTTCCTTGACCGAAAAGTTTTGTCCTGCGTTCCTGGACATGTTTGCCCCATGAAATCCAAGATGTTACTGAGCGCTTAGCATGTCGAGACACCCACGGGGCGCATATATTTTCATACTATGACTATTGTCGCGAGCTACAGTACCGACGACAGTCGTAGGCCGCGTGCGGTCACGATCGATCGCGATGCACGGAATAGTACCTTTACTCCGTAAAGCTCGTCGGCAACGGAAGCATACAATCCCGATCATAGACTCAGCTCATTATCCACCTAGCTCACTCCGCCATACCATTTTTCAGTGAAGGGTCAAAACAAGTTTTCAGTAAATCCTTTCCGCTACGACAAATTCCCGCTCATTACCCCTTCCTAGTGGAAGGCGGACATTGAACTCGGGGAGCCTTATCTAATTAATTATAAGCGTATTACAAAATAAAAGTATTTTATTACAGTAAAATTATTATAATTACAATACAATATGTATTAAAACAATTATCATTGTTTCTACATTTCCTCGATTGTTTTTCCTTTTTTTCAATATTTCATTTCGTTAATTACAAGGTGTTAGTTGTTAGAAATGTAAAAACAATTCCCACTTGACAGTGATGTAAGTGAAATATCTTCATCTTCAATAAGTATTGACAATTCAAAGACGCAGCACTGTTGCCATCAAAATAAGAGATGTTAAAACATCACTGTCGAGTAAGAAATCTCTTTAGTACATTCAAATAGATTCTTTTTTAACTTTTCTTCTTCTTTCCACGTTTATTTTTCTTTTTCGGTGGTTGCGATTCAGATGAGCCTGCCTGTCTTTTTAATGGGCTACGTTTGTTCTGTTTTTGTTTTTTGGTCACTATCTTGCTTTGCGTTTCATCTGCATTTTCCTTCATTGTTACATCCTGTTTGTCTTGCTGTGAACCTACCGGTCTTTTTAAAAGGCCAGGTTTGTTTGGTTTCTTGATTACCTTCTTGCTTTCTTTGGGTGTTTTATCTTCATTTTCTTTAACTGTTTCATCTTTTTTGTCTTGCTGCTGTTCGTCTTCTTTGTTCTCCGATTCTTCTTCTTCATCTTTTTCGGGTTCCGGCTGCAAAATTAAAAATCAGATTAATTTTATATATACAAGGTAAAAGTACAGGGTTATAATCAATTGCGAAATTAACTATCACAATCTATTAGATTTAACTCCTAAATAGCAGAATTCTGACATAAAGATTTAAAAGTGGATTTTGAAGCTACTATTTGACGCAAAACAAAAATTTGAATAGGGTGAATGCAAATAAGAATTATTTACGTCCTTATTTCAAAACGTAGACTAAAGTTAAACGTGGACTCTCACTGATGCGGTTACTTTTGTTTGCAAAAAGACGAAAAAGACAACATTAGGTTTAAACCAAGACTTTAGTCCGAGTTTTTGAAGTAGAGGGGAAAGTGTTTAAGGGTCAAGACACAATAATCGACGGGTTGTCCATTAAATACAGCACAATCCTATGGGAAGTACGCATCGAGGTGCGACCGACCCGAAACGCGTTCGGACATCGACGACCGGCGGTCAACAGAGGACCAGCAAGTCACCTTATGGGATTGCTATGGCTATAGTACTCGCTTACGATTTCATTTTGTTATTTCTAACCGCCAAAAGTTTTCAAATGCCTCGCGGTCTTTAATTTTCTTTATCATTAGTAATAACAATATTAAAGCAAATGAGCGTGAGGTATTTGAAAACCTTAGGCGTTCATAAATAACAATATAAAGACGTAAGCGATAGCTATAGCCATAGCATTCCCGTTTGGTGATTGGGCCCCAGGAACATGGTGTCCAAAATACAGAATTCTTAATAGTAACAGATTCAACAACAGAATTGCCTTTCAAATACGTAAGTCAACAATAAATATATATATTTATATATATATATGCTGTTTGCGATGATTTGGCTGTGTACAACTCTGAACAGATGAAATTGCAAATGCATAGTCATTTACTCTATAAGCAGTCGACAGGCATTTTGAGTAAAAATGTCCGATTATACATCTGCAAATTTGCAAGAAGCTTTGAAGAAGATTGCTCAAATTGTCTGGACCCAAAACATAACATACATATCCATATTTAAAAAAGTGTACAATAACATTAATACTCACAATGACATTTGAGAATTTCTTGAGTTTAGCTACGAAGAAGCCATCCATATTGTGAGTATGTGGGTAAAACCTCCTTGTCAATTTCAATGATGGGTGGAACCTGTGATGTCTATATTTGACAAAACCTTCTGTTCCAAAATCAAGAGCAGTAGGAACTAATTTAACATTCCTTCTCTTCAATGCATAATTCACCACCCATTCATTTTCTTCAGGCAATATTGAACATGTGGAGTACACAATGTAACCTCCAGTGCTGGATTTTGCATTACAACAATCTATAGCAGCTAAAAGCAGTTGCCTTTGCAAGTTGAAGCACCTTTGGATGTCTTTTTGATCTTTTGTGGTTTTCACACTTGGGTCTTTAGCAATCACACCTGTACCAGTACAAGGTGCATCTAATAAAACCCTATCAAAACCTTTAATCACATCAGGAAACTGTCTACCATCATAATTACATATCACAGCATTCACGACGCCCAATCTATGGAAATTACCGACAATAGCTTTAGTTCTCTCTTTATTAGCATCATTAGCAAAGAGGGCCCCAGTATTTTTCATAATCGCTGCAATATGTGATGCTTTGCCACCAGGTGCTGCACACATATCTAGGATTCTTTCATTTTCCTGAGGAGCTAATGCCATAACAGGCAAAAAACTGGATGCTCCTTGCAAGATATAATGGCCAGCTAAATATTCAGGAGTTGCTCCAACTGGCACAGTGGAACTGTAAACTACCAAGCCTACTTTACTCCATTTTCCTACTGGGTCTAAATTCACACCTCTGTTTATAAGAGCCTGCGCCAAATCTCTTCGTCTAGTTTTTAGACTGTTAGTCCTAATAGTGACAGGTCGGGCTACTTCACTAGCCTCCAAAAATTCGACTAGTTCTTGTACTGGAAAGATCTGCATAAGAACTTCCATTAAAAACTCATTATAACTGTAATACATGCATAAATCTTTTAGGAGTAATTCAGTGTATTCACACCTAGACCGTCCTTCTTCTTTAAGTTTACTAAATTCACTCAAAACAGCTACAACATCTTTGATTCTTTGTAATACATCTTGCAAACTAGTTGGATTTTTTAACTCTTCTTCAGAAGGAAAAGCAAATATATCTTGTTTAGCTATATTCAATTGCATTTCTTCATCAGCAAGTTTTTTGTCTTCCTTTTGCTTTTTCTTTAATTTTAAATTAGCCTTTTCAATTGGCAACATATCATCATCCCCATCATCATCACTGTCCTCTTCTTCAGAGTCTGAATTGTAGATTAATTTATTAGAACTACCTGCTTCTTCATCAGCTGAGCTTATATCACCATTTTCTTCATTTGAATCCTCAAAGAGATCATCAAGTGTACCAACCTAGAAGTTATCACAATTATACCATTAAATTAATTTATCAGTACATTTAAATTAACATGTATAATGAAGACATCAGATGGATGGTAAAGACAATACCTTATATTTTTCTTTTACTGGTTCACCTGTTTCTTCTTCTTCGCTGTCTTCTTTTACATCTGAACCTTCATGACCACTATCACTTTCTGACTCTGCTTGCTTTTTGACATATTTTCCTTTTTGTTTTGGCTTTAACCATTCTTTATTATCATCTGTGAAACCTAATAACAAAAAACAAAAGTATAATTAATATGAATTAAACATAATTGAGCATCTTAAGCAGAAAGCGAAGCAGCAGGCAATTCTGAGAGAGAAAATTCGTTCTATGAACCCATGCTAAAGTTTGAATCTGTTACCAACTATGACCTATGAACATTATGCAAGTGTTCCTTTGTGGCACACTAGCGACCAAACGCGCGGACTGATTTTGATGAATCATACGTCAATCGATTTTTAATCATGGGAGTGCGAAATTCAATATGGGGACAACTAGGCGCCATATTGTGAGAAAAAAAAGTTGACGAAATATGTCTTGTGGGGTATCATTGTCTAGATAATCTAAAATCATGTTTAGGTTCCTTACACTATTTTTCATTTTATATGGCTGTTTAAGATCTACAATGACTTAAAGTTGTATATTAACCAATTGCACTTTTATTTTCCATCTTACGTTTGTATGGATCCTTGTTACTCTTTTACCCAATAAATACTGAATCGATTTCAATGAAACTTAAAAATAATATAGCTCATACATAATCATAACATATAGATAAGAATTTATGTAGATATTGAGTGAATTGGCCAAAATATAACAATATGTGTCACGTAAGAATGAAAAACATCTCCCATCTGCAAGCCATTTTTGCCTGCACTGCAAAAATAATAGAAGTTACATGAATATAACGTATAGTGGAAATGTATGTCTTAAATAGTCCCACAAAAAAGTCCGTGGAAGCATATATCTTTAATGTGAAAGCCAGTATCGCTAAAATAGTGAATAAAAAAATATATTATTTGATATCCATTTCTAAAATGAACATTTTGTATTAACAATTAATAAAAATAAACTAAGTAATAGGTTTATTTGATTTTATTTGTAAAAGCTACTTAGCACTTTTGGTAAACAGTGATTTTTTGTGAAAATGTTTCTCTCTCTCTCGTTATTCGCTAATTGATATATACTTATTCTTATTTATAGGTAGAAAAAAATAATTGTTAATAATTAATAATAATAAAAAAAAAATTCGAGCTTTACACTACCAATAATAAAGGGTAGACCAGAAAGACTGCGACCTGTAACCGGTGAACTCTTTAAAAAGTGAACAAAAAAGGTGTAAATATTGGGTGATCAATTGATAATAGATGGGATTGCTATGGTGTTATACCTAATGATAAGGAAATGTTATTCTACACCTTTAGTTTAATCAAATATTATTAAATCTAAAGAAAAGTTTACTAGAAAAAAATCCACGCGGACCAGGCAGCGGACGGGACTCGAACCCGCACCCTTCGCAATCCGGGCGAATGCACTGACCTACCTGACTGGTTACCTACAATGCGAAGAGATGGCGCTACCTTGCAGCTTAAGGCTAGGAAAATTTCGACGCGGCGAATAGGGCCGTGGTAGCATAATGGTCAGTGCATTCGCCCGGATTGCGAAGGGTGCGGGTTCGAGTCCCATCCGCTGCCTGGTCCGCGTGGATTTTTTTTCTAGTAAACTTTTCTTTAGATTTAAACATCTAGCAGTTAAATGCTTAAAAATATATAAAAACATAACTATAATTGCTATTTCTTCTTTCAAATGTTTAATACTTGAAAAACTATTCATTTGACATTGCGGGTTACCTACAATGCGAATATATGGCGCTGCCTTGCAGCTTAAGGCTAGGAAAATTTCGACGCGGCGAATAGGGCCGTGGTAGCATAATGGTCAGTGCATTCGCCCGGATTGCGAAGGGTGCGGGTTCGAGTCCCGTCCGCTGCCTGGTCCGCGTGGATTTTTTTCTAGTAAACTTTTCTTTAGATTTAAACATCTAGCAGTTAAATGCTTAAAAATAAATAAAAACATAAATATTATTAACTTCGCTTTGGTGATTGTTTAATTATTTAATTTTACGATATAAGACTTTTGCCACAAGTGTGCAAAACAACAAACAGAAGTATTGCTTTTCTCAACCTGCGACATAAACGTCATTGATTGGTATTGTATAAAGGATGATTAACAATGTTTGAAGTTAACCTCTAAGATAACTTTTTGAATAAGTACTAGTTTACTATAAAATTTAAGATATATACATAACAACTTGTTTATCTTCATATTTTTTTGCGAAAATTGAGGCCCATCCTTGACCCTGATAGTAAGGTCTTATTAAACCAATCCTTTAGACCACCACAATATTAACTACCTTACTGAAGTGACAAGACTGCGATACAATGCTACTTTAACAGTGGGGACCTATTATCATAAAATTTGATCCATTCTGGAATATCTAATGAGTCCCGCCTGTTAAAGTAGCTTTGTTCCTTACTTAACAGAATTATAGACTACTGGAATTGTGTTTTTCTTTTCGGTTTTTATTTGAAGTAATATTTAAGCAGTCAGGATTTTAGTACAGTCTCGGAAATATTACTAAAACCACTGACATCTGTGACAATATAGAGAAGTTAATTTTTAGGCCTAGGTTAAGAATTTTATCAGGGCACTACTTGTTATGGAAGATGTTCATTAAACATTATTATGAATAAATAAAATGTACCTTGTACTTCATCCCCAGAACTATCATCAGATTCCTTTGAATTTTTTTCCTCCTGCTGTTTAGAGACATTTTTCTTTGCTTGCTTCAACAATTTTCTTTTTTCTGCCAATTCAGTTTTTTTCTTTGCTCTGCGAGCTGCTCTCTGTTTCTGTCTGTGACTCAACTTCTTCACATCATCGTCTTCCTCGACTGTGGAATTTATATTCATACTCAAAGATGTGCAAACATTGTCAAATGTATTTAAATATGAAATGTAAAAATACTTTTATATTTTTTTTTCAAATACAGAATCATTTTTTATTTTTGGAACTACTAAATACATATATATTTCCAAAATGCAATTTTATAATAGAATACCTTTAGATTTACATTGTTTATTTTTATTTTATTTTTTTGAAAACAAAACATTGCAGTGTTGCATTGTTAAAAAAAACACCTTAAATTGATATTGCTGTCGACTTATCAAAAAAATGATATCCAGTTCACATGAAATCATACTGGGATCTGCCTGATTTTACATGATTTTTTACTTATTTCATTTTCGATTTCGAAGTTTAGTTATAATAACAAAAATAGTCATAAATAAAAATAATGGGTCAAACTAAATAATAATAATAGTTTAATAATAATAAGAGATTAATAATTGATTATAATTGAAAAATTGATAGGAGATACTTGCCACTTAGTCCCATAACCTATGTGATAATAAGCTATGTATATAGCTATATAATATAATATATATATAATATAATATAATATATATATATATAAAGTATTTTTACATTTCATATATAATATATATATATATAGCTATATACATAGCTTATTATCACATAGGTTATGGGACTAAGTGGCAAGTATCTCCTATCAAACAAAAAAGAATCAGTCAAATCAGATTAGAAATCTTTATGTAATCAGTATACATCCAAATAAAGTATCAGAAAAATTACACCATCCAATTTGTGTTCTTTAAAAAAGGATAGAAGCCATTGTTTTATCTTTATAAGACAGAATATATGCAATATTGTTATATTGAGTGCACATGCTTGAATGAAGTTAGCAAAAATGCTCATAAAATAAAAACTACTGCATCAAACTGAATATTTTTTTATGGGACTAAATGGCAACTATTCTGCATCGGACAAAATAGGATCACATAAAACAGATTAGAAATCTCCTCCTAGTTAAAAAAGTTTTCTGCATATACAAAATATGTCTTATTACTATGTTAAATATTGACCTATTACCAACATTGTTTTGATGTTTGATGTGCTACATAGTAATATTATGGCTGTGTACTTTAGGAGATTGACTGCTACATAGGAATTAAACATCAGTTGATAAGATTAATTTTTCTAATTTCTCTTGGATTATCTTGTTGGTAATTTTGTACTCTTTAAATCATCTCTTAATTTCATACATGGAAAAGATGACTTTATAAGGCACATTGACAGTCTTGGGTTTGAGGGAAATTGTAAAACAAGTTAACATATACACAATGAAGTTTTCAAGATAAACCTTTTTTCCATATTTATGTCAATTATTATGTGCTCCTGCTTGCTTCAAGATATTTCTAGATTAATATTGAGATAGCAGTTTTGATGATAAACATTTAGGAAATATCAAATATCTATATGGAGCCCTAAAATGTTCCACAAAAAACATGAGGTAAAGCTGTGTCGCCTGCATTGCTGCTGTCCATTGACAACTGTGACTGCTTAACATCAATGAGGCTTGGTCTACACATCTGCCTTCAAAGGCAATAAAAATATATACATTTAGTTATTTGACCTAAAACAACTTATAACCATATAAATACAAACGAAATTTGCAAGTAAATAATGTAAAATTTTTCAGTTGCCTAATGATACAATGCTTTGTTGACCACAACTTTAGCGGCAACACAACTGCTATCACGCTATTGACGTGATGATTTGAAGACAACTGACTATAACATAATGAGAAAATTTTCACTAGACAAAGCTAGTTTAATAGTGTCTGTAAAAGTCAATATTAAAAATACTATCACAGTAAGTAGACGATTTCAGAAATATTTGGACCAATTAATTAAAACAAACTCATGATGAACATAATTATAGAATATTTTATAATTATTTAGAAATAAGCTACACGTGTTAAAAAAGGGGTTACCTACTCAACCCTTTCTTGAAAGTAGGATCTGCCTGTTTTCTTGCTTTTCGACCTGGTCCCTTTTTGACTTTTTTTCCCTCATCAAATTTTGCTTTACGGCCCATACTTATTAAAGTTTGGTTTTATTATTTTTATCACCACATTCACGAAGCAGCAAAACACGTGTTTCTGCTTCACTTCACTGTGCTACTCAGTGTTACCAACCCTTACCAAAATTTTCCCCTAAGTATTTTTTAAATTCCCCTAAAATCCCCTAAATATACAACTTTTAAGTACCTACTATTACCCAAATTCTTTCGTTGCTCATAAATTAAAACGTAACATATTTAGTTACAGTAGTTTAATTATTTTATTGAATAAATACAGTTTCCGAAAGTCAAACGAAAATGAGCTGACAGGCTGTTAAATGTTATTTAGCTGTTTTTTAACTTTAGTCCATACACCCTTTGGGTACGGCCAGAGTGCACTCAGATTCAGATTCAGACTCAGAAAACAAGCGCGAGAAATATAGGGTGCGGCCAGAGTGCACTCAGATTCAGATTCAGATTCCGAAAACAAGCGCGAGAAATAAACAGTGTAGTCGAAGGGTACGGCCAGAGTGCACTCCTGATTCAGATTCAGATTCAGACTCAGAAAACAAAGCGCGAGAAAAAGCAGGCAGCCTGCTTAGACTACACTGTTTATTTCTCGCGCTTGTTTTCAGAATCTGAATTTGAGTGCACTCTGGCCGCACCCATACAGTGTAGTTCAAGCAGGTTGCCTGCTGCCACTATGGGTGCGGCCAGAGTGCACTCAGATTCAGATTCAGATTCTGAAAACAAGCGCGAGAAATAAACAGTGTAGTCTAAGCAGGTTGCCTGCTTTTTCTCGCGCTTTGTTTTCTGAGTCTGAATCTGAATCAGGAGTGCACTCTGGCCGTACCCTTCGACTACACTGTTTATTTCTCGCGCTTGTTTTCAGATTCAGATTCAGACTCAGAAAACAAAGCGCGAGAAAAAGCAGGCAACCTGCTTAGACTACACTGTTTATTTCTCGCGCTTGTTTTCGGAATCTGAATCTGAATCGGAGTGCACTCTGGCCGTACCCTATGGCCACCCACCCTGCTTTAGCTGGCTGGGTACTGGCCGTACCCAGGAAACAACCCGTCACACAGTCAGTTTAGTCGTTTCATATCGTGGTGCGTTCCATTCTACGCACAAAACTGAAAGAAAACACACGCTTTGTTTTTCGATTTAATTGCAAGTTTTGATAAAAGCCCCTAAAAGAACTACTACTTAGAACATAATGTCTGAAAATATTACGAACAAGTTGGGAATACTAATTCATAGGCCCCTAGTCCCCAAATATCAAATTAACAGCTTTTATCTGCTTAAATCTCATTTCGGCATCTTGAGTTTAAACAAAATGTTTTTACATATAAAACAAAAAAATCTTTAGATTAAAACAACAGTACTTAACTGCTTAAAATAAAAATATACTGGACCCAATTCTGGCGTGCCAACTTATATCTAAAACTAACTAAAATTAGATATAATAATTTTAAAATTGACGTCGCTTAGTTATTCAACTTAGAAGAAGTTAAAAAAAGTTATTCAACACTGGTGTCGATTCTGGCGTGATTCTCTAAACTTAAAACTAATTTTAACATCAGTCTCTCCTTTTTATTCTGTATAGAGAATGACAAGGATACACTGTTGTCAAATTTAAGTTTAGGTTTAGAGAATCATGCTAGAATCGACACCACTCTATATCTAATTTTAGTTAGTTTTAGATATAAGTTGGCACGCCAGAATTGGGCCCATTATCGTAATAATTTGATCGCAATATCACAAAATGTACCATGGTCGTACCAGTGATACTGCGATACGGCATATTACACTGTCAATAATAGATATACGTGTGCTTGTAAAGCTGTGATTGTTTGACAAAGTTTAAATTCATAGACGTAGCAATTAGCCAGATTCTTCATCCAGGTTTGAACATACCCTTTACCTTCCCAGATGAATGAAGTCATAATACTTACAGTGACATGATATCTAGTTCTAGTTTGAGTTGATGACAGTAGCGCACAAACCGTGCATGCCATAAAAATAGAAAAAGAAGAAGAAGACAGTAGCACCATGGAATTAATAGTTGTACGTAGTACTTATTAATTCCATGAGTAGCACAGTTTTTACTTGACATAAGCTGAACGCACAAACCGTGCATGCCATAAAAAAAGAAAAAGCAGAAGAAGACAATAGCACAGTTTATACTTGACATTAGCTGAACGCACAAACCGTGCATGCCATTAAAAAGAAAAAGAAGAAGAAGACAGTAGCACCACGGTTCCCAAATTAGGGGTTTTGCCCCCAGATTTAGGGGCTAGAAGTGTTAAACGGACTTTTTTTAGGGCTGGAATTTTTTGGGGGTTCTTTTAGGGGCTTTTATCAAAACTTGCAATTAAATTGAAAAACAAAGCGTGTGTTTTCTTTCAGTTTTGTGCGTAGAATGGAACGCACCACGATATGAAACGACTGAACTGACTGTGTGACGGGTTGTTTCCTGGGTACGGCCAATACCCAGCCAGCTAAAGCAGGGTGGCCATAGGGCACGGCCAGAGTGCACTCAGATTCAGATTCAGATTTCGAAAACAAGCGCGAGAAATAAACAGTGTAGTCCTACCTAAATTTAAGTTTAGGTTTAGAGAATCATGCTGGAATCGACACCATTTGATGATGAATTCATACTATAAACTAGCGATGTAACGGATATTCGCATTCGCATTCGCGAATATCCGCATATTTTTCAATATTCGCATTCGCATTCGCAAAAATTATGCTAATATTTAGCGAATGTTTTTAATAATCAAAAAGGAAATTATTATAAGCATACACATGAAATAATAATACAATAGATAACACTTAGATATTTTTATTAAATCATACTTCTACATTCTAAATTAAAGTCTCATTTATGAAAAATGAACTTCAGAGATCTGATCAAATCTAACATTAATCAGTCTTGTTACAACTATGTAATGTAATACAGTGTAATTCAAGCAGGTTGCCTGCTGCCACTATGGGTACGGCCAGAGTGCACTCCTGATTCAGATTCAGACTCAGAAAACAAAGCGCGAGACACTGTTTATTTCTCGCGCTTGTTTTCAGAATCTGAATCTGAATCTGAGTGCACTCTGGCCGCACCCATAGTGGCAGCAGGCAACCTGCTTGAACTACACTGTATATTACATTACATAGTTGTAACAAGACTGATTAAAAAGCAATGAACCGGTAATTATCGGTTTACTGAAATTAGCAATAAATACTTATTATTCAGTGATTTTACTTATTTCAGTAATTCTTTGTTGTTCTTCATCATCTTTGAAATATGGAAACTTAACATAACTTTGTAATTTACTGTATGAAAAATTATGAATCAATATTATAGAGTGAATACTTGCCTACTCTGTGGTACTTAGGGTTTCTAGATTAGGAGTGTTTATCCTTATTTTGGGGAAAAATATGATCTTGGAGAAATTAAATCTGCGTGGAGAACTTTAGGAACCATATTTTTTCTTAGAGCATACCTAAGTAATTTTTTTTTTGGCAAAAGGATGGGGAAAGCCACCACTTTCAAAATTAAATTTAAACATAGGTACCAACTAGATTTTAATACGGAACAAATCTATTAGGATGATAATGATGATTTCCCCATCCTATTTGGCAAAAGGATGGGGAAAGCCACCACTTTCAAAATTAAATTTAAACATAGGTACCAACTAGATTTTAATACGGAACAAATCTATTAGGATGATAAGTGACGATAGACCGTGTCGAAACCGAGCCGATCCCGTACCTGTAATTCACAAAGACGTGCTTCGACCGAGGAATTAGGTAGGTTTTAGTTTTGTCTGAGGTATCACTACGATTGCCCGGCGGCACCGCGCCGGCGCTGTATTCATGCAACGGGCCGTGGCCGAGCCGAGGCGGGACCAAGTTTTTTCCGAACGTTGTTTCATTTGTTGCTCGATTGTCAGTTGGTTAGCGCCCGGAATAGTGTGAATGTGTCCATAATCCATGTAATATATATCATTTAATATTAGTTAAATAGAGGAGCTCGATGGCGCAGGTGGTTAGCGCGTTCGACTGCGATCATTGAAGTTAAGCAAATTCCGCAGTGGTCGGTCATTGGATGGGTGACCAAAAATTTTCTATCTCGAGTTCCTCCGGACGCATCTGCAGTCGTTAGGACCCGCCAACCCGCACTGGGCCCGCGTGATGGGTCATGGCCCAATCTCCCTATTCCATCCATAGGGAAGGCCTGTGCCCCAGCAATGGGGACATTAATAGGCTGATGGGCATTGTTACCTTTGCCTTACATAAAAAAGGAGAATCTTAATAAATTATATGAGTTTTTGGCGGGATTTCATCGTGTGTGGTTGGCGTCTTATTTTAATTATTCTTAAATTCATTCATAGTGGATATTGTGATATAAAATTGGTGTGATTTTGTGTTACAACTGTCTGCGTAACTGAAGAATTAGTAGAATCGTCAAAATATACGCTATTCCGGTCAAGTGGACGTGAGAATTTTATTGTAGTATTGAAGCTTATCCTCCTAAGCCTCACAGAAGCTTATCGAAAAAGCCAGCTCGATATATTTCGTGCCAAACACTTCAAGAAACATTAGAATGCGTCACACCGACATTCTAATGTAAAAAGAAAAACAGAATAATTTAAGACTAGGCTGTATAGGCATTGTTCCCCTTGCCTTCCCTGAACGGGGAGAATTTAACAAAAAAAATATATAAAATATTTCATTTGGATTTGGAGTGGAGACAAAATTATTTCAGAAATATTCTGCATCTGTTAAACGATATAAAGCGATGTACTGTCAATCGAGAATGGTATAATTATAGTTTCCTGTACGAATTCGTAATTAATTAGGTTATTTTTTGAAAAAATGGCACTTGCGAAAACTTTGTCAGCTGTTCCTAGATTATTTGTTTCCAGGACTGGAATTTATAGGTAAAACGATGAAGAAGATTACATTAAGATATTCCATATTATTATGTACCTAACAACTTACCTACATCATTTTAGTCTAATTGCGTTTTATTTATTCAGTTTACAGGGTCATTACATAAATAGAAATGGAGATGATGGTCATGGTCATTACCACAACATTGCATTACAAAGGCGTACTTTCCTTGATTTCCCTAAAAAAAAACGTACGAGAGAATATTGTGGTAGACAGTTAGTTGGGTAAGAACATTGATATATAGAAAATATAAAGAGAAATTCAATATTTTTTATAGTCTTAACTGTTACAGTAATTAATCAGATTTTGTTGAATTTTAAAGTGCATTGTGCGTGTGCGTGAAAAGATTCTGGCTGTTCTCCAAACATAGATTTAAAGGACATTAGGCAAAAATGTATGGACGCTGTACCCACGTCCGCCACGGCTTGAACTACATTTGTTTGAAAGATATTATAGTCATGATCATTTGTGCCAAAGCGCATCAAATTCCATCCCGGGGGTCTTTAGTTATTTAAAGTTAAATAGGTACAAGTACTAAAACAAACAAACATTAATGAAACAAGGGAATTAATTTAGGTAGTTAATTCGCCCATACATAGAGGGCTCAGGTATTATGGGAGTACTTCACAAGATGCAAGAGCACCCCCTTATGTTATTCTGCTGCGCTAAAGTAAATCCAAAATCCTCACATGGGTTGGGGTTTTTTCAAACAGTCTGTTTGTTATAGTAAATTGTCTTCTATGTAAAACGGAGCGACCACAAATCATACAAACTTGTCCATGCTTCTGAGAAAACATGATTCCAGTTCATCCATACTAATTAATAAAACTGATAATCGTGTTCCTATGTCCAAGCGTGTGCATGTGTAGATAAAAATCAATCAAGTGACAGATAGCGTACAATCACAACGAAGTAAGACGAGTCGACTATTTGCAACTGCAAGTCTTTCAACCCCCATAAACTGTTTTGTGGTGGCTCAGTAAGTGCAAGCGCAGGATGGTCGGTAGGCTTTGTTGTATATCTGGTTGTATAGTATGATATTGCATATTATTATGGTTACTAATAATATAAAATAAAGGTACTATAAAATCAATATATTTAGCTACTTAAATATGACCATGTGTCATAATCTTTTGACTACTAGGATATTTTTTTACAGTGTCATAACTTTTGACTACCGGGATATTTTTTTAGTTACAATTAAAAAGGCTAGTTTTTCATAGATCTATCGATTCATACTAATTACATTGTTGGTGGAGCTGGGTGTGTTTTGCTCATTGTCCTTTGACATCAGTGTATCCTTGTCATTCTCGGTACAATTTAAAAACAAAATACTGATGCTTAATTTAGTTTTAAGTTTAGAGATTCCTGCCAGAATCAACACCAAATTTACTTTTGACCAATATTTTACAGGTATACAATGGAGCAGATGTATGAAGTTGTATCTGATGTAGAAAATTATTATAAATTCGTTCCTTGGTGTAAAAAGTCAGTAGTTAATCTTAAAACTCCTGCTAGGCTAAAAGCTGACTTGATTGTTGGATTTCCACCTATTAATGAAAGCTACACATCTGATGTCACATTAATCAAACCACACTTGGTTAAAGCTAAGTGCACAGATGGAAGACTCTTCCACCATATGCTTACCCTGTGGCGATTCAGTCCTGGCCTTAAGAAAGAACAGCAGTCATGTGTTGTTGATTTTCAGATAACATTTGAATTTAAGTCCACTTTCCATTCTCATTTGTCTAATCTTTTTTTTGATCAAGTAGCTAGACAAATGGAAGGTGCTTTCATAAGAGAAGTTGGAAAAAGATATGGTCCAGCCACAATGAGACCTAGAAACTTACTTTTGAAAAACCAAGCTATCAAAAGTTGACATTAAATTTGTTTCTTGAAGTAGCTGAATTTCACAAAGTACAACTTTATAAAAAGTATAACTTTAGTAATGTTTATTGGTGTTATGGTTGTACTCAGACGCATCAATAATGTTTATATAATAACCAGTTGATTCTGACATTTTCTTTGTAATAAGCGTTAAATTCAATTGACATGTCTTGAGTGCAACTATTAAATGGTATGTAAATTTAGAACAGATTTTTACACCACCAACTGAAACAATTTTTTTTCCCCATTTTACCTGTTCAATGTAAAGTAACTTGTGACATGAGGATTGTTTGATATTGTGATAAATGGTTTGTATTATTAGAATACATATGATGTAACTTCCTCGTTATTTAGGTAATTCTTAAAATTCTGTTTTCTAAATAATACTCCATTCCCATAAGAAAGGAGCAAAGATTAGAAACTTAATTCATTGTAACTTGTCCATTGAAGGACATCCTTTACGAATTGGAATATTTATTGTGATAAATATAAATATTAATTTATTGACATTAATATCTATTTGAAATATGGCTCTTGTTTGTACTATAAAAATATAAATGAAAAAGTTAAGACTTTTATTAAAAGATATCTTATTCACATTTGTCCACACTGTGCAATAGTAACAGGTATTTTAGGTTTATTGTTTGGTCCTGTGGGTACATTCTCTATTTTTCTCATTACTAACAATCCATCTATAACTCTTCCAAATACTACATGCTTATTATCTAAAAAGTTACATTTTGCACAAGTAATGAAAAATTGGCACCCATTTGTGTCTTTTCCACTGTTGGCCATTGAAAGTAAACCTGGCGAATCATGCTTCAAAGCAAAGTTTTCATCTGCAAATGTACTTCCACCATATATGCTCATCACTCCTGTACCATCACCCTGAAACAAAAAAAAAATATTTGTTGATAGCACATATACAATTAAATTATGGACTTAACAAGAGGATAAATAACCATAATATGAATAGTATTTGATAGTTTTTTTGCCTTGTTTGTAACATGGTAGCTAGATATGGGTTATGGTATTGTAATTGAAGATTGTAATTTTATTTTGATCTTATTTCTTACATTGTGTCCCATGATAGCTTATTTTACTTACGTTGACAAAGTCACCTCCTTGTATCATAAAATCTTTGATGACCCTGTGAAATGTTGCTCCTTTATATCCCAGAGGTACACCATCTCTTCTGTATTCTCCAGTGCAGAATTCTCTAAAGTTCTCACTTGTCTTTGGCACAACATCAGCAAACAACTCAAAAATCATACGTCCAATCTCCTAAAAAGTACAATGCATGTTAAGGTATCACATGTGTATTATATTTTCATATTTAACTAATAGATTGATTGCCTTATTCAACAACAAATATATACCGTTGTTCCTACGGTTATATCAAAGAACACAACTGGATTATTAGGGTTTCTTAGTTGAGACTGTATTTGATTCCAAGTAGGCATTACTGCAGAAATAGTTTAGTGCAAATATGTTCCATAAATTTCTTTCGTAGTGGATCGTAAAACTATGCTCTAAAAGATAATTTTATCACATTTGTTTTTAATTTGAAATTAGGCGTCTACAGAGAAGGAAGCATGTTTAATAAGGTATTTTTTTTATTGCTATTGACAGTGTCACTGTAGGCTTGTTGAAAATATATCGATATTTTTTGTCCGATATATCGATATTTTTTGCCGATATATTTTGATTCGATATATCGATACATCGATACAAAATAACCAATATCGAAATTCGTATCAAAAACGATATTTTTTTAATTATTAGCGGCATATCACGATCTAACTAAATTCGTATCTGGAAAAATCGTAACTGGATCTCAGATTAATGATATTCAACATATCTATGATCTGTGCTGTATTTAGTATTGTCTATGTCATCATTCAAAAACAGGGTCTATTTTTAGGGAGATAATTTTCGTTACATTATTATTCCGCGTGTCATATTTCGTACAGTAGGTACGATATTTTTGGGAAAATTGGTCCGATATATCGATGTTTTTTTCGCGATATATCGAAGCCGATATTGATATATTTTAAAGGATCCATGTATCGATTATCGATTTTTTTTTCAACTTTCGACATCCCTATGTCACTGTCACAGCTGCGCCCACCACAGATTCGTATGGTTGTTGGAGATGGTACACACCATGGATATACTATCAGGTCTGCCAAATCGTATAAAGATTCCCCCGCACCGGCATCTTTACGATTTTACGGCCTTATTTTAACACAAAATCGGTATAATCGATATGATGTGTTTTTCCTATGGTACAAGTATATTTGCGGTTTAATGGTACTTCTTCAGAAATATGCAATTTTAGTTTTTTTACCAAAAATTAAAAAATTACATATATTTCCATTTTTTACACTATATCGCTAAGTCATAGCATTACCATCAATTACAAAATGCCTTCCTCTGAATTAATAATTAAAGAAGTTAAAATTTGAAGAGACATGGTAATGACATTTTGACACATGGTAATTACTTTTAGTTGTTAGTCCTTAAAAGTATAAAATACATATTTACTACTTTTAATGTTATTAATTATTTGAATTACTACTTTGAATTACTTAAGTGCTATACTTAATGTGGTTAGCAGTCTTACTTCAACAGAAATTGCAGATGTATGGCGAATCATTGCTTTTATATTCAATTGAAAAAATATTGCAAAGCATACTATGTATTTAAATAACGCTGGTCACAAACAAAAAACAACATTTTAAATTAGTTTGCCCTAAAATAAGCGACGATGTGGGTGTTAAGTGGTGGGCGGGTATAAGGGCTGCAAGGGAGATAGGTTCTTTATGAATAAATACTTTAGGTTGAGTGGTACACCTTTCGACACGTCTCAACACGGCAATGGTGTTTTTTCCTTGTGACAAAATTTAAATGTGTTTTAAAGCTACATGTCTTAACTAAATTATAAAAGGCTAGTTGACTCATGTCAAATTGCACTATACAAATGTTTATTTCTTATAATTTTTGGTATGAGGAACCTAAATACATCGATTTCACTTCATAAAATTAGAAGATAGCTGTAGTAATTTAATTTGAAAAATAGTTTTTTAGTCTGTGCTTTTTTAACACTGAAAACGCTGTCCACCATGATTGTGTCGTCAACATAATAGCAAACAACTAAACGTCATTGTCGTGTTACTGTGGTTTCATTCGTCCGACTAAAATATATCTAAAAACTCTTATATCTTTAAGAAAAGTTTCCGTTTATTGGTTTTCTTGACTAAATTAATGCTTGACGCCGGATTTGTGAAAGCAGAAATGACAAAACTCTTTGACTTAGCAGGTACATTCATAACCTTAAAAAGTGAAATCACAACATTTCTAGAGTCTTTAACGATGTCTTTCTTTATTCTCGTATAATAAAATCATGATAATTACTATATTTATCATGGAATCTATTAGAAATCATGGTTTTGTAATGTAAATTCAGATAGGTTATATCCTGCGTGCTTGCAATGTGTTTGTTTACTATTTTGTTCCCATCATACCATAGATAATCTATAGACTAAAATGGCCGACAACGTTTTTGTATGTCCATGAAAAATTTATTTTAAAATTAAAGCTTTCTAGGTTAAAAAAAAAATACAATTCTTTTTTTTCGGTCTAATTGAACAATTATTAACCATCTAAAACATATTTCCAAAAAGTGTCAACTAGCCTATTGATTGATGTTAATATGACCGTTAGATAATGTAATATGACTGATATTGATGTTAAATTTTGGGTTTTGGGACAACCACGCTAATGATGAATCGACACTTTAAAATGATCGTAAAGACAGATTAATTGAAATATAAGTACCAACTATGTTTAAGCAACAGCAAACGGAAGACTCTCTTTTACTAAGTACCTATAACACAAAAAAGTCAAAAAACTTTAAACTGTACAAATTATTAGAAAGGACGATACAAGTGCATATTTCTGAAGAAATACTCTAATACAAAGCAAAGTTTTTTTTGTATATTGGCAGCTCTGTAGCAGACGCAACATACAGTAAAATGTTAACTGACATGTCAAATTCGATTATTTGCTGCTACGTAGTATTAAATAGTCTGTGTTTGCTGCACGCCCATTGCACGCCAGTACTTATCTTGTAAATTCTTATAAAATTCATAAATTCATTTAGAGATAGGTACTTCTAAACGCCTATACGTCTCTGCATCTACTGTTTTTCTTGAAGCTCTTTCCATACGTCTAATGGTTTATTCAGTAAAGCTTCCCATTTTTAAGAATCGGACCTGGCAACACTGATCACAGAGTACATTAATACCATTGCCAATAAATAAAAAAAGTACATTGGTATCGATTCTGGCGTGATTCTCTAAAGTTAAAACTAAAAATATCAGTCTCTCCTTTTCATTCTGTATAGAGAAAGGATACATTGGTGGCGATTCTGGCGTGATAATCTAAACTTAAAACTAAATTTAACATCAGTCTCTCCTTTTCATTCTGTATCGAGCTTTAGAGAATCATGCCAGAATCGACATCATTGTCAAATTTAAGTTTAGATTTAGAGAGAATCGTGCCAGAATCGATACCACTATTAGGGTTATTTTATTTTACTAAGAAAAATAACTAATGACGAGGCAGTATGGTCCCAGCCCTTAGCCTGTCCGAAAGGACAAACGAAAAAAATAGGGTTATTTTATTTTCTCTTTCGAATCACTCGATAGATACATACTGGTTAGATACTGAAGTTCTTGAAATAAAATGCGATTCAAATAAGAATAGGAAAACCAATGACCTCCATCTGTCAGATGCCGCTTGAAAAGTACGGTTTGCAAAAAATCTAGGAACACTTTTTTAACACTCAGCTGATTCTATAATAAAAACTAAACATTTTTAAACAAACAATAACAAATATTGATAATTAATATAAGTTGATTTTTTTTTCATTTATTGAGCTTTGGCTATGCATGGATGATAACCTAAATCATCAACCAAATGTCACTTTATGTTGCGTTCAGAAACTCGATTTAAAACTTTCGTTTACTAAAAGGATGCATGTTCGTATGTGACCTGCATGATTATTCATAACTTCTCCGGCGGTAATGCAGAGATGAGCGAAATTGAAGAGCTAGATTCTGATTAATGTTTTTTTTCACACAGTCTTTATAAAGAAATACTATTAAAAATCGGTTGTGTTCATTCTCAACCTTAGTAAATTAATTTTATTAAAAAATCGGATGTTTTGTCTCACTCAATCTTAGTAAATAAGTTTTATTATATAGCAAAATTTTTTTGCTCACTCTACCTATTTGGTTTGAATTGACAGCTATGATATCAAAATATGGCGCCCAGTCTGTCCTATTCTTAGTTGAATCTAGGGATGTCGAAAGTTGAAAAAAATATCGATATATCGATCTTTTAAAAAATATCAATATCGGCTTTGATATATCGCGAAAAAAACATCGATATATCGGACCAATTTTCCCAAAAATATCGTATAGTAGCTCACGAAATATAACACGCGGAATAATAATGGAACGAAAATTATCTCCCTAAAAATACACCCTATTTTCGAATGATGACATAGACAATACTAAATACAGCACAGATCATAGATATGTTGAATATTATTAATCTGAGATCCAGTTACGATTTTTCCAGATACGAATTTAATTAGATAGTGTTAAGCTGCTTATAATTAAAAAAATATCGTTTTGGATACGAATTTCGATATTGGTTATTTTGTATTGATGTATCGATATATCGAATCAAAATATATCGGCAAAAAATATCGATACATCGATATATTTTCAACAAGCCTAGTTGAATCGCATTTTTAACTAAGTTTGCTGAGGAGGTTATTTTATATTAAACAGAAGTTACCTACCTACTTCTTTTATTTTAAACCCAAGTTATGTCAGGTCCATTATTCCACAAAATTTTCTATTTCAATGTTTTATACTTTACTATTAAACGAATATCATGAGTGAGAAAACAGAGTTTATTAATTATTATAAAATATTAGAATGTAATCGAGATGCAAGTTTTGAGGAGATTAAGAAAAATTATCAGCGTTTGGCATTAACTTTACATCCAGATAAAAGGGAGGATAAAGGGACTTTACCCTTTTCACTTTTGCAGAAAGCGTGGTCAGTGCTAAGAGACCCTACCACACGAAAACAGTATGACGCAGAGCTGATCTGCCAAGAACATTCAGAATTATTAATCTATGAAACAATAAATGTTAAGGACATGGAATTATTACCAGATGATGGTATTTATACATACAATTGTAGATGCGGAGGTAAATATTTGTTAGAAGTTTCAGATTCAATACTGTCTACTGTGATAATTGGATGTGACGAGTGCTCTTTCTCAATCCAAATAAATTTCTAACTTAAACAGGAGGTATAATATAATATTTTGTAAATGTGTATTATTTTTATATATATATATATATATATTTTTTGGTATTATTGTGTGTCTCTATTTGACCATTTAATAATTGAGGTAATTGCGATACAGATTGTCTATTTAATATTTATTATAGCTTACCTAGTTGTTGCCCTTTTTTAGAAGTTAAAACAAATAGGTACAGTGATGAGGTTAACTGTCTAAAGTTTTGTTAATATAGAGTAAGTTTTAGCTATATTTTATATTTGTTTTTGTAGGAAACAAAAATATTTGAGTTAAAGAATAAATTTATAAACTTTTTATGTATTTGTTTTATTAAAACACTTTAAAGATAATTCTTCTAATAACTATATTCTATAATCTTTAATTTTAAAATGATATTAAATGCAATGTGATAATATTGCCCTACTATCTTTATATTAAAGGCTTTAGTAAATAGGCATGTGCATTATTTTGTTCTTTTAGTATATTGCCTGACTATATTGTTGACTGTTTAATAAATTTGGTTCATACCTGGAAGAATCAACAATGGTTTCATGTGTGCATCTGTAAGCCTAATCTGTGAAAAGGCCCCACTTGAATTGATGAAACACATAAAAAGACATTAAATTGTTAGGGTTCATGAGGTACTGCCAGCTGATGGCATAGGTATTAGGTAACCCTTAAAATGTCTTATAGTCCATTTCAAATGTTTTGAGAGCCAAAGAAAACACAGAGCAGGGGGCCAGTCGCCTAACGGAAATGCTTTGGAAAACCCTAACACTTTCGATTTTATTTTGTTTTTTCTGACCACCAAAGGTTTTCAAATACCTCACACTTATTTTTTTTAAATTGTTTTTACCAATGCAAAAGAAAAAAAAAGAGCACGAGGCATTCGAAAACCTCAGGCGGCCAGAAACAACAAAATAAAATTGAAAGCGTTAGCGTTTTCCAAAGCATTTCCGTTAATGGGGGCGAATGGCCCCCAGGTAGGCAAGCCTGATTTTAGACAGCTCAGTGATGGGAATTGGTAGCCTTATAAAATAAATTTATCAATTGAAAGATCCAGCTTCTTTAGATTAAACTAAAATGTACTGCAGCTAATGTCATACAAATATGAGTCTATATACCAGCAAGACTCAGATATAAATTTTTTTCAACTGATTCTGAGCTTTACATCACTTTATATAAGGTTCACAATTGATCCAAGAAGAGGTTTCTGATAACTTGCATGTGTCATCTAGCATGGCATGTAGTATGAGTTTGTATTAAATTTAAGGTCCAGGCAAAATAGTGATAGGGTCTTTGGTGAAGAACCTACTAATATACAGCAACAAAAAGATCCTAAAAATACTTTACTGTATATGGACATTGCTACTTCTAATTGCATGGTGAAATGAGCTACTGATGTCTTCTAATGTTATTAAGGGGTACAAGGATGCAATCATTTTATGGAATTGGTATGTATTTTCATATTTCTTCAAGGTAGGTAAGCATTACAAGTTAATCCTTTACTAAAGTGAATTTGATGACTATGCACCTGTTCGGGCTGCCCTGATAAATGTTGAGAATTGATATTGGTGTCGATTCTGACATGATTCTCTAAACCTAAACCTAAACTTAAATTTGACAACAGTGTATCCCTGTCATTCTCTATACACTGATGTTAAATTTAGTTTTAAGTTTAGAGAATTGTGACAGAATCAAAACCATTGGTAAAAAAGATATATTTGAGCTAAATACCAAAAAAGAACTATTTTGCTAATTGACAATGGACAATGAGTATGCGCGCTATGGTAGCTTGTTGATTGCGAACTAACTTATAAAATAATTTTGTGCAATAATGTAAAATGAGGTGAAGTTAAAAGTGCTGATGTGGAAAAAATATTGCCGACCAGCCCCTTACGCACGGAAGGAGACGCGCGGGAGGAGGTACCATCGAACCAAGGGATTTCTTATAATTAATATACCAGTTAACACGACCAGTTAACATTATACACAGTTATTTACACATAGTCCTATTTACATTGAATTGGCTCGAAGGTAATTTTCCTATGGGTCCTATGTAGACTTAAATAAAAACTAAAAAATAATACTAATGAAATAACTTGGACTGTATAAGGTAACTGGTAAATTAATTACAAGAAATAGATAACGAAATTCCGACGTGGTGGTATATTAATCTATATTCATTTAACACCACGGCCGTACGTGGAGCGTAAGAGTGTAGTCTACCGTCCCACCTCCCACATTTCACCTCCCGTGCGTGACTAGCCAGCGACACCATGATCAAATAGAACACTTTTTAACATAAACTTCATCCTCAATAAAGACCACACGCCCCGATCGGGGCGCGCTACCACGGCCGTTTTTTGTGATAGATATAGCCTACTTTTGTATTAAAAAGTTTAACCATAGATTAACTTGGCGAAATGACCTATATATCCTAGTGAGGGTTCCATTGAGGGTTCAATGGAACCCTCACATTACAACACTAGCCGGTAAACTAAGTTCTGCTGCTTATGCAATTTATAAAATAAGACGGCTTACAGATGTCGACACTGCTAGGACAATATACTTCAGCTACTTTCACAGCATTATGTCGTATGGCATTCTATTACGGGGCACGGCCGCAGACATTGAAACAGTTTTTATTCTTCAAAAACGAGCTATAAGAGCTATTTACCGCTTGGGATCTCGAACTTCTCTTAGGGATAAATTTAAAGAAATAGGTATAATGACTGTTGCCTCTCAATACATTTACAATTGTATATTGTTTGTGCGTCAGAACATAAATTTATATACGAGGCGCGATGATGTACATAATTTCAATACCAGAAATAAAGATAAACTCAAATTGCCACCATTGAGACTCCAAAAGGTTCTTGGTTCATTTGTGGGTCAAGGTATATGTTACTATAATAAAATACCAAAAGAAATAATTAATATACCTTTTAATAAGTTTAAAGTGTGTATAAAAACATGTCTCCTTAAGAAAGGTTACTATACTGTAAAAGATTTCATAAATGATAAGTCACCTTGGGCTTAACATAATAGACTGTCGTTTTACTTTGCTAATTTGGTTGAAAATTGTTTAATCGCCACTTCTAAATTTAAAAATAGTACCTAGTTATACTTAACTTTTGTTAATTAATAATATATATGTGATGGAAGTTGACATCAACACATGTATTCAATTTTTGATGTCATCTTTCAATTGACGACACTGTATGAAACAAAACAGGGAGAAAAAAATAGCCCTTGCTGAGTTTCTTGCCGGTTCTTCTCAGTACAAGGTCTCCCGCTGTAGATTTACGAACCGATGGCGTAGCGTTTGACTTTCACAAGAGCTTGTAACAGCCTAGACTGAATAAATGAGTTTGAATTTGAATTTGAATATAGAGCCGTAAAGTTTAAATAGCCCGCATGAATACTGCTTAAGTGGCTTCCACACGATACAATTTTACGTCCAATTTGATTAGATTGACAATCGAATTGTGTTGTGTGGACGGAAATATGAAATTGAAGGTCATTGGATGGTCGGTATCGCCCGATTCGGGATTGCCCAATCAAATTGGATGGTGTGGACGCTAACTGGCCAATTTTTTAACGTAGTCACTGTGCAAGCGGCGTTCAGAGCGGGTGTGTCCGTTTACTTGTCTTTTGAGAAGAAGATGGAGCAACATGACGACAATATTATGTCTATTCGATCTGAACGGGAAGTAATGGAGGAGATTTTAGATATATGTAAAGACTTGCCATGCCTTTGGGATGTGTCTAACCCATTATATAAAAATAAATAAGCAAGGCATAATTCCTTAGAGATTTTGCGGAATAAGTGGAAAAATATTGATAAAAATATTAATGTTATAATTTTTATTATTTTTAAAGCATGTAACTGCTTGATGTTTAAATCTAAAGAAAATATAACAAGAAAAACATCCACGCGGACCAGGCAGTTATTTGTTATTGAAAATAAAAAAATCATTTAATTAAATTTATATTCTACTCTATGATATGTGCGCATGCTGGGGTAAAAAAGAAATAATATTATATATATTTTTTTATAATTTTTATTTTTTAAGCATGTAATTGCATGATGTTTAAATCTAATGAAAATATGACTAGAAAAAAATCCACGCGGACCAGGCAGCAGACAAGACTCGAACCCGCACCCTTCGCAATCCGGGCGAATGCACTGACCAATTATGCTACCGCGGCCCTCACGGACCGCGTCGAAATTCTTCCAGCCATTCTTAAGTTGCAAGGCAGCGCCATCTCTTCGCATTATAGGTAACCCACAATGTCAAATGAATACTTTTACAAGTATTAAACATTTGAAAGAAGAAATAGCAATTATAGTTATAATTTTTATTATTTTTAAAGCATGTAACTGCTTGATCTTTAAATCAAAAGAAAATATAACTCAGTTATATTTTAAAGGGTTTTCGAAGGGTGCGGGTTCGAGTCCCGTCTGCTGCCTGGTCCGCGTGGAATTTTTTCTAGTTATATTTTCTTTAAAAATATTACTCTTTAAGTATAACTATATTTAAGTTTATTAATTGAGTCACTTAAATATAATATAACTACATTTAAGTGCCCCAATTGCTTTCTTTTTAATAACCATTGTTTTGTCCAGTCTTCTTTTTCTTTTTTTCTCATCTACATTTGTAGTTAGAGCAAACATTAATCCAGTTTTTTGCTTCTTGGTAAAAGGCACCCTAATACAAACAAGTCCGTTCAGCAGAGGAAACAAATAAAACTGAAATTGGCGATCTTGTTGTGTATGTGTAGACGGACGACCAGATTGTACCCAATTCAATCGGCAATCAAATTGTGTCGTGTGGAAGGGGTTTTATGCGTACCCCAAGCAGCGTTATCTTCATTTCAATGTTAACTTCATCTTCTCAACTTATCCACAATTTCAAGCCTTTATTCAGCGTTTCAGGCCTTTTACAGGTCCCATTTTGTTTCATTTAGTGATTGGCGTGCGTGATATATAATCCATGATCAATAAAACAAGTAGGTATTCTTGAATTAAATAAAAAAAGACTCCTTTTACTAATACCATTTATTTGTGGTTAGATCTAGTACATAAATATATAATTTCGACAAGGTACATTTGTATATTTTATAATGGTTAACTTGTTAAAATGAATGACTAAAATTATAAAGAACTAATGTAACCTACATAAATCGAAAAGCAAAATTTTGTACAATTTCCTTTAAAACTACGATAGGTACATGATATAATAATAAAATAAAGGGTGCTGAAATAAATAAGTACGGAGCGGTACTAGATACATTTCGATTTCCATGTCGGCATACTTTTATACTTAAAATTTTAATTCCTACAAGATCTAGATTATCACAATGCAAAGTACAATTTTGTATGTTTTATTTTCACAATTACTTCATTGGCAAGAACTAAACAACAAGCATCATAAACAATAGAATTGTTAAATTCATTTCATAGAAGAAGACGAAGAAATAGAGAGATAAAATTATGCCAGAGTGAAGGAAATGCTAATAATAATACATGAATAGCAAAACTGGCGTCAAGTGTTTAATATTACACAACATATCCATCACCACCTCGTGCGATGTTCTTAAAACATGACAGGGTAGCGATCTTGTCACGACGACGCATGAAATCTCCCACACACACTCATTGAGATTACATCTTTTTTTTATTTACCAATTGATTGCTGTGTTCAAACTAGCTAATTATTAAGATGGCATACACAAAATATTTACACATTGTGCGCACATTTGTACTTTAAAATAGAATTCACATAAAATGCGAAAGGTCCAATAGGCAGTCACTATAACCATACACACTCTGCAAGCATGTTTACTCGTATCACATTCCAATACGTCTTGATAAAGCATCAGCACAGTCTCACTTTATTAACACATCTGTCCATGAAGTTCTTTTTCCTTTTAGTTTGTGTTGCAGCGTCTAGTGGCGCGGGCAGGGAAAGTTGCGTGTGCATTTGTTCGTCTGCTTCTAATATGCCCTCGCAGCTGCGGCACCTACGTGAAGTTTTATCTGACTCGCAGTGATCTAAGTTATCACTGCTTTCAGATAATCTTTCGGGTAGGCTATACAAGGATTTCTCGGGGGATGTGGTTTTGGATGTGCTACTACTAGATAACTGATCACAGCTCTGTGAGATTGCTGGCAAAGCTTTTTCTAAGGACGATTGGCGGCTTCGACGTGGTCTGAAAAGAAAAAGTTGTTTTTAAAACATTTTGTCTACATTACAAAAGGCTTATTCCAAGTAAGTGGCAATACAATATTCGTCGTACCTAACAGGCGGCAGTGCATGTATGGTCGACTCTAGTCAATCTGCTTTATCACTCCCTCTGCTCTCGCAAGAGGCCATACGTTGATAGTTAGGTGGTCCTCGGCCTATTGTTGCGGTGCTAGGAGTTTGTACATCGCCTCGACAACGCAGTGCCCCTTCCAGGCGATTAGTAAGATTTGATTTACCACGTAGAAAACTGTGAAATAAATAATATTATTTTTATATTTTCATAAGTACCTACTTAATTATTAGTAAACCTTGTCGAGTTATGTATTTACCTCTCAAGTTTCTCTACGCAGGCATCTTGGTAATCGTGAATCCACCGAACGCCATTGAAATGGCATACCGCTCTCATATCCACAGGGAGATCTTCAGCTTTCGGCCAATCGAAGTTGTCAGTGATAGGTACGATGTTGCACTGTGATTCTAAAGCTGCCACTATTTCCTGTTTGAAATTACATTCAATATTATTTTTGAATAGATAAGTTGTTTAAAGTATTGACATATGGAATGTTATAATTATAAATGAGTGCTTACCCGATGCACCCAGTCTTTTTGCTCGTTATCACCTTTGCATCTGTCTAGAGCGTTCGGTGTGAGAACTAATAGGAAATGTTTCGCTTGTCTTATACTTTGGAGTAGATTGTTATCGAACTTGCCGGCTTCCAGTCTTTCAACGTCGATGAATACAGTGAAACCTCTCAGCTGTAAGTGAACCTTGAGCAAACTGGCTAATTGGGAACCATTAGAGCGGCGGTAACTCACGAAAACGTCCAAATTCTTCTCCATATTTTCTTCCCCTTTGCTCGGCAGGGTGCTTTCATAGGCTGTAATATAAAATATAATATAATAATATATTTTATTCATGGCAAAATATATATAAAGGAGGTTCCATAAAGCAAGGTTCAAAATCTCAGTTGTTATTTGAAAAGATTGTTTTTTATCAAGATACTGCGACGTCGGTGTAGATGTGTCTGTAGCAGGAAATATAAGTATTCTTTTGGGTTCATATTAGATACATTTGTCAGAAATAAAACAGCGTATTTATTTGTTAACGAAAGCTTTGTTTAGTATTTAAAAGAAACTATTTACAATTTTATTAACGGGTAAGTTTTAATAAGAAGTGTTATTCTATAAGTGGGTAACATTTATTAATGAGAAAGCTTAAAATAAGAAAAGTTATTATTTTATTAGTTGGTAACATAAATATCACAGGAAATGGTTAAAATTTTATTTGGTAATGTGTACCTCTAATGGCATTCAATATCCGGAGGCGATGGATACTATTGACTATGCGACATTCGTTCTCTAGTTGCTCATCACTTAATCCACCAATGGATTGCTTGTCCACACCTGCGTTTAGCATGGAGTAAGTGTAAATAGTATACTCTGGTCCAATGGTCTGAAGAAAATCATTCAAACTACTTGTGTCACGTGATGTGTAGTCTGCCATTTTTTTCAACTGTTGAAGCTCTCGAGTGAATCTGTAAAATAACAAGTCGACAATGTAAGTAATAGTTTTACAGAACATGAGTAAGCAAATAAACGACAAAGAAGAAATTCTTAAAATAAAATATAATACCAGTTAAAATGAAGGATGGAAAAACCAGCTATGTTTAATTTTCGCAAAACTAAGTAATAACTTGAAAATAAACAACAACAACTAGAGCTAGAACTAGGCTGTAATCGAACCAACGTCATTTCTATCTCATCATTATATGTGCTCACAATGATAAATAAATCTTACTCGTGAGAAAAAATGTATCAATAATTACCGTTTACGTTTGATTCCATTTTGTAAACCAATATCTTCTTTCAGATTTTCTTCTGTTATTTGTAGCAACAGATCGCCGTCGACTCTACTCTCATAAAAATTGGTAGCATATTCCGAAAATCCTATTTGTTTCACCCATTCACGAACATCTTCTATTGACCAAAGAGGCACTTGTTGCGACAGTTTATGTGGCACTTCTTCCCCTATAAGCCTTAAAGCTTGTGCCGCATATTTTGACGCCACAGCATTGGGGCAGCTCGCTACTTTCTTTAAAGAATCTATTGCTCCAATATCTTTGAATATTTCAGTGTTTCCTTGGTGCTTTTTTATTCCAGCCTCCATGCAGAAATGGAATGCTGCTAAGTTTCTCGCTTCTTCTCTCTTAGAGCTCAATACTGGTACTAGCCTTTGTAACCAATTTTTGCTTTGACCATGGGCATGCGCAAGGTTCGATTTAGCAAATTCGGACGGATTATGTGATGTTACAAAAGGTTCTACTAAATCTAGTGTACCAGACTTTAGGACGGCAGCCTCTATTTCTTTATTAGCCACTAAAACTGCAATAGCCAAACAAGCGTAATATTTTATATTATCGTCGGTGTGGAACGCCAAAGGGAACAACCACATTGGTACTTTCCTCTTTATCATTGCCTCTTGGTTCTCAGCGCCTCCATAAAGGGAGAGATTAGCAAGAGCGGTTGCACAATGTCTCAAAGTTTCGACATCATTCTTTCTGCATTCAAACAGAACTGCATCTAAACCACCTAGTTTGATAACATCACTACAGGTGCTTTCACTGTGTTTGAACAAGTGTTCCAAGATTCCAGTGCCTATTCTTGAATGGTCGACTGAATTTGCATGTTTTGTACATACACAGGCTACATTCACAACTTTTTCGAGTCCGTTTTCTACAACATGCGCCCTATTTTCAGTCGTGAGGCACTGTTCGAGAAGTTTAGCTGACGAGAATTGCAAATCAGGATTGCTGGACTCCAAACAGTTTGCCATCAAAATATCCAGGCCACCGGATAACCTTAGAGTGTTGCAAAGCGAATATCCAACCTCATGTCCGTATGTTGGTACAGCCCATGCTCTTCTTAGCATTTCGTTTAATTTGTTGAAATGTTGTGATGCATTATTCATATCCATTTGATTATTCTTTAATGATGAAATAAAAGCATTCATTCGGGACGAATATTTCTGGATGGCGGTTTCGACATCAGCTTGATTTGAATTTCCATTCAATCTGTCCAAATCGTCAAACGTTAGATTGCTGAGGTCCTCGTCACCGGGTTTTACGGTTCCGTTCAACATTTGACTCATCTGAAAAGGTAAACAGTAGGTTTTATGGTATTTACTTTGAGATACTAAAACTAAATATGTTTTTCACGTCGTCATGCCTAATCATAGCTAGTGTTTCAAAATTATTATTACTATAATAAGTTATGTAAAGCCTACCTGAGAGGAAAGAAGTGTTGATTTGGTTGACATATTTTTGCTTGATATTGTCATATTAGATTGCGCAATACTGGAGTGTTCTTTGTGGCTGAACATCCCGCTCGACGTGACCGTCTGACGGGCTTGTGCAGTGGCCATCGCCTTCTTCGCCGCACTGAATGCTTCTGTTTGCAGTCTTGAGCTCGACGCGGACATGTTGTTTGCTTCTTGAGCAGACACTTCCCCAGCTCTTAGTGATCTCTGCTCCTAAAATCACATTTTCACCGATAAATACGTTGATGAGCGTGAATAAATTTTCTAAAAACGTAAAAACTTCACACATTATTTCTGGAAAATTATTAAAACACGTGACCTCGAAAGAGGTGAACATCTTATCTTTTAGGTCACAATAACGTTTTAGCACAATACTTTTACGTGATGAATCACAAAATAAATATTTGATAATTACAGCGATGGCTATACGCAATTTCGGGCGTATGCGGCGTTTCGAAGACATTTAGTACGACTGAATTTCGCGACAACTACTCCCGGAATGAAATTTTCTTTATATTAGAAATTCGGTGAGCGTCACAACTCGGATTATACAGCCCATCGTTCTTATTGGATATAGGCCAATCGCGAGTAATTTCAGAACGGTTGTTTTTTTAGTGGGTGGGAAGTTTATATAAACATGTTATCGTTCACAGAACTTGGACATGGCAAATAATGGAACTCTCACCAAAGGATTCTGTGACCGAGGTGAAAAGCGTGACAGGACACCACGATGAATCGGCCACGGGGCCGACCCCCCGCCCGCAGACATTCCGAGTCTATATTTAAGACAGACTATTCGTGTACTTGCGCGCGCACGCGCATTAATTGACTTCCGTGTGTGTTCGCGCGCACGACGGTCAGGCACTGACTGAGAGTGGCGTGGTACAGCCCAAACGGCGATAAGCGGAGGAAGACAAATGAGCTCACCGCCCTCGGTGATCCTCCACGACGCAGTATCCTGCCCGCAAAACCTATGATGCGGGCAGTCGCCATAGTGAATTTACGAATCCATGAGTTAGAATATTTTTATTATTAAAAACAATGGTATGTTGGTTGTTGCCGTGGCAAGTAGCCGCTCAGTACTGCGCGTTTTGGGGTGCCGATGTTCAGACGGCGCCCTAGACTATCGATCTGTCGGAGCTACGCGAGGTCATGTCCTTCGGCGCGCCTTTATGGCATGAAGCACACGCTACTAGTGGCTAGTTAAGAAACTTTTTTAACTTAACTTATTATTAATCCTTGGGTGAAAGTATGTATCATAAAACTAACTCCTATGTTTATCAATGAACAGTTCCTGAGATTCAAATATAAATAAATAAAAATTAATTTCTTGCAGAAGTGGAAATCCGAACATTAAAGAGTTGTTAATTTATTTATATCTATTTCTTACTTACCTGAAGATACGCTGCATTTTGTTCTGCTGTAAGTCCTTCAGCTTGCAACAAACGGTGGGACGCTCCGGCAGCGCTGTGTTCCGCGTAGTGTACGTCGCCGTGTTGTAAACGACGCATTTTTGCACTGTTTGCTGCTGATCTTGAGGCACTGTATCCATCAGCCACCACACGTGTTGAACTTGCAGACGTTACACGAGCTGTGCTGTATTTTAACTCGTTTGCAGCGTTTGAGCCAACCGATGCTGTGCTGGCAGACAGTAAAGAGGGCTTGTCGACAATGGGTGGAGGTGTATCGGATTCAGGAAAAGTCACCAACGGACCATCCCCCGCGAGCTCACTCATGTCACCCATATCACCAATATCACCCATATCGCTTAAGTCACGAATATCCAGATGTTGGTCCGGCAGACCGTCTTGATCCACGATATTCTCCATTGAACTTCGCAACCTGAAATTGTTTCCAAGAACCATATGCTTTAAAGATTCGTGCGATGGTGTTAAGTAATGACTGATAATAAAAAAAAAACACGGGATTGTTTGTTTTGAGTTCACACGACTTCGTTGTAATTTAACTGAAATTTATTTGGGAAAATCTCTCAGAAACCGTGTTGTTGCTATTGTTTGTCGGTATGGTACTGCAAACATAGAACGGGGAATGAGCGGATGAGAATTGGCCGATGGCCAAGGCCACACAGGTGAGTAGTTCTGCCCGCTTGCGTTATGTTATGGCATTTATGTGTACATATGAAAAAAACTTCAATCATACTGACCGTCCTCCAAAGTTTCTCGCAGCTGTGTTGCTCAAATTCTTCATCTCGGATATAGAACTCTTCAGTTCTGTGAGGTCGGACTTCATCGAACTAGCCTTCATTTCGGAGGTTGTCATGTGCTGAAGTCTCTGCGACGAGCTCTGCACACGCTGGCTCGTCGCTGCACTGCTTGATGTTGTACTAGAAACCATCTGAAAAGATATTGTAAATTTGTAAGTTTGAAAAATGCATACTTAATGCCTTAGTTACATTATTGTATAAACAGACAAATACCATAAGACATGACGATTTAGAAAGATTTTTGAAACTTCCTTGAATTTAATTTAAGAGAACATTAACCGTCTTGTTCACTCGAGCTCGTTATCAACACTAGGACTGTCTCCGTGTGTTCAGTGCCAATGGTAGAGAAGACCGTAAGGAAAGGCGTCACACGTCTTGGCGCAACCGCGACCGGAGTAAATACAGCTAATGCTATGACAAAACAGGATCACCAAAATAACTTTGCTTTTTTATATTTAGCTGAGAAAATTTGTTTTAGAATAATTCAAGTATTGACAGTTTGCCACGCCCGCCGCTTCTACCATGTCGCTCTACTTTAGCGAATTTACAATATCACTCTACATTGTATTCTCCAATATAGCACAGATTTTTTCGAATTTTATTACTATTTCATTTTCTTTACTTGACCCTAATATTTGGCTTTTGATTGGTTAATATTGCGTAATTTATTGATAATGATACAATAATATAATATTTTATGTATTTAAAGTATAATGTTCAATGATTATACTTATTTGATAAGAAAGACAATAAAAAATTACCATAATTAAATTAAGGTTACAGACTTGTATTTTTTTTACTACATTTCTATCATTTATTTTATAAGTTAAAGATCATTGATGTCTCTAAGTATATATTTAAATGTATCCCCACATTTCCAAATATTACGTTGGTACTCATAGTACAATGGAATAACCTGACGTTGATTGCTAACAATAAAAAACTATAATTATTGTTGCCTTTTTGTCTATTTAAAGAATAAAGTGTTATTCCGAGAAAAATTGTTCAAGATTTGGCAGCAGATTTGTGATTGTGAAGCAAATCAAGTGAATCATCTCGCGTGGGTGAGATGCAACAAGCTACGACCTTGAACCTCGTGTCCAAAACTTGAGGGTTTCGTGCGCCTCGTTATTCGTTAAAAAGGTAAGTAAGTATTCTTCTGAGATGCGTGGGGGACCCGGTACGATACTCAGCTTATGTTGCCACGCTTTACGAAGCGTGGTGCATTCACACGAGATGCGGAAGATTTAGCTTCGGCATCATTCCGAGCGGCAAAATAAAAGAATTTCATGAGGATAATACCTGCAGTTGTTTGAGAAATGATTGCTGGAAGAAGTCTAACATTAGCTTTTTTTAATTGTCTGATTACAAATGCAAAATAATCGCATGATAATGATAGTGACCGTGTTCAAACAAACATCCATAATTTCGAATTTACAATATTTGTGAGCATACTATGCAAAATCTTTTTAATAGTGACAAGGGAATCAAAATAATTTACATTGTCTTACGGATTATACAACTTCCAATAATTCGAGTTTTAAAACTAATTGTATTTTTTGCAGTTTTCTTTTAGAAGCTAATAACGCTAAAAAGTTATTTTTGTAGTTGTATACGTTTTTTTTGTAGTTGTGTAAATTTAAGTCTAGGCGCATCTTGTAAATTTCTATACAGACAACAATAGATGTCCCTACACATCACATTGTCGTGGTACATATAACATTGTACAGTGCCACGTTTACAATTTATTTATTTTCCCGAATCTAGTTGGGGGAATTCAAAATATACTAGACATTAAATGAATCGGTCGAGGCCGACACCGAAATAACTAGTGCCTATTTATAAAATCATCGCGTACCTATTACGTGGAATTATAATAATAACAACATAAAATTTGATAATACTTGTAGTTTACTTAAATGTTAATGAACTCTAAATGTTGGAGTGGAAGAATATAGACAAGGTAGCCGTAGAAGATTTGTATTGCGAATTGAAACACCCGCATGGGAAAGTATCCACCACCTTATGGAAGAACTTATTATAATACTACTTGTTGGTGCAACTGGACAGCAACATTGTTATATTGCTATTGGTTAGAATTCAAAGTTTCAGGCCTCCGCGGGCTATCCACGTTCGGACTGGCAAGGTGTTATAATGGCTGGAGCGGCAAACTTTTGGCCGCAACAGCTATCCCCGCGATTGGTCTTTACTTTAATATCAAGTATATCATATTAAATAATGTTATAGCTTCGTTATATTCATTGTTGATGAAAGTCACTGTTTTTATTTTTAGAAAACAAAGATATGTATAATTATTGTAATTGCCATGCTAAAAATATAAGTAAATCGAAGTATCTACGGTAGTGATATTCGTGCTAATAAAAGGGTAAACTAGGTTAACCAATGCTTCTAGTATTACTTATAACATAATATAAGTGAAAAAAAAAGTTGTAAATGCCGTAGTCCAGTCTATAAGTTATGGTCATCAATTGATTACCTGCTGGGCGGAGCTGGCCACTTGTGTGTTCAGACTCTGATTCTGCCGGCTGACCAGTGAGGTCTTTTTCAGGTTCTCCATGACTGAGGCAAGGTCCTTGGTGCTGCCGTTATGTTTCAAGCTGTTGCCATCGAGAGGAATCTGTAACAATGAGTTTCAATATAAAATTTTAGAACGCAAGTTTACGAGGTTTTTAAGCTCTCTGTAATGTTTTTCTTCCTTTTGTTATATAAATCTTATTTTAATCGAAAAATTCGTAGATTCTTTAATAAAATACGTAAGTACCCAGATTGGTATAAGCTAAGCATTTGTCACGTACGCAAAGTTTTCTATTTAATGTAGAAAATCTTGGAAAATGTAGTAGGGAACCAAAGTAGTATAAACGTATACAACTGCTTGTCTAAATTGAAGATTCCTAATAACATATTTAATATATAAATATTTATACGACATTCATGTTACAAAAATAAAACCAAATACAGCAAGCTGCGCAGGTACAATTTGACACTCGAACGTAAAATCGTCGCTCAAAAAAGGTTTTTTTTATTAATAGGTAGTTATGACAGAGAACAGAAAAAGATCAGATGTATTTGAAAAAAATCACCAAAACCGGGGCGCGAACGTTCATTAAAACACTATGTATGAATGTGTATGTGTTATTATGCAGATTTACCCCTGTCTAGGTCGAAGTTAATATATCAAAGGAAATTATGGCCTTTCTGACATACAATACATAGACATGTCGTCTCGCCTGCCAAGAGATGGTAGGTAGGTACAATATTGTCATGATTGTACTTATTTTAATTGCCTCCACTGAACGCAATTACTGGAATGGTAGAACAGGTACGGTGGTGATAACACAGCAAGAGTTTCAACTGTTATTTTAAACCACATTATACTTAGTACCTGTAGAGTTGTATCTTCCATAATTATTTGCCGTACGAACTTGCAGCCAATTAACCAGGCGTGTATAACTGAATGCATCGCTGCAACCTATTTAAATGATATCATACAGAAACACTAATCAGAAGAGTTGCCTGTTCTCAGTAAATGCTCACGATCGTTTACAGCTAAACATGAAACCATTATCTAAATCTTAGAGTCATTTGGGTCGAAACATGTTACAAATTTCACTTGTGTCGGTTGCTGTTCCGAGAACATTTAATATGGTTTAACTGCTTCGAATTCAGCACAAGGCTAATAGAGTGAACCATTGAACCTGTTGAATAGGGTCAAAGGAACCATTGGCTGGTATCGAACGCTGAGGTGAGTCACTGGAGAGCCCGGCTATCGATCAACGATACAACTCACGCGCCTGTGTGTCGGACGAAATGTGTCGCACCGCACATAATAATGAAGCCTTCACTACATCCGCGTCACAGGGACCAACTTTTGTACGTGCTATTTCTTTACTTATTATATTTCTAGACGTTAACTTTTATGTTTTGTTTCGTACAACTGCTTTAGCGTTATTTTACCATTAGTCTTAAGATATCTCGCATTTGATTGGCCACAAGCGTAAACCGTTTAGTCATCAAAACTGATTTCGCTAACAATTATTAGTTTGTTATGATTTTATTCTTAAGGAATGTCTTTAGGAATTTAAAATTAAGCTTTTAATTTTGGTCACTTTTTGTATTTCAGCATTGTTACTATTAGTAGGTATACGGTATATTGTATTGTCATTTTTACGGTACCTACGCATCAATTCAGTTGTTAAAGTGTCAATCATAAGACTCAAAGGCGTCGTCAATTGCATCAGATGAATAGGTCCCCTTTAACTCTAGACAACTGAATGTGCTTAGAACTTTGATGTCCAGGCAATTTACTTTGCTTTAATTAGTACCTAAGCGATATTTCCAACAATTTTAATTTTTAATAATTTTTAAGGAGTAAAGTATCTTTCTATTTCTTACTCTTGGTTTAAAGTAATAAGTATAGATCTATGGTTTAATTTTTAAACACAAATAAGTTGTGAAAAAGCTTAATCTTCTCATAACTTTCTCATAGTTTAGGATTACTAATCTCTAGCACTGGTAACAGACTTTACCTGACCTGACTTTACTCACTGGTGCTAGATTATTAGTAATCCTATAGATTAGTCACGAAGATAAGGAAAACTATACCAGGCGTAATTTGCCTGCAAAGCCTGCCTTTACCTATACTGTAAAAACCTAATAATAATTTAGTAATCACATCTATTGCGATGTAATTGGCTAATTGTTAATTCGTAATAGATAATATGCATGTTTTTTTTTTCATTTAGACGTTTTGTCATCAATGCGTTTCCGAAGAATATAATTTTTAATTTGAATCACGCCACGTGGGTGTTAAGAAAATCACACGAAGGAAATATTCATAAGGCTGCAGAATTAAATGGCTTGTGTGTCGTAGAGTCATCACAATAAATTTTAATTAACTTTGATTGATGGCGTCATCGTCTTGGATGTTGTTAAATTACATTGACTTTCAACCTATAACTCAAATAATATACATAAGTCGTGTATGTAACTTTGATATTTTATCATTAACCAATGAAAACCACAAAAATGGGACAGTAAAATTACCCACATAAAAAAAAACCTGAAAATTGATTTCTAATTGGTTGTTTATTATGAACAACATTCCTTTTAGTTTTTCCATATCTTTTGACGAGAAAGGATGAAAACTCATTCTTAGTATTTATAAATTTTTAGTAGCCTAAGCTCACTTGCAGTTAAAAATCAAGCAATATGAAATCAATGTCTTTTGTTGGGTAAAAAAATTGTTACCTATTAAGATAGAATTTGAGAAGAATGAATTCTATTAATACGTGTGTATAGTATAGGGTCCAATGACTATTCATAGCGAGCGTCATCGAGTGACGCTGACCGACACTAGTGACGATGATGTCACTGCCGCGTCGGTCTCAAAACGTCACCGCTCACGTAATCAATTGATATTACACGATGCGATTATTTTTGTGGTACACTACGAAAGTTGAACGACGTAACTATCGTCTCTCTCGGACAATTTCAAAATGGTACTTAGATACTCAAGCTCAGAAAAAAAGTACACGTTAATATTTTCCCCAAGCCACGTTGCGCCGCCGAGTTTGAATTTAAATCTCATTTGAAACAAACAAGGTAAAAGTAACGGTAAAGACTAGTGCGTGATTCATCAAAGTTTCATGTGAACTTTTATTCGGGATTGTAAAGAATCTGGAAGAGATTCAAATATGATCTGGCCTTACGTTTGTTTAACAGATTACAAAAGATATCACATAAAAGGTTGATAGCTGACATGAGAGGGGTCACGTGTGATAAGTTCGTCGATGACCATCCGTGAGCTATCCTAAGTTGATGAGTAATACGTTGTCGATGCAAAAAGCTCATCGAACTAACATAACAGGGTCAACAGTGTTGGTGTGAGTCACTGTGCGTGAAATCGCCGTCACTATTCCAGACATGAAATGTGCGATGGGATACTATTCGTTTATGCAGCAATTATGAGACTGAATGAACGAATTGTGTTTGCAGACGTCACTGGAGCACATGTTGATAATGTTTGATAACAGACTGCCAATGACTACATTGATGGTAGAAGTTTGTTTTGAACTTTGATAATAAGTTTTTCTGTATTATTATGTATGGTGATTCTTAAGTAAAACAGTTCTAAGCCCCTCTTCTCTAACATCGAATGTTAATCCATACTTATTATTGATCTACGGGATTAAAACAATTTAAAATTATTTAGTATGTTTCAATGTAGTAAGTGCTTTAAAGGATGTCAAATAAAGCAGGTGGTAGACACTATTCAATAACTAATTTCTCAGTATCTATAGGTGCATGTCCATTTAATAGAACTCCAATAACTTAAGTGACATTTAAGTCATTATGTTCTATTATTTTTAGATATTTTAAACGGTGAATACATGTTACATATTACGAGTAAGCAGGTATGTAAGAATTAAGAAATATACTTAGACTAAATTCATGGTGAAAGTTACTTCTGGAATAAAAGCTTTGGGAATACCTTAACAAAAAGGCCAAGGGCTTCCTTTAACTACAAATAAGAAAGAACTGTCTTAAGAAAATAATAGGATACTTATAAACTGTATATGGTAGACAATAGAGAGAAAAATATGGAAGATCTTATTGACAATAGATAAAGAGAGAGAGGGACAATAAGTTTTATCTTGTAGTAAACCACTGAAAGTAGGGAAAGTGGCGCGAATTGATTCGAATAATAAAGACAAAATTAGCTGTAATTTTTAGCGAACTTTAGAAGCTTTCTATAAGTGTAGGTATTCACAAACAGCCACAAAGAGCAAATAAAGCCAAGATGTAGGATGTAGGTTTGTAATGACTGTTTGGGTTAACCACCAATTACAACATCTATGCAGGTTGATGACACTGATACTGCAATGTGTATGTCTTGTACAAAAGTAGAGAATGTTCTACTAAAGGATACCTATCTAGAGAGAGAAATATGAACAATATAAAATCAAATTTGATTTGGTTGCAGTCAGAATGAAGTAGGAAATTAAACACGTTTCTACTAATTTAATGCAAATTTATTCGTGTATGTGTAGCACTGATATTTACCGGTACGTACTTACCTATTTGTAAATATAGATCATTTGCTTGATGGTCACTCCTTTTTCCTCAACAAAATTCAAATAAAGTGCGAGCATGGCAGTGTTTATTGAAGAGGAAATTGGTTTAAATCTAAACAATATTATAGGTGTTTTATAATGATAATTAGGACACGATGTTCAACAAATATAAAGAGGCAATAACTATTCACATCACAACTCTTGTGTTCACTTCTGAGAACAGCTTTCACGATTAGCTATTCATCGTCCATTTTGAAATTGATTAGATTTTCTAGCTGCTGCATTCCATTTTACTCTGGACCTTATGGAATAGATGTTTTAAAACCAACCTTCCTTGCGAGGCTAGATGCTGGGCATTACACTGTGCTAGAGTAGAGTATGCAATGCACCGTTGCGGTCGTTGCATGCTCGATCAGGGGACGTTATTTCCGAAGGTTAGTTTGGCATGCACAAACGCACGACTGATACCCGGCGGCACAAATAACTTTATCGTAAAACTGTGGACAAATAACTTTTCCGCACTTGAGACATTCTACTTAACACGATCAAAGCGAACCGATTCCACTAAAACTGCTTTATAAATAACTAAATATCATAATGCATCATTCTTATCGCTTTATTATCTGTCAGTGTGATCTTTTGAATCTTCTGATCATTTCAAAACGATTTCTCATCTCATGTCAATGTAGCTATCATTCTATCGGATAATTTTTTGCGAGCTTTTTCTTGATAATCCTTGTTATCTTAATTTCAGTTCGTGGAGCGTAGAAAACAGGAAGGTATTGTGGCTTTCCAGTATCCACTTCTACGTACATACAATGGTTCTAGTTTTAGCTGTATACGAATAGAGAATAATGGCTTTACCTTGTGTTGCGCGAACAACTAGAACTTTAGCACCGACGGCAATGTCTATGTAGTGTTAATATCTACATATTGGAGCTACAAAACAGTAACGAAGTTGCCTGTTATCAACTGAGAGCACTGCCGATCACTTATCGTCATCACATTCGTACCGTCCGCGTGTTACTAAGGTTGAGCAAATATTTTCGACGCGTGTCACTGTGGCGACGGCTGCGGTGTGACTGCCGGCCGGCCGATCGCAAACTTTAACTGGCGACCACAATGGGCTAATTAGAATGGCGAGTGGCGTGCGGCGAGGGGGGCAGCTCCACCCACGAACCTTCGTATCCGCTTCATGGACAACTTATGATGAGATGCTCTGACTGATCTTATCAAACATACCGAATCAATATTGACATGCGTGTCCGCAATCAGCAAATATGTCAATTGGTCAAGCCGTATTACTCGTTACTGTTACAGCACTTTCTGTAAGGTTATTTAACGCAGATAGCCAGTGATGTTTATAAACATTTTCGATAGTTGTGTAACTTGGAATGAATCATGGCCATTGACATGATACGAGCAGGGAAAGAAAAGCTCCTCCGCGACAGAACGTCATGCAGAAAATTTCATCAAATAAGTCATGGAGCCCATATGAATGTGAAGGTGTGCTAAAGTGCAAAAGTGATATATTTTTAATGATCTTCTATTGCATTTAAATGTATCAACAGCAAATCTTAAAAAGAAAGATGCAAATGTTCTCGACTTAAAATTGATGGCACGCAATTTGATCTGCCTTTATTTAGTAATCCTAAACGTCAAGAGAAGGGAGTCTCACGGCTTATGTCACATCAAGCCAGATGAGTCAACGACCCTTCAATGTCATCAAGACTAGTGTCGCTATTAGCGGCATCGATAATAATTAAACGAATGTATATTAGGCGATTCGCGATTCAATACATAAAACGATTCCTGCTAAATTTATGCAGATAGGAGTGTCGAAGTAAATAGGTAATCGTTAACCTAAATCACAATAGCCATTAAAGGAATGAGTTTCATTTACACGTTTAATCACGGCCCGTTCATTTTAATTCTTTAGCATTTCATAAAGATTAACGCCAACGTGTAGGTATACAATACACTATTGCCTTTGACACTTTACACAGATAATTTATCACTATTAATTTACTCTATACATTTTGAACATAACGGATGATCGGCAGTCTTTAGAAACTTTGTATTTTTGCGATAGGTACTTACTACTAACTTTAAAACTAGTTTTAATGAAACGCCACCATAAATTGATTAGTAAGGTGTTGTGGAATCGCTGAATGAATGATTCGACAGATCGTTGTTAAATTGCAAACAAAGATTGGATGTCTTAAACATTTCTTAATGCTGCTGCTAAAATAAAGGGAATGAATCATAACATTATCGCTGCAGAAATCAGTTCGAAGGCATAACGAATGTGTACGATTAGAAACGTAGGTGCGCTACAGCAAATTATATGTTTACTAAATTCTTAGGTAAGTGTTCTTGTTTTAGCTTTAATAGATTTTTATGATTTATCGTAAGTCCATCAATGCCCAGTTGAGGCCAAGGCTTGTATAGTGCTTTTCTCAAATAATGCGCGAAATTTATTAATTTTCACAATCAATGACAAAAAAAGAAAAACAATAATTTTTCCCCTTATAAAGTGTTCATTTGTTGTTTTTTTAATAAACAGCTTCTATTTGCAAGCCCGTTTGAAATTTAAATAAAACCTTTGAAAAGTTACCTGTTTGGTTGTCACGTTTCAGAATAAAAGATTGTTCCATTCCATACTCTACTAAACTCTACTGTAATTTATTTGGCCGCTAAACACGACAGATATGGATTTTCATAAAATTTTTGCCGGCCGCTGCTCGCATTATGTGGCCAGTACAGCAATTTCTTACGTACGTATTTTTCTCTTTCAAATATTGAGTGTATATACGTTTCTCTCAAAATTACCGACAGACAGTTGTTGCAAGGTGACGAGGGCTATAACGAGAATAATTTAATTTTATCACAACAACAGACGCGCTTGACGGACTAAAAAAATCGACACAGGATGCAATCTTGTGTGTCTGCGCAGGGGAAAAAAGAATATCAAATTTTCCATCCATAGCAAGCTTAGGTAGGTATCTATCTACTTTAGCTTCATCTAGCATCAAATGAAGATAAAAATTATAGACGGATTAATTGTTGGTGTAGTAATAAATTAATAATATTAAATTAGTGAGGCATGCGATAACACAGATGCTGTTACTCTTTATTTTAATACACACTAGTCCGATAGTGCTACTTACTAGTTATTAGTCATAAAAAAACTTGAAAAACGTGGGAGGAAGTTAACATATGTGAGAATGTCATGGGTAGACAATTACACATTGATAAATTAATAAAAATGCTTTAGAACAAAAAAGTTAAATTATAAATCAATTTAATAACAGTATTTTTTACATAATGAGTTATTGGTAAACTATTTAATTTTTTCTTAAAAGCAATTAATGTTTGAATATACATTAAAGTAGTAAAGTTTTATAATTAAAGGTAATGACTTCGTCCAAAACTTTTTAGTAAATGAAATTTCTGCAGCAACCTTACATACGCATTAATTTACATTAAGAGATGAAAATAAAAATAGTTAAATAATATTATGAATTTTGTTTCCTTTACTAACGAGACATTGAATGAAAGCTATGGTTTTGAGAAAATTTTAGATTAGTACCAATTTAAACCTTTTTAACTATTGCTCTGACTGAAAGGCTAACTTGTGGCATACGAGCAGACGGCTCACCTGATGGTAAGTGATCACCGTCGCCCATGGACACTTGCAACACCAGGAGTATCACAAATGCGATGCCGGCCTTTAAGGAAGGAGTACGCTCTTTTTTTGAAGGTTTTTGGGTCGTATTGGTCCGGAAACACTGCTGGCGACAATATATTCCACAGTTTTGTCGTACGTGGTAAAAAATTTCGACAAAAACGCACGGTTGTGGATAGCCACGCATCAAGATGATGGGGATGAAACTTTGGCGCGATGTACGATGGCGATACTTTACTAGGTACCTAGTCAAAAGCAAAATTTGTGTAAAGTAGATATTAAAAAAATATTTCTTTCATAGGGAAACTCAGAACTTATTCTTGTTTTGACGCATGCACAGGTAAGGATTGAATCACAACATCGTATGACCAGACTGTATTGCAATTGACTCATTTATATCATCGCGATCTTCTACGTAACTGCTCACAATTTCACAGAGCTCTGAGTCAGAAACATGAGTAGTTTCATTCATGAATGGGTTCGGTTAACTGTTGAAGTGTTTATGCCTGTAATATTTGTAACGTAGAAATTTGTGTCATCGTTGATAAAAACTTACCTTAAAACGATATTCGTGCGTGATATTTACAGTGAATTTTCATCCTTTTAGTCATAAAAATATTGAATTTATCATATCATGAAATGTGGCATTTTCCATTTAAAGTGACTTTTTGCACGTATTGATTTGTACAATCATCATTATTCCCGTCAACTTTATGGAAACATTTAAAGCTGATTGAACCTCTTTATCCGGTTCTCCCAAATCAATTCAATTATTGAATTGTGTCTAACCACTGAAGCTGCCTTATTTCCCTATGTGGATCTTTTAATGTATACATTCCAATATGCTCATTCGAGGCTTGATTCTGTATTTAATTGTTGTCATTATTTGTTCCTCGATAATAGCTAGCGATTCAAGTCTACCACTGACTCACTATTCACGTGGTGGCTTATCACTAGATTTGCTTAGTTATATGTAGCTATTGTGGATGTTACCTGCGCGTGCGCCTACTAACTACAGCTCAGCATGACTCAGAGTTACATCCTGTTCTACCTTTGTACCACTTTCTCGAATATTAGCACGAATTCGAAAGCCTTTCATACGAACCTATTCAAAATTCAAACAAAGTGTACCTATTGTTTTGAAGTTGTCAGTTTGTATCTATCTAGTGAGTTAATCAGATGCATAGAGTGCACTTTATACTTATCTAATCTTATCTAAATATTCAGGGAATGGGTATCGGGAAACTGTATTTATTAATATGTGGTAGACTTCATAAATATAAACATGAAATACTTATAATTATGCATGCCAATGATTATAGCATTCCTATCTTGATAAACTATCATCTTTATTTAAACGACGTGAGTCATCGGCAGACCGAGCGAAACGATAACGAATCATGACAAAATATTTTACCAAAAAAATTGAATGAAGTCATATATGATTGTTGGATAATAAAAACAGTAAGGTTGCATAATTCTAGGAAAAATGTTACTTCGCTTGAATCAGTAAAAATCGGAGCGTTGTTGATGAAAAATAATAGGAGAAATAAAGTCTACTACATTTTTTTTTCCAATATTATATCGTATTCAATAGGAGTTGTCTAAATGTGTTATATGATTAGCTTTGAAAAATCTACCAGATGTGTCAATTTTAAATCGTCAGTCATCTGTTTTGTGAATAAATTTAATAACCATTAAATATGAATGAATAAAACTTCATCTTTGGTTTGAATAAATTGACCTACCCATCTATATTAATTAACATAATCTCTTATTAGAACCTATAGACAGAAAAAATGAACGAACGAAGAAAAAAAGCGCAACTGAGAAGTTTAGTTAGTGTATCAATAGTAGTTTTTATTTTAAAAGTACTTTTATGAGACTGGGTAAAGATAATAAATACCCTATAAGCAGTTCAAATGGCTCAGATGTTAAAATTACGACTATCTTGTTTGACCAAAATCTACTATATTATATTGATATTGATGACGGGTAATAACTACTTTAGACAAAAGTTGGCACTTTAGTTTTTTTTCTCTACTTTAAAAGGAAGAGGTTCATTTAATTTGACGATGCATTGGCATGTTATTTGAAGCATCCTGGCATGATTATATATATATTTATTTAAACACACCCCTAGCCCCAAAGTAAGTATTGTAAGGCTTGTGTTATGGGATACTAGGGTAACGGATAGAATACATATATTGTACATATATAAGTATATTTATATAGAAATACATATTAAACATCCATGACTGGAGTACAAATGCTCGTATTCATCACACAAACACCTGCCCCCACCGGGATTCGAACCTGGGACCTCTCGAGTGGGCGACACCATGAAACCCGGCGTATAAACCACTCGGCCACGGAGGTCATCAAATTATATACGTTCCAAATTTAAATTTTCATATTAACAAAAGAAAAATATTATTGTGGATTTTGTAAAATTGCTTTACTAATGGCTCAATTTGCTGAAATTATGTTTTACTAAAATCTTAAAACTTTTTGGATATTTCCTGCAAATTAAAGAATGTAATCTTTTTTTCATTATGTAAATTTTATATTATTTTAGTAGTTAAGTATGTTAAGGTTGTTTGAATTGTATATTGTAAACATTAAGTAGTTTTTAACTTTTTTTAGTTAAATGTATCTATTATTTAATCAATAAATATTTATTTTTACATTAAATAGGTATGAACACTTTCTGTAGGAAGAACGTAGGCCCATAGATAGATACCTTAAAGTTTAACAAATATACAGATTATAATGTGTTTATGGAGGTGTTTGGCGTAAAATGTATGGCAATAGACTTTATGATGTCGCCTACCATCTATAATAATTGTCTGAGCACATTTGCATCTAGTGAAAATGATAATATAGTTGTGGATATTAATACCACAGTGTAATAAAAAAAATGATTTATTTTATCGATCTTTACAAAATAGATTTGTTTTTATGTTATATAAACAATTTCGATTAGTCTTTGGCTGAATGTTACTACACCCATAGCCATTAAAAATGATTCGTATGTTTTCCAAACCGGTAAAATTAAAAGTCCTTTTTAAAGTAAATATATTATACAAAGGTGTCCGTTGAAATCTAATGACTGTAAATTAAATTATAAATTACGCCAAGAATTACCGTGTATGTCAATATTTTTTGTGCATTTAGGCCAATTTGAGCAATCTCCTTTCATTGAATTAATTGAAATCGACCTTACAACGTAAATTTCCTTAGGTGTCCAATTTTTTTGCAAAAGAGTGTATTAAATTGTTATGTTAATATTATAAAGTACACAAGTTATGTTTTGCTTAAAAGGTAGTATATTGAACTTGAAACTCCCAACCAAAATTGACAAGCAGTATAGGATTATCTCAAGCAAATCGGGGGCTATAAAGTAAAGTATCATTTAAAAATAATTAAAAAAAAAACGTATTTAATAAAACTGACCAGGCCAGAGTGTATTATTTTAAATAAAACTTCATACTTGTATTAATCCGAACGGGCAAGCGGGTATTAACTTAACATAATACTGTGTAGAATACTCACAATCTTATATTTTGCCTAGAAATTGACGACTGGACGGGTCATAACTAAAATGCGACTGTTTTGCTATAATTCAAAAACTATTTAGAATTAAAATACAATTATTTTACCAGTTTATAGAGAAAAATTGTAGTTTTCGAAACGCAAATAAAAAAATAAACGATTTTCCCGATTTACTTTTAATCTTTAATCCGTTTAACTGCTAGATGTTAAAATCTTAAGTTCCGTCTGCTGCCGAGACCGCGTGGACAATTTTCTAGTAGGTTTAAATACTCAAAAGTTAATTTGTTACTTATATTCATGTATTCATCCTTGGCAGGATGATACATTGTCAAATATGCTATGACTTTAGATAAGAAAAACTTTGGGAAATATCCCTTTATAAAAAGCATATCCATATGCATGACGAAGCACTATTCGAGAATACTTTACTATTTTAACTGATATTTTTCTTGTTGCGTTCAAATATATCAGGACAATAATGTAAAAGAAGTTGTATGGGTAATCTACATTATCTTTAGGTACTATTAAATTCCAATTGTGCAAAGTCGGGGCAGAAAGCTACTAAAACTATTTGGTAAAAATCGTTTCTTGTCATACTCTCTCTTCATTGCATCTTGTATGTTAACAATAGGTACCTTTTTTATCTAGATTGTCTAGACTAGAACTAAGGAATTCCAATGACTAGTGTGGGTGTGTGATCAGTACTAATATTTATACCCGAATCATGGTTGTTTTATAGAACAAAACCTGCTTAGTATTTTTTGGAGTTTACTCCTTAAGAATCGATTTGCATATATTAGGGTATGAGAAAAATGTGAGGAGTAAAATCTATCGATGAATGACATTAATGACCTCGTTACGTTTTTGTACGCAACCTCATCTGCGCACATATCACTTTTAGCCATGGCAACGGATAAAAAACATTAAGTTGTCACAAATGTCAATAAAATAAACTAATTTATTGACATTTGTGTCAATAACTTTTATGTCAATAAAAATAGATAAAATCGGAGCAAAATTAATGAAAACAAATAAATAATCGAATATAGAGAAATGCCGGTAAGTGTCCAGCACTCTGGAATAGTGATTTTCAGTACAGATGGAATTATAATACATATTTACCAAATTATGACTAGTGTGTGATATTTTTGAAATTGTGTTTCCAGAAATACATAATAAAATATATGATGAATATCGCTGATGTTAGATGATAAAATGTGTGCCATGGAACCTATGATAGTCGAAACCATGGGACGATTCCTGAGGTATCTCTACTTGTAACCGACTTCTTCGGACTTGATTTTGTTTTGTGTCTGTTCAAAGACAATCGTTTTTAGACTGTAAACTCCGGTCGTGCGTCGGAGCTGACACACACAATTTTTTTTATTGTTTTATAGGATTTTTGAATCAGATTGTCCATACCAGCCCCATCGTAACTTTCTTTTTAGATGACGGAGATTTTCTTATAATTAATTAATTATCACACAACATTTTTGCTACCATATTGCCAAGCACACCAGCATCATCCGATAGCGGAAACATGTTTATTGTGAGCCGTCCGCAATTTTTATTTATTTTAACTAACTAAAAAACCAGCCGATATTGGACATAAAGTACTACCTAATTTAAGGAAGCGATGTGGTTCATTTGAACAATTTTACGTGTCAGTGGAGAGTAATGTGGTAAATAACTTGGTAATTCAGGAAAATCCCAATACTTAAATGTAGATATTTGCATAATGAACCACGAAGAACAATGACGTACTGTACACTAATGTATTGAACGTATGTTCAAAGAAATGTAAGATCATGATACAATCGAATCCACAGTTGATGCAGTATGTAAAGGACAATGTTAAAATTGGCCTAAGAACCAACACTAATTTGGCATTTATGATAATTCTTATTATATTTTTTGCGATAATTATCAGTATTTAGATTGTGACGGACACTTCCAGTTAAGTAAGCTAAATAAAAAAGTTAAAAAATAATCTGCTACAATAAATACCATTTTATGTGTATAATCTACGGCAGCGCTGCAAACAAAACACTCTTTCTTCCTAATGCCGGCACTTCACTTGGCTATTCTAATTTGCTATTTTAAAACATGACATCAGTCTGTCCTTTTCATTCCTTATTAAGCATGACAAGGACAAACTGTTGTCAAGTGAAGGGCCGGCATAAAACTCGTTACTCTGTGGTTGTGGTGCATGCAGTTTGCATTCGTAGTAATCTGTGGCATTCGTGCATTCCAAAGAGTAGTTTAATAAACCGGAAAATACTTTCTCGTTTCGGATTACCTGTTGTGTGTGTTTATTTGCGATTGTTTTTCCTTTAATTTAACTATTTCGGCTATCTAATGCCATCGATGTTACCAAAGAGCAGAGCCCTTATTACCAAGTGCTAGTGAACAGGTGTGCCACAACATCCTGAGAGGATTACACTGCCAAATTATTTAAGAACACCTGATACACATTCACGCTGCATATTTACACAATATACCTACATGTGATATACAAATAAATACAATAAACAATATGATACAACTATGTGAAAAATAGTCAATTAATAAGAAGCAAAACTACAGTTTTTATTTTATTCATCATTCCTACCTAACCAAGTTTTTCCTAATTGTTATTATTTAAAATCGCACCGAATAAAATGAATTAGTTGTAATATTAATTCACTTCATACTCAGTTTATACTAAATTCATAGGTTTCATTGAATATTAAACATAACCTCAAAAATTTTTAGTTTTCCTAATAGTTTAAGTTCTCAGAAGTGTCCGTCAATAATTTTTGTTTTTACAGTCATTTACTTACGATTTTGCACCTAGAAAATAATATTTCATGATTGTTGGTACTTAGGCTAACTATGTATGGACACTGAACAATGTCCTTTACACCCTTATCTTGATATTTAAATGGCAATATGACAATTTGTATCCGAAAGAGTTCGTATGACAAATTACAGTTGGTATTGTAAAAAAGTTATTGTGTCTTATGATTTATTTAAATGATTCATGAAATAAGAATATAATGCAAGAATTTGTGAAAAAAATCAAATACAGCACTAAAAGGACTAAAGCCGATTAATTGAACATAAGCAAAATAGCATTATTCGAATGTGGGATATGTGGCTGCCAAAAATCTACAGCCAAAAATAGTCAAATAGCTTGAGTTTGAGAGGGGTCTCAAACGACAGATATATGTCGATTAGGTAGGTACTATCAAGCGCGCCATCGTAAGTTATAGGTTATTTGCCACATTTATTACACAAAACATCTCCGGTGGAATCAAATAATATAAGTTATAATGAGTCAGTAATCGATTATTTAGAAATTCAAAATATTTACTTATCTACTGAACTGAAACAATTCAATCTATGCGGATGATCGATAAGAACGAAGAAAAAAAAACAATGTTAAGAATACCTAGAAGAGTATCATAATGTACGATAAAAATAACATGACAGCAAAATAAAATGTTTATCGGGGAAAGATCAGAAAATAGGTATCAAAAATTCTTCGTGAGATAAAATAAATCATAAATAAGAAACCATTCTCATTTAGGATTTGTATTTTTTTTGTGCTTCTTATCAAAATATTTTTGAAGTGAAACTTCTTTACGCACGCTTGACTTCAGGGGTAAGCTGGCGAATGCGTTACGCGTTACGAAAAGTGTGTTCGGGCGAGGTGAATAGAAGTTGAGTGGGGGATTTATGCAAGAGAAACACATTTTCTTTGTCTCTTTCTCTTATAGCTAGTAAATGAAATATGTTTACGTACATACATGTATATATTGTACACATATATATATATATATATATATATATATATATATATATATATATATATATATATACACATACAGATGGAGCTAAAGAAGTTTCACTTCAGTCGTGTGGTCATAAGCACACTCGTTTTTTCACGTATTACTGTTGCCACTATATTTTTGTGGTACAGGTTGAATCAATGAATGAAACGTTATGACATTGCTTTAGATGGGAGTTCAGAATTAATTATTCTATTTATTTGTAGTTGTTAAAATTTAAGGAGTAATTTGGACTCTGATCATAAAATATTACTTATCAAAGTAACTGATCCAGATAAATTTATTTTATAAATAACCTACTATTGTATTCACTGAATATGATTATTCTGCCATAGAGACAGAAACATTCTTCGGCGGCCGGCATTGACTTGTTTGCAAAATGACGCATACCAGAACAAAACCTACGTCGCGTCGATATAGCCTGACAAAAGTTTAAATTGCGTATTTCCTTTTCAAAATATGTGATGTGACTACGGGTCATCGTACGGTTTAACTTGATTTTTTTAATTATTTGCCGTCGTTTTCTATTCCTGGTTTAAGACAAGTTTAAATTGTAGGTTAGTTGGGTAGCTTAGTTAACTAGACACTTTTGTTAATTTTTGGAAAAAATACGGTTGTACTTTCTTCTCATGTGAAATGTGGCATATAAGCATATGACCTGCGGATAAGCCTTTAAATTTAAGACGTTTGCGATATCATAGTATGTAATACTTGCGCCAAGCGTTACCACCGGATTAGTCCGGACATGTCCGGACTTTTAGACTATATTTTAAATTGCATTGAATATGAATAATAAAAGTACATATTGATTTAAATACCATACCATTGTAACTACTTTAGTAATGGTACCATTTTGTGACTAAAAAGTCAGGATTTTTTTCGACATGTCAGGATTTTTGAAATTCCTAAATGGCAACCCTACTTGCGCCTACCTTAGGGTAGGCCGCTTGTTAACGAGATGATATTTACCCGGATCTTTAATGTATCTTTTATGTCAGATAAGTATGGGACACTATGAAGGTTTGTTAAAGACACCGGCGCTAGCGACGACGGTTTGGTACAAGTTTAGCCGGACCGGCCAGGATAGAAACCTTTGTTAGACCCGGCGGAAAACCGGTGGTTTACAAGCCAGCTTACCCCATCCTCTATCCTGCAGAGCTCTGGACTCTTACTCATCGACAGAAACAAAACTCCACCAAAAGATAGTTTTATTTTATTGTGTGTGTTCTATACGGTTACTTCTCCAGACAGGCTTTCCCATCCCAGTGGAATATTCGTTAGGAATCCGATTCTGGTAAAAGTTTTAAACTGTTTCTTGCAGAGTCTTATTATAGTATTTAACCTTTCCTTCTAAAATCGATATTACAGTGGACAGTAAACAATATGAGTGAGTACTAAAAAGAATAATGTTTTTGTCGTGTGTCTACGGTAGATACAGTTTAACGGTTTACTAAAATTTTTACTTACTTCATTTTGTATTTTTTTAATTCAATTATTATTTTTTACCTACGTACTATAAATAAAACTCGATATATAGTTTTAAAGTTTATTATTTATTTTATTTTTTTTTTAAATTATTAAATAAAGAAGTTATAAAACTGTATATAAGTTAGATATATGTTAAAATAAGTAAGAGCAATAAACTTCGATAAAACCAAAAGAACATTTTCAAAGAGTTTCATTGAAGTACTTGTTTTCAAGTCTTCATCAAAGTGAAACAGGTGTGTTATATCAGCTGTGTTTTTAAATACATATCTATAATTCATCGAATGGCTATTTGTTATCTTCGTTTGAAGGAATCTAGTTTCACTTGAAAATAGTGGCACTTAAATGCGACTTATATCCACTTTTGTGAGAAATATCTCTCATTTTAAGTCGTATGTAATCTCGTCGTATGTACTAAGAATTGGATAAGTAGATTACTTACTACAATCTTTATTTCTTTATAATCTTTCTCTTTTTAGCCTGCCTCAACCCTTTGGGTGTGGGCCTCCTTCAAATTACGCCACCTGTCACGATTTTGTGCGGCCTGCGGCCAATTTTCTCCTGTTGTTCTTTTAAGGTTATCGTCCCAACACATCTAAGGTCTGCCTGGAGGACGTTTTTCACCCCATGGGCGCCAATTAAGTAGCTGCTTGCTCCACGAATCAATCAGTCTTGCGTGCCACATGACCCGCCCTTTCCCATTTCAGTCTAGTTACGCGGTTGATCACAGTCCCTCAATGTGACTCCGACCAGTTTCTTCGTCAGTGATCACGCTCAACTTATGTAGTATCTCCTTGGTAAAGACCCAGGTTTCAGCACCATAAATGAGAACTGGTAGAATACATTGGTCAAATATGCGCGCTTTCTGTTCGGCCTTGAGCTTCAATTTGAAGGCAACTCGAGACAGGAATAGGCTGCCCAGGCTAATCGGACGCGTTTTTTATAATAATAGCAATCAAAGTAATAAAACATATGCTAAAGCTCCCTGGCCTCTTCAATGATTAAAACTAAAATAATTATTAAAATTAAAATAATTATTTAAGTTTGTGATTTTATAGTACCTAGTCATCTACTTATGACATAAATTGCTCGAATTAATGTTGAGCTTTTTCACAAGAATGTCGATATTATTTCAGTAAAGTATCTTTCCAGCTTTCCTTAACGTTACATAATCGCGTGTGGAAACGTTATTATGATAAAAAATAAACTAATTAAGAATATCGTTTTCGTAGGAGCCAATAATATTTGTTTTAACTTTCCCATCAATAAGTTTCTTACTTTAGGTACAAATTGTGGTAATACAAATTCAAATAGGAATGGAACACATTATACGCCTTAGTTAGAACAGTTACGGGTCATTTGTTCCTATTTTATGACTTCATATTTATTATCGGGTTTGTATCTCCATTTTAGCTTGCAAAACTCGATCAGAATAAGATATATTTTTACCCAATTACTTATTGCCATATTGCGCTTTATTAAAATTACCCGCCACCTTATGTAGTCGCTACGCTACATACCCATCGTCCAGTCTTCTGGGGATCCAAAACATGCAGTGATTCCTCTGAACGTACCTGGAAAAAATAATAAAGATGTTATCTATACGTGTAAAACCACTATTTGAAACAAAAAATCAACTCCTACCAATTAAAATTTTACATTTTTTTTAAATAGCAAAAAATAAAAGTAATGTCTTTTCAGTATCTAAATATTATAAAATTTCATACTATAGCAATCTGGATATTAACTTTGCTGAGGCAGACCTTTGCTTAAAATCGAGTTTTTGATATTACATTAATATAATTATAAAAGTATTAATAAAAGTCACCTACCACAATTGAATAATGTATTGAATTATAAAAATACTGTTGACTTATTTATTTGTTTATCACATCATACTTTTGTATTTCAGTGTCAAAATTAATTACCAAAGTTTACTTAAAGATAAACCAGTTGATTGTCCGTTTCATTGTATTGTTTTTATATTAAAAGTCGTTATTAATAGAAACTAATGAGCGTGTATGATGATTACTTCCATTGATTTGTCGTTTGTTTGGACACGGCAATAATAGATTTTATGGTGTACTTATCAATACATATTCCATTCTTATGCATACAATTTATCGATGTCTTGCATCATTTTTAATATTTCATACAAGCCTATCAGCGGACAGGGTATATGCAGACACTATTATTAGGCGATAGTTGGTAATCTATCATAATTCTTAGGTACTGGATAATACCCTATAGAAGCAAACAATGCCAAATGCGGCGTCGGTCGCGTCGTTTAAGTTTGACTATGGGAATGAGTGATGTTTATACATATTTTTAACTTTCAACGATTTCCAACCTTCAATGATTTCCAACCTCGCAACTACTTGCGAGGTTGGAAATCATTGAAGTACTACTACTTATGTAATACTTTTATTGTGTGAAGGTAAATTATCACAAAAGCAGTGTTACTCCATATTTTTACCCCAGCATTAGATAGATATTACGAGTCCTAGATAAAATACACCGCAGCGCTATATAGTGTTTGAGTCAAGTTGTTCTTTAGGTGCAATGATGACAAGCTGAGAACAACCCATAGAATTTACGAAACTACCCCATACAAGAGTTTAATAATCGCTAAAATCAAATTATGCTGTATCTATGTGTGTATAAAAAATTTACATAAAATACATATTTAAAAAATTTATGGTTTCAACCCATCATACTTCTTGTATTCATATTGTATTTTTTTATAATAATCTTATAAAGTTAATAAATGTTGCTTAGTTCTAGTTAGTTAAAAAAAGACCTACGTTTAACACAATATCCTTATCATTTTCAAATGTTGATAAGTCAATATGTTCAGGGATGCTTTGAATGTGATATTAGAGAACTATTCTCGGCCGTTTTGTGATTCATAAATTAGATTTCATAATCAATGACTCACAGTTCGTTCGCCTGCATATTAATTACCGGTAAACGACGCTTACAATGAGGACCGATCTATTATTTCCATTAAGTAGCCTGTGATAGCAATCGCAAAACAATAACCGTTGTTTGAAAGCAAATAAACATACCACTGCAAGCATACTAAGAATATATTTACTTGGCAAATATGGCAAAACCAGGTTCAAATTGTGAGAAATTTATATTATTATTCACTTCACACACTTGTGAGCTTTTCCTTATCTTAAAAGGAAATTAATGCAAAAAATAGAGAACAAGACAACTTGATCACACTCCGTAAAAGGCTCTATTCGATCGGCTGTGTATCAGAAATTATAAAGTGAGTACCTACGCGTGGGCCGATAGTCTTCCCATAAAGAAAGAAGTTTATTAATGTGTTCTAAATTTAGCGAACAATTTTTCAAAGTAATCTTTAATTTCACATAACTAAAAAATTAAGCACCGTTATTTTTCGAAGACAAAGACTTTTGTGAAGGAATTATGTATCCAATTCCAGGTGATTCACTCGCTTGCAAGTCAAACGTTAAAATCGTTATTATTTCTTAAACTTAAAGCAATTTTGCCACGCGATCACTTCTGTCAGTGACAATAAAGAATTTTTTAAGTAGGTATACATGTTATGCATATGTCAAAGTATTAATATTGTGGGTAAGAATGATGCATAAACTTTGCAATATAATGTAGTTGTCATTCTCAAGTAAAAAAGTGCGATTCGATGAAAACACTATCGTTTTACTTTATATAAGTAACAGAAAAATACGTTTATACTTGTGACTTGCTTATTTTGACATTTAAATAATATAAATAATTAATTTTATGGTATCAAATATATATGAAATGTCATGACCATTCTGTGTGTGATTCCCAGAATTAGAGTTGTTTACTGAAATTTCAGTCAGCCTTAAAATAAGGGTTTTCTTTTACTCATTTAGTAAGTACTTGGTAGCCCCAATTCATTGGCCATTTTATAAATTACAGCTTTTGTTTTTATATGAAACCTTTTCATATATTTTCTGTGACAGCATTTTTTGCCAAGACCATGGTCAGATAGAAAACCGCATAAAATTAGTAGATTTTCGAGGAATATAAGTGATAACACTAATCCATTATATTTATTAGTGGCAATTAAAACCAGTTTTCCTTTCTGTAAATGGCTATAGTAGCACCAGTGCATGTAAAACTAGTCATATCAGTAAGATAATTTTTAAAATGTAAACGCACATCTTTCTTAATAAAATTAATGTAAATTGCATGACATATGAGTGGTTTTGGGTGATGTTTTAGATAGCATTGTACATGCAAAGATTTCGATATTATGAATGACACGGCGTCAAAAAAAGTCACCGCCATGGGCGCCAGCGCCGTGGTTTTATATAGGTTTTATGTAATCCATGATTGGGACTAAACCAACACGGTCATGGCTACATCCAGCCGTGCTATTCCGTAAGAACAAACTAATTTTTCACGGCAGAATCAGCATGCAATTTGAAATTAGAATACAAATTTCTAGGCCCACATATTTTATTTACAGAATAGCACTGCAGTTTGACGGAGAGCGAAGGTTTAGTAATCCCTTTGACTGCAACCTTTGGGGATGGAACTCCAAATGATGACCAGAGTATTTTAGGTAGAAATAAAAACTCGATCAGTAGATTTAGATAGATTTTTTTATTGGCACCGGCTGAGCCAAGTACTCTTTCGATTGCAACTTTAGCGTCACCTACTACTTAACGCTCCCAATAATATCATAATATGAGCAATTTAATTCAGCTTAGAGACTGCGTGGGCATAGTGCAATTCGTAAGTGCGTTGTAAACTCAATAAGCGTCGCGACATCTGTGGGCGGCCGCCGGAAAACTGGTCGTCGACTTCCTACTTAGCGGCTATACAGCGGAAACGCTATTTTTGGTGCTAGCCGCTTCCTTCGAGGAAAGTCTGGCAGCAATAAGAACGCATCTTTCGGCTATAGCTATCTTAATATTTTTTTGTCGTTCCATGAGAGGCAAAAAGACGAAGTCAATTAGTAAATGCTATCGACATTTTAATTACTATGTATTTTACTAAACCTCGTTTTGGGATTATTTATTATAGCTAGTTACTATACTTAGAAAATGTTAGGTTTATTGTATTTTCATGAAATTCTTAGAATGAATATTATCGCTATCGTCAGTATTTTCCATTTTAAACAATCATCCATTATTAATGGTATGGGCAATTGAATATGATAACGATGGTTTTTGTAGTATTATTTTACTATTCACAATCAGCAAGGAAGTTCATTATAATGTAATTTTTAATCTTTCTATTAACGATACAGTTTGCCGTAAACGGACATAACGCGACAAACGGAAAATCCATAATGTATTCATAAATCTATAAATGGGGTGCAGTGAAAATATAAAAGTATGATACCTATGCTTGGTTAGGTTACATGTTTAAATTTGGAATGTGGTATTTTATTAATTGACATTTCGTTACTAATGTATTACAATAGTAAAATTGGTTGATATAATGCACAACAATAGTGAAAAAATTGTTTTGCAATAGTGAAAAAACAAAGTGCTTTGTTTTCATTTTAAATTCCTGGTATATCTCAAAAGGATATTCGCTATATTAATATTCAATTGCAATAACTCTATTCCATACAAAGTGCATCATTTCTATCCCTCCAAATTTCTTCACAAGGCCTTCCACTAAAATATATCTTCTGTTCAGCTGATTGAGATCTTGTTCGCTCGAAAACTAAAAACTTTTTGAATCGTTAAAAGCCACGAAGCAACGTGAACATAGCCGGTGCATTCCAGACGCATTCCTGTGCACTTACGAGCCGTCTCGTCCCGGAACGTCGGGAATGCGACGGATGTTACAGGAACACCCTGTTACAATGCGAATGTAAGCAATCAGCTTGTTTATGACGCATTGTGGCGTTTAGGATAAGGGCAAATGGTATTTTTTTAGACACACTACTACAGAGCGATTCTGTAAAATGTAATCTCACTTCCGAATTTGGTCGCTGAAATTTAAGACATTAGTTTGATATGCATTACGACATTAAAGGGACAAATGTAGCTTTGTCTGTTGAAGGTAGCCAGTAAAACGTATATTGAAGTTGCTACAGCTTTCGAAAATTTCTTTACTGATATTCCAGTTGCAACTACTAAATCTTTGAGCTCTTCCCCCATTGCTGCCGAATCAATCTTAAGAGAAAACGTGAAACCTTGTACTAGTCATTTTCATTTTAAACATGTTGACTTTAAAGATGTAATTAAAACGTTTCACCAATTAAATAAAAAGAAAAATCGGTAATTGAGACAATAGCTCCTATTCTAGCTTGCATATTTAATGATTGTGTTGACTGTGGTGTTTTTCCTGACCTCATGAAATACAGTAAAATAACTCCTTTGCATAAAACGGGAAATACATCAGACCCCACAAACTTTAGACCAATTTCTGTGCTACCCACCTTTAGTAAAATTTTCGAAAAAATCATGTTAGATCAAATGCAATCACATTTTAATAAATATAATATACTTCACTGTAAACAATTTGGTTTTACACGGGGTCGTTCAACAACCGATGCCGGTGTTGAACTTATATAACAAATTTTTGACGCCTGGGAGAACTCGCAGGACGCTCTAGGTGTGTTTTGCGACTTGTCCAAGGCTTTTGATTGCGTTTTTCATGAAACATTACTCAGGAAACTCCACCACTATGGATTTAGAGATACTGATCTGGATCTTATTGCGTCATACCTGATGGATAGGATTCAGAGGGTTGACATTAACGGCAATAAGTCTGCGGGTTCGCCGGTTAAAATGGGTGTTCCGCAGGGCTCAATCCTTGATCCTTTCTTATTTTTAATTTATATTAATGACTTGCCTTACTACGTTAGAGATAAGCATGAGATAGTATTGTTCGCGGATGATACATCACTTTTATTTAAACTCAAACGTAAGGAAACAGTTACTGACGACGTGAACAGTTGTATCTCTAAGGTAGTCTACTGGTTTAATGTTAATAATTTATTACTAAATGAAGGAAAAACGAAATGTATGAAATTTGTATTACCTAATGTAAAACAGGTAAAAACCAGTGTGAATATAAAGGATAAGAATATGGGCCTTGTAGACACCACAGAATTCTTAGGGATTACTTTAGATTCTAAGCTTCAATGGGGCCCACATATTGATAAATTGTCAAATAGACTTAGTTCTGCAGCATATGCCGTAATGAAGATACGCCAGTTAACGGATGTAGATACGGCCAGATTAGTATACTTCAGTTATTTCCATAGTGTAATGTCGTACGGAATTTTATTGTGGGGAAACGCCGCCGAAACATTGAAACTATTTTTGTGCTGCAGAAGAGAGCTATTCGATCAATTTATAATCTTAAAGTTAAGGATTCCTTAAGAGATAGGTTTAAAGAATTTGGTATAATGACGGTCGCATCACAATACATTTACGAAAATTTATTACTTGTAAGAAAAAATATTAATTTGTTTCTTAAAAACAGTGATGTTCACACACTTAATACAAGAAACAAAAATAAACTAACTTTACCTGCTACTAGGCTTCACAAAATCAATAATTCATTTAAAGGTCTTTGTGTTCGCTTATACAATAAAGTCCCAAGCAATATCCAAGAGTTAAGCATAAATAAATTCAAAGATAGTATAAAAAAAACACTTATTAAAAAAGCTTATTACAAAGTGTCTGATTATATTACAGACAAAAATGCTTGGGTTTGAACTGTTCCAATCATTCCAACAGGTGTTCTATATTAAATAAATCATGATTGTATTGACGTTGTAACAACATAATGATTTGTAAATGTTGTTACATTATTCTTTTAATGTTGTGGAGTTTTTTTCGCTCGTTTTTTTCCGCAGCTAAAAAATATGTCCAATAACGAGTGGTAGGGAAAAAAATGTTTGGACGATTCAAAAGTGTTGTACTATACATCCAATTTGAATAAAGATATATTGATTTCTGATTTCTGAATAGATATTCGATATTTGTCAAAAATCAGAATAAATGAGATCGTAGTGGGCCTGGACCTCCAGCCTATGGCATTAGTAAAAAAGAGAACGGAATAGGTTGAAACCCATTTAAAAAGGAAAAGAAACCATTAAAATGTGGAAAAATAATTAAACGACAGTTGAAGTCGGGAAGGGTGACCTTTTAAGGGGGGAAACGGTTTTATTGTTATCTCCGACAAAAAAACTTTTTTATATTGTAATACGCTCTAATTTTTTTTCATTGTAAGTATTTATTTTTACTCCTTATTTCAATATTATATCAAATAAGTAATCTTATTTTTAATCGAAAAATCTACCGTTAAAAAAATTTCTTTTTAAAAAAAGTGCGCTTTTGTTTTTTGGAACCTCTACATTCTGATGTATACAAAAAATAAATATATTAGGTTTGTAAAAAATTCTAAAAAATGCAAATGCTTCGTCACGATTGGCTGCCTTTTAAGGGAGAAGGGAAACAATTTATCGTGATTTTCGGAAAAATTACAACTCTCATCGAAAAAAATAATAATGGCAAAAGTGTAGGCAATTAAAAGATCTACAACTTTTGTATTTACACTTTTTTAGCAAGTTTTTAATAAAACACCTATAAGTTTTGATTTTTTCTTTGAAATTTTAGGTTATATGGAAACAATGTAAACTGTGAAATTCTTTGATTAAATGAATTGCCTTGGCTACAATTATAAAATCTAATATTTGCGATCTAACGCGAGTAACTCCTTGTTAGGCAATTTAACATCAATTTATATGAATTACAACCATTGACACGAGTTGACATCTGTCCAGCACTGATTGATTTTATCTTGGAAAAATATCTAGAATCAACTCAAGTGCCGAGTATAAAGTTTCTCAGATCCTATTCTCTTTCAAATCAGTACATCAAGATATATTTTGTTGGCGACATTCTGTTTTGTGGTTAAATTAGACGTGTTGTTTAGTTTGAAATTGATGTGGCAACTGTTTAAAAATATGCAGCTCAGTAAATATGTTATTATTCACTGGCAGAGTATTTTGTGGCTTACTTGACTTCATTAAATGAATATTTGATTTCAAAATTAATTTTTCATTTAATGAAGTCAGTTTATTATTTTAGATTTGATGATTAATTATTTATTTGACAACTTTTGATTACAAACTGCTATAATTCACTAAAAAGAGTATTTTATGGATAATAAACGCAACTTGACTTCAGTAAAAGAATATTTAATTTTGGACATTTATAATTTTACATTTTGATGATTTACAATAATTTATTTGAGATTGTATGATATTGATTATTAGAGGATATTGAGAGGAAATACATTTTGTAATATTTGAAATTCATTATTTTACAATTTAATGATAATTTTATTATTTGTTTGACATTGTATGATATTGATTATCTTTTTGTAATATGAACATTTATTATTTTACATTTTGATGATTAATTTTATTATTTATTTGACATTACATGATATTGATTATTAAATGCTATAGGGTGGAAACAAACTTTGTAAGAATATACCTAATGGACTAAACTTATGACTTGTAATTTTTTAATGATTTTTTACTTTAATGACTTGTAATGTTACATGCAGTCTAGCAGAAAAATATGTGAGACATAATCCGAACGACCTGTTGTACCATATCTTTATGCAATAAATTATAATTATTATTATAAAATAATCACCTGTGTGAAAAGATCGCCAAGGACTGCGTAAATAAATGAAAAAAACTTCTTGTTATAATATTGGTATTTCACACAAAAAAGTCTAAGCAACATGCATCATTTACGCAACTGCATGTTTTATCAGTTAATAATTTATATTATGCTTAGTTACGAAATGTATAATTTATTGAATGTCTTTTCTGCTTTAATCACTAATCAATAAAATTGGTTATTACATATTAACAGAAGAACATAAGTATTATAAATATTAAAAACGGTAAAAAAATCATTTTTGATGAATTTTTGTTTTTATAAAGTTTAACATGACATTTTATTTGAGTAGTTGCATACTGACACTAAAAATGGACAAGGCGACGAGCAGACACAAAATGGTGTCTGTCCGTCGCCTTGTCAGCCTTGCCAGCTGTTGGAAACACGGAAAAGTAAGAGGAAATTCGCCTGAACATAATTTTAATTTCATGATCTCCCTTTCATTTAAAATGCTGTGTTATTGAGAAGTGAATAATACTTATGATCTTAACACCCTAAAACTCTTTCGACGGTTATCATTAAATGCGTCATGTGTTTTTTTCACATTTCAAGAGTTTGATTCCCAGTTGCGGCAGTGAATGCAGTTCTACTTAATATTAAAAATAAAATTATGTCTTTTTTCAGTAAAATATCCTATTTCAATATTTAATATACTTACCCACCGTGTGACAATGCCGTGGGACGCCCTGTACAGAAAATTAAGTTTCTATACAACAACTTGAAAACTACCTAATGTATAAAAGGAGACCCGGCACTTTTCATAGAAAAAATGCTAAACTTGTATACAGTTGAATTTGGTCTCAAAATAAAGCCAAAATTATTTATAATTTTTATTATTTTTAAAGCATGTAACTGCTTGATGTTTAAATCTAAAGAAAATATAACTAGAAAAAATTCCACGCGGACCAGGCAGCAGACGGGACTCGAACCCGCACCCTTCGCAATCCGGGCGAATGCACTGACCAATTATGCTACCGCGGCCCTCACGGACCGCGTCGAAATTCTTTCTAGCTATTCTTAAGCTGCAGGGCAGCGCCATCTCTTCGCATTATAGGTAAACCCACAATGTCAAATGAATACTTTTACAAGTATTAAACATTTGAAAGAAGAAATAGCAATTATAGTTATAATTTTTATTATTTTTAAAGCATGTAACTGCTTGATGTTTAAATCTAAAGAAAATATAACTAGAAAAAATTCCACGCGGACCAGGCAGCAGACGGGACTCGAACCCGCACCCTTCGCAATCCGGGCGAATGCACTGACCAATTATGCTACCGCGGCCCTCACGGACCGCGTCGAAATTCTTTCTAGCTATTCTTAAGCTGCAGGGCAGCGCCATCTCTTCGCATTATAGGTAAACCCACAATGTCAAATGAATACTTTTACAAGTATTAAACATTTGAAAGAAGAAATAGCAATTATAGTTATAATTTTTATTATTTTTAAAGCATGTAACTGCTTGATGTTTAAATCTAAAGAAAATATAACTAGAAAAAATTCCACGCGGACCAGGCAGCAGACGGAACTCGAACCCGCACCCTTCGCAATCCGGGCGAATGCACTGACCAATTATGCTACCGCGGCCCTCACGGACCGCGTCGAAATTCTTTCTAGCTATTCTTAAGCTGCAGGGCAGCGCCATCTCTTCGCATTATAGGTAAACCCACAATGTCAAATGAATACTTTTACAAGTATTAAACATTTGAAAGAAGAAATAGCAATTATAGTTATAATTTTTATTATTTTTAAAGCATGTAACTGCTTGATGTTTAAATCTAAAGAAAATATAACTAGAAAAAATTCCACGCGGACCAGGCAGCAGACGGGACTCGAACCCGCACCCTTCGCAATCCGGGCGAATGCACTGACCAATTATGCTACCGCGGCCCTCACGGACCGCGTCGAAATTCTTTCTAGCTATTCTTAAGCTGCAGGGCAGCGCCATCTCTTCGCATTATAGGTAAACCCACAATGTCAAATGAATACTTTTACAAGTATTAAACATTTGAAAGAAGAAATAGCAATTATAGTTATAATTTTTATTATTTTTAAAGCATGTAACTGCTTGATGTTTAAATCTAAAGAAAATATAACTAGAAAAAATTCCACGCGGACCAGGCAGCAGACGGGACTCGAACCCGCACCCTTCGCAATCCGGGCGAATGCACTGACCAATTATGCTACCGCGGCCCTCACGGACCGCGTCGAAATTCTTTCTAGCTATTCTTAAGCTGCAGGGCAGCGCCATCTCTTCGCATTATAGGTAAACCCACAATGTCAAATGAATACTTTTACAAGTATTAAACATTTGAAAGAAGAAATAGCAATTATAGTTATAATTTTTATTATTTTTAAAGCATGTAACTGCTTGATGTGTAAATCTAAAGAAAATATAACTAGAAAAAATTCCACGCGGACCAGGCAGCAGACGGGACTCGAACCCGCACCCTTCGCAATCCGGGCGAATGCACTGACCAATTATGCTAACGCGGCCCTCACGGACCGCGTCGAAATTCTTTCTAGCTATTCTTAAGCTGCAGGGCAGCGCCATCTCTTTGCATTATAGGTAAACCCACAATGTCAAATGAATACTTTTACAAGTATTAAACATTTGAAAGAAGAAATAGCAATTATAGTTATAATTTTTATTATTTTTAAAGCATGTAACTGCTTGATGTTTAAATCTAAAGAAAATATAACTAGAAAAAATTCCACGCGGACCAGGCAGCAGACGGGACTCGAACCCGCACCCTTCGCAATCCGGGCGAATGCACTGACCAATTATGCTACCGCGGCCCTCACGGACCGCGTCGAAATTCTTTCTAGCTATTCTTAAGCTGCATTTTTTTTCTAGTTATATTTTCTTTAGATTTAAACATCAAGCAGTTACATGCTTTAAAAATAATAAAAATTATAACTATAATTGCTATTTCTTCTTTCAAATGTTTAATACTTTTACAAGTATTCATTTGACATTGTGGGTTTACCTATAATGCGAAGAGATGGCGCTGCCCTGCAGCTTAAGAATAGCTAGAAAGAATTTCGACGCGGTCCGTGAGGGCCGCGGTAGCATAATTGGTCAGTGCATTCGCCCGGATTGCGAAGGGTGCGGGTTCGAGTCCCGTCTGCTGCCTGGTCCGCGTGGAATTTTTTCTAGTTATATTTTCTTTAGATTTAAACATCAAGCAGTTACATGCTTTAAAAATAATAAAAATTATAACTATAATTGCTATTTCTTCTTTCAAATGTTTAATACTTGTAAAAGTATTCATTTGACATTGTGGGTTTACCTATAATGCGAAGAGATGGCGCTGCCCTGCAGCTTAAGAATAGCTAGAAAGAATTTCGACGCGGTCCGTGAGGGCCGCGGTAGCATAATTGGTCAGTGCATTCGCCCGGATTGCGAAGGGTGCGGGTTCGAGTCCCGTCTGCTGCCTGGTCCGCGTGGAATTTTTTCTAGTTATATTTTCTTTAGATTGAAACATCAAGCAGTTACATGCTTTAAAAATAATAAAAATTATAACTATAATTGCTATTTCTTCTTTCAAATGTTTAATACTTGTAAAAGTATTCATTTGACATTGTGGGTTTACCTATAATGCGAAGAGATGGCGCTGCCCTGCAGCTTAAGAATAGCTAGAAAGAATTTCGACGCGGTCCGTGAGGGCCGCGGTAGCATAATTGGTCAGTGCATTCGCCCGGATTGCGAAGGGTGCGGGTTCGAGTCCCGTCTGCTGCCTGGTCCGCGTGGAATTTTTTCTAGTTATATTTTCTTTAGATTTAAACATCAAGCAGTTACATGCTTTAAAAATAATAAAAATTATAACTATAATTGCTATTTCTTCTTTCAAATGTTTAATACTTGTAAAAGTATTCATTTGACATTGTGGGTTTACCTATAATGCGAAGAGATGGCGCTGCCCTGCAGCTTAAGAATAGCTAGAAAGAATTTCGACGCGGTCCGTGAGGGCCGCGGTAGCATAATTGGTCAGTGCATTCGCCCGGATTGCGAAGGGTGCGGGTTCGAGTCCCGTCTGCTGCCTGGTCCGCGTGGAATTTTTTCTAGTTATATTTTCTTTAGACCAAAATTATTTGCTACATAAAACTACTTTTGCCTTATTTTTAGTGAATCGTGAAAGAAGTTATATAATGATTAATATTTTTTGATATGGAAACCCTAAATCTTCAAGGGACAGAATTTTACTTCAAAATATTACTCAAGTGACTGTAAAAACCATGATTCCTTTGCTTTTTCTAAATAAAAAACCAAATGTCAATTTGACAATCCTAAAATACAAACAAAAAAATCATTCGCATTTCGTATCCGCTCCCGCGTACTGTGATTGTGAATGTTCTCTGCTGTGATTGCCTTTTTATCCGTTATTTCTCTTGACGACCCGGCTACATATAGAGGTTATATTGACAAACCTACGTATTTGACATTGACAGCTAGCTGCTGATGAAAAATATTGCCAGACTACGTTACCCAATTATGAAACACAGATAAAAAAATTAAAAAAGTATACAACTTTGGCACAAAATGCCGGGTGTCCTTTGATCCAAATTACCTTAACCTATTTACGAATAATATTTAAATTACAAAATAAAAAATATTTAACCTCCAGCGCCACCATCAGGAATGGCGCCCAATAGGCTGGCAGCATTGCCAGGTTGTATGGCAACCGCATACTTAATACAAAGTCACTATTATTTATATGTAAAAAATAAATTTCTTTATACTTTACAAGTGTTTTCTTTTCTATCTCTGTGGTCATAAAAATGAATTTTATAGGCCATTATGTTTGTGAAGTGTAACCGTTTAAATTTATAAAATATAGCTCACAAAAATGGCAAATATCCCGTTATTACAATATATATTTGTTTACATAATGTTAACAATGTTTTAGTTTGCGAGATTTTAAAAGTAGGGAAATTGATGATTTATTTTAACCCTCAAATCACGCACACACGATAAACGGGCGGCCATTAGCATGCTTCACTTGCGATTAGACGAGGTTACGTCCGTCTTTTTTCAGGTCCGTGAGAATCAACTTATATAACAGGTACTACAAAATAAAATCAACTTTTGGCTCTTTCTTGCACACACGGTTCACATGCAAAGATAGAGTTTGCCATAATGCATGTTTTTTTTATCTTAAAAAGTAATGACAATTAATCAATGCCAAGTTGTTTTATATATTTGGCATAAATTTAGCTTCCAATTAAAAAATAAAAACAAAAAGTTTCATAAAATAATATTATGTGTCGAACGAAAACTTTTAAATGAGCTAAAAATAGCACCGTTTGAATAGAATCGCGAATTTAAGTTCAAATTTGAAAGGGAAATAATCAATTTCTAACAAGACTAAACACAGGCTGTGATAGGATCTTAGAATACCAGTAAAATTTACAAAAAAAACTATAAGTCTGTAAATACGGAAATAGCCCCCTTTGAACAGATGCTCCTCAATTGTAAATTATGTTTCCATGTACATTTTGGTGAAAAGTAACTAAATATACTTAAAATTTAAGAAGACTCAAATGATTTAATGATAGAATTTAAACACTGTTTATATGTATTGAAACGAAAACAATAAAACCCTTAGTACGAGTGCGAGCTCACGAAAACTACTATAGTTTTCGTAATTGTAAAACTCGCACTAAGGGTACAGGTATGACATTGCATATCCAAGATGGCTGTGAGTTGATTGATTCCATTGATTCCTATCTTAGATGAGATTCATTCATTCTGCGAAGTTAACCGTGACCCATATTGGATGTTATTAATCTTAATTTGTACCATAAACAGAGTAATAAGCTGTCGTAAAGCATTTTGTTGCGATGTCCCCGCGATAGATGCGACGCTTATCAGTAGCAGACTAGCTAGCGGCTGTATCAAAGAAATTCAACATCCTACTGATTTACGTCTTGTTTTTTATGGTGACAAGGTATATTTTCAGATGTGCTTTCATTAAGCCCGATGTGGGGACGAATTTACCCTTTAACCTGTGGTGCTTTAAGAAATTCGTTGTTAATACGATGAAAAAAAGTTCCATTTGGTGTTGCGCTCGCTTTTGTAGGTCACAGATATTGCACCGAAGGCCTTGCTTGTGTAACAATCGCACAACGCGGATGCTGTGTGAATAACACAGGCGGGATGAGTGGTAACAGGATTCGCTTAGTGCGATGGAGAAATTTGTATAGGATGTGAACAAGACTTTGTTACGGAATTTCCAGGGGAATACCTAGATTTCTGTAGGAAATCATTGAAATTCTAACATCTCTGTATTATTATACTTTGGAATTTTATTCCTTATGTTTGAATATTTTTGAGGGATAAAATATATTCTTTATCTTTATCGAAGTCTTTTTATTCTGTTTTTTATCGTGATTTCTGCAATAGTTGAGTAATAAAGAAACTAACATTCATAATGTATTTATTTGCATATGGTATATTGTTTATTAGTTCTGAAAATTTATTTAATTAATATTTCACTATAATTATTAAAAATACGTTAATATACGATATAACCAACAGCGTCAAATTAAATGTTAATATAATTATGTAATTCAGAACATCACTTGTGAAAAAATAGGTTAATTTTACGTTAGGTACCTAATCTGATATTTATATTCAAAATAAACAACATTTTGTAGAGTTCCGTATTATTATTTTATGTTTATAGATCATTAATATTCCGTGTAGCATAAATATTAAAAATATATATAAAAATAAAAGCTTTAACAGACCCTAAAGAAATTACCAACTGTGTAATAAAATCAAGAAAACTCGACAACTGTACATTATAACAGACTATAGATATTAAAGTTGGTACTGCTAATTCATTTCCAAATAATATCATTAAAATTATAAACCCATTTTTTGGTTGCCGGTAAATATAGTTTGAATCGTCTGCCTGTATTTCGTATTTCTGAGAATTCGTCAAGGTTAAGCAAGTATACTAATTTTTTTAGGTTGTAAGATATGGTTGCTCGCATTTTTCTGTATCGTGCCATACTTATTTATTCTACATTGGTACCTACTACCTACATGTTTCAATAGTAAATATGATTAATAAAAATATATACTTAGTTAAATTAATTTCTTTGTAATTTGTAAAAATTAAAATCAAAGTAAAACGACTATTCAAAGTATAATTTGATCGATGGTAACACATATCTTATTGAAAATTTGTTCATCATAACTTCATCCACGAGGACAAAAACCAGTCCGGTTTTATGATTGATGTCCACAGATTATGATTTGAATAATGTAGAGCGTAAGAGTTTTAGCTATATTGATAATCCAATGTCAAGTAACTACTAAAGTGTTACCAAAATGATATTTTTTTATCATAAACTAAAATTTAAATTGAAAATAAAGTTGCTCAGATGTAAAAGAACAGGTTATACTACGCAATGTAATGTTATGTTTAAGAACTTAATAACTCATAAGGTAAACATATAGTTGCCATACTAAAAATTGTAGCGCTCACCTTCTTTGGGAAGAACATTTTCGGTTTTCCCGTGTATGTAGAGTACGAGGCCATGTTATCGACTTTTGTAACAACCATAATTCGGTGAAGAGTTTATCCGCTCAGAATAAACACTTGTCTATGCGGGCTGAAAGCGAAACAGACGTGTTTCCTTCTCTCTAGAATTTTCGATATCAACGTGGTCTACTACAATTGTGATATTATAGTGACGCTTTACTATAACGATAATTCAGTATCGCCACGAAAGTTTTTGTGGCGCACCGTCTGATTTCCGTCGCATTAAACTTTTAATCCTTGCAACGCGTCCACGTCACCAACTGTGCGGGGCAAACACCAAGTTTCAATAAACCGACTGGAATTGTTTGTCCACTATTACAACTGGCAGGCTTTCATTAAACATCCGAAGCACTCATAGACTCGAAGTCACATTTTAACCACGGCGCGGTTAACGGGACAGACACGACATACCCACGCGGTGTTAAATCTCAAACTGAATTTTCGTTATGTTCAACTGTTGCTTTTATCAATTCAGACCTGTCTCCCCCCGCAGGTCAGGCTATCTCTTTCGCGCCTCATATTCGTAGAAAGTGACAGCACATGCTTTGCTAACACATGAGTAAAATTTATAGTGAGTACGTACACACACGCATAAACGTGAGGCAGACGTTGCGTAGATGGTATTATGTTAATAAAGAACCTCTACATAGAGTCATGAAGTACTACGAAATGGACTGAACAACACCTTATAGTTTTTGATGATAACAAACAATGTTCATTGATGATAACGCTCTCGTTATAAGGACAGCTGTATGAAAAACAAATATAATAAATATAACTAAAAAGGAAATGAATTGATGACCAACTGATTTTTTGTGATTTTTTACTTTGACATTTCCTCGTGAAATTCGCAGGTACAAGTACCTACATTAAAGTTAGGTATGTTATGTATATGATAATTTTGTTTGGTTCTGTTACTTACGTTCTTTATATGTATGACAAAAATATCTATTCATTCATTATAATTAAACATATTTTGAAGGCAGCCAACCTGCATACCTGCATTCAGACACTTAAGATTCTGATACTAATCCTTTAGAAAACTTTTTAAGAAACTTTTGCAGAACCACAGACATCTATGACTGTGTGCAGAACTCTACTTCATTCTATTCTTTGTTCTTTACAATTTTTTGAGAACTACAGAAAAACAGCAAATTGTTACGAGCAATTAAACTCCTTTTGTGTGATGCATAATATAACATTGACAGCCAAAATTCTTAGATTTAGAGATACAAGATATGCAAATAACTACAACTGTTTTTAGATCTTCCGTTACTTAGAGAAAAATTTGCTAGAGAACACTTAATTCCAAAATAGAAAATATAACCTCTTTGTGTGATGCACAATGATACAGGTTAAAATTAATAGCCAAAATTCTAATAAGTGTAGGGTTACCAGTAGTATTTTTAATACAAAAATAAACATTACATTTTTAAAACTGATACGGTGAGTGCTTATGAATCTCATTCAAATCGAAAGTGAAGTGGAGTTATATTTTGAACAACGCAACGGCGGGCGCGCGTCGCATAAATCTGTTTAAATGTGACAACGATGTCTTTTTTGGCGGCAACGATGCGCAAAGGGGGAACTAAGTACGATCTCCCCCTCGCATCGAAATCGCCAATAACGTGCAAGTTTTCCTTTATGACTTAATTCGAATTTCGCCCGCGGTCTGAATATGTTATTAAGTTATCCTTTGTTTACGTTTTTGTTTCGTGTGAGAGGTTTCTTTTCTTTTTATTGTGATAGTATACTTATTTATACACATTAACTTAACTCGTGCAATAACATGTAGAATGGTAATACTAAATGTAGGTAGGTACTCTAATTAGTGTAAATAAAAATATTGAAGATTTATCTGCATGAACATAGTTATTATAAGAAACATATGCTTTTGATGCTTTCTTATTATTGGAAAAATATCAAAGTTAATAAAAATGTTTTTTTGGGTAAAATCGTTTATATTAGAAGCACTTTTAATATACTATTATAAAATCGCATTTTCTAAGGTTATTCTTACGTTTCATCTCTATGTAGAGACTCATCAGTAAAGTATTAGATCGAAAAACTAGTTCCTATACTAGGGTAGGTAATTGGTACTAGAGTAGGGCTATGATCTATGCGTGTTTGTAAAATATATTAATGATTTCCTATTAATTATCTTGCTTCAATTACCCTCTTTACCAATCAATTTGTAATTGACATTTTTTTTTAAATTTTTTGTACATTGTTGTACATTAGAGATAATGCGCCGTTTATTGTTTTTATTACATAGCATTTTATTAAGACAAAGGCACTATTTTCAGAGAATATTTTAGACAACTAAAAGTGGTTAAAAGAATATAAATAAAAATTAAAACAGATTTATTTATTTCATAAGTAGTTTTGAATACTTTTAATGCCTAAGTACTTTGCCATTCTTGAAAAAAAAACTATATAAATTAAAATTGTAATATGCAGATTATAAAAAATACTTTTTATTTTTATACCTCCGTAAACAGAAATGAATGAATAGTATTTTTTTAATGAAAGATGAAACGAGAAGTCTTTACTAAAACGTAATAACAACTTCCTACTTTTCATTGATAATTTTCATCTATACCTTTCTCATCACGAGTACCATTTTGTTGTGTTTTATTTCCTACTGGCGATAGTGACTTTGAGCTCGGAACTAATCATACGGTCGTCTAGACGTACGAGATGAATAACAGTGAACTACTGATCCAAAGCTCGCTTGGTCACCTCTGGATAATGGGTGAATTCAAAGAGTATTTATATTTCGGGTTTTCCAAAGTAGGGTTAGTACTCGTCTACTAATTTCATTTTTTTTATGCTTAATAGGCAAGGCGTTTGACCACAATCTCGCATATGAAATTAAGTGACACTAATGTTTGCTGATACTGCATTTAGGAGCGTGAAACACCAAAACACTTTTTATGTGAATGTGGGCCTCTCATCCACAAACATAGTCATCTGCGACGACATATGTAAAACGTCCAGAGGCAATCAAATTTCTGAAATCTACAAACGTTTTAAGCTTCTTGGAAGCTGTCGGGCTAAAAGAAATACTTTAACTTGGTGGCGAGTCACAATCACAATCGATCTTCTAGGTCGCAGTAACTACAGTTCCATTAGGACTGCATAGCCCCAAAAATCTTAAATAATAATAATAGTAAGTATACGTCTGCCAGTTTTCTTGCTTTTATTTTGATAAGTGCACCTAAACAATTTAAATAGAGTTAATGTACTGATCCTTACCAACGTATTTTTTATATTTATTTTAATGATAATGAGTTAGCACACAAGCATTTCTTATGTGTGACGCATTCCTCGTCGCCTGACAAGCCGCGAGGTTATGTGGGACTCTCCTCCATGGACCTATCCAACGGAAATTCTTTCGATGAGTCCTCGGAAGCCTACTCACCAACCTGACCTCATTCTCTACCCTGGAATCCAAGAAACCAACGACAGAAACAAACAACTGCGAACGCTTCAATCCCATCATAGTATTTTCTATGCCGGTACCTCATATAAAGCAAAAATTAATTTCCAAATTGTTGAGTATGTAAATGCTAAGGCAGATCCAATTTGGCATTAATTTTTCTTTAAATTTTCCATATGATAGGTTTTATTTATACGTAACCAATAAATAAATGTGTTCCTTTCCTACATCTTTCTTAATCTTTCTAAATTAAAGCACTACATTATTTTCCGATAAAATATTTCTCATCATTGATGACTGCTTTACATTTCAACTCACAATCTCTTTTAGCCGTCTTTGATTTATTTTTAACCGACTTCATAAAGGAGGAGGTTCTCGATTTGTTATTTTATTTTTTCATGGATAGCAACCCTAGTTCATCGTCGAGGGCGTACGTTCGTCAGGAGCTGGCGCCTATTCGAAATAGAAAGATGTGACACATCCGCGTCCATAAGCGCACGCGCCGATATTCCTGGCGCCATCCACACTGGACTGGACGCGCACAAAAGGGTGAGTGTTCATAAACAAGTTTCGCTTTTTACAAAGAACTTATTTTTATACATTATAGTGCGATCAGTCTTCTCGACTATAAGCAGTATACTATAATATTTGTTATTGAGGATATCGTGCAGAGTCTGGTGTACCATTAAGCAAACGACGTCCTCTGAGAAATAGCCTAAGTTGAGTTCTCCTGTTCTGGGCTCTGATTTCTACAAAGAACTGCAATCCTAATGTTACAATGACGATAAAGCAAAGAAGACCTTATTTTTTTATCCTATTATTATTTTATAGTTAAAATCAATTGTGACATGCATGAAAAAGCATTACCGAGAATGGCTCTACTGATTATGCTGATTTTCCTTCTTGTAATCCTAATAGGGACGATGACTAGGGATGCAAAGTCTTTTGAAATATCGATATTTATATCGATATTTATATCGAAGTCAGGAAAATATCGATATCCGATATATCGACCGTTTAACTCGATATTATCGATATATCGATATTTTTTCCTTTTTATTTCTTATTGACATTAGAATACGGGGTGTGTGTGATACATTCATATGTTTGATGGAGAGTTTCTCGCAAAATGCATTGAGCCAGCTTTTTCGTTAAACACGCTTGATGAAATCGCGCCAAGCAGGTTTTTTTTTATTGGCTCGCACGGTTTGTGTTTCAGCCACGACAGGAAACCAAAAAAATTAAAATTATTATCCTGATCAGATCACTCACATTCGTTAGCACGAATGCGCCAACCCGCATATGTGGGACATTTGCGAATGCCTTCGCTAAGTTTTCACTACTTTCGTGCTTTTCCAAGCTATGTCGGTTTTTTAGCGCACATCAAATACGCAAATTGCTTAGTCTCCCACACATCAGGGGCGTGCCCATGGCTTCAGAATAGGGTAAGCCCAAAGCTTCCAAAATTACTATACCTATCTTACTTTCTTGACTTGGCGAGCTTAAAAAAAATTACGATTTGTATAAGATTCTTAATTTTATTTTGTGTTTTATTACAATGATATTAAATTTCAATTAATCAGTAGTTGACAATTATCTAGAAAGAGAGGGAAGGATTTTATTTAAGTGCATGAGTTACCATTAGGTAAACGATTATACCTATATACGTTGGTGTCGATTCTGGCATGATTATCTAAACTTAAAACTAAATTTAACATCAGTCTCTCCTTTTCATTCTGTATAGAGAATGACAAGGATATACTGTTGTCAAATTTAATTTTAGGTTTAGAGAATCATGCCAGAATCCACACCAGTTTAGTATATTTCTTGAGGTTCAAGATTTTTTTAATACATCTATAAGCTCTTGCGATTTCAAAGCAATAGTTATTTCGATATTATTCAATTTAGATAGTCATATCATAGCAGATAAATTAATTGATATTATTGTGTTCAAATTTAGTCTACGAAATATCGATATTTTGGAATTTCCGATATCGATATTATCGATATCAGAGAATTTTAAATATCGATATAAATATCGATATTTTGGTCTCGATATTATCGATATTCCGATATATCGTTGCAACCCTAACGATGACTTATTAATGCACTTTTTCTTCGTCTATCAACTAGAATATCAAAATGTATTGCCCATGTATTTTTATTTATTTACAAAATCAAAACATTACAGAGATATACTGATTTGAAATGTCGCGTGACGTCACGTGTTCGTACAAATTTTACTAAAAAGTGACGTCACGAAGAGCGCCCGCTCCCAAACTTTGACGCGCTTTATCTATGTAATTTTTTGGTTGATTTATATAAGAAAACATATATTTTTTGATAATGTAACTGGGCTAATTAGAGTTTCGTATTCTTTACCCCGTCATCATCCCTTTTGTCTAAAAAAAGAGTAATTTTGCATAATGAATCGGAATAGTACTTTTTTTGGTGGTTATTTTATTATTTTTGCGGAATATCGAGAAATTGAAAACTAAATTTTAAATGCGGTTGCAGGTAGTTTGTTTACCTGAGATTTCGTTGTCGAGTAATATCAAGTTTGAAAATCGTCAGTCATTGATGCAAACTCATTGTAACAAATCGAATTACCTAGTGAGAATTTATAATACATTATTTGTGCTTTATTTAATCATTTAACTGCTTGTTTTTTACCTCAAAAAAAAACAAAAAGATATTTTTTTAGTATTACTTCAGTATGCATTATCAAGAAATCTATAACTTTTTTATGAGACACTTTTTTTGTAAAAAGGAATCTTGACGTTTCTAACACACAATAGCTGTTTTAACTGAAATCTTATTTACAAGAAATCGATCAAAAATGCTAAAATACCCCACTATCTTATATAGCCAAAGTTATGCAATTACAGGCTTAATCAGCTAATGTACAGCAATATTTAATAAAATGTAGAAAATTTGATTAATGCATATACCTGAGAATGTTATATTGTAGGTGTTTTAATTAGAAAACCTTACTTAAGTACCAGCTATTAGGAAAATTACCCGCTGTTATCTATTATAAAGATCACACTTAATAATAATAATCTAATGTGAATTACGAAATAACAATGTTTTTATACAAAATTTCATCATCTGCTATATACCTCCACGTACTCTCTACTCTCTAATCACACTAATATTATAAAGGCCAAAGTTTGTGAGTGTGTATGTTTGGTACTTCTTCACGGCTGAACCGATTTTAATAAAATTTGGTATGGAATTAGCTGACACCCTGGATTAACACATTGGCTAAATTTTACTGCGGGATAATATTCCTAATAAACTGCGGGTAACAGCGCGGGGCACAGCTAGTAAATTTCAAAAAATCTTTATTCTTTACTTACCTGATTTTTACAACTTACAGTCTTCCTCTATGTTAAATTTCATCTTCACATCTCATGTATTAGACATAAATATAGGCAAATATAAATAATACTCTCAGGGCGGATTTAACGAAATTAAAATAAGGTAGGTGCGCCTTGTGAAGCCCAGTTTTTGGCATTATTGAAATAAATAAAAACATTGAAATAAATTTAACAAAACAAACACGAATATAGACACACACACAAAGAACAGCAAAATATTATTTTTTATTTTTGAATAAAAATACCATACTAATCAACGTTTTTGACAAAATTTCTTTAAGGATACAATTGTTTTACAAATAGGTACTTTTACTAATGCCTTTCCAGGAAGATTTTTTAATTTAAAACATAAAGTACCCACCTTAGAAGTAACTAGGGATGTATCTACGTAAACATAAGTTCTAGTTCCTACTAGAACTAAAGATGCTATGATATTTTATAGTTCTATGAGGCCCGGGCTTTCTTGGAAACCCATGTGGTGGGCCTTTATAGGGACTTCACCCCGTAACAAAAACTACTTCATGAAATTAAAATTAATAAATAGTACTAACAACACTTAGCTTATCAGGCTAGTTCAAAAATTTACGTTACTTTGTATTAAACAAATACAAATTGTTTTTTCTGGAGAATTACTAAAAAGTTGTGAACATGGGGATACAAATTGTAAGCCACTTGCCATGTTATTGACAAACTGTCTATCACTGCAATGATGACGGCTCCCTTTCTTTGATTAGAACTTGCAGTTTTGTTTTTTTTAATGTCGAACATGGAGGCAAACTTTAAAGTCAAATAAATGTATGAAATTTTAAAAGTGGGCCCATCCTAGGAACCGGGCCATTTTTGGCGCAACTTCCTTAAACAATATTCTCAAAAATTTACGTTTATATGAAAATAATTGTTTTTCCAATATCATAACAACTTTAAAACTATAAAACAGAAGGGAATTTGTTTTCCTCTTGTTTTATAAGCACATGACCTCAAACCTTTCAACGGTTTTAATTTCATTCATAATGTTGTCGCCAAGTAATTAGTGACGCAAGAGGATTCTAAATGCGTATACTGTTTAATTAGCTTTCATTATTTTAACAGTGTACACCTGAACGGCTGTTATGACGCTATTTAGTGACATGTAATATAATTATTATGATCTAATAGGCCGTATGGTGCCTACCCTAGCAAATATTTTCTTTAGGCGATAAAATAAGGCCATAATCTGATAGTAATGCTTCAAATAAACATGCATGAATTTGTACAAGTTTTCTTAGGAATACCTCGGTAGATTCGATTAAGTTAAAATGATTATCGTCCTTAAAGCAAGGTGTCGCCTTTATTTTAAACACATAAGTAGACCAATATTCGTGGTACTAGAGTACTATTCTAGTAACTAGAGTTCCAATATTAAAATGCGAAAGTAAGTATAGATTGTTATGGAATACAATAATAATATATAACGTAGGTGCGGCCTGTATGGCGCTGTTTTTGGCATTATTAAAGTACATAAACAAATAGTTATTTTACCAAACAAAATATATATCAAAATATTATTTGTTTATTTTTTAAAAATGCAAATAAAAATATTTGATAAAATTACTTTTAGAAAACAATTGTTTTACAAGTACTTCTACAGTGGACCTTTATAGTGGAACAGAGGTACTTATCATGGCCCGTCATAAAAACGTAATTAATAAACTTTATCTATAAACGTGTCTTAGCCTTGGAAAGTCTTAAACACTTCACTTTATTCAGGATTCTTACTAAAATACTCTACAGAAATCACTACAGAATCCTTAATTTCTATCAATATTCAATATGCTGCCCATGGCATATACACTTCTTTATCTCTTTGGTGCTTTATATAGTATTTAAACTTATGAATATGTAAAGTAACTTTGAGCGAAATACTTACGATTTGTCATTTGTAAAGATCACACACATTTTTGCAAAACTTTGACGGTTGGTAGTTAAAAACTTGTATTATTATTAAAAATCACTGCACCTTTGTCTGCTTGTAAATTTAGTAGCTGCAGAGCAATGGACAGAGTGTGCTTCACTGCTTAGTTAGAACTCTTTAGTATGTTATCATTATTGACATGAATAGTCCTAGACAGATTTTAGCTGACGGAAACAAATGTAAGCAAAGAGTTCAGCTCCAGTTGAAGCAAATCACTTCGTACAACCAGGAGGGGCATCAAAAATAACTACGTTAAATCTAATTTTGATGTTCCGACCACATAAAATATTTACACCAAGCAATGAGGATGAGAAAAAAAACAAATTAATCGTAGCTGTAACCTCGCACATCCGCCATACATTCTTATTAATGACTTAGGAACCTCGGTGAACCTTGACTTTAATATTTTTTTTCGCGAATTAATTGAATCGTTTATTGATTTATACACAAATAATATTTTACATACTGTAATTATACATATAAACTCGAACCAGGCATTATGCAGCGATTTTGTTTACAAGTAACAAGTTCTATTGGTGAAGATTTTTTGTAAAAGTCACGTCATAATAAAGAAAAGTTCATTTCCTCAATTTGAATTAACCAAGAATGGAAACTTATCTTATAGCCTTGGAATAAGTACTCATAAACACAACGAGCATGCAAGCAATGGTCCTGGATTTCGTTGATTTTATAAAAAAAGTTTTTTATCAAATGATAAAGGCAGGTAAAAAGCTCAATACGCTCACTTGAGGAAAAGTTCCGAGTTACGTAGACGCAGTTAATGGCTGTAAAGGCCTCGTTACTTCCGTGAGTACATAGTATGTGAACCTACTTGATCTTGATCTTATACCCTTCAAATTGGAACATTATACTCGACTATACAACCTGCTTGATGTCAGACATTTACATAAAACATTTTTATTAGATTATTATTTAAAATTTCTCAATTAAAAAAGCATTACCTGTGGCATAACTTTCGTGGAGTATTTGATGCAAAGAGAGTTCCCCTTGAAACAATAAGTGACGGTCTTCTTAAACTTCATATCTCACTCGGAAAATATAAAATATATGAATATCGCGAATCAGCAATGCACATTTGCGTACGGCCGTGCCAAACAATACTGCGTTAGGATCTGCAGTTAGATGCCAACTAACTACCGGCACGGATGCCATAATGAAAATCAGCGCGATTTCTTAGCGACCGATATTTTTCGCGTATTTTGCATTTTCATCAGAATGCGTTATGCAATTTAAATAAATGTACACGAAAGGAATGGATGATTTTTTTTGCGATTAAGATGATACGTGCACAGATGTGATTATTTTATTAATGGTTTTTACACAATGTTTGTATTTAAATAATTTATAATTTGAATATACCTATGTTTCGAATGGAATAAATTTCAGTGCAATCAATAATTTTATTGTTGACCAAACTTTATGGTGTTGAAAAAAAAAAGATCTACTTATGAAAATATCATTATTATAATAAAACGAAAAAAAATGCTGATGATTGTTACTTTTCTTATCAGCCCTTTTTTATTTTTTATTAAAGCCGACCAGTTTGAACTTTAGACAGTTGAAAGAAAACGCATGTCAGTTTACAAACAAGCAGGTCAACGTACCTGCCACAGTTACACTAAGCGATTGTTATTTACTTGTAGTAAACATAATTTTGACACCGCCTCCGGCGTGAAATGCATAGCAGGCCGACATCACATCAACTTTTACTATGAGGTTCAAGAATGCTCTAGAAACATGTAGGTTAACACGTTGTACAATTTTTTTGTTTAGTAAAATGTTAGGCCTAATTTTGGGTAGGTATCTAACGTAACTATTTTACTTCTAAATGTTGTCTGTGAAAGAAAAATATGTATAAAAAGTTTTCTTCTTTTACCGCATAGATAAATAGGAATAAGTCGAGCGAAGCGAGACCATTCAATTTATCTATGTTTTGTCAATAGAAAAATAACAAAACTTTTCTAGATCTCCCTTTCAAAAAATATGTGATATTTTTCAAGCGATATCTCTTATTTTTTTTGCACTTTCAGAATACAACAAATTTTTGGATCCCTGTGAACACTTCACCGTGGAGTGCACTTTAAGAAAACCTGTTATATAGTATATTTAAAAGTGCATCAGTGGCACAGGAATCGACCGAGACATAACCACGACCTCTCTATCAAGAGTGCACAACTAAAAAGACGATTTAAAAGAAAAAGATAACAACATCGATGGCTTCAATTCGAATTATTTTCCTATGTCAGAAGCGGCTCTTGTTTACGTTAAAGTCACGTTGCTTCAGAGATGCAAAACAGCCACTGTAATATAGAAGATGTCAATGAAACCGGAACAATGTGGGTAAAGATATTCTACATCGAGGCCGAGTCGAGATCTTTATTAAAAACTGAGGTGAAGTGCGTCATTATAATTTTTGTTTACTGATTGAGGTTTAACAGGACACGTACATCGTACATTTTCTACAGGTTTCACATACAGGTAGCAATGTTTGATTAGATATATTTACTCGTAGTTTAAGCCGAAGGCTACACAATCAAGACCGCGTGGTTGCCTCCATAGTTAAATTTGATTATAGTTAAATAACTAGTTGAAAATTCTATCACCTATCACGCTTTTAAAAACCTCGTAAAGTCCTATTATCTGCCCTTATAACTTTTGGTGTTAATCTTATTTGTGACTACTGCCAACTGAACTAGATTTTTTTTATATGTTTATTTATGTGTATGTATGTATTTATTTAATATATATTTATATTTATGTTTGTATATAATTGTATATATTATCACCTATATCACTCAAGTGATTTACGCCGCCGTCTCTCCCACTTCCTTCTAGTCCTCTCCATCCAAAGGTTGTCTGGAAGAGATCGCTCTCAGCGATAAGGCCGCCCATTGTTACACTAGTTTTGATTGGTTATGTACTAAATGTAATGTTATCTGTGGTGTACAATAAAGTGCTTTGTTTTGTATTGTATCATTGAAATATAACTATAAATCCAGCAGTTCTGCAAGGTGAGATGCGTAGTGAAACTAAAATCAGGCGGGCATAATATGCATGTTTGACTTTTCCCAGCATTATGAAAGTGGAGGATACCCCTCTCTTCTGGGTGTTCTATTTCAATAGCCTTCTTTAATAATCATTTCTGAGTTATTACAAAGAAATCAATAAACGTTGTATCTTTAAGGTAGTATAAATTTAATTTATTTGTCAGCATCAAATCATTTAGTACTATTTTGTCTTTTCACATGCAATAGGTGTATGATGATAAGGATCGTTTTACAAGCAGGAAATTGGAAACAATACTGTTTTTAGAAGCGTGGGAAATACCTAAATACAGAAAACAGAACGTGACACATGGCAATGATTTATCAAGGAATTATCAATGATTTCATTAAAAGGAGTCGTTGTAGACAAAACTCACCCAAATTTATGTTGGTTTTTTGACGCTGAAAAACTAAACTAATAAGTTTGAGTTTATTATAATTTTCATGGGACTAGTTCCGCTTTTTTTGAAAGAGTTCTCACTCAAGTGTTATAGTTATTATTAGAAAAAATACAAAATGTAAACAAAGTCGATGAGAGGTCATCGACCAATGCAGGGGTTGAATATTATAAACGTGGAAATATGTATCGATGTTTGTTATTCTTTCGCGCTAAAATGGTTCAGACAAATTTGGATGGAATTTGACAAAATATCATAGTTTATTACCTAGATTGAAACAGAAAAAACCGATCAAGTGCGAGTCGGTCTCGTACAAGAAAGGTTTATTTTATTCCGGGAAAATTAAAGGTTCCTGCAGGATTGTAAAAAAAATAACAATAATGTTTGGTCTATATGTCGCCTGACCGTAAAATCGACAGGTGGTGCAAATTTTTGCCACCTGACGTTAATCAATAACTGGGTCAAACGACCACGTTACCTACAAAAAAATGCACGCGCACTGCTAGAGTTCAGAAACATAGTTTTTAGGTCTTCCGACAAATAATCATTGTGTATTCTAAACGAGTAGTAGTGTATGTAATGTTTATTTAATTACTCTATTGTATTTAAATGCATTTTTGATAAAAAAAGGTTTCTGCATTATTTCTCCAAACTTATTAAGCTAAACGCACAATCCTCCATTTGTAAAATGTGCTTTAAAGACAGCAGTGCTATTCTGTAAAGTTTTCATGCGCGGATCCGATGTGGATCCGCACGGCTACGATATAAACCCGCGAGCATCAACATCGGATCCGTGATAATAAGACAAAAAGATAACATAACAGTACGCGGATGAAATAAAAAACATTAAAAACTTAAATACGTTTATGTAAAAACTGGCCAAGCGCGACCTATGGCCTCACTGTTTTAGGGTTCCGCAAAATTCAAACAAACAAACAAACAAAATAATTTTATTTGACACAGTAGGCTTAAAATAGGTAGGTACATTTTCAATTTACATGCAATTATTTAAATGAATATCTATAAGTAACAAAAGAAAATAAAAAAAAAGGGTCAAAGTTCAGCATTGTGTCAGCTCAATGAGCTGACGCTGGTTTTCAACTAGACCCTGGACTATAAACTAAACCCCAGCCCCCAATGTATGTCCAAAACACGTTTCCTCCTTACAAATTAAATAAAAATAAAATACGTGCGATTTATATAGAAGAAAAATTAAAAGTATACATACATACTAATAAATTTACCGAACTTTTACTGATACAAGAATTTATGATATATAACATACATACTAATAAATTTACCCAACTTTTACGGATACAAGTGTTTATGTAAACACATACATATATACATATACAAACACAAAAATACCAAAAAATCATTTGTCTGTTTTCGTCACAACTTACAAAGTACATAATGAATCGGCGCTTTCAGTATTTATTGTTGACATACTATATATGGGATATCATAGGTATACCAAAATTTCACATTCTTAACTAATTTCGATTTTGAGATGAACCATGTTATGTTATTATAGACCATTTTTGTTACGGGGTCTCGTAACAAAAATGGTCTATAATAACAATAATATCTAAAGAGATGTCCACATTTCTTCGTAACTGAAGAGAAAAAATAATAAAAAAATATTAATGTCCTACTCAATTAGTTCTAGACTATGATGCATGTCACACATGGGGTAAAAATGAAAAAAATCGTCTTCTTTTCATGTAACTATGTATTTCATGAAAAATAATTAAATTGAATCTTCAACTAAATATTCAACTTTGGGCAAGCATTCTAGATAAAATACCAAAATTTCAGTTCTGTGACTCATTCCGTTTACGATCTCTGACATCCTGTGACATACGGAGAGAAAGTCAGACGACATAGTGACAGCAATAGGATTCCGTTTTTACTCTTTGAGCAAGGAACCCTAAATAAGATCTACAGAGAAAATACACGTTTGCAGATCTCCGTTTAAAACATTATGATTGACATTATGATTTAATTGCTTACTTAGATCAAGTCAAACTTCGCCACGTGACTGCCTATATCTGGGTTATGTAACATGGTGTTTGTGTAGTACTTAGTTTTTGCTGATTTAGCCTTACATCTTAGTAGCACGTGCTTATTTTAACAACAGAGCACCCACTGATATCGGAGACTGCTGACCTTAATATTGCCAACGGATGGATCGTATACTTACTAACAAAGCTTTCGTATAAATTTAATTCTGCTTTACTTGTCTGATATGGAACCAACAGGAAGTTATGTACTTTTTATTGAAGTGAAACTTCTTTATCGGCGTTGGAAACAAATTTACCGTCACATTTTTCGGTTACGCGTCACATTTTTCCGTTACGCGCCATCTTTTTTTATATTAATAGTTGATAGCTGAATGATCACACTGTCGCCGGCGAGAACTCTCTCTACTCGTTTGTAGCTGAGTGACAATAGTTATTAAAGACTCGCTTAGCCAAACTCGCATAGCGATACTCTCTCAGCGATACTCGCTCAGCGGTACTCGCTCAGCGATACTCGCTCAGCGATACTCGCTCAGCGATTCTAGCTCAGCGATTCTCGCTCAGCGATTCTCGCTCAGCGATTCTCGCTCAGCGATACTGGCTCAGCGATACTCACTCAGCTATACTCGCTCGGTTAAGCTGGCTTGGCTGTCAAAAGCCGTGCGCGTGCATTTTAACTCAGGACTGCCAATTCGTTTCTAGTTTCTACTCGCTTATCGTTCATCGTCGGAGGTGGAACATGTGCCTTAGATTACTGAGCCGTGTAATCATAACAGTTTCATAGGCAGTAATTTGTATTCATGTCTATGATAATAAAATCCTTTTGTTTAAACTTTATCTAATTTAACTTTATTTAACCAATTTCTGGAAAGTTGCATGTAGATAATTTTTCGAAAAATAAGGCCATAAAGAAGTTTCACTTCTTACGTGTGTACACTAGTACACGCACACATTTTTTTAAGTGTGAAAGGATGTCCAATGTACCTATATGTAGATCAACGATATTATCATTTAAAATCCCTTGATGTAGTTGTCAATCTTTGAGGAGCTCGATGGTGCGTGGTTAGTTTTCGATCTTGGAAGTTTGGATAGGGAACCGAAATTTCCAATTTCCCTGTTCCATCCATAGGCAAAGACTGGCCTCAGTACTTAGTAAGGACATCGATAGGCCGATGTTGATGATATTAATGTGCATAATTATATTAATGGGAATGATTTTTATATTAAAAGGATAATTATATAGCATGATTGTCGCGTTGACGGATGGGACGTTTTTGAAGTGAAACTTCTTTATGCCAGCCATACACACTACGAGAAATCGTTACGATCAGACTGTACAGTTCGAACGGAACAGTTCGTACGTATAGTTTTCAACATACACGCTACGATTTATCGGTACCGTTCGAACTGTACAGTCTGATCGTAACGATTTCTCGTAGTGTGTATGGCCGGTATTACGCACGCTTGACTTGGGGGGTAAGCTGGTGAATGCGTTACGCGTTACGAAAAGTGTGTTCGGGCGAGGCGAACGGGAGTTGATTGGGGGATATAAGCAAATGAAAGCAGTGCGCGCGCACATTTTGTTTCTCTCTTTTTCTTATAGCTAGTAAATGAAATATGTATATGTACATACATGTATATTATACATACAGATGGAGCTAAAGAAGTTTCACTTCAGTCGTGTGGTCATAAGCACACTTGTTTTTTTTTTCTTTTGCGAAGCTTTTTATTTATTTAAATAAGGCAATAAAGTAAGAGATATGGCGTGAAGTTACTTACGGAATGTATTCATTTTCATAGTTTGATGCAACTTTGATTCCCTGCCACTAACTAAGGAACACGACGCATGAAGTTATGTTTACGAAGTATTTCTGCGTTTCAAAGAAATTTAAATTAACTATTAATCACAGAAAAAGGTTTCCAATTGCGTATTCTTATATCTTCAAATTGAGTCATTATTTATAGGAAATTATAAATAATTAGTATGATTCCTGTTAATGAGGTTACAAATGTTATTTTTGCAGGAATGCATAAAGCATAATCAACTTTTTCTACATTTTGTGAAATGCGCCAAATTCTTTTATTTATTTTTAGTTTAAATATAGATAAGATTTATCAATTATCAACAATAATAATTTTAAAGAGACAATATGTTTTTATGTAACCTTGCCTTGCTACACTGAATATTGATTTAAATATGTAAAATATAAAGCATTTTCTGTTTTTGTTATTCACCGTAAATTCATTAGTGAATAGGCAAGTGTTTAGGCATCATATTTCATAAACAGTTTTAAACGTGCTGTGGCAATGCTAGCCAGAAACATATTAACGTGTCGTGTCGTATCGTGGCGCGCCAGAAGCACATTGGTTTCATACATTTACTATGGTTAGAGACATATTTACGTATCGTGTCGTGTCGACGCTCTAGGCTCTCTATCTCTAACCCTTAATAAATGTATGAAACCGATGACAAGACACGCCACTACACGATATAATGTTTCTGGCTTAAAACCGGCCTAGTGTCGTGTCGGTCTGACGAACCGAAAGGGTACCGTAAACAGTAAAATAAATCTTTAAAATAAAACATTTTTAAGCCTAAATGAGCGTGTCTGACTCGCGCACTTAGTGTTCCGTATCATACTATAATTAAGTGTTTAAAGGTTCTCCTGTTATCTACAAGCAAAGAGCTACATTCCATTTTTTTTTTCAAATTTTAGACATTACTCGGGTTTCGGAATTTACCCCTAATTTCCGTAATAAATACGGTAAATTTTTATGTATTTTCATAACATTTTTTAAAATGTAAAAATGTAGTTAGCTAATTTTTAATTTTCTAATGCACCCCCACCAAAGTAACTTTTTTATTTTGGAATCTATTTATTTAAGTACTTCATTCGTCCGTGTTTGTATCACATGCCATACAAGTATGCACTAAATTTTACTTTGATCGGTCCAGTAGATTCGAAGAAAATCCACTGTGATAGACAGATAGACAACCGAGTGATCCTATAAAGGTTTTGTTTTTCCCAATAGGGGTGTGGAACCCTAAATACACTAAATATATTGCATGTTACTTTATTAGGGGCAACAAGTGGAGCAAAGAATACTAATCAGTTATCATCCAACTAAATGTGCAACCATCAAAGATTTGACACTAAACAAAGAGTTGATTTACAGTTTCAGAGATACTTAAATCTAATAGCTGTAAATCGCCCCCCACTCTCAGAACACGACGCGTATACAATTATTACACACACTTTGTAAATATTTTTATTCTATGAGCATCAAGTGGAGCAAAGAATACTAATAAGATATCATCCAACTAAATGTGCAACCATCAAAGATTTGACACTAAACAAAAGATGATTTGCAGTTTCAGAGATACTTAAATCTAATAGCTGTAAATCGCCTCTCACTCTCAGAACACGAGGAGTATACAATTATTACACACACTTTGTAAATATTTTTATTCTATGAGCATTAAACGAAAGGAGTCGAATCAAAACAAGCCCTGCACAATAACTCCAAGTTAGCTGTATTAGTAAATGTACAGATTGTCTAATACAATACAAAGGCAGGTAACACGGTATGCTCCCATAGATCTATTCGCAGTTTATCAAAATATCATTGTATTAAGACAAACCCATTTATATAAAAACAAAATGTATAAATATACTTAAGTATTTATTTATAATCGAATCTTTTATTCTTTGGGAATAATTAGGTACAGCAAAGTTTACACTATTTATTTTTATATTTACATAGAAATATTTAAATTTCAAAAGCTTAAAAGTACATAAAGTCTAAAAACCTTTTATTTATTTTATGACGTGGATGTTATGGTACTTAATGGAAACAACTAACTTTTGTTTAGAATAAATTTTAAATGACGTTTCAATAAAATTAAGTAATAAACTAAAATAATTGAATGATATGTCAAAACAGATATTATTTAAAAAAAAACCCTATTTGCGGTACTAATTTGTATTTTTTTAATTTCAGATAGTTATCCGTATTATTTAAATTCTAGAACATTTGTTAACGTTAACAAAAAATCCTATTCTATTAAAAACAAGCATTTGTAATTTCAAAGCTAGAGTTTAAAGAGAATTTGTCCAAAAGTTTATAAATAGGGTACGTGTATGTATTTCGTTTGATATAAATATAGGAAAGAAATTATGTCTTCGAGGTTTCCTGTTATAAAGATAGATAGCGTAATTGATTCTTTGTAGCAGTGAGATAGGTCCTACTTCAAGGAAGACATATTGACTGCGAATGAATTGAAACTTATTGTATTGCTCTAGAGTGAATTGACTTGAATACGAAACATTGTTCCGATAAAGTCGATTACTAACGATTAGTGCGAAAACATTAAATAAACTTTGCTTTCCAGATAGGTAGTAAAATTTTACCGCCAGCTTATGAGTACAGTCTTGGAACTTTTAATAATGTAATAAACGAAGAATACGATGTATTTTGATCACATCATCATACACAGAGATATATTATACAAAAGGATGACACAAAAAAGCCTGAAAAGTATTGTTGGTAATTTACATGAAATAACCTTAGATTAAAACAAAAAGGGTAGATATGAGCGTACCCGCTCATACTAGCATCAAATAAAATATGATCCGACTCAACTTCATAAGCAACTCCCGCCACGCACACGTCTGTATATATTATAAATATACTAGCAAACCATCGAACCAAATGTTCACCAAAAAAATAAATGTATTTAATTAATGGAGAACTTCGGAGATTTTGTGTGGTTTCATTTGAAATAGAAATCATGTGATTTCTCGAAAACCGGAAGTGCTACGTTACTCACATCCGGTTTGTAGTCTTATCAGACTATTCTCAACTTATAACTTAAACATTCTCTTTATCTATCTCTTACGGTTTGGCCGCTGAAACAGCACCACGGACGGACGGACGGACGGACGGACTTGTCTAATAGATAAGAGATAAACATCAATCGAGCAAGCGAGACAGAACTATACGCTGCAACGCAGCGTATTGTTGTCCTTTTCTTGCTTACAAAATGGCGATGGCGATAGTGTTACCCGCGGTATATTAGGGATATTTTCCCGCAGTAAAACGTAGCCTATGTGTTAATCCAGGGTGTCAGCTAACTACATACCAAATTTTATTAAAATCGCTCCAGCCGTTTAGATGTAAGAAGTAACAAACATACACACTCACAAACTTTCGCCTTTATAATATTACTGTGCTTATTGAATTAGACTTAGATAAACAGCTAGTAGGTTCAATTTTGTGTGGATAGTTTTAGTAACGCGGGATTTCTTGTTCATTAGATTTCATATTTCTCCCATGCTGATGTTATACGTTATGATTGTTTCGTTTTGGAACGAAGTTCCTTTTTGGAATGTATGGCGGACTTTTTTAAGATTTTTCCATCACAACTTAGCTGGGCGGCTGCCTCGCTAGGTAGGCTTCTAACTGGCTAGGCAGCTGGGAGGGTATTTCGATGGGCAGTTAGATGGGCGACCACTGTCTGCGGTGGCTGTAGATTTGGTTTAAAGTTTTGTTAAAAAGTAAGACGCAATCGGGGGATCGGGTCATGTCATGATCCACCACACGGCTACAGTGCGGATTGGTGGGTAGGAAACTTTTTTTCTGATGCAATAGGGAGATTCGGCCATTTCTCGCCACACGGACTCAGTGTGGATTGGTGGGTGGTATATAAATATTTTTAACTTCGTTCCAACCGAGTGTCCCACGATACTGACACAATTTTTATAGATTTTTTGTTACAAAAAAGAGAAAATTACTCAGTTATTATTACTAAATTTTAGTAGGCTTCGAAATACCGTATGACAGTTGTCATGTTTTTCAACTAGTAAAAACACAATTACCTCAAGCTGAGAAATCTTTTTAGTGGCTCGTGTGTGTTCGACACAGTATCGTGTTTCGTCGGAGCAATTTCGTAAGGACAGGACATCCCAATAGAGTGGACATAAAGTTATTTGTTTAAGTTTAGTGCCTGCCCACGTGCTAGCATTACGATCATACAGCTTTATTGCCTCTCGCTCATTGGCCACTTCCAGTGGTTTTACTGAATATGTCATTCGATACAAAAGGCTGGCAATACCGTTCAGTGACTAACTTAAATATGAATAAATTAGCGTTTCTGGACAGCAACTAAGGCAAAGTCAATCAATACCAAATATAGTGTCACTAAAGTATGACTATGACAATGAGGTATAGGATATTTTATTGGATTTCGTTTAGTAAAATACAAAAAGGTCAAAATTCAATATATTTTATTCAGTCTAGGCTGTTACAAGCACTTGTGAATGTCGAAAAGCTACGCCATCGATCGGTTCGCGAATCTACGGCGCGAGACCTTGTTCTGAGAAGAGCCGGCAAGAAAGTCAGCAAGGACTTCTTTTTCTCCCTGTATTATAATACTGTATACATACAGAGTTGTCAAATTGAAAAATGTCGAAAATATTGTCAAATGCAATATGAGATAACTCATGAAGTCACTTTCGTTGTGTTGTATTTTGTGTAATGTGTAGTATTTTCACATAACCCTAAACATTTTCAGTAAGAAGACCTAATAAACAATAATATTCGTCCTAGGGATTAGGATTAGGGATATTTCTTATTTTCCTGCGACAGACATACTAATATATATGGTTAATATATCTTTCTCATAGCTTCCAGTCCATAACTAAACTAAGGCATGGCGAGACAAACCTATCCACATGGAGTATACCTAACATGGGTAGTAAATTGAGTCCTATATTTTATCAAAAGTTTAGTGTAAATATTGCCATAATATTAACTAGTATCCAATAAGTTGTTAAGATTCACATTTTAAGTTCAGAATAGGATTAAACTTTCAAAGAACATTGTTCAGCGTCCATACATAGTAAGCCTAAGAATAACAATCATGAAATATTATTTTCTAGGTTCAAAATCGTAAGTAAATGACTGTAAAAACAAAGATTATTGACGGACACTTCTGAGAACTTCAATTATTAGGAAAACTAAAATATTTTTGAGGTTATGTTTAATATTCAATGAAACATGGTCAACCTATGAATTTAGTATAAACTCAGTATGAAATGAATTAATATTACACCTAATTCATTTTATTCGGTGCGATTTTAAAGAATAACTATTAGGAAAAACTTGGTTAGGTAGGAATCATGAATAAAATAAAAACTGTAGTTTTGCTTCTTATTTACTGACTATTTTTCACATAGTTGTATCATATTGTTTATTGTATTTATTTGTATATCACATGTAGGTATATTGTGTAAATATGTAGCGTGAATGTGTATCAGGTGTTCTTGAATAATTTGGCAGTATGATCCTCTCAGGATGTTGTGGCACAGGTTCACTAACACTTGGTAATAAGGGCTCTGCTCTTTGGTAACATCGATGGCATATTAGATAGCCGAAATAGTTAAAGGAAAAGGAAAAGGAAAAACAATCGCAAATAAACACACACAATAGGTAATCCGAAACGAGAATGCACTTTCCGGTTTATTAAACTACTCTTTGGAACCACAGATTACAATATATAGCTTGAAATGCACGAATGCCACAGATTACTACGAATGCAAACTGCATGCACCAGAACCAAAGAGTAACGAGTTTTATGTCGGCCCTTCACTTGACAACAGTTTGTCCTTGTCATGCTTAATAAGGAATGAAAAGGACAGACTGATGTCATGTTTTAAAATAGCAAATACGAATAGCCAAGTGAAGTGCCAGCATTAGGAAGAAAGAGAGTTTTGTTTGCAGCGCTGTCATAGATTATACACATAAAATGGTATTTATTGTCTCAGATTATTTTTAACTTTTTAATTTAGCTTACTTAACTGGACGGACACTTCCACTTCACAATCTAAATACTGATAATTATCGCAAAAAATATACTAAGAATTATCATAAATGCCAAATTGGTGTTGGTTCTTAGGCCAATTTTAACATTGTCCTTTGTTAGCTTATACTCGTAAAATTAAGGTTTATAGAGGTTAAGACTGAAAAGTACGAGTGTAAGAAAAAATATTTTTACTATATTTACTAGAAGTCAGTAAGATGAAAGAAACGGTAAGAAACGGTCAGTAGTTTGAAAGCTTTCCAATTCAAAGTACTCATTAATCAATGCATGCGTCGCGAAACACTGGAGCTACACAGTTTTTGAGTTTGATTTATAAAAATTACGTAAATAACAGAATACCGAAAATACACAAAAGAAGATTGACAACAGCAAATGAATGAGAGAACCTGCCTCGTGATTCATATTTTAGTTTTTGTAGTTTTTCCTTTGCAATATTGGTAATGTGATAAACCCACATTGGTGTTTTATTACTCCTCATTATACAACAGTTGCATAAATAAATATAATACAGTAAGCAGTAAATTACCCATCCCACCTGATGTTAAGTGTAAGTGGAGTCCAGTGGCTAAGATAGCTTTGATGGAGGCAAAAAAGGGTGCCGCTCCAATCACAGTCAACTTGTTATTTCGAATATAATCCTTTACCCCATGCGGGTTCCAAAGATTTTTTCATCTATAGAAACATAACACCACCAATAGTAGGTGGTGTTATAATATGTTAATTTACTGTGGTCTTCTGTAATATGCAGGGCACTTGTTCAGGCAGACTCTACCTTTCTTAAACCATTATCTGAACTTTGAAGCACTGGTACGGTTTCTTAAGTGTTATAGTGATTTTGCCCTCACTTATGTGATCAAACCTTGTTTATAAAATAATCCAATATTTCTAAATGGAATTATGTTCCCTCAGGTTCATTCATGAGACGCGGTAAAATGATTTGCTTAGACTTAGGTGCAATAGGGTCTCGGGTGGGGTTGCAAAAAAACAGTTCTTTTCTTTCGTCAAAAAAACGTGTTTTTTTCCTGGAGCATGTTTCTTTCACGAGTACAAAATTCAAAACTATTAAAGAAGTTTCAGCTAAAGATTCATACTTATGAGTTAATATCAAAGTTTTCTGCTCATTTTAAAATCTACTACACATTTAAAATTAAAAAAGACCTACAAGGCTTTTAACAATTGGCAACACTCACGACGTACGGGAAAATTCTCCAAATTCCTCATTCGGTTTATGTTTGTTGAAGAATGAAGTTTTTTTCGTTCTTTTTGGGTAGAGGAACTTGATGGCACAGTGGTTAGAGCTTTCGGTCTGCGATCGTAGAAGATGAGCAACTTATTAGCCGGTTATAGGAAGGGATTCAAAAAACTAATATTTGTGTCCTTTGTGCCTGAGATGGCACGTTAGGCCAATGGTACCGGTTGCATTTATAGTGTCAACCACCAATCCCCACTGGGCATGTGTGGTGGATCATAGCCCGTTCTCCATATTCTATCAATAAGCAAGGGCTGTACCCCAGCATTGAGAACATTAATAGATAGACGACACCATGCTACTCAACTGTACTCAATCTAACTTACAATTATACCTACAGGAGCTCGAGTTCCAAGAAAGAAAGTGCGGTCACGTTCCACTTAGAAACATTTACATATAAAAAATATTTTCTGCTCTAGAATAGAACTATTTTGTAATCATGGCTGAATCACATAGCCGAGGGAAATTCTGTGGAATATGCAAACGACCGCAGCGGTGCAGTTTTAAGAAGTCCTCATGACGATTTCGATGCATGCGAAGCGTCACGCGGCTCGCATAGCGATGAGTTCGTCGCTATTGCCTTGTTAGGTTCACAGGTGTTCTTAATGCGAATGACTCATTATGTCATAATACATTATGATACTCACTATATTCGCGACACATCTGGCCCGAGATACACTTACCTGAAAATTAAAAGGATCGATTATTTTCTCAGTCACGTGAAATATTTCTTTGGAATTTTATCCAATTTATTAATTTGTCCTGTTCGACATTATGTGTACTCCTACGCTGTTTTTAAAAAGTTTACATTCAGAAACATTCGATCTACTTCACAAAGTGTATAACGTATCTATTATATACATTCTCAGGTTTGTAGCAAGTAAATTATGTGACGAAAAAGTTTTCCGTAAAAGAGGATACCATTTCACATTTCAACTCAACTCAACTTTCAACTGTTGTGGGCGCTTAATATCAAAAGACATGTATGGCGAAGCATGACTTTTTTTTATTATTGACTTGTGAACGGCTCTTTCAGTTTGGGCAGCGTTTTACTAGAACTTTTTTAATATTTTGCGTTACTTTTACCCCTGTTGCGTTACCTTCGCGTTACCGGAGAACACGTAATAAGTAATCAAAACGTTACTTTAGCGAAATATTTTAATTAAAAGAATATATTTAAAAATCATTTATTAATTGCCAAATGAAAATATTAAGTGATTTCTTGTATGATCTTGTCAAATCGTGGCGATACATTTTACTCCAAAATGTTACTTTTTATACAGTCCTGTGTTACTTTTGCTTATCGGGTCCTAGCAACACTGAGTTTGGGTGATAACTTTTTGTTATGTTCGTCATTTTCAGAACGACATTTTATATAAGGAAAATATTTGGAAATTAGCCTAAACTAGAACTGTAAAATCGGATATTGGGCAATCATTTTCGAATTGTAATCTCCACATTTCATTGGCAAATAAGACCTGTGCAAAACCGGAAAAGTTTACTAGCATTAATATAAAATCTGTGAGTGACATTTAGTAGGTAATACGTTATTAACTAATAAAATTGAACTATTATGTTTTCTGTGCTAATAACTAATTTGTAAGCCATGATCTAACATTATAGGTATGTGCCCGACGAATCTTATCAATCAAAGCGACGTTTTCATAGTCTTACATTTGTAACAAAGTAAACTGTGGTTTATGGGCTCGCCTAACCGTAAAGTTGACTAATAGCACATGAATCAGTGTGAACGCTCGCCGGCGTATCTTCACTGTTTTGTGAAAACTGATATTGTCATAATGATTTGTGTTCGCGCCATAAGGTAAACTGGAACTTTCCTCAATAAAGTATACAATTTCCTGCATTTCCTGAATAGGCTGTTTGACAAACATTCATACGTTATTTATGAGTGTTAAGTGACTTCATTAAAAGTGGACATTTATAATACCGTTGCATATATCAGTAAAAAAACGAAAATAAAAATTCTGATTCAAATATGTCGCGGAAACGTTTCTCTAACAAACATGGCGTGTAACAGGCAGGTGACATCACACGGCTCTCATTAAAACGTCAAAAAGTACAATGTATATCACTTCGATAGCATTTTTAGATTTAGTTTTCGGTCACGTGACAATAGATCAGAAAATACTTTTCTATTTCATGATTTTTAGTGATCCTGTCAACCCCTTTTTTCTGTCAGATTTGTGAAATCGCTGCCAATATTCATGTTAAATATACATATTGCCAATAATTGGTACTTTATTTTTAAACTGTATGAGAATTCATACACTAACTATTGAAGTATTCTCAATATTTTAATCTGTTACTTTGGAAAGAGCGAATCAACCCCAACAAGTATTGTATTACTTTCTGGGGTGACTCAAATTTTTGTTAAATTGATGTTGAGAAATTCAAGCTATGATTGATTTATTCAAATTGAATTATTAATAAAACTAAAAAAAATAATTTATATTAAGAATAAAATCAACATAGGTAAGTGCTCAATGTTAATAGTCGTATGGTTACCTTATTGATAACCAAGCGCAGTGCCGTATTTGGCCGAGTCCTAAACATTATATTTTTTATAAGCAGATTGTATTTTATCGAAGAGAATTTTCATAGTTTATTCGTCTCAGCATAAAAATAGTATCACAAAGAGATTAATAAAGCATTGATTTGAAAATTTATAAAAATCTTTCACTTCCTTGGAAGATTTTCATTAATTTATTTAGATTACCTCCTTAAATATTATCTATAATCTTTATTTTCTTTATAAAATACAATTATTTACATACTATTAGGATTAAGGCCGCGTCGTTTCATCCATAGTTAAATTTGAATTCGTTAATGTCACGTCAAATATATAGTAAATGTGTAAATTTTCGACAAATAGTTATTTACAATTTTTATGCATGCAACTGCTCGATGTTTAAATCTAAAGCTAATATTACTAGAATAAATTCCACGCGGACCGGCAGCATACGGGACGGACGGTTCTTGTCTGATGTCTGGTCGGCGTGGAATTTTTTCTAGTAATATTTTCTTTAGATTTAAATAGTATTTTTTTTCTCTAATATTTTAATATGAGATTTTAACTCAAGTTAAATTAACCTATAGAAGAAACAAAGTGGGCTTAATCAAGACTTGAGGCTTTAAAAGGTTTAATTTATTGCAATAATAAAAGGCTACACACTTGTAGAATTCCGATTTCCGTTTGGCCGGATGGGCGGTTCATAGTAAGAGCAGTAGGTAATTATCTACGAAGTATTTGTAATACAGGGCCTATTATTCTGTTAGTAATAACAGGTAAAAAAAAATTGATACACTATATTTTAGCGATCTAATCCGACACTGAACAAACGTGTAGTGACTATAACTGTTGATAGGAGTTGACCAAGAATAATTGAGCATAAATGTGTGCCAAGGAAAAGGTTTACATAGTGTAAATCCTCTTATTTGCTATTACATATACATATATGATATCACCCACTGGCACGCCTTTAGGTGAGCTTATAAACACAAACGATAATATCTTTATTTTGCTAAGTTAAACGCTTACCTACGCGTTGTGTAGTAGCTTGCTTATCCAAAATCTAGTTAAATTTTTAACTCCTTATATTGTGTAAAAAACTTAGGGCATAAACAAGTACTGGAAGCAGAAAAAGAAACGTTAAATGTGCTAACAGCTCATGTCCCTAATGAAGTTCGCTAGTTCATTTCAAAGGTGGTATAATATTTTAGTTTCGGAAAATATTGTATCAGATGATCTATTAACCTTTCACTATTGTAGATACTAAACAAAATGTATACTAAACAAAACTGCATAGCAGGCCACTCAGAAAGTTATGCGAAAAAAAGTTTTTATGTATAAGACACCGGTCACTTGTAATTATTTTGAAAACTTCGATTATTTAAAAGTAAATATATACCTCTGTTCGATTTTCGAATTTTCACCCGCATTTTTTCGAGAGCCAATTAAATTTTTCTTATCTCATTAAAAAATGGATCTGCATCGAGAAAATTTTCATGCTATGATTTTTTACGATTTTAAATGTGGCTTAAAACCTGATGAGCCATTTGATAGGTTTCGAACTGCTTTTAAGGATGAAGGACCTTCAAAATCAACCATTTACCGCTGGTGCAGCGAGTTCAAACGCGGTCGTCTTACTTTGGGGGATGAACAAAGGAGTGGTCGCCCTCGATGGCTGTCACCGAAGAAAGTGTGCTGGCAGGAAAAATTTAATTCAAGAAAACAGACGAATTACTTATGAAGAGATTCAGCATACTCTGCAGATTGTTTTAGAAATTGTTTCTCAAGATTTTGCACGAGCACCTTAGCGTAGGGAGAATAGTTTCTCGCTGGGTGCCGCACAACCTTACCGAAGCTCAGAAGCCCGTGTGGATTGGTGCAGTGATATGATACAAAAAATTGATGCAGGCTCGTCACGACGCGTTTATGATATTGTGACAGGTGACGAATCCTGGATTTATTAATACGATCCATAAACAAAGCGACAGTCGATAGTTTGGCTGTTTCAAATGAACCAACGCCTACGAAAGTGAAGCGGTCGAGGAGCGCACCGCAAATTTTTATCTCTAGTTTCTTCACTTTGACGGAGTACCTAATTTGAAATCCATTTCGAGACCAAAGCAGCTTCAACGCCGAATGGTATAGCACAAAATGTCTGCCAGAAGTTTTTTCTGCAATGAGCAACAAGCGCGCGACTTCCTGGACTCCACACCAGTCAGTCTTATGACACCCTTCTAACAGTCCTGATTTGGCATCCGTCTGACTTCTTTTTATTTCCTAAAATAAAAAATCAGCTCAATGGGATACAGTTTTCATCACCGGAAGAAGCGCTAGCAGCGTTTGAGAAGCCGTGGAAGAGGTGTCTGCGGAGGACTGGGAAAATTGGTTCAGACGCATGGAACTTTTTATAGAGGCTGGTACCTAGAACTTTTTGTAGATTTCTTTGAAGAGATTTAATAAAAATATTTTTTTCATAGAAGTTAGTTATTTAGTTTCTCAAAACTTTCTGAGGTTCCCACGTATACCTCCTTATTAATAAACGAAGTATATGCTTAGTTACTCCATGCTTCGTCTCTGTTCATCGAATTACAAATGGCATTTGAGTGATATGAATAAAACACAAGTTTAAGTTTATCCCTCTTTTATTAAATAAGGGGACTAAGATGTACAGTAGAGGAAATTTGATAGTTGCACTAGTAATAGAAAGATTGGTAGGTAACTGAGTTATTTCTATGTAACTATGTAAAGAGGATTGAGGGTGTTGTGTAATGAGTTAAATTATTGTGGCGAATAATTTGTAGTAACAGTCCGTCGTTACGATTTTAATGATAAGAAACGAGTAAATCTGGCCGCAGGCTGTAGGTACTGTAATTTAACATTTGTCTACAAAAACATGTACTTACGCTCTTTAAAAAATTAAGAATCAGTCAAGTTATGTTTTTTTTAAGAAAAAGTAGTAAGAACGTGAAGCTCCTCCGTAGTATGTTATTATTTTATTTGGTACTTTTAATTGATATCGAAGTAGGGAGATACAAAACACCAGTTTTTTTTCTATTAATGGTAAAAAAAAAACGTTGAAAAAAATACCATAACAAAATCGTGTTTTTTTTCCGAGTATAGAAAAATCCTCAAATTCTTGTGGTTCGATCATGTTTGTTTGAAGTATGAACGCAGTTAACAAAAGGCATTTGAAGAATGTAATTTATTAAGCAATATGTGTGAAATGAGATATTTTTTCGAAATCAGTTTTCTTGTAAAAAAGTTTTTGTTCATTTTACATTACTTAGGGATAATCATTTAACAGTTTGCGAAATTTCTTGCGACAAACATTAACCTATTAATTTTATCGTCATTTGGTAATACATATGTGCAGCGTTTTAAAAGTTGTTCTTAAATACAAGTAGGTAGTTATATTTTTTAGCAACTAGGACAGTGTTATTAAGTACAGGTTGTGCTGTGTGTTGCAAATCTGTATATGGTAACAACTTTTTGTTAATGCGTATATTATTATATGTAATAAATACCGCAACTTAGATATATATCTATATGAATGTCAATAGGTGATTGTAGCATAAGGTTAAGGTGACACTGAGGAGCACGATGGCGCAGGCGATTATCGCATCCGGCCTGCGATCGTGAAAGTTAAGTAACTTTGGCATTACTCGGTGACCAAAATTTCCCAACAACGTATTACCTCGAGTTCCTCCGTGCTTCAGAAGGCACGTAAAGCCGTTGGTTCCACACGCATCTGCAGTATTTAATACCCTCACTGGACCCGCGTGGTGGGTTACGATCCTATCTCCCTATTCCAACCCTAGGGAAGGCCTGCAGTATGGACATTAATCGGCTGATGATGATGAAGGTGATACTACAAAGAGACCTACATAGTGGTGGTGTTCAATAAAGTGTTTTGTATTGTATTGTATTGTATAGTGAAAAGAGGTTTAAGATATTATCAACTATCGGTGCTCGTGTCAAGTGATAAGTAGGTGACATTAATAGCTTAAACCTTGTCTCTATGTATGGTACTAAGCCAGGCTTTTTGTTGTTAATCCTTTGCCTTAATCAAAGGAGGACAAACTAGGCCCACTTGCACCAAATTTCTTAATTTAAACTAAGGCTAAATCGTGTTTACCACATCATTGCATTTTTGTCCATTGTTTAAAGTCAAATCGAGATGGAATGAGTCTTGGGCCCGTATTACAGAATTTATTTATTTATTTATTAACATCAACAAGATTAACACCAACTCATTATAAAGCAACTTACAAACAATGTGGAAGCGAACTAAGTGCAATCTTAATTATAGATGTTACACAATAGCACTGATAAGCAAAAATATCGCATAACAAAATCACACTATTTAAAAATCTTATATTGATGTGAAATAGTTAGTAGTAAAATATAAAAAAAAATATACTAAAATTAAAAACATTTCATTAAAATTATATCATTCTTCGGTAAAATGTCACAAAATATTGTAAATTAATGGAAATTGATGTTATAATAATCAAAATTAAACATAATAAACATTTACATTTAAAATGACAACTAAGTGTTGATATTTCCTTGAATACAGTTAGAAAGGGTTGTCGCTATGTGCTATATATAGCGACATCCCTTTCTATCTATGCTCAAGACTAGATTCATTACTGAGAATCGCTCTATAATACGGGCCTTAGACATGATTAGCTTTTATCTATACTAATATTATAAAGAGGAAAGATTTGATTGTTTGTTTGAATAGGTTCCCAAACCTTATATCGCGTACGCTGCGGAAGTCATAGACAGTAGAGAAAAGTGATGTACTAAAGTTTTATAGAGGACATCAACATCGAAAAAAAAAGTTCACGATTCGATATGTCTGACTATTACAGTAATGCCACAACAAAAAGACCCTGTGGATACACCTACGTTAATTTGAGGAAAAAGGTTATACTGAGCCGAAATTACAAGAAACAAATACTTTTTTATAGAACTTTTAAAGGGGAACAATTCCGTCACACATTATGTTTGTGTAACTTTATCCGTTTATCCAGTGCACGCAACGGAAGCTCACCAATGAAATATTTTTACTCGTTTTTGCAACATCTTTCATTGATCCTCCGCTCCTACTGGTTCCAGAGTGATGTTGCTTAGCCTAAAGCCTTTCTCGATAAATGCACTATCCAACACAAAGTAATTTTTCAAATCAGACTAGTATTTTCTGAGATTAGCGCGTTCTACAAAAAAAAACAATCAAACTCTCCAGTTCTATGATATTTGTAATTATATCTAATGTTCACGGAAGGTTTATAATTATATGAAGAAAGTTATAATACAAGCCTGAGCACAAAAACTATAGTCAGCACTTCAGGTCTACACCGAAGCGAAGCGAGGACGGGCCACTAGTTTTGTATAAAGTAATTTGAATTAAGAACTTTGGTGAAATGGGCCTCTGTTTTTATAGGAACTTGATGCATTGAATGCACAACTAACTATGCTTTAGTCAGAGGATAAACAAATGAAATATCTTTGATAGTTAACTATTACATCGCAACAATCAAAATGACATATCTTGAATCTGCTGTTACTGATGGCCATACAAAATATCTCTTTCCTCTGGCAATTTATTTTCGCCTTGGTATTTAGGTCACACATACGCACACACGCGCAAACACTACGTGTTGTTTTGTTGTGAAAACAATACGAAGAAGTCGCATAATAAATTACTTATGTAATGAAAAACATATTTTTCAATGAACTATTAATTTATGGAAAATCAATGAATGAATTTAGTTTGGTTTTAAATACTTATATCTATAATTTTTATTATTTTTAAAGCATGTAACTGCTTGATGTTTAAATCTAAAGAAAATATAACTAGAAAAAATTCCACGCGGACCAGGCAGCAGACGGGACTCGAACCCGCACCCTTCGCAATCCGGGCGAATGCACTGACCAATTATGCTACCGCGGCCCTCACGGACCGCGTCGAAATTCCTTCTAGCTATTCTTAAGCTGCAAGGCAGCGCCATCTCTTCGCATTATAGGTAAACCCACAATGTCAAATGAATACTTTTACAAGTATTAAACATTTGAAAGAAGAAATAGCAATTATAGTTATAATTTTTATTATTTTTAAAGCATGTAACTGCTTGATGTTTAAATCTAAAGAAAATATAACTAGAAAAAATTCCACGCGGACCAGGCAGCAGACGGGACTCGAACCCGCACCCTTCGCAATCCGGGCGAATGCACTGACCAATTATGCTACCGCGGCCCTCACGGACCGCGTCGAAATTCCTTCTAGCTATTCTTAAGCTGCAAGGCAGCGCCATCCCTTCGCATTATAGGTAAACCCACAATGTCAAATGAATACTTTTACAAGTATTAAACATTTGAAAGAAGAAATAGCAATTATAGTTATAATTTTTATTATTTTTAAAGCATGTAACTGCTTGATGTTTAAATCTAAAGAAAATATAACTAGAAAAAATTCCACGCGGACCAGGCAGCAGACGGGACTCGAACCCGCACCCTTCGCAATCCGGGCGAATGCACTGACCAATTATGCTACCGCGGCCCTCACGGACCGCGTCGAAATTCCTTCTAGCTATTCTTAAGCTGCAAGGCAGCGCCATCTCTTCGCATTATAGGTAAACCCACAATTTCGACGCGGTCCGTGAGGGCCGCGGTAGCATAATTGGTCAGTGCATTCGCCCGGATTGCGAAGGGTGCGGGTTCGAGTCCCGTCTGCTGCCTGGTCCGCGTGGAATTTTTTCTAGTTATATTTTCTTCAGATTTAAACATCAAGCAGTTACATGCTTTAAAAATAATAAAAATTATAACTATAATTGCTATTTCTTCTTTCAAATGTTTAATACTTGTAAAAGTATTCATTTGACATTGTGGGTTTACCTATAATGCGAAGAGATGGCGCTGCCTTGCAGCTTAAGAATAGCTAGAAGGAATTTCGACGCGGTCCGTGAGGGCCGCGGTAGCATAATTGGTCAGTGCATTCGCCCGGATTGCGAAGGGTGCGGGTTCGAGTCCCGTCTGCTGCCTGGTCCGCGTGGAATTTTTTCTAGTTATATTTTCTTTATACTTATATCTACTTAATTACTGATTTAATGAATAAAGGCGCAACGTATGTAGTAGTGTTTTGTTCAGTTCAATGCAATTTAAAATGCCTTTTGGATGATGGGAAAAAGGTGGCACATTTCATTTCTTCGATTATTACCTAATTTAAACCGCGGTAGCGTAATGGTCAGTGCATTCGCTCGGATAGCGAAGGGTGCGGGTTCGAGTCCCGTCTGCTGCCTGGTCCGCGTGGATTGTTTTTCTAGTAAACTTTTTACTACTACAAAATTTTGATTTACACATCAGTTAAATGCTTAAAAAATAAACAACATACTTTTATATAAGTACTTAAAAACCCGGTCAAGTGTAAGTGGGAGTCGCGCACGAAGGGTTCTGTGCAGCAAACAGCGAAATGAAAAATCATGTGTTTGTTTTCGTCACAACGTACAAACATTAAGAATTGGTGTTTTTAGTATTTGTTGTTTAAATCCTTAAATAATTTTGATTTTGAGATAGACCTCGTAACAAAAATAGTCTAAAAATGACAACTTGGACGGCCACTCATTTCTTTGTTATTGGAAATAAAAAATAATGAAAATTTTACATAGGTATTTATATCCAACTCAACGAGCTCTAGACAATGATGTGTTGTTACATGCTGGTGTTCATATATGGGACACTACATCGGGACAATACATCTATGTGATTAATATGTGTGTACGTGCAAACATTACTATTTATAATATGATGAAAACGCCTACACCTAGGTTACAGCTTTAACTTTGTTTAAACACAATTGCCTAGAACAAACTGAGTGGCGCTAAGTAAAGATGAGATTATTATTTGTAATTCTTGTGTTCTTTTAACTGCAGATTTATTTTCACTATATATGTACTGTTACCTAAAAATTATGATTATGTTAATAGAATACAATTCACCATTGCATCATAAAATTCACCATTGGAAATATTTACTTACAGCAGAAATATTGATAATAATGGAATTCTAAAAATAGCAGAGGTCATTGGCCTCTTAAGTCGACAATAATTTAACTTTGCCTGTTTTTGTACTGATTTCACAGTTTTCACCTCGGTAATTCTTAGGTCCTATAATTATATTATACTGGCAAAATCTTTCATGTTTACTTTTTTCTTGATTTAAAAAAAACCTATGTATTTATCTTATTTCGGCAATTGCCACGCGCATATAGCAGGACATGATACGACACTAATGAGCAGGCATGGAAATTGAATCAAGAATAATTATGATAGACTATCCGTCGTTGAGCCACAGTGTGGTATAAAAAATTTGGAGTGTAGATACACCCGTGGCTAGTCAATGACGCAACGATCTCTACAATCTTAGCTTCCGTCCGACATTTGCAAGATGTTAAATTACAAAATGGCCTAGTTGCCGGCTTCAAAAATCATGAATGAACACTTAAGTAGTTTGACTAAATAATGTACGCGTATAGTACTGTCAGCGAAGACTAGATATTTAGCTGAGCTACTTAAATGTCAGTGGTAGTTTTCTTTTAAACAAACAGCATATCTGGATTTATGCTGACAACAATTTATAACCAGAAAATAACAAATGCATTTTCACCACCTGCGTTTCGTTTAAAAAGGTCGAAACAAACAATTTATTTTCTTTAAATATGCGTAATTGTACTTAGGGCCTTCTAATAACAAGTAAACATTAATATGGATCAATAAATAAATAAATTTTACCTTTGTTCCAATGCAGAAGATCATCTTATGGGATGCATCGATGAGATCTAACGTCATATGGCTTTTATTAAATCTGCCATGGAGAGATGAAAAAGACATGAAAGTAACATAACGATAGCCATGAAGACCCGGCTCGTGAGAACACTTGTTTCTGTTCCTCGGACACGTGTCTACGTGGTGAAGCCTCCATCGGGCGTCTCGTTGTTTAGGGTAGCGTTGAAGGCCCCGAGCACGCGGTAGATCGTCAACAAGATGGACTGACCAAATTAATGCCATAATAAATGATCCTCTATACGTGTGCAAAAGGAAAGCAGCCGTGTGGGAAGAATGGTGTCGCTTTGTGCGGTTGGTCACCGCTAGGGCTGCCATCTCTAAAATATGGTAACCAGGATAAGACGCGTGATAACCCCGGATTTTGGAGCCCAGAACCCGGACAGACCAATAAAAAAACAGTTAAAAATGTCACAAATCAACTTTTTTATGTTGATCTAGGTAAAGGAGCTAGCGGTCTAACTCATAATAAGTGGTCTCTGCTGCCCATGGACACTTGCAGCAACAAGGGCCACTCATGCGTTGCCGTAAATTTTTAAACCCGGACTACAAATAAAACCCCGCCCGGACGCTCCCCGGACAAATCCGGGGAAACCCGGACGGATGGCAGCCCCAGTCACCGCCATTGAATCCGCCGATGACGCTGAAGTAACGGCCACGACCACTCTGCCAAGAGTGTAACGACAAAGAAGAAGGGGATCATCTACCATATCAATTACTGATTATCAAGATAAAATTAGAATAGTCGTTTGAATTTCGGAATCACCGTTAAAATCCAACAGAAAATCTTTCGATTTCTTGAAGTTAAGAAATATGTACTTTGATAAACTAATAAGGAAATCTTTAGTCTAATCTTGAGTAAATAATAAGTTTGTTTCCTTGGTAAGCACATTTAAGCGGAAGTCTACCAAATTGTTTTGCAATGGTTATTAATAACCTTATGGTGGGTCAGAAATAAAATTGGGCGATAGTACTTCAAGAATACCAGTACCTCTAATATGTAGTTTCTCAACAAGTTGAAATATAATTTATTCGATATAAATGTTGATAATAGATAGGTTTCAATCTACTATATGTGGTATCAACCTGTCATTATTTTTTCAGGGCAATCTATGAACGAAATTATGAAGCATCTTTGAGACGATGAAGCTACGGTAGTAAATGAATATTACACCTAAATTATAGCTTAAGCTCTTGGAGGAACTAAAGTATCTAATAGCTTTGATGCCGTGCCAACCTGTGGAATGTATTTTAAATGGTTAGCAAGTTAATGCTATTTTATATTCATTCAACTGAGCTAAAAACGCAACCTTGCCGACAATTAAGCGATACGTAAATTATATTATAAAAACAATCTACGGTACCATCAGCGTGACTTTTGGGCATGGGCCAAAGTAATTTCATTGACCTAAAAACTGCGTTACACTTTTGTTTTTCTTTGCGTTCAAGAAGCATGGTGGCTGTTAATAAAGAATATGTAGTAATTTAAAGTGTTATCATGTAAAGCAAAATATCCCTTGTTGTTTTTTTTATTGCCTTCCAAGGAAGACGAGTACACGGGCCATCTGATGTTCAGTGGTCACCGTCGTCCATGGATATCAGCAATGGCAATGACACGGCTAGCCATGCCGCTGCCTTTACCATGCAACTAACGGCGCGGGGACAACACCCAGGTAGGTACGTATCTGTACCTACCTGGTATAGCGTGTCGTGTGTTGACCGGGTCTTCGCACTGTTATCCTACGGGTGCGGTGTCTGCCTAATACTTAGCTAGTGTGCAAGTTTACTAGCTGTGTAGTGAGTAGTGGTGGTGTTTGTGTCCTGTGTGGTTGGTCTCGCAGGCGCGTTGGCGCTGGTGATTTCGTTGTCGAGGTATTCTTCGACGTGTATAGTAAGCACTTGAAAAGATCGGCGGTTATACCGCATCATCCCCTTCTCAGTAAATGATCGCTTCAGATGAAGCTTGTAAGGCCCTTCCGGCCATAAGCATGAACTTCGAGTGTGTTTTAGTCAGTAAGAGTCTGACGTAAGATAGATACTCGTAAGATAAGAAGTGATTTCACACTTGCTCCCCCGCCTGGGAGAAAACAAAAATTAATCTCGTTATTAAAAAAATCGAATTGATTTTGAGTTTTAGACGCAGTTTCTTGTTTGATTGATATTAATTGGTTTTTCTAATTTCCGATTTAGAAAATAAAGACTCCTGTTCAAATATAGTGAGGAAACTACAGGCAACTACGAAACCCTACACTGCGCGTGGCACGACGCGCTTTTGACCGTTTTTTTATTCCTCCAATACATTCCAATGAAGCTTACAACTAGATTATCTTCGCCAAACTGTATATTTGTTAAGCTATACATTACGCACAACAACGACTCACTCGATAATCAAAATTAGCAGGAAATTTTAATTATTAATTTGTAAGGTACAACAACTACAGAAAAAAAAATATACATTCACATAATATCTTGAATTAGGTTTCACTATAAAATTGAATGCTAGTAAATGTTGTACACAACGGGGTTGATTCTGGCATGATTCTCTAAACTAAATTTAACATCAACCTTTTCATTCTGTATAGAGAATGACAAGAATATAAATTTGTCAAATTTAACTTTATGTGAAGAGAATTATGCCAAAAACGACACCAGTGTTTAACTAAAATTAGGACTTAGAATTTTAAACTTAAATTTATTATATGTTTTGAAATTATGGAAAAAAAAACCATTTAAACTAAATTACAATCAGAAAAAAATAGGGGATCAAATTAAACTTTTTAGGAATTGTTTTATAACTTTAAAAAATTACCTTCAACTTTGAGAAAACACATCGAAATCCTTCACTTTATCATTATTACTATACTATTATATATTAACAGTCAACATGTTAAACAAATCTAAAATAGTTCGAGAACCATGTTGTGTTTTCCTTAAAGTTATCTATATTATAAAAATAGGTTATTAGGGTAGGTTTACAACTTTCTTTGGCGCCATATCAGCAGTTACAATTGGTTTATTGAAGCGACTCTGGGTCGACCTCGGTGTTTATTAATAGGTGTCAGCAGCAGCCCTATTGAACTCGAACACTTCATTGGACCACACGCGCGAACAGAAGTGAAAAGTCAACGCGGTAATTGGCTGTCAACGGGTAATTGTAACCAAGGATGTGTCCGTCACGCGTCGTCACGGCTCTGAGAATGGTACCAGTTCGTTCGCACTATACCACGACTATGGATGGAGTAAGTTGAAAGTTAGAAGGAATATCGTAACAATTTAATTTTCAACAACAATTTAAGCTTAAAGACAAAGGGTTCCGTTTTACCCTACCCACCTAAATACGACATGTTTTTATTTTACGACGTCCACGCGAATGAAGTCGCGGGTACGGCTAGTTTATAATATTAGTAGAAAAGTAGGATATGGGTTAGGGGTACCATCTGTCCAGATAAGTCCGGACATGTCCGGACTTTTTGACTATAGTCCGGACTTTATCCAGATCTTTAAATTGTCCGGATTTTTTAAATAACATTGAATATAATTAATAAAAGTACATATTGATTTAAATACCATACCATTGTAACTGTAGTCTGTAGACCGGACTTTTTTCGAAATGTCAGGATTTAAATTATATGGTAACCCTATATGGGTTGAGTCGTACTTTTGAACAAATTGTAAAAAGATGGTAGATGTGTTAAATGTTTCCATATTTGGTTAAGGCACAGGCTAAGGACACACTACAATTCTTTGTGGTGATATGTTGCCAAAATTTTAATGTCAATCGCGAATATATTTAATATTCTTTCTAACTGCATTGAAATATACCTATGTGTGTGCATGTGCAATATGGCCAACTGCAATAATAAGTATGGTCACTAGAATTAGTCTGCTAGCTTGGCTTAAGCTCTAAGCGAGGCTGTTTGCAATGTGTCTTAGTTATAGAAAATCTTAGTTAAGAAATCTATTAAATATCATTCATAAAAAAGTGTAAAATTAAAATAATATTATATCGCTAATTTAAAACCGTGGTTTACTGGACATGTTTCTTACACAAACCAATTACGCAAACCGCTATGTATACAATACGTCATCACTGCCCTAGCAATATACATTGCGTTTAGTTGAGTGCACGTTTGATTGAAGTAACCAAGAGATCTCCATAATAATTAAGTATGCACAAACATTTATTTATTTATTCATTTGGTACACAAAACGGATTGCATCGTTACGTAGACTGTTATAGAAAAGTTAAATCTAGATTACAATCTAATAATTTGTGTATACGGTTTTCTATACAGACGTAAATGGCAGAAAATAAAGTGAGCTCTTGAATACATTCGCACATGATGCTTTAAACACAGGGTCATAAATCTTAAATATAAGAAAGACGCAATATAGTAAATTAAAGTTGAAGCGAAAAAAGTTATAGATTTGATCTTGTTTTAAAAAGATAAAAAGTTTTAGTTCCAAATACCTATGTCTATATCATGTTTAGATGCCAAATAATCAAATAGTCGACACATTCTAAAGATAGGATTGATGTTTGAAGTGTTATTTCTATGTACTCGAATAGCAAATGTTATTTTCTAGGAATGCGCAGTCTATTTAGAGTATTTAAGTTAATCTTACTGGATGCGGAAAGTTAAGTGTCGAAATCCCTTGAGGAGATGATGATGACTAAAGTTGATCCTACCAAAGACAAGACGAATCCATCGCCGAGTTTATCAACTTGTGCAGGCAAAGCTAATCGTACTGTCTACGTCGGCCTTCAAGGATTGGATTCTAAAATAATCCCTCCTTCTAAGGGTCCCGGATCTCAATCGACAAAAACGGAACCCCTATTGGATCACTCGGTTGTCTGACTGTCTGTCTGCCATATTCGATTTGCTCGGAATCTACTGGACCGATCAAGTTGAAATTTGGTTGGTTGGTTAATTTGGAAATACTGCGGCAAAAAATATGAAAAATGTGGAATGTAGCTCTTTGCTTGTTGATTAGGAAAACCTATAATAAGTTTATAGTATAATGGTTCGGAACCCCAACTAGCGAGTCCAAATCGCACTTGGTCGGTTTTTTATATCGATCTATGTCAGTATGATTCAATCTATGTCAGTATGACGATACCCGCAGGTACCTTTTCTGCACGGCTTCTAAATTTTTTGAAGTGCACAAAATAATGAGGTAAACATGTCACGCAATATTCAAGGATAGATCGACAGATGTTGCAATAAAGCGTGTTTAGTTTACTTTGAACATACTTGAAATCTTTAGATGACCTGAGAACAAATACATTATATTCATCTGTGTCTGTATTTAAAATGCTCAATAAAAAGTGAGTAAAATTAAATGGTAATTGATTTTGATAAGGAGAAGGAGATCTCGGAGAAAAATATTGGCTATTTGTAGCAAAAATAAATATTTAACTAATACAAATTCTATCCCCTAAATCTGATTTGCTTCAGGGGATGATATTTTGTATGTAAAACAAATTATGGTAACCACAGAAATATTGTGTAGAAACGCATTAGGTAAAATATTTGCCGTTTTATAAAAAAATCTAATATCTGAGATACCTGACGAGGTTAAATCCGAGAAACAACTTCAACTTTTAACGTCGCAATCGTAGATTTTTTTAAACTTAGAAATGCAGGTTAGAGACGCTTCTAAAACCGAAATAACCACTCCACTGTTCGAAAACGCCAGACGCAATAAATTGTGACGTCACCTTAAGAAATTCCTAACGGCCGTCGTCAATACAGTATCGTAATATAACTACAAGACCTTTTCAAAAATAGTGTTTGTAAAAAGCGACGTACATCCATAACTATAAAGAACTACTAAGTAAAAACTTCATAGTTATTGATTGGAAAGCATTTGGCATGTATAGCCACAGGTACAGAGTTGTCAAAAGTCTCAGATTGAAGCAAAAGCAGTCGTTGCCAGCAGCCAGCCGTCAATGATGCATGAAATTTATTCAAAAGAATTAGATTAAGGTTACTCATGCGAATTCAAATAATTTATTGTTTAATTTGAAAAATATTTTTTTTATTTAGTTATTTATCCGTAAGATTAGGTATAACTCGCTGATATGCCTTTAAAAACTGTCTATTATGTAACTATTTAATCACGCTGAGTCATCGTAGCATAAATGATTATAGAGTATGAACGTTTCTGTGAATCATCAGATATAATCTACTAATAGAGTTCATGATCTTTTATCTCATTGTAAAATACAAAGTTTAAATAACAATAATAAAAATAAATTATGTAGGAAGGTAAACAGATTTGCTACGCCTCAAATAACGTTTAAAGTAAGAATTGAAAGATATTAATAGTAGGGAGCCCAAGCGGGGATTTTGGGATTTACTCGAGCGCGGCAGATTAACATAAGGGTTATTTGATTTTTTTTTATTTTGAAGGACGAATTTTACTAACCACGGAAATAACTTAATCTGCCGATTTGCACAAGCCGAAGTAGCTAAAATCATTAAAAGACGACCAATCATTATTAGTGGTGCATGCAGTCGCTGAAAACTATGTGTAATTTTTAAGCTAATGAGGATGTTGTCATTACACCTGATATTCTAGAGGATACTCGAGCTTCAGGTATGTTTTTTTTTCAATACTTCAATAATATCATGAAATAAAATTTAAGTATCATAACCATTGTTAGTTACAGATACTCAAATCATTGATGAAAACGACCAAGTCGAACCGTAGTTCGAATATGAAGATGATTCCACTGACGATGAAGATTAAAAATATATATTGAAGAAGATGTACAATTTTTTATGCAATACAGGATATAATTTTACCTGTGTACACGCATATTTTATATGGTATTTATTACATTTTATAATATAATAAAATATATGCTTTAAAATTTTTTTTCAAACCGCCATATTAATGCAAATCCTCCACTTCGTCAGATTATTGGTTAGTCAGTACGTTAAGGGCATCAAGATGAAGCATCTTTATAATAATCTGACGCGCTCGAGTATTTCACTCTCACGATTATTTTTTGCAATTTCTAAAAAAAGACATTATTTATGGTCGCGTCCAAATCGTCAGTCGTTGGAGTAGGAGCTACTTGAGGGTTCACGTAACATCCCTTATCAACGGCTGACGCGCTCACCATGCAAAAACCGCCAAATTAATACTTTTCTGTTAGCATAGACACGCGTGGCGATTACACTATTGATATCTGATGCGCTCGAGTTTGTCTACGTGACTGTTTTTTACATTTTTGAAAACCTGAACACGCTCACTCCACCAGTGAAAAAGTAAATATTATATAAACTTTTTTCTTTTTAGCATCTAACTTGCACTTTCCAATAGTTGCCAACGACGATCGAGTAAATCCCTATTTAGTAGGGGTACTATAAGATATTTGTAACCAGTGTTGCCAACTCTACGTCTTTTTACGTAGATCTACGTATTTAAGGCCTTTTCTGCAAACCTACTAACTTCAGTCCCAGAATCTACGTATTTTCTTTTAATTTGTACCAATTTTAAAATTACACAACTTACTAGAATAAAAAAGCAAATTTTCCGTTACTTTACTTATAAAATATGTGTACTAATGTTTTTTCTTATAATTTTTGGTATGAGGAACCTAAATACATTTTACTTCATAAAATTAGAAGACGACTGTAGTAATTTAATTTAAAAAAATGTTTTTTAGTCTTTACCTTTTAAACACAGAAATCGCTGTCCATCATGATTGTGACGTCACAAAAATTGGAAACCATTGAACATCATTGTCGTGTTACTGTGGTTTCTTTCGTCGGACTAAAATATATCTTAAAACTTATATCTTGTAGAAAAGTTTCCGTTTAATGGTTTTGTTGACTAAATTAATGCTGGAGGCAGGATTTGTGAAAGCAGAAACGACAAAACTCTTTGACTTAGTATTAGTAGGTATATACATTCATAATCTTAAAAATTGTATTTTTAAACTAAATATTATTCAATGAGTACTTACATCGAAGTGATCTTTGCAAAAAAATGACTTTCAGCTATAAAGTTACAGGATTTTGCAAGTTTTAAACTTGAGTTCATGTGTAGGTATGTTTATTTCTCTCGGCAATTTAAACCACAACTTTTCTGGAGTGTGTTTCTACATTTTCGTATAAAATCAAGCCAATCATGATAATTACTATATTTTTCATGTAATCTATTAGGAATCATGGTTTTATAATATACACTCAAATATGTAGTTTATTTCCTACGTGCTTGCCAGTGTTTGTTTACAAATATTCTGACGTCATAGCATAGATAGATCTGTAGACTAAAATGGCCAACAGCGTTTATGTATTTCCGTGAAAAATCTATTTTAAAATTAAAGTTATGTAGCTTTGTAGGTCACATAAAAATCTAAGTAATACATTGGTGGTTTTCCAATTACAGAGCATAATGCGACTCAGTGTCGCACAATGCCGAATTATGCTGATGCTTAATTGGAACGTGAATTAGTTTTCAAATGCACCAGCAGAGTGCGCTAAGTTCAGTGTTGAAAAAAAAAGTCAATGTTTGTACCTTCATCCATTCTTATATTTATTTTTTTAACAGTTTGAATTAACTTTGATTGTTTAAAAAAACTATTTAATGAAACGAAAGCTTTAATAGTTTTTCAACAATAAATAATATTACTAACGATAACTAAATAAAACATTTCGATCAATGCCAACTTAAAGAAAAACCACTTGTTAATTTTCTGTCTCTGAGTTGGTACGATTGCACGCATCACACGAAAGCATTACTTTTGAGAGTGCTTGATTGTGCGAAGCGTTGCTGTAGTTGAAACACTCAACGTTAAGCATTATGCCGCATGATGCGCTATAATGCTGTAATTGGAAAGCTACCATTGTTTAAATAAATTGTATAACAAAATAATTCCTTTTATTCGGTTTCATCTATCCTAATTTCTTCATTTCACTCAGAAAATAGTACGTAGATCTACGAACTTTGCATATGCAAATTTTACCAATTCTACGTAAGTTTCTCATCGGGCCTACGCCTTTTTCAAAATCCGAGTTGGCAACACTGTTTGTAACTGAATTAAAGTGTGTATTTGTAACTGAATTAAAGTATATGCATGCTTCTTGGATTTGTCAAAGGCTTTTGATCGGGTTTCATATGCAAAACTGTGGACTAAATTAGATGAGGCTGGCATTGCAATTGAAATAAGAGATATATTTTCCTATTGGTACAATAATCAGTTAAATGTAGTGCGTTGGGGTAATATCCACTCAGATGAATATTCGCTAGAGTGTGGGGTGAGGCAGGGAGGCTTAACCTCCCCTAGGTTATTTAACTTGTAAATGAATCAGCTCATTGTGGAGCTCAGTAGTACACATGTGGGCTGCTATAAAGATGGGTTATGTGTCAACAATATTAGTTATGCCGATGACATGGTACTGCTGAGTCCATCAATTGGTGGGCTGAGAAAACTATTGAGAATTTGTGAGACTTATGCTGTAAGACATGGTTTAAAATACAATCCCTTAAAAAGCGAATTTATGCTGTTTAGAGGTAAGATAAAAGGGCCTCAGATTGTGCCACCTATTGCATTGAATGGAATTCCCCTAAATCATGTTAGTAAATTTAAGTACTTAGGACATATTGTTAATGAAAAACTTTGTGATGATTCTGACATAGAAAAGGAACGCAGGGCATTGGCAGTGCGGGGGAACATGTTGGCACATAGGTTTGCACGCTGCACAGCTGCTGTTAAATTGACACTTTTTAAAGCATACTGTCAAAATTTTTATGCGTGCAGCCTATGGACCAACTTTACTAAAAGTGCCTACAATGCCCTTAGAGTTATGTATAATGACATATTCAGGGCTCTGTTTCGACTTCCACGCTACTGTAGTGCATCTGGCATGTTTACGGACGCAAGCACTGATGACTTTTATGCTATTATGCGTAAAAAAGTCGCGTCACTGGTGCATCGGCTGCGGGGAAGTTGTAACAGAGTCCTGAGTATGTTAGCAAATAGAATGGACTCCCCTCTGCTCGGTCAGTTCATCAAACTACATGTTTGATGACCAGGCCGAGGGGAGGGTGCAGTCAAAATTAATTAATTTTTAATTATTTTAATTCTGGAATTATTTATTTATTTATTTTAATTATTTCTATAGGATGTTATGATTTAATTATGTTTATATGGATATGTTATAATGATGATAGAAATTGTAATAAAATACTAACATAGGTTAAGAAAAATTGTTACTAACATAATTATATGAGACCAATGTCTTGAAATAAATGATTTTTATTTTTTTTTATTTATTATTTTTATTTATTTCGAATGTCAAATTTAATGGTATTGGTAAGATTTGAAATTAGACAATGAGGGACAGTCTGGCCCTGCTTATTTACCTACGTGGGACTTCTTCTCTATTCGATACGTGTATGATTGGCTAGTGAACCTTTAACTATGATCTGCAATCCGTTTTATTCTGTATAATTATAGGTACTACTTAAGTATACATTAATATAAGTTACTTTTATTAATACACTATTCAAATCTAAAAGAGTGTAACCAGTTCACTAGAAGTCGTAATTGAAATAAATTTAGGTTATTTTAAAAACTAAATTAATAGTTTTGCTCTGAGCACTTTAACCATAACAGTAAAGTACTTTAACTATATAAAAATATCCAGATGAATTGAAACGTATCCAGTTGATTAAGATCAAAAACCATTACGTAATTTCTTTTCTGATTTGCATTTAAATTACGAAGATTGGAATTAAAATTATACAAAGTTAATATCACTTCAGTATCGGGCGAAGAATCTATTTTTTTATGCAATGCCAGTTAGAGAAGTCACGATTGGGCGTGGTTGTCCTTCAGTGTATGTGGCATACCAGTCCCGTACGCGTCACAGTTCAAAAATATATCACTAGTAACTCATCTCTGGGATAACGTAAAAATTAACCAGATATTCCTTGAACGTTTCGTAATACCATTAGAGGGTGATAAGGTAAATGATGTTTATTGAGGAACATGTTTTTTTTCGCTCTGGTACCTAATTCAATAGTTAAGGGGAATAATTTAACTTGGTATGGGCGGGCAAGTGACAAGGAGAAATGAAACACATGTAGGAAAAGCGGATAGATTGTGTTATATGATAGGTAGAGCAAAAACAGTGAAGAAAAAATCAGGTCTGTGAGAATTAGTGTCCCCTTGGATTTTTAATTTTTCTTGATTTTTGTTATTTGCCTTTACAGTAGTGATAGAAAATAAATATCTTAACTAAGGAGTAAGCTAAACGCTTGCAATTTTTTGAGTTGTTAGTCTCGTAATTTAAGCTGCATTCGGTTTCATAGAAAAGTGGTGTGAATCAAATAGGACTTTTCTATGAAACCAAATTCAGTTTTCGGACCTGAATTAAGAATTCGCTAAAGCAAGTAATATGAGCTTTATTGGACAAGTTATCAGATAGCAGGTCTGGTGATTTCTTGATCGAGAACGGAATAAATTTTGTTTTGCTAGCATTGAGTTTCAGAGAGTTTTCTGCTAAACAGTGGAAAACCGTGTCAAAGCCATTTTGTGCACTATCAAAGACCTGCTTCCAACTGCTACCGTAAAAAGGCAAAGTAGTATCATCTGCATAAAGTATAACTTTGCCATTCTCTAATTTAAGTTGATTGACATTGATACGAGGAAAAAGTTTAGAAAATCTTTGCTCCGTAGCGAGAGTAGGTAATAAGTTTTCGCGGAAAACTGCTTCGTTGCCAGCTGGCGTACCAACTACAATTTATTCGTAGTAGGCGAATTTCTTAGAAAAATTTTGTCAAAAATAAACTGTACGCTAGGTATCATCCATTAAAACAAATTGTTTATACTGAATTTGACCGTATTTTTGGAGTTTATAAATAAATAAATATATTTCCAACACTCACACCAATTAGCCTAGCCCCAAAGTAAGCACTGTAAGGCTTGTGTTATGGGATGCTAGGGTAACGGATAGAATACATATACTGTACATATATAAGTATGTTTATATAGAAAATCAATATTAAACATCCATGACTGGAGTACAAATGCTCGTATTCATCACACAAACATCTGCCCCCACCGGGATTTGAACCCGGGACCTTTCGAGTCGGCGACACCATGAAACCCGGCGTACAAACCACTCGGCCACGGAGGTCGTCAAGTTTACTCCTTAAGAATCGATTTGCATATATAAGGGGCCCGGTATGAGGAAAATGTGAGGAGTAAAATCTATCGATGAATGACCTCGTTACGTTTTTGGTGCGCATCCTATGTCGCGCAACTTTGACAAACAAAGATGACGGATTGACATTAATATTTTTTTTTAAATCTGAACTGAATTTAGATATTGTTTCTGATAGAGCAATGGGGACAACGAGGTATGGTACAACCATTGATGCGGTATTTTCAAGATTCGTGAACCACGTATCTACGAACATCCATGTGTTTTATTTTAGTTACTATAAACCACTTGTCACTGTAATTAATAATGCAGACAATGTTGATTTAATTAATATTTAAAAAAATGATAATAGTCTGATAATAATAATTACATAATTTATCAACATTCCTAATGATATATTTATGCACATCTGCAATTGACTATTGTAAAAAGTTTAATGTAAAATATTTCGTCGATTAGTTGTAATAAATGTATATGAAATGAATAAATAATATATATTTATATATGTATATTATTTTCATTAATTTGTTAATTTATCCTTTCATACAGTATCAATCTTTTTTAAGTTAAATAAACTCTTTTTGCGTCTGGTTAGACTATCGAATTTAAGGAGTAAACTCCAGTCGTGCGTCGGAGCTGACACACACATTTTTTTTCCTGCTAATGAAATAGTTGCTTCATCCGTAGTTAAATTTGACTATAGTTTAATGTCACGTGAAATACGTTGAAGTGTAAAATTTTGACAAACGTTTATTAATTGTATCAGTTATAGTTAATTTTTACTCTAGTTAAAATACTGGAGAAAAATTATCTATTTTTCCAATTTTGATGCATTTACAATGAATTTGACGTGAAATTAACTATAGTCAAATTTTATTTTCGATAAAACAACTCGGCATAAGACGTCATAAATTTACAAAATTCGTAACGAAAATACTTCTTTTCAACGTGTTGGTTTTACTTCTTCTAACATTTAAAAACTGTTTATATCTTTCTTAATGTGTTTCTGAATGTAAAAAAGAGCCATTATTAGTTTTCTTTTAAAAATTAAATTCGAAAGCAATGCTACTTAACCTACAAAATACGTATATAAATAAAACTAGTTTTGACGAGTTAGATGTACTGAATTTGTTTATTTTTTGACGTTTCGCATTCTTTAATACGACAAAATACGCTTTTGACGCTATGTAATAACTGTCAGAATTCATCTAATCCAACACGATCTGTACATGTAGTGAGACTATTATGAATTTAACATTTTACTGGGACGCTCAATCTATTAGATCACACACGCAAGATTTATGAGTGTTGTGACGTCACGCGCCATTGACCCGTCCGCTTGCTTGCGTCTAACTAGGTAGACAACTTGCTCACAATCAACCTTTTGTAAATTAACTGTCTGTCTGATTTGTTTTTATAAATAAGTAATTTAAACATAATTTATACATAATTTGACAACCTCCGTGGCCGAGTGGTATGGACGCCGGGTGTGTTTATATGTATTTCTATATAAATGTACTTATATATGTATTAGTATTTGTATTCTACCTGCTAGCTTAGTATCTCATAACACAACAGTGCTTACTTTGGGGCTAGGCTAATTTGTGTGAGTTTTGAAAATATTTATTTGTTATTTTTTTAAAAACATTTTAAACGGAAATTTAGATGCTAATTTCCAGTGCAGATATTAAAATCCTATCCAATGAATTTCGGCATTCAGGACAATATCACTATTTTTTCAGGAAAAAAATATTCTCCACCAACCTTAAATGCGGCGTTTGTTAGGTTTGAAGTTTTTTTACTTTGAAGCTTCACCTTTAGTACACAAATACTGCAAGGAATATGTGGTGTAAAGATATGTTTATGTGGATGTACGTAAACGACAAAAAACTTGAACACATTTCGCGCACGAGGAGTGTGAGATTTTTGCATAATTAACACTGATACGGATATTAACTAAATAAATCAAAATATATTTATACCTACTTACACTTCTTCCCTTTGTCACACACAGTGATCATAACATAATTTTTCACATTTTATTCTGAACACAGCTTCACGTTCTGGGATTTCCCTACAACTATTGAAAATTTTACTTATTTTCATTTTTAGAAAATTAAAAATGATTCGAGGTGTAGCAATTTCATAGTAAATGACAATTGTAAATGTGAATTCATATTATTTGATAAAATAACCTTAAATAAATAATTTTCATGATATTATTTATTTATATCTAAATTAACTGCTGTTACATATAAGTAAACAATAAACCTAGTTGTTATATGTAAGTATTTATTGTCAAATTAGATTTAAGGTCAATATGAAGGTCTACTTCAAGGCTTCACAATGATTGCTGGAGTGCTAACCAGTAGAACAAACATCCTATACGTACTCAGTACAGACACTCAAAGTATCTTTTTAAAGAATTTATGTGTGTACCTTTATAAAATGTAATAACAACCCTAGGTATGCTCATTGTTTCACAGTGCAACCTTCAGAATAATAACTTAATCTGAGGCGCGACCAGTGCCTCGATAGTCGTTGCAGTCAGGGGGGGTTGGATAAATAACTCGCCAACAATAAGCTTGACATTTTATTTTATTATTATTGGTGTAACCTAGATTTTAATTATTTTTTACAAATTTTATATTATACCGAACAGGATTAGTACTAAAAACAAAATTAATTCTTTCTCTTACGAGATTTGTGCTGGACTGACAGTTAAATTATTTTTGACAGCCTTGACTGAATAAAATTCAAACTAAATGAAAACCATTAACGATCATTTTAAAACAAGTGATGGCCAAAAAAGTTGATTATGGAGGAAATAAAGCCTACGGTTGCGGTTTTGCCACCACCGTTACAATAAATAATAATAAATAAATAAATATTTCCAACATTCACACCAATTAGCCTAGCCCCAAAGTAAGCACTGTAAGGCTTGTGCTATGGGATACTAGGGTAACGGATAGAATACATATATTGTACATATATAAGTATATTTATATATAGGAATATATATTAAAAATCCATGACTGGAGTACAAATGCTCGTATTCATCACACAAACATCTGCCCCCACCAGGATTCCAACCCGGGAGACCTCCCGAGTTGGCGACACCATGAAACCCGGCGTACAAACCACTCGGCCACAGAGGTCGTCAAACAATATTTCCGTCAGACAATATTTCCTTATAGTAAGCCCGACGATTTATTTAATTACGTATATCACACAAAAATTTTAAAGTCTTCTACATACCGTACCTCTTGCGCCGCCAGTTTATAATGTTACTGCCTTCAGCTGTCACCCTATAAGCGAATCAACTAGGTATAGGAAACTAGGTTGTAATTTTTTTAGTTCGTTCTCAACAATTTATTGACAGTTTACAATCGCAATAAGCAGACAGTTTAGGAAACTAAAAATCTATGTAATAAAACGATGACAGATACTTTAAGCTAAAAGTACCACTTATTTTGCTAAAAAATCTAAGTGAACCCGTTCAAAAATATTTTTTGTTTGTCGGGGCTTACTTTTTTGTTGCCGAGGAGTCTATCGCCTATCCCGGAGATTTTTTGGTGCTGCATCGTTAGCTATTAATGTCGCCCCTGCTGGGGCACAGGAAAGGAAGAAAAGCCTTATGGCTGGAATAGGGAAGATTGGGCCTTGATATCCCACGCGGGCCCAGTGTGAATTGGTAGATGCTAACGACTACGATGCAGCCAGGACCAGCGGCTTAATGTGCTTTCCGAAGCACGGAGGGGTTCGAGATAAAAAATTTTGGTCACCCATACAATGACTGACCACTGCGAACGTTGCTTAACCTCAACGATCACAACACAGCCGAAAGCGTGAACCACTTTCGCCATTCGCTCATCAAAACAATATAAACACAAAGTGTCATCACCTTCTCTTCTATGGAATAGCAGATAGTTCTCTCGTTGCATAAACATTTAGATTAAAGCACCGTTTTCATGGTAAACATTCGATGAGCAACCTTGTCGATGAACGGACAATGTTGCAGGAAAGGGAAACTATGTTGCGATCGATTTTGCAACAAGCAGTGTTACCAGCAACTCAAAAATGTAATTTAATTTAATTTGTGTTAAAGCGTTTACAATTATGTATTATCGGTCGATAACGATTTTTTGAAAGTGAGAAACCTCTCCTAAATAAAAACACAACTGCTTTGCCAAAAATGCACTAGAAGTCAAAAACAAACTTTAAACATAGTAACTTTTTAAAAAGTTCAGTGACTTAAAACTTATCGCTCGTGGTGATGCGAAAATTCTAACAATACTCATGAAAAGCTGTTCAGTGATTTCGAATTTATAGCGGAATAAAGTCATGCACATACTCGTACATACATTTATGTTATCTTGAAACATTACGCTCCTTTTCTGCAGTCACGTATTAATTTATTGATAGTGAAACAATTTTTCTTCATGAATAAATTATTCAGTTTTAATTTTAGAATCCGTTTAAGTAGTGACCGAGATGAAATGAGGTCACTGGTTATTTTCATTCATCTCTCTCACTACAGCGAAATTTCTACGTCATATAACAGTGATTCCTGAGTCTATCTCTGCACAGTGAATCATGTTATTAATGTTCCAATCCAATGAGTCCCCATCATAGCAGTATAATATCAGGATTTTTGCCAACTCAGGTCCTCAGTTGAGATATTCATATTTCTTTGTGTGATGAATAATATCAGCATTTATGGTGGCGAGTAATGGTTGTATACATAAGGGGGGCAACCTAGATAAAGTCAAACGTCCAGGACAGCAAAATCTATACAAATAATAACATGGTAGGAAAGTCAAAACTGTAAATTGAATATTTTTTTAAAAGAATACTTGGGGTGTGATCTACAATCGATACCGGAGCCAAAAATATATATATTTTAGAATTTTTGTCTGTTTGCCTGTCCGGGATAAATTCATCAATTCATTCTGCATGGATCAACTTTAAATTTGGCACGAATATTATTCAACATATAGGCTATATATTATCACGCTATCACCTACGAGGAACGAGCAGTGAACCTTTATTTCAAGCTAACTCCACGCGTACGAAGTCGCGGGCGGCCGCTAGTAAATAAATAAAGTAAATATTTCCAACACTAACACGAATTAGCCTAGCCACAAAGTAAGCACTGTAGGCTTGTGTTATGGGATACTAGGGTAACGGATAGAATACAATGCTGATACATGTATAAGTATACACACATCAAAAGTGTCTAGGGATCAAGCATTTTTATGCGGATTTCTTGAGATTGAGATGTGGCTTTGTAATAAATTTATGATTTTATAAATTTATATGGATCCTTTTTGGTGCATTTCATAATTTGAATCAGGAACTGTGAATCAAATTCGAGTAAAAGATGAAAATCAGCTGTCAATATTTTCCCTATAAAAACATACAACGCATTGAAGACATTATTAGTGCTACTGTTTCCCTACTACTGATTAAAACCAACGTTATTATGGAGCGGCGACGTCATTTAAGCAGGGAAGAAATGCTCAGAGCCGTGGGAATGATAGAAGCTGGTTCCCGGCAACGTACTGTGGCTTTAGCTCTGAATACAAGTCAGAGTGTTATCAGTCGACTTTGGACACGATACCGAAGCACTGGTACCGTGGCTGAGCGCCATGGAGGACGGTATCGCTGCACCACACGGAGACAAGACCGATACATTCAAATCTTAACTCGAAGAGCTCCAACAATAACCGCCATGATGTTAGCCGTGAGGCTTCATCACTCTTCAGGGAACTTAATTAGCGACCAAACAGTCAGAAACCGCTTGCATGAAGTGAACCTTCATTCCCGAAGACCGCTACGGGTACCACCTATAGCAATGCACAATCGTAGGATTCGATATCAATGGGCTCTTGAACACAGAAATTGGGCAGAAGAACAATGGCGTTTCGTGTGCTTTTCTGATGAGTCTCGTTTTGGTATGAGACCGGATACAAGACGTATACGACACTGGAGAACCCCTGGACGCCAACAGCGATTAAAATCCTGCCAGGAAGTCCATCCTTATAGTGGTGGAACCATCATGGTATGGGCGGGTATTTGGATCGGCGGAAGAACTGAGTTGATTTGGATCAGAGGCAACCTCAACGCTCAAATTTATGCTGAGACGATTGTATCAGACGTCATCGTTCCTCTACAAGTGCAAATCGGTCCCTTATTTCAGTTAATGCATGATAATGCACGACCGCACACCGCAAGAGTTGTAAGACAGACTCTCGCCGCAGCTAACATCAATGTCCTGCCCTGGCCTGCTCAGTCGCCAGACTTGAACCCGATTGAGCATGCATGGGATATGCTACAGAGAAGAGCTCTGCCGAATATGGAGGGTATCCAGTCGCAAGAAGACCTTTTTTTGTTGTTGCAACGAACATGGGCGGCCATTCCACAGCGTGATTTGGATGAACTCATTTTGAGTATGCCAAACCGATGTTCTTGTGTTGTTAGTGTTCGCGGTAGAAATACGGATTATTAATTGTTTAAGTTACCCAATAAAATGTTAGAGAAAACTGTTATTTCAGTCTTTTTTTCGAACTGTTGTGTTAGTGGTTCAAATGTCAAAAATCCCTTTATTAGGAAAATGGCAAATTTCTTTATTAATGCAAAGGTGACTTGGTTTATCGTTACTGTGACAAACGAAAACACTTTATTTGATGAATCCTTAAAGAAAATTTTAATTAATATCAATCAGGAGAAAAGTTATTGCAAAAATATATGTTGATCCCTAGACACTTTTGATGTGTGTATTTATATTGAAATACATATTACACATCCATGACTGGAGTACAAATATAGCTAGTATTCATCACACAAACATCTGCCCCAGGATTTCTCGAGTAGGCGACACCTTGAAACCTGGCATACAAAGCACTCGGCCACGGAGGTCGTCAAAAAAGATTCAACAATTGGCCATGACTTTTGGTCGCGTCCAGATAGTCAGTCTTTCGAGAAGGAGGATTCACTGGGTTCTAACGATAATAATAGTTATTTATTATACAAGAGTGGAAAGTTCCTTTTTAACCGCGTGCTCGATTTGGATGACCGAGCAAGCGAAGGATTCTAAAGTTGAATCACGAGCGCAGCGAGTGATTCTAAATTAGAATCCTGAGCGTCAGTGAGGGAAACAAACGAGCACAAGGTGAAAAATCTTTCCACTCGAGTGCAATACGTAACTTTTCATCCCACCTCAGCGAGGAAATGACAAAATGAAAAAGAAAACAATTTATAATGACAAAATATTTAAGCAATAAAACGTGAAAAACTAGAATGGCGCGAAGCACGCAAATAAAACAAAGAAACCAAGAAGGTTCCAAATTTAAATTTTTTCACAATTTAAAAAGTTCTAATCATAAATTTGGCACCATAGAGGTTACATTAAATAGGTTTAATGACGTTTTGAATTTACAATTATATTGAGTACTCATTATATGTGATGTTCTAAATTCAAATCTACTTTGCCGCTCAAGCGAATAAAATAGAATTTTCCAGCCAGATTTCGAAGCGCAAAATTACACTTTCCGAGGTGGTGGGATGAAAATGTACTTTACTTTAGGAGTATAAGTGCAGCTAATTATATTGTTTTCATTTAAAAATAAACAGTTCCCAAAATCTACGTAAAGTCCGACTCAGTGTATCCCTTAGGAGTTACTCATGTGTCATTGACTTGCTGTATAGAAAGTGACCGAATGATTTTGATTTTGCTCGCACAGTTTGGAGTAAGTCCAGGCGATTTCTCGAAATAACTCCGACGGTTCCGACATCATGCTATATTTCGCTTATGCACGATCATACGCTTTGTTCCGTTAGTTGTGGGTATTATATGGTCATTGTTCACTGAATAAAGACTCACACCCTAGGTAGCACTGACAGCAGCAGAGGCCGAGGAAACGGTGGCCCATGCGCTCCTCGAGTATACCGACGTCGCCCAGATCCGCGGGGAGACTCCCGGTACACCGGGATACCTCGCAGATGCCTTAAAAAGACTGAGAAGACTGATCTGCTTCTGGGAGGAGGTGAGCTGGCTGGAATAATCGGCCGCCACGGCTCACGTACAATGGTCCATTTTAAGGACTATGTGTGGAAACCATAACCCTTAATACAGACAACATAGAGGTGTGGCACAACGAAATTTTAGTCCATTTGTGCGTCCGTCTGGGTACATCAGCCATCTAACATCAGATGTTACTATTCCATCTGATGTTAGCTGTAAGCGGAGTCCATTTAAAGTTAAATAATTTATTACGAACAAAGTGAGGTACGGTACTCTACCTGTGTGAATACGACTCGCACTTAGCCGGTTTTTAATGAAAACACGTTTTGTGTGGCCTCCAAATGTGTTGTAACTCGTTAGTATAATAATTATATTCTCTCAGGTCTGGACGAACAAGAGGTATTTAATAATGATATTTTTAAATTTTAAAATGAAGGAGATGATAACCTTTCTTTTGCATATGAGATAAAAAGGACAATGACATTATGATGCATTTCGTCTAGGCAAGAGCTATTTATAATATTATTATGTTTATTGTCACCGGTTTTGGTTTGTTCAGCCATAAAAACGTTCTATTCATCATAACATAGAGGCAGGATGACATTCTTTGTTATTTACTTGACCGTGGGGCGAGTGAAAAGTATTTGACATGTATGTATCGTAGGATTATTAGATAAATAGATTTTCGTGAAAATTCTAGGATTTTGCGAGAACGCGGATAATTAGACAATAGCGATGACATTGCAATCTTACTGTTAACATTTTTTTCTGGCGCTTTGCTGGCCTCTGCAGCGGCATGCTCGCTACGTTCGCTCGGCTCGCGTGCCATAGTCACTAATCTTATTTAGTGTGAACCTAAGAACCCCAAAAACCTAAGAATATTTATAATAAGCCAGCGATTCTTTTCGCAATCTTACTGCCTTAGTACTCGGAGTACGGAGAAGGACTTTTCGACTTCCGAATCGACTAACTGGACATATTTAAGAGGGACAGGAAGAGTGCTAGGCGAATACTGCGCCTCCAGGCTGTCGGCCAGGCATTCGGCCTTTTCGTCGTCGTTAAACGTGATGGATCAGTCAGGTTTGGTCAGGGGAGGCATAAAGTATTCCAGAGATTGGCAGCTGGCGAGATCCTTCAAGTCAGAGCACTTGCCTCGCCAGCTTCCAATAAGCTTAGTGTGATGGCGAAATCTCTTCAAGTAGTTCATCCCACTTAGACTCCCGCATTTCTTTCATTCGTGCCTTAACAGCACGCTGCAAGGCACGTAAACGGGAGCGGTTGTCGTCCGTGGGGTGGGTGTCGAATGCCCTAGTGTCAGCGTTCTTATCCCTCAATAGCTCTCTAGCGTCATCCTGTAGGTTGCAGCGATGGTCTGGCATCGCTGGAACCTGTCAGGACGCCTCGCTTATTGCGGAAGTGAGATGGCTCGAGAGGACTCCGATCACAGAGAGGGTGTCGTGAGTTGAGGTACATAACCTCGGCGATGGAGTTGAGTGGCGAGCTGGCGAAGGGTTCGAATAGTTTCTCGATCCTCCCCCTTCTCGTCACTGTCCTTGAGGATGGGAGGTCGGATAGAGGGTCCATTGGAAGACAACTGGGCGGTGGCCGGAACAGAGTTCATGGAACGTTTCTATCGAACGCAGTCTAAGGGCTACTACGTTCTTTATTAAGGCCATGTGTCTAGGGGATTAGCAGTGTCACCTGCCTGGGAAGGGAAGTGGGTGGATTGATTGGGCTACAAATCCACTGCACCTGCTTGCTATTAAGGTCTCCAGCTGTAATGACGGCGTCGTCCATAGCAAACAGGGCCTCTAGGTCTGGTTGGGTGAGGTTTTTGTTAGGGGACAGGTAAGCTGTAATACATATTTTATTGTTATTGCCAATAAACATTTTTCCTGTAGTGATAATTTAAAGCGTAGTTATTACTTTATGCGTACTATAGTATAGGTTGTAATAAATAACGTACAATAATAATCATAAAATATTACCTAGATCATTGCAATACCAACATATTACATTTGCTTTCAATACATAAAAAACGTGTAAAAAGATAAACTTAAGCTTTACCTAATTAATCAATTGTTAGTACAATATATCTGTTTTGTTTACGTTTGAATTGGAAAATTTCTAATAAGATAAGAAGAACTTATTTTTAGATTTATATGTAGATATCAAATATAGGTACTTGTTATACGAAGTTTTACTAGATATATAGAATCGCGCTATCGTTTTGTTTTTATTGCTACTCAGCACGCAACTTAATAAATATAAAAAGCTCTCTTTTTGAACATGGAACAGTAGTTTCCATTTATTTAAATTAGATAGTTTCACCAAATAAGTAAATTGCTTTGTTATTAAAAAAAAAGAAGCGTAAAGGACTTTATTAGTATTGTACTACTGAGCGGGCAGAAAAAGTGTATGAAAATTAATTGTTAACGTGCTGATTTTTCGTCGGATGGTATGGCGGTATGACTGCGAAAAAATATATTGAGACGGATAGGGGAGGGCTCTAAGCCCAATCCGCACTGGTCCCAACTCGCACAGGGCCCAATCTGCACAGGGTTAGGTAGGTATTTGTAGGTTTCAGTTCTGGTCTGAAAAGTATATTGAAAGTCACCACCGAGTCGGCTCATACTCGTACCAAAATTGTATTCTAAATTGAGCAACCGTGCCGGATTGATACTTGAGTTTCTTGGGGCTACACTGCGACTTAAAAGATTTGTTGTGAACCACCATCAAAATGAAAGTACTTATCTCTTTTAGTCCGATAGCTTCTAAGAAGCTTGAAGTATTTCTAGGTGTGATTTATAGTGTATTTACCATAGAGCCAAGGGCCATCGGTGCCAGAGCCGGGGCCCTCAAACTGGAGAATGTCTGAGTGATTTCGATCGCTCGGATATATCCTGGTCACCTCGTGGCTGCCCTCCTCTCTCCAGAGTCGCCAGCTGGGGGGTTGGGTGGCTCCAGCTATGTCGCCGAAGGGAGAGGGACGGGGAGAACTACAATCCCCCGGGAAACAGCGGCTCGGTGTTGGGAGCACACTGGGGACTTCGGTCCTCAGAATGCGTGACAAAAAAGCCCCAGACAAAAAAAGGGCCAAGAAGGCCATGGCCCGCGGCGGCAAAGCTTTATTGATTTACTAATTATAAGGGGAGGGTGGGAGGACAAATCCTAGGTAATTTTAATATCGCCCCTGCCCTTAGCGTATATTGTCCCAGATGGATACTCCATTGGTGGATAAGACCCCCATATTCACATGACGTGTTTTGGTATTTTACACTCTATCGTGCATGCTCATCACACAAACTTCAATAGGTATCATTGAAACCGGGACATTTGAATCAGAAAACTGTGTGAACCGACCAATAATATAATAAAAGGCAATAAATTTATGCTAGTAAATTACAGAAATACTTTGTTTGAATTGACGAATGAGAATTCACAGTTGCTAATTCGCTTAGCCTTTTGTAAATAAACAGAGCAAGAGTTGTTTGGTCGGCAAAATTTTGGAATAGCGCAACAGGAGTACACATTAGATCATCATTTAATATGGACAGGATTATAATTATAAACGGGTAACTGTGATTTCTGGCTTATGTATTTATAATAAAGTATAATGCAAAAAATGCCATCAAACTTCATTTTTATAAAAATGTCGACCAGTAAAAACTTTAAATACTTTTGGTATTACTCTATACTTATTTTGTTTGGTAAAATTTAGCAAAAAATCTGATAGATGGGCAAACATAAACTTTCTTTACTCAAAGACATGTTAAAAAAATATTTTAACCAAAAGTAGTGTATTTATTTATTTTTCATCGTCGTATTTTCCCTCATCAGGACATTCAGCATCGACATTAAAATACTTCGAGGACTACGTTGAAAGGTAAAAATTTTATGACTTTTTTTAATTACTTTTTGTTCACTTATAAACAGAACTAAATCACAACATAACATACATAGCTTAATGTTATGAAAAAATGTCCTTACAAAAACTATTAAATAAAATCCGAATGTTTTATTTAACTTCCCAAAACGATTTCTCTGATTACTGGCAGGTAAGCTGTTTTGTAACAGACCACTGGTATGCTATCGTGCGATATTAGATGATCCAAAGTAGAACAAATTCGATAGGCAGATTCGTTCCACGCGATAAAGGGATTATAATCCGCCACGCGTAGCACCCACCACTCATAAACCTCTTTTCTGATCTTATCACCGGCAGTACGATCGCAATTCTAATCATACCTGACTAAAAAAACGTTCCCTCGCTTCTGCCATAGTTTCTCCGCGTGATGTGTTGTCACCAGCGCTGTTGTTGTCGGTTTCGGTTTTATGCTTGGAGTCATCTGTGGCAGTCGAAGCTGGAGCTTCTACCGCTGGAGCGGCCTGCGTCTGCGCCGGGACGACTACGGGCGCAGGTCGCTCAGATGCGTCTTTCGTTACGTTCACCACTTTAACACTCCCGTTACCCTTACCCACACCGTTAGTCTTTTTATCGATCCCTTTCAACTTATTCTTCTTAATCTTCGGCTTCTTAGGCGGTTTGCCTTCGTGGAAGCGTCCGCTGGCGCAGCACTGCACGTTACCCATGTCGGTGCACGCGCATGTCGTGGTACATTCAGTCGGTGAGAGTCGGCTCGGTCGGTCGGTCGTTCGAGGCGCGTCGGCGTCGGCGCCGGCTCGCGGAATGAGAGCGCCGCGAGAGTCTCCAGCGTCGGAGTGCCGCCCACCCGCCCCGGTATTTTCGATCCGACTCCGGAATTGCGCTGACCGCTGATTACGCGGATGCCGGCCGCGGAGGATCGCACCCGAAAGCCGAGCAGCGTGCCGACCGCGCTGGCGTCATCGCGCGCCGCCCCCCCGCGCCGCAAGGTCAAGGCGCACTCATTGTTCCCTGGTGCTGCTAGACGCGCATCGCTCCACTCGGATGCGGGGCGACTAGGCGACTGCTGGCTCCACCACCCGCCGCTGCCGGCACGCGAAGCCGCTATCGATCACGCGATGTTTACTGTTGGCTACCACGGGAACGGTTACCCGAGCGTGACGCGCTCTCGATAGTCTTCCACTTACACTGATAACATTAATCGATCTGTGATTTATAGCATTATCAGAATTTCACAAGTAAAATGACTCTACAAGGTCGAGTTGATTTCTTGATGCGCCACTGTTATCGTGCACTTGAGAAGAGCTGATAAAATATTGAAACGCACGTGTTGCGCCTCGCGCAAGCCGTAGTAAACGAGAATGCGTCGAGGAAAACGATTGGCTAGTTAAACATCACTCATTTGTTGTCGAAACGTGCAATACTTGAGACTTGTATAAATAGTCAAACACGGATATTACGGCTAAGTTTCAAATAATTTATGCATAAATTTTATTATTTTTGTAACCTTCATGTTTAGAATAAACATAATGTCATCAGAATTCTAATTTATTATCATTATCCGAAACATGCAGCAGAAATTAACAGGATCTTTATAGAAAAAATTATGCAAAAAAATTAAATCAGAAAAAACTGAAAATCAGAAAGTAGTAAAGTTTTTTTATCTTAAGCCAAATTATTTTCTGGAGTCAGTGCTATGCATGTCTGATAGATCTGAGCTATCCTATTTACTACTTGGGTTGGCTTATTATTTTGTTTTTCAGCTTTTTGGCGGTTTAATTTTTTTTGTTAAAAAGTAATTATTTTATTATTTTTTATGGCTTTAATTTTTGTAATATAAGCATCAAAATCTATGAATGACCGTTCACCCCTATTTTCCCATCCTTAGGGTAGAATTGTGGTTCTTTTAACATAGTTTTGTTTCCAAATTTATCTAGGACCTAATTTGATTATACCCTATCCAATAAAAACCAGTCAAGTTCGTGTCGTGTCACGCGCAGTGTAGGGTTCCGCAGATATTTAATTGTGGTTCTTTTACATAGATTTATTTTTTAATTCTATTTTGTCCTTCCTCTAAGTCTAAGTATAATTACTTCATCTAAGTCATTTGTTATGTGTTCTTCTAAGAAATTTTTATTAGGTAAGAAATGTTCTAAGACCTAAGTTGAACGACTAGTAAACTAACTGATCTAAGTTTCTTTGAAAGTTCATAAAAAATGTTTACTACTTCTCAAACGGAAAAATAGTCTTAGCAAACCCTAAGTCGATTCAACGATAAACTACACACTATGGGGTAGGCGATGAAAAAAATAATTACCCCCATTTTACGTGTAGTACGAGAGTTACCCTAAAAAAATGACCGAATTCAGAGTTTACTCTTTCCAATAAAAAAATAATTATCAAAATCAGACTACTCTGTAAAAAGTTTATACATAAAAAAAACAAACTTTTTTTTCGTCGGTTGAAAACTTATTTCTAATGGAGATCTCAGACAATATTTCAAAAATATGTTATTTATTATTCTCGAGATGCTTATTCTCTGCGTGTAATTAAGTTATTTCAATCTCAAGTCCTTCTGCATTTCATTAACCCAATTAAAGAAACACATATTTTTTTTTTATAAAAGCTGCTTGCCACTGATAAATAAGCGAGATAAGTAGATAAACAGATGGCTTATCTGGGTTGCCGTTTCACAATCCCTTGTCAGCTACGTTTTATAAAAATGTTTTATATTTCTTAAACCCAAAGTGGCTTCTTCTCTGATTCTGAGTCTACATATATCATATCATAATCGGCGTTATAACCTAACTACGACGATTACGAAGTTCACGTAAACTTATATGTACTACCTCTTATAAACAAACCACGGATCTCCCAGAGATCCGCGACTAACATTTTAAGAGACCCTGGTCTTGATTATAGTGTGCTCCTACTGCAACCACTATCACGATCACACCATCGAGAAATATACAGCAGAATTAGTTTTAGGCCCGTATTACAGAATGACAACTAAGTGATTATCTTTACTTGAGTACAGTTAGAATGGGATATCGCTATGTACTAAATATATACAGCGACAACCCTTTCTAACTATGCTCAAGACTAGATCAATCACTAAGAATCTTTCTATTATACGGGCCTTAGAATGCTTATTTATTATTTATTAATAGTAATTTAGTACACACACAACACACTGCTAATTTCACATTTAAACTTCCAGCAGGCCCATGCAAGGAAAGAGCTTAAAAAAGTTGCCAGCGTGTGCTTGTTGACAAGCAGTCAAAGCTGATTATTTAAATTGGATGCATACAACTCCAAATTGAATAATCGTAGTCCCTACCGACGGTTCAGAACTTTTAGTTGTGAAGAAGAGTACTTGATAGGTACAAAATTTCAAGGAACATTAAAGATATTTACAAAAAAACACTTTTCATTGTTGAAGTTAAAAATTTACACTCACACTATAGATTTTTTAAATCAACTGCGGAAATGTACAATGGGCACAACGTCTGAGGATACAATTTGGCATAGACAACGTCCTTAATTAGTAGCAATAAAAGCTAAGAGTATTTTGTCTGAGTAACTACCTATCCTGTACATGTACTGTTATCCGGAACCAGAAGTATGTCTTGCTCCAAAGTGCACAACATCCGAAGGGATTGCAAAACACAGCGTCCTAGATTCCCGACTCCCGAGTGCAGCGATAGCGATACACTTGTTTGAGGCTATTTCTACTTTAATCGCGGCAGACGGGAACGAAATACGTTACCCGATTGACTGCATCCGGGACTTTTAAATAAAAGAATTTATTGTTTCCTCATGTCCAACCGAATTTATAGGAAACCTAAAAAAAGTGAATGTTGCTACGGGCCATCGATACTGAACCATTTACTTACGACTGGAAACAGAAGTTTTGGTTCCAACGCCCATGTTAGTATTTGTTGATTTGTCTAAAAGAGTGGGATAAACAAGTTCCAATAAAATTGTATTTTTAAGTGAACATTTACTATCTTTTGAGGACCATTTAAATATTTTTCATTTTAAATTTCACACTTTATTATAATTGAAAAAGAGTTAAATCAAAAAGAACAGAAAAAGGTAATCTGACGACAACTGAAATTAGATTGTCGAAAAAGGTACTTAAACTAAAAATTCAAAATGAAATTAAAAAAATTGTTCCAGTCGGGAAACTGTTTGTTTTATAGTCATAAAGTATTCCGACAGCAATTTTATTAAGTTGTTTTTGAAAGATGTAGACTAGAGCATAGACTTTATTTTGCACTCGAATTAGAGGCATCCGTCTGGGGGAAGAAAATTTTTTACCGGGTTTTGAAGCAGAACGCAGGTGGTTGTTATTTCTGTGAGTGGGAGGAAATTCGAAATTAATAAATAAATAGTGTTGTTTTTCTACCTATGCTTGGCCTTACCATATCAAACTATGGTGAATCAACATTCATATCAATCAACACGGATACGAAATCAATTTCTATAGCTGAATATGATCAGTTTTTCAAAATGTAGAAAAATATTTTTTAACACATTTGCTCAAAAAATAATGCATTTCGAACAATGTATTAAACCTGCGTAAATGTACAGAGGTTTCATACATTGTTTGAAAGTTCAAAATTACGGGCCATACAACGAAGCGTGTGGTAAAATATTTTACCGCACGCTTCGTTGTATGGCTCTCATACATGGCGCCGTGCGTTTCCTTTATAACTAGTCTGGCTAAACTTCTTCTTCCAGACTCTTCAAAAGCTTGGTATCAGCCGTATGTTCGTCTGAATTGAATTTTCTTATTAGGAAAGTTTGCTTCATATTTTCATTTTAAATTAGGTAGGTTGTTAACTGTTTTCCCGCAAATGTGTTGAAAAACGTTGTATGGCGGAATTGGTATGTACAACCTCGTTTTTAATAACCAACTCACCGCACTAATATCATAATTAACTATTTCAAGATATTTTTCTCCTACAAGATAATTAGTAAACCGAGGCCGATTCCAGATATCATTGAACTCAAAGTTTTTTTTAACAGAGCCGTCGAATGAGTCAGTAAGTCAACAACCGTTATCAATAAACATCCGAATTACGCCATTGCAAAAAATATACCTAAATTGGGAACCTGGCGAGTTCTGAAACGATGTTTTATTTTTGTATTTATGAAATAGGTACGTAACTTTTTGTAAAGTCTCAAGTTTTCTTTAGTCTTTCTTAATTTTGCAAAAAATTTCGAACTTGTCCGTGTTTGTTAAATTACATTAAAAGCTTGTTTAATAAATAAAACTAGTTTTTACGGGTTAATGCACGAAAACTTTATTTATTTATTGACGTTTCGTAGCCTTTACAGGAATGAAATTCTGACGACGTAGCCTGTAAAGGCTACGAAACGTCAATAAATAAATAAAGTTTTCGTGCATTAACCCGTAAAAACTAGTTTTATTTAATGAGTGATGTGCGTGAAAACCTAAGAAACAAATAAGCTTGTTTAATATTAATTTATGACATCATTTTGCAATTTCAAACTTGTCAGAGTGTTTGTTAAATAACATTAAAAGCTTTTTTTCTAGTAAACTTTTCTTTAGATTTAAACATCTAGCAGTTAAATGCTTAAAAATAAATAAAAACATAATTAAAAGCTTGTTTAAAAATATTTATTTATGACGTCATTTTGCAAATAAATATTTACTGTTACGAATAGTTTTAGTCTTTTGCTAAATATTACATTTTAAAAGCACGCTTATTGAGTATGGGATTAAGGAGGGCTTCAATATTTATTTTATTTAGTTTATGTTGTTATAGCGGCTACAGAAATCGATCAGCACTGTGAACATTTCAACTGTCTAGCTATCGCGGTTCATGAGATACAGCCTGGTGGCAGACAGACAGACGGACAATGGAGTCTTAGTAGTAAGGTCCCGTTTTTAACCTTTGGGTACAGAACCCAAGATTTTTCGAAAATTTATTTATGCAGGATTTGGACTGCAAATTGTCAAAAATAATAAAACTCGGATAATTATAGTAATATAAGTTATTTACGGGATTGTTACCATGTACCTTGTTTTTAGCGAGTTTCCGATATTTCGGCACTGTTGCAAGCGCCATGATCACGGAGTAACTGAAGTAATTGCGGGTAGGCTGTTATTGGCAGACATATCGGTCTACCCTCCGACGAAGTCTTTTATTGCGTTCGATACCCGTACCACTGTTCACATTCTCACTATTCACTCGAAACTGTTCTCGACCCACAACACTTACAGTATCGGATCGCGACACGACACTTTTTTGATTATTTCCGGTTTTACACATACGAACCACAGGATTCCAGACACTCGACAATTTAAACCCGTCCTCACGATTGAAATTTTTATGTTTTGTTATTTCAATCGCTTCCCTGACCAATCTTGGTATGTAGTGGCGTTCTGTCGAGATAATCTGTGAGTTATGAAACTCAATCCAGTGGTTAGAACTTATAACTTATATTACTATAATGTTAGTGACCATGAAAGTTTAAAACAACTCGGATAATATTTGAAGATTTAGCAATGTTAAATGCGATGTCATTATGGTGTACGTATCTATCTGTAAAAATTCGATATATAGGGTAAGGTAATTTACCTACCTGTCTCTTAGTTAGTCATTTCACCTTAATTGCTTATTTATTTAGGTACATCATCAAGCAGCCCTTTAATGTCCCTACTGCTGGGACACGGACCTTCCCTAATAGGGTTAAAATACGGAAATTTGATCATGAGCCGTCCACGCGGACCCAGTGCGGATTGGTGGGTGCTAAAGATTGCGGATGCAACGGAAACGTCTTGACGTGCCTTCCAAAGCACGGAGAAGTTCGATATATATATTTTTTTGGAGCGTCTGTCTAGGAAAACAATCTGCACCTTAAAGAATACCATAGTTAAACAACAACATCCTGGCAAACTTCTCGAGCAATTATTATAAACAAGGAAGCCTGCGCAGAAGCAATTTAACATACAAAAACTTCTACTGTGCAAGTTTTGCCCAAGAAGTTTGCCGCGATCTATACTTGGATTTTGCTTGTCCTTAGCGACATGTCGCGCCGGCTAACATTTATTGGCAGACCCATCTAACTAAACTTAAAATTTTAAAAATGCTGCAAGACCACTAGCTTTATATACGACGGCGTCTCTCGAATAAATAAGTGGTCAAACTCGAGTATACGTCACAGTTATAAATAACGAAATGATCGTGAGGTATCATACATTTATTAGTTGACGGAGCGAGTACACGGTATGGGTGACTCATCTACATACATTAGCTAATGAGACATTATCTGTTAATGTATGCTTAGACGTGTTCTTTTTTATGGTTCCATACCTTAAAAGAAAAAGTCGGAACCCTTATAGGATCACTTTGTTGTTCCTTCGCCTATCTGACTGTCTAAACAGACTCTTTTCTCAAAGACGCGTAGAGTTATCAAGCTGAAATAAATATCGATAATGTCGATAAAGATCGATAAAGCCTTGAAGCTGTGTAAAAATCTAACATACGGCCGTTTACTGATTTTGCGGTTGACTTAAAAGAGAAACAAGTAATGATTTTCCATATAGCACAAGTGAGTAAAGGAATAAATCCGAAAAGCAAAAATTTATAGTTACTTCTCAAAAATGATATTATTTATTTTATTATTTCTATTGATAAGGTTATTTTTATTTGGTAACCTAACCGTGAACTCGCATTAACTAATAACCCGATTTCCGTGACGAACGAAGTACATTAATGTCTAAAAAATATTTCTATACCTACTAGCTATCGTACTAATTTGCACGGAATCATCAGTGCGCAAATCTGACTTGCGCATGACCGTTTTTATTTAATAAGTGTCATCTTGTTTTTTATAATAAATTTTAAGTAATCGTCGATCACTTCTACGGTTCTGCCCTCTGTAAGTGGAATCCAGCTGCCATGATAGCTGAACCGGCGGTTTTTTTTTCTCTGAACTTACCTATATTGGTAAGTATATTTTAAAATTTATCGTCATAAAAGTATGTACGAGCTTAACTACCGAACGACTGAACCAAATTTATAGAATGTTTTTCGAGAATATTAGGGCAAATACCTGGAAACCAATCTTAATTCCTTTAGACAGATATACTCGTATTAAGGTGTTTCGGGTGCCCAATGATATAAATGTCTAGAGATTTTCGCCAAACAATGACAGTTATTCTAAGTTCGACGACTGCCCAATGAAATAAGAGCTTGAATCTTTTAATCGAATTTGTAGCACCATCTAATGAATTTTTCGCTGGCATATAAATGAGTTACATTGTTTAACGATCAATGTGGAGAAGATTTCTTCAAGCAATTGCTAAAAGCTGTGTTCCTGTCGTACTGAGAGCTTTCATTCCTACCAAAGTTTCGCAATTCGCCGGGTCACTAAATATTCTTATCATTCTTTTAAAAATTCTGATGCTTTATCGGTCTTTCTCGTTTTTCGTCGCTCCGCGTGTGCTAAGGATTGAAATAATTCACATTAGGTAACTTTAAATGTAATAATAATCATTCTTATAATAAACTAATAATTTAGCCAATTGTGTAACTACAAAACTTTTTACAACGGGACAAGTTTAAGCATAGTATTGGCGGAAAAGATAAGGCAAAATCGATCAAAGATTTCTTTGTGTGATCACAGCTTGTTTTCACCGATACATTCTATACAATACCTAGACATTTCTTATTAAGATAGGTATTCTATAAAAATAAAAATTTCATAAAAAACACAAGCAAGAAAGTAAGGTTTATTTGACAGGCATGGCACCACAGAAAGAAATAATGATTTATTGCTGCGCAAGTGCATGGCATCGACTCGAAGTATTGTTGATTTTTCTTAAAATTTTCGTTATACTTAAGTAAAGGATAAGTATTATTTCCTACGTTTTAGTGGTTTTAGTTTTATAAAGTTGGCCAGTCACTTTTCATTAAAAGTGATTTTAAAAATAATTTATTTTTGTACATATAGATGTGATATAATAACCAAACCTAAAAAATACGTGTACGGTATGCCATTGAGGAGTTTCATTAGGTATTTATTTCCGAAAGGCTGTCATGATTTTCACCAAATTTATATGGGACTATTTCCTAACATAATTTAAAATTTATCTATAAAACAACAAAAATAATCATCATAATCTATGCACAGACATAACAAGAATGTACCTATAAAGGTAAAAAACGAACAAAATTACATCGGCATTGAGAACCTTTTTTTGAAGTTCCTTTCTGAAGTGATAAAACATTTTACTAAATACTTAAAAAGTAGTACACTATTTAAGTATCATTTTGTTTTGATTATGTACATACGTAAGTACTGAAGTGTAATACTTTGTAAAATAATCACAAGCGGTAATAAAATGGACTATGAACACGCTAACGACTACCATAATTTTATAGATCATAAAAAGTAGTACACTATTTAAGTATCATTTTGTTTTGATTTATCATTAAACATAAATCAGAATTCATTCATATATTTTAATTGTTATAATGAAAATATCCAATCAATGTTTACAATCTTACTTTGACACGGTTTGGTGTCGCAACTGTTGAAGACGAAATAATGAAGGTTAAGGTTTTGTGTTTACGGACCGAGGTCATGATTATACAATGTACCTATAGTAATTTTCCGATGTAAATAGTTGTACTAAATACCATCTTGGATACTGAATTTTATGAGTCTTTAATGTGCCTTCTAAACATGCATGATTAATTTATATTCAATTTATATATTTAAACTCTAGTTGTAAATTACAAAGAGCCTATTGCATTACGGATTATTCCGCTTAACTCCAAATCCATTGTTTTCAAAACTTTACTACCCATATAATTGTTTCCAGTTCAACTTCAAAACGATTCCAGAAATTAATTTACACGTAGAAAAATTTACGTACTTTTTAAAACTGTTTTGGAGTTAAAAATGAAGGATTTTTGGAGTTTAGAATAACCTTGGGGGGGTGAAGTTGCTTGCGTCCGTAGGATTTACCATCTTCTCCTAAGACCCACCCTACACGTGCCCCCTGGGGTGGTGCAAAACAAGCAATAACGTCGAGCCTCGGGCGACGGTTAATAAACCCGACTCAGCCGGCCTAACAAGCCTGGCACTTGTGAGGGTAGGAAATGACCCTCACAATCCGTATCTTCGCCTGCACAGCAAGCGAAACCGGAGGTCTTGGCTTAATTGTCTGGACCAAGAGGTAGAAAACCTCCATAAAAAGTTACCCCAACTCCACGGTGTGATACGTGCCCATGGATGCGTGGCTGATGGGGAGATCAGTCGAAAGCGATCAACCTCGGTGGACCTGGAAAACACCGTTGTATTTTCCTTCTAGGGGGAATGGGCGTCACCCTCCTAGTGACCTTTTTAAATCGACCCTACTCGTGGGAATAATATGGATGATAAATTATTAAAAACAAACTCAACCTACCAGCAAAACAAGACCTTAACACAGCAAATATTTCATAAGTCTCTGTTCGTGAACAGACCTAGGTCTCAATCACTTAGCGATGAACAACTCATACAAAAAACGACAGAACAATTGGAATCTGATGACTCTATTACCAGTGGAACAAAATCTCAAACTCCATGGACAAATGTAAAAGAAAGAAAGCGCCCAAGAGAGAGCCCTGAGCACGATAATGACCATGCTAATAAGCAGACTAAACTCAGCAGCTATTGGCTCAGCAAACCAATACCGACATCAAACAAATTTGAGGGTTTGGAAACTTATCCCAACCAAGAGAATACCACACAAAATGATGTTACAGAATAAGTCCCTAAACCACCCCCTATTTTTGTAGACAAAGTCGAAAACATGCGGCCGCTGAAAGAACTCCTTGAAGAACATGCTACAGGAAACTATGAAATGAATGTTTTAAATAATAACCGTGTTAAAATCCAAACTGCGAATCCAGACACTTATAAGGAAATAGTCAAACAACTAGAAGCCAAAAACACAGAGTTTTATACATACAAGCCTAAGCAGGAGCGTAACTTTAAAGTAGTCCTAAAAAACATTCACCCGTCCATAGATATCGAAGAAATTCATGAAGCCCTAAAAGAAAAAGGTCATGACACCGTTAACATATGGAACATCAAGCAAAGAACGACAAAAAAACCTCTACATATGTTTATTGTTGAATTGCTACCAAAAGCAAACAACAAACAAATATACGAGCTTACAAGCCTCTTACACTTACGTATAAAAGTAGAACCACCAAGACAAACACGCAACATACCCCAATGTGCAAACTGCCAGCAATATGGGCACACAAAAGCATACTGTCGTCGCACTCCCAAATGCATTAAATGCGCTGGAAACCACTTATCTACAAATTGCACCCGTAAAGAACGTTCCGACTCTGTCAAATGCGCCTTATGCGATGGCAATCATCCAGCAAACTATAAAGGTTGCAGCGTATACAAGGACTTGCAAAAACAGAAATTCCCGACCATCCGAAACAAAAAAGTAGAACACCAGAACTTCCCTCAAAAAGCTGACGTCGAGCCTATGCCGAAAAGTAACTTTAAAAATGTACAAAGTGGAAAGTCTTACAAGGAGGCCCTTTTAAATAAAGGAAAACAAGACAATCCAACACCACAACCTCCTAACATAAACTCTTCCGACAAATCAAACGACATGAAACAGCTAATGGAAATGTTTAAACAAATCATGAATCAAATGTGTACTATAACAAATCTACTTACAAACCTAATGTCAATAATGTCAAAAAATTCAACCAGCTCAAATTAGCACTATGGAACGCCAACGGCTTGTCACAACACTTCAACGAAGTTAAATTATTTCTTGAAACGAATAATGTGGATGTTTTACTAGTAACAGAAACACACTTTACAAATAAGACATATTTCAACATACCAAAATATAAATTATACCATACAATGCATCCAGATGGAACAGCACATGGAGGTTCAGCAGTACTAATCAGAGACAAATTAAAGCACTACGCCGCTTCTCCTTACTGCACAGAGAGAATACAATACAACTAATATAGTAATTGAAGACTCAAACGGCGAGATAACATTGTCTGCGATATACATCCCTCCTAAACACAACATAAAAGCCGAGGAATATTGCACCTTTTTCAAAACTCTGGGACAACGGTTTATTGCTGGGGGCGATTATAACGCAAAGCATACTGAATGGGGATCACGTCTAACTACTCCTAAAGGACGACAGTTACTTCAAGCTATAAGAGTCCTACAACTAAATGTCACCTCTACGGGAGAACCAACATACTGGCCTACCGATGTATGTAAAAAACCAGATCTTATTGATTTTTTCATAACCAAGGGACTTCCCAAAACATCCATGAAGTGTAACTCTTGCCTTGAAATAACTTCAGATCACTCGCCAGTAATCTTATTATTAAGCAGTGACGTTATAAATGTCGACAAGTCATGCAGGCTGCACACCAAAAAAACAAACTGGTCATTATTCCGCGACATTGTTGAACAAACACTAGACTACAATGTTCTCCTTAAAACAGACGAGGACATTGTTCGGGCGGTGGAGTATTTCAATAAGACCATACAAGTAGCCGCATGGGATTCAACCCCATCCCAGATTGGAAAAGATAAAAAAAGTTACTCCTATCCCAAATATATCATGGAATTGGTAAATTCAAAGCGCAAAGCCAGAAAGCTTTGGCATGAAACACAATATCCTGCACACAAATCCATATACAACAAAATTGCAAACAAACTAAAGAAAGCTCTAAATATCAACAACAATACAGTAATGGAGAACTATCTTAAAAATCTTGATGCAACCCAGGCCACCGAATACTCTCTCTGGAAAGCTACGAAAAAATTTAAACAACCAATAACACATCGATCACCTATCCTGAAAGCAGATGGTAGTTGGGCAAAAAATGATGAGCAAAAGGCCAACACATTCGCTAAACATCTATCCGAAGTATTTACTCCTAACATCGATTATGGATGCAAGGCAAGTTTAATTAAATCTGAACTCGAAAAACCACAACAACTAGATCCACCCCTCAAAAAATTCAGCAAACAAGAAGTATTAGAGGCCATTAAAAATATTGACATTCACAAAGCACCAGGGTATGATCTTATTACAGCCAAAACGCTGCGAGAGCTACCAGACGTAGGCATTACATTTCTGACTTATGTCTACAACGCATGCCTTTGGAGAAATTTTGTTCCACCACAGTGGAAGGTTGCAGAAATCATCATAATTCCTAAGCCCGGAAAAGACCCTACTGACGTCAGATCATACCGTCCGATCAGTCTTCTCTCAGTTCCGTCTAAAGTCTTAGAAATTCTGGTACTGAAACGCCTTACACCAGATATCAAAGCTAACAAGCTTATCCCGGATCACCAATTCGGTTTTAGAAAAGGTAGAATACATAAAGAATAGAAAAGGTACAATAGAACAAGTACATAGGATAGTAGAAAAAAACAATGACACTTTTGAACGAAAACTGACCTGCTCTGCTGCTTTCTTAGATATCTCACAAGCCTTCGATCGTGTCTGGCACGATGGACTCTTGTATAAAGTCCTCAAAAACTTACCCATTAACTTCTATTTGTTTATAAAGTCATATCTCAGTGACAGACACTTCTATGTTAAATATGGTGACTTTAATACAGACCTACACAAAATAAGAGCAGGTGTTCCACAGGGCAGCGTAATGGGTCCAATACTCTACCTTATATACACCTTGGACTTACCAAATAGACAAGATGTAATGACAGGAACATTTGCTGATGATACTGCCATACTTGCTGTTGATAAAACACCTGAGGAAGTTTCGGCAAAATTGCAACAAAATCTGAATGATATCTCAGATTAGCTGAAAGACTGGCGCATAAAGGCAAATGAAACCAAATCGGTTCATGTCACTTTTACTTTAAGGAAAGATACATGCCCAGAAGTAGAATTAAACCAAATTAAGATACCCCAGGCAGATGAAGTTCGATACCTAGGAATCTACTTGGATAGACGTTTAACCTGGAAGAAACATATAACTACTAAAAGGAAAGCACTTGACTTACAGTTAAGAAAGCTTTATTGGCTCATGGGAAGAAAATCTCAAGTTTCTCTGGAAAATAAACTCCTTCTGTACAAGTGTATACTAAAGCCTGTCTGGACTTATGGCCTACAATTATGGGGCACAGCCTCTGTATCCAACATTGAGATACTTCAACGTTTCCAATCAAAAGCCCTACGAATGATAACTGGAGCACCATGGTATATGACAAATAATCACTTGCACCGTGATCTAAAAATCAAACCTGTTAGAGAAGAAATAAAGGACTCTTTACTTTCCTATTCCAAAAGAATGCAAAATCATCCTAACCCACTAGCAAGAACTTTGATGGAAAAGCAACCAAACAATACATTTAAGAGACTAAAGAGACGTGCTCCTCAAGATCTTCTCTAACACAAACACAGAAAAGTCAAAATAGATGGGCATATCATTGGATCATGTACCATGCACGATATTTTTATTCCAAATTCATAAAATCCAGCTTAATGTCGACAAGACAGATCGCAGAACAAAAGGAGACTTAAAAAAAATATATATAGATGTGATATAATAACCAAACCTAAAAAATACGTGTACGGTATGCCATTGAGGAGTTTCATTAGGTATTTATTGCCGAAAGGCTGTCATGATTTTCACCAAATTTATATGGGACTATTTCCTAACATAATTTAAAATTTATTTATAAAACAACAAAAATAATCATCATAATCTATGCACAGACATAACAAGAATGTACCTATAAAGGTAAAAAACGAACAAAATTACATCGGCATTGAGAACCTTTTTTTGAAGTTCCTTTCTGAAGTGATAAAACATTTTACTAAATACTTAAAAAGTAGTACACTATTTAAGTATCATTTTGTTTTGATTATGTACATACGTAAGTACTGAAGTGTAATACTTTGTAAAATAATCACAAGCGGTAATAAAATGGACTATGAACACGCTAACGACTACCATAATTTTATAGATCATAAAAAGTAGTACACTATTTAAGTATCATTTTGTTTTGATTTATCATTAAACATAAATCAGAATTCTTTCATATATTTTAATTGTTATAATGAAAATATCCAATCAATGTTTACAATCTTACTTTGACACGGTTTGGTGTCGCAACTGTTGAAGACGAAATAATGAAGGTTAAGGTTTTGTGTTTACGGACCGAGGTCATGATTATACAATGTACCTATAGTAATTTTCCGATGTAAATAGTTGTACTAAATACCATCTTAGATACTGAATTTTATGAGTCTTTAATGTGCCTTCTAAACATGCATGATTAATTTATATTCAATTTATATATTTAAACTCTAGTTGTAAATTACAAAGAGCCTATTGCATTGCTTAACTCCAAATCCATTGTTTTCAAAACTTTACTACCCATATAATTGTTTCCAGTTCAACTTCAAAACGATTCCAGAAATTAATTTACACGTAGAAAAATTTACGTACTTTTTAAAACTGTTTTGGAGTTAAAAATGAAGGATTTTTGGAGTTTAGAATAACCTTCATTTAATATACTTAAGCCAAACGTTAGAATATATTGAAACGGTACATTATATTCAAAATGATACACCAGTTCATCGTAAAGTCTGTTATCCCAAATAGTGGCATACTGCATACTTACATGCAAAAATCATTTTTTTATTTAAACACGCAGGTATATTGGAGGCTTATTAATAAATTACCCAAACACAGACTTTGGGTGCACGAAATATAACCGTATATTTTCACTTTCTTTAGCGAATCTCTGACCACTTAGTTTCCTTATAATATTATTGTAAACATTTTCTTTTTCAATCAAAGTACTTACCGTGTCAGCATCGCTTTCTTCTGTGGCAATGGCGACGCCATGATCCAGGTGTTGTTCAGCGCAGTCCATCTGGCGTTCCAGCTCGGCTGCCTCCATCTCCAGTTGTGGAGAAGTCTGCAGCTCTTCAACCACAGACTCTGATCCTCTTTCAGGGTCAGAATACATCGTGTGGCGTGCCGGCGGCATCTTCACCATTAGAGAACGGAAATTAAGACGTTTGGCACCTGAAAAATTAATGTAATTTTCAGAATTATTATAAAAGTGTGATCAGCTTTGCGCTACACTTTTGTGTAGACTATTCTATTGTTTCTTATATTTAAATTTTTTGAGCATATAACTAGTAGTTTTTTAAATCTGAAAAAAAAATACTACACAATATTCCACACGGTCCAGGCACCAAACGGAACTCTGCTACAGTTTATGTTCTCAAGCACGAATATATTTTAAAGAAGATTTTGATGTACGTCCTTGTTATTTATTTTATATAAAGAGCTTCATCTAATTGATGATGAAGACGGCTTGAAAATACGTAATATTTCAATGATTTGTTCTTTTTATCCATATGTGTTCCCCTATGTATGCATTTTATGGTATGTGATGATGTGTGAGTACATGTCTCTATACGAGTACTTAACCCAGCATACATGAATAAGGTTCCATCTATTTCCTAGATGGACCGACATTAATAAATGTGTTCTTTACTCGGCATGGATATTACTAACAAAAAACAAATAATTTAAATACTACGGACTTTTAAGTCGTTATCATCTGTTAGATTTAGAGATTTTTTGTACTGAAATTTTACTTGTAAACTTATAAAGATATTCTAAAAAAAATGTTTCTTCAAATAATTGTCTAAGTTTAGTTGTTTGCACCCACGGTTTTCAATGAATCCTTTTGATGTGTGTGATAGTACAATCAGCCGATTTGATTCCTCACTTACCATAAGCTTATTTTGTTACAACTATTTCAAAACAATCCCTGAAAAGAAACTTGTTATTTTCTGAACAATCATATTTGACGTGACAGATTTTGCCGCCTTTCTGCGACTTAATTTTGACATTAAAGTATTTGGAGTTTTTCCCATGGACTAAGGATTTTCCTACTAGTTTACCAAGGTTTTTTATAATGTCAAGAATGAATTCGAAAGAGTTTCTGTTACATTTACGATTTTAAAAGTGATTTCGAAATTCAAACTACTATTCCAATTATATATAACACTAGCTGACCCGGCGAACTTCGTACCGCCTTAGCGTAGCTTTGATGCACTACTTTATTTTGTATAGCTGACCTATCTTATGTATGAGTACCTATTCAATTTTTTTATTTTTCTTTATATTTTTTTCCGTACAAACCTTGTACAGAGTATTAGAAAACTACAAAAAAAAAACAGCGAAATCGGTCAAGCCGTTTTCATATTATGTCGTGACAACGGAAAACGGGTTTCATTTTTATATATATAGATAACCTATTGCATAGAGAATTCCAAATATCTTTGATCCATACTAACACAGTTTCCTTCTTACTAGTAGGAGTTCAATAACGCATTCTCTATAAAGGAACCCTTGTCAGTTTTGACATTATTTATCGAATTATCGGGCAAGTGGGTCAGGAATCAATTGGTTCGATCGTACATTACCATAAAATACCAATTATGAATTTTTCAAACGATTTTCACCTTTTATTTTTTGTAATTATAAGGTTGAAAACCCGTTTTAGAATATAACAGCTTCGAATAATGGGTTGTTTTACTGAATGTACTTTTACTTTTAAGTGTAAATTTACATAATGTTGTCAACCAGTTGCGTAGTTAGCGAGATGCATACTAAGCGAGTACACACAAATGCTAAAAAACGTGGATCGTACCTTTTTCGTCTTGCTGCATCTTTTTCATAGCATCTCGAGCACCTTGAAGCATATGGGTAGTGGATGCTGACATTGGTTTAATGGTGACCCGTTGGATACCGCTACCGGGAAGCAAGCTCGTAAACACCCTTTTTGGTTCCTCCCTCTCAGGACTTCTTGAATAAGACGCCATCAAAGACTCGTCCTGGTCCGCGTCTATATCGATAAAACATTCGTCAAACTGCTCGAAGTCTGAATCCAGTTCCGTTCGTGAGCCATGACTCTTAGGACGGTAGAACGAATCCGAGTTTCGTCTGCAATCCAAGTGTTTTGGCTCAGGCGTGGAAAAGCTTCGCATCACGTAGCCTTTTATAGGGCTGACATGCGGTTCCTCTGGTTCGCATTGAGCGGGCGGGGAAGAATAGCTCCTAGGCAGAAGGCTTTTAGGCTGCGTTTTCCGCTGTTGCTGCTGATTGGCCCTGATGGATATCAAACTCTTTCCGCGTGCTGTAGCACTGGTGGGTGCTGAGTCCTTCCGCCGCATTTTCTCGAGCTAGCAACGTGCGAAGCTCGTAGGGTACCGTAGTGGACTGACGGTGGAAGTCGCGGAAACGTACTAAGTAACAATACCCTGTGCCGTACGCGTATCCAGATCTACGAGATCAAATGTCGGTGTCAAATTACAAGGACTGGTGCAACCAGATGATATATCATATGGCAAGCAACAGTGAACACGACCGACTGATCTGATATACTGGGGCCTGACATTCCGACTTAATTTGATTAACAGGTTCGCCCACTATGTTACCTCCGATCTTCGATAACATTACTAGCGTACCCAATCTTTGATTCACGCGCTGTGTCTATTGTGAACAATTGAATGGCCAAAAAACCAGTACTTCTCGGATCACTGATCGTTAATTAGTTATGAATTTGATAAACTTATTTAATATCACAATTTCAAAAAAACAATGTCAACAATCACTGAAACACAATTAAATAGAGGAATATCGCAGATTGAAAGGTTAATTTGTTGATGTGTATACGAGCCGAATTACAACGTGCGTATGCGCACCGTACACACTTTGGTAGGAGACGACTTTCCCTTCACTGTAGGCATTGATTGATCGCCTTTGGTCTTCTTGAAAACTGGTTTATGAGGTGACCATTGCATGATATATGAAATACAGTATACATTTTTATTTATAAATTCTATACTGTATTTCAAAAGTTTTTATTTATAAAACGTTTTTCTAATTGAATGTTTTAATTTATGTAAGTATTCGTAATGCAATTTAATCAATGTACCTATAACATTTAATCAGATTTAGTACATACGTAGGCAAGTTCATAACTATAAATGAAATGAACAGTCAAAGTTGGATTTAGTTACATTTTAAAAATGTATATTTTACGTTCAAAGTATGAAATGGACGTGAACGCTCGATTTTTACTGTACAGCCGTCTATGAAGCTATGTTTCCACTTTGTTCTTACTGATTAACACAATTGAAGTTACTTGAGGATTGAAAAAAGCCGTATCACCTATTTAGGAAGCACGCTGCTGTGGAAGGGGCAAATTTCCCAAGTAGGTATCTTTAACACGTTTGACAGGTAACAAAGCTGATTCAATTCTATTCAATAGGGAAAATCGTCATAAGATATGCTCGTACCCCTTCATCATCATCATCACCAGCCTATTAATGTCCCCACTGCTGGGGCACAGGCCTTCCCTATGGATGAAATAGGGAGATTGGGCCATGACCCACCACGCGGGCCCAGTGCGGATTGGCGGATGCTAATGACTACAAATGCAGCCGGGACCAACGGCTTAACGTGCCTTCCGAAGCGCGGAGGAACTCGAGATAGAAGATTTTTGGTCACCTATCCCATGACCGACCACTGCGAAAGTTGCTTAACTTCAACGATCGCAGCTGAATGCGCTAACCACCTGCGCCGTCGAGCTCCTCACACCCACACTCCACCGTACCCCTTACTGATGGTTATATTTTTACTTTAAAAGGCTGGCAAACAAGCGTATGGCCTGCCTAATGGTAAGCTAGAGACGCTTGCAATACCAACAACCATTCGCACAGTTGCCTAATCTGACCCAATCCCCTTCTCCGTGGAGCCCTAGAACCTTAATCACCGACAGAAACACTACTGCACTAAAAGTTAGTGTTATTTTACTGTGATCTTATGTAAGGTGGAGCTAATCAGCTATCCGCTACCTCTCTACTTTGCTTTTCATGCTCTGCTAGGCGGAGAAAGAAACAAAATTAATACACCAGATACTGAATCTGTTTTGTATAATGCACAGAAATTAATACTCTATGTAATAATCTATCAAAATGCTTATAGAATTTTCGGAAACTATATAAGGCGTGTTATTTTTTGAATTATTTGAAGGTTTGGACACAGCAGCACGGTTGTCTGAATTGTTGGAAGGGTTGGACACAGCTGATTTTCTGCTTGAATTAGCGCACTCGTTCGCTTTTAGGAAGTGGCCACATGAAAGTTTCCTGACAAAAGTTTTAGTAACGTTTTAGTACGCAGTACATTTGTAAGCGAAAGCTAGGTACTGCCAGTAGTAATAGATGAAAAAAACAAAATCGACTTCATAAGTCGGTTTTAATGTTTGTAATATAACTTTTTATTTTCCACTTTTAATAAGCTAGAGTAACATAAACTAAGTAACTATAGGCCGGTCTGCATTATTTCTTTTATATCTCTTAAAATAACCAACACGAATTAAGTAATCGAGGAGTTCCATTGCTTTCTCCGAAAGTACTGCTCAGATCTTCACCATATTAATATAGGACTACCTGCCTAAAAATAATCATCAAAATCGGTCCACGCACAACAATAAAATCGAACAACAATAAAAAAAAGATGAATTGAGTACCATCTCCTTTTAGAAGTCGATTAAAAAACACCTAATACCTTCCTAATAGTTCCTTATTGCGACAGAATAAAGTACACTTTAGATCTAATTAAAAAAGAGGTTCGAAAATTAACTTTAATGCTATCACCATAAGGAACTGACACGACCTGTCAGAAACGCATTCTCTGAGCGGCCGGACTTTAATACAGCGACAAAATCCGATAGAAAAACGTTTTGAGTTTCATAATCAATATTACCTTCTAGGAATTGCTTTTTGCTTGTATAAATATCAAAACTTCTCAATCTTTAAATGCATTTTTGTAAATGCATGTTGTGCAACTCAAACCAGTAGCAATACGTGCTTTAAACTTTAAACTTAATCATTTATTGTTGTTTATTTGTAAGCACCATCTACACACACTGTTAAAAACTCGTTGGCAATCAACAAGAAAACCAAACCATAACAACAACACTCTGGAAATTTTACTGCTTGTAAAGCATCGGAGCTATTATTGCTTTTTAGAACAGAAACGCTAACCAGCTTTGATTAACCTCCAACAGATGGCGTTAGCAGACATATATCAAAGTTATACTTCTACTACCATAGATACAGTAAGGGGCATTACGATAGCTTTTATGACTTTGTGACCCTTAATTCATGATTCTTGATGTTCAACATTAATTATATATTATATAAAATTTTACTTATACGTGATTTATAATCATGTATAAGTCAAATTTTATATACGCACATACTAGCAGCAATTAGACCTCCGTGACCGAGTGGTTATAATAAATATACTTATATATGTACAGTATATGTAATCAATCCGTAACCCTAGTATCCAATAACACAAGCCTTACAGTGCTAACTTTGGGGCTAGGAAATTATAGTGTAAAAAATAATAATTAAAGTATCTAAATCTCACCCCCTTATTAATAAATAAGGAATAGGCTTAGACTATTTATGCCGTGTTTTGTTCATATCACTCAAGTGCCATTTGTCATTCAATGAACAAAGACAAAACATAGAGTAACTAATCTAAGCATAGTCTTCGTTTATTAAAAACGGGGTAAGAGACGAAGTGTTTCGTTTCTCTTTTGACGTTATATTGATCGTGTTAATTATTACAATGATACGGAATTCTTCATGTGAGGCTTGCATTTCTCCGGGTTTTTTTCTGATTTTACTTGAATATCTACGATATACCTAACCGTAACCCGATAGTATTAAAACAACATATAATAAAAAAATGGATGCGTGTAACTTATGTACGCGCGTGAGAAGTTATACTTCTTTAGCATCAATAAAAATATTTTTTAATTGCATGCAAATAATTAATAATTACAATAAAATAATAAAAGGACTGGAAAAGGATAGTTAACACAGTCAATTAAGTTCAGTTTTAATTTGAAAAATTAAATAAATATTCAAAATATTCAATTAAAATCACTACTGAATTTAAGTTATTAGTCCATATGTAATTAGCACTTGTAAGTAACTAAAACACGTTGTGTCTATATAGAAACTAGAAACATGTGGATAAATATTATAAATATGAAAACAGTGATCAGAGGCGACGAGCGTGCCAACATTGTTTTTGACAACGCGATCATCTTATGGAGCTCCGTGGATCGTTCAAAGTACCTTTCGAACAGATGTCTAATAATGGTGGATTATTAACCACTAAGTGGTTAATAATCCACCATTATTAGACACTAACATTCATAACGCGCCCGCGGCCAACTTCATGGTGTTACTATTGTGTTACAGTGATGCGCGCGCATCTCGAAATTTCACTCACATGATTTTTTCATAACGCGCCCGCGGCCAACTTCATGCTGTTACTTTTGGGTTACAGTGATGCGCGCGCATCTAAAAATTTCACTCTCATCATTTTTTCATAACGCGCCTAAAGAAGTGTAACTTCAATTATATTTTTTTTACACACACTCGACGCTGTAGTAACTATCTATAATACAAGAGTTTGTTGCCCGCTATTGCATATCGGACCGAGATTCTCGTTGGTCTCGATCTCGCCAAATATCGCCGAAAACGAATTGCTTAATTTTATCCGAATGCGTCCAAACGACTTTCGCATTTTTCATATTTGATATAGAAAGAGATTGAGTTCTGCGCGGTTCCGATATCAATCCGCGGATCCACATTTACAAAATAGCACTGCTGGAATGATTATATTGCCAAAGCAACAACTAGGGGAACCTATACTAATTTTCTTTTTGATCTAATCATAAATGAAAATTGTATTTTAGTAGTTTTTCCTATAATTTTACAAAACATCAAAGTTGTGGTGTGCCATTCTTTGCTATGCCAACCATTATAAATATTCATTTGTACTGTTGATTTTGAAATATTTTAAAACATATTAATATTGAGTATTTTAAAGTCGCTTTATTTTGTTAATTAACCCCTATTTGTATTTAATAGCATTGTGGATCCACATTCAATAGAAAACTTATAATGAATTTACTAACGGTTCAGCAAATTACGAATTCCGCTTAAAGGGCCAATTATCAGCCTATTTCTATTCAATTTTATTCCTATCAAACTGCAATAAGATGTTTTTTCAATGAAGTAAGTTGCTGTAAAAACTTTTTCGTACGAATACACACTGGTTCCAGTACGTCACATAATGCAATGATAAACCTGTTTCTGGGCTTACTTTAAAACTTAGTAAGTACGAAATTTAAAGTGATGCACGAGTATTATACAAAATGCATCGATATACTTTTATTTTATTGAAATTAAAGTTTTAGAAAAGGAAGAATCACAAATGGATTTTGTTCTTTTATTAACTTAACGCTTATGGTATTTAGGATCTCCCACCCCATTCTATATAGCCTTTAAAATATTGTATGTGAAAAGCTATATGGCCATGTTTCGTAACTTTTAAATATAACTCTTTCATACACAGCAAAAGTAGATGCTATTTAAGAAGTAAGTTCTCTAGGGATAGCGCTACTGCTGATCACTAGAACATTTTTTTAACAGAAATTTTAACTAATTGTGGTGTTTCTACCTACTACAAAAAAATCCACGCGGTTCCAGCAGCAGACGGGACACAAACCCCCACCCCACCAGCTATCCGGGCAGATGCACAGATTCTGGGCGGTTCAGGATGCTACCTGAAACGCGTATTTTTTTCTATAATTATTTTCTTGGATTTCAGCAGATTAGAAAATAAATCTTTATTAAAGGAGATTGCTCACCTTCCATACATGTTTGGCCTAAAGACCTTTTTAAAGTAAATATATTATACAAAGGTGTCCGTGGAAATCTAATGACTGTAAATTAAATTATAAATTACGCCAAGAATTACCGTGTATGTCAATATTTTTTGTGCGTTTCGGCCAATTTGAGCAATCTCCTTTGAGGGATTCTAAATGTTTTTTTAAGCTTCATTGACGTTCAAACAAGGTTAACAGGGGGTAGGGTCGGAGCTTCGCTATCACTGTGGGATAGCCAGAACGACACAAGGCCCCTCAAACATGCTCTGTACTTCATGTAAGTACCTAGTTCGCGATGGAATCTAATTTAACGCACGTACCACGGGCCGCCCGTGGCACCGCGAAATACACGATTTTTGCAGCGTTTGTAGGGGTTTAAGACGCCACGGAAGTACGTGGGAGAAGCAAACACTCGCGTAGGTCATGATAGGGCAAAAATTGTTAGCTCAGTCTGGAGGTTTCATTACATGGTTTAACAATAAATGCCATCTCATGGTAGGTAACGATTTCAAAGTATGTCTCGCTACCTAATCACTTTGCTGTCAAAAGTGTGTCAGATTTTTTCTTTAATTCTTTTTTATGAACGTTAGTTACGTACAGCTTTGATGATATAATATATTCACCATAGACCTCGATTCCGTGATATTCACATCTATTAAGTTTCTATTGCAAAATTATATTTTTTCTTACTTCTTTAGACGAAAATAGTTACGTTATTTAGAATGTTTTTGGATCTTACGTTGTTAAGCGTAGTTTTTAATATTAATTAAAAAATACATTATTTTTTATAATTAGTTCACTACCTAAGCAGAATGACAGCAGAAGGGTATAATTGATTTAATTAATTTAATCCTAAGAATTCACAAGATAAATGATTTTCTATCATTGATACACGATTAAACTGTAACCGCAGCATCCCGTTCATCTTCATGTCATTCGACGACCTCCGTGGCCGAGTGGTTTGTACGCCGGGTTTCATGGTGTTGCCGACTCGAGAGGTCCCGGGTTCGAATCCCGGTGGGAGCAGATGTTTGTGTGTTGAATACGTACATTTGTACTCCAGTCATGGATGTTTAATATGTATTTCTATATAAATATACTTATATATGTACAGTATATGTATTTTATCCATTACCCTAGTATCCCATAACACAAACCTTATAGTGCTTACTTTGGGGCTAGGCTAATTGGTGAGTGTGTTGGAAATATTTATTTTATTATTATTATTATTTCATCTAGATATGTAACAAATGGCAAATTCGCGAATTTCGCGTGCTAAATTCAGTGTTACAACATCCCCGAATTATATCGACATGGAAGCCTCCTTAGCGAACTGGTTAACTGGTTATACAACCATTGCAGTCGTGTTTCGCAGTGGTACGGCGCGCGCGCATCGTAACAACTCCGCCGAGAATTTTTCACGCGTAACCAAATATAACTGTTTACATATACGTGAAGTCTATCGGAGGTTTTGTGAAATTGTTGTGGTTTTGGTGATAGATGAAAAGGTATGTTTTTCTTTTACCGTGATATTATATTTAAATGTGATGTGTTTTTGTGCATTTATTTAATACTCAGCGAAAACAAAAAAGTGGAAGCCTAAGTATATGAAGTTTTAGTTAGCTTAACTTTTAGATTTGTTAACGCAGGCAATTAATTGTATTTTATTCTGGAGTTTCTTTCACAATATTTTACTTTTCATTCGTAACTAACTTGTTGAATATGTTATGAAATGGGTTAACAGGAAAAAAGACAGTCTTGAGATTAATACACACGTTGATACAGAATCAAAATACTTAAGAGTTTATTAATTTTGGAAAAGGTAAATAAAATAAAAAAAAACGGGTGCGTGTACTTATGTAGGCGCGTGAGAAGTTATCCTTCTTTGGCATCGTTTAAAATTAGTTTTTAATTGCATGCAAATAATTAATTACAATAAATTAATAAAAAGTCTGGAAAAGGACACAGTCAATAAAGTTCAGTTTTAATTTGAAAAAATAAATAAATAATCAAAACATTCAATTAAAATCGCTACTGAATATAATTTATTAGAACATATGTGATTTGCACTTGTATTAAACTCAAACACGTATTCCGAATATACAAACTAGAAACATGTGGATAAATATTATAAATATGAATACCTATAACTGTTACTTTATTACAAAAAATAAAGATGTGGTTTTTGGTTCTACTGCACCAATGGTCAAGAGATGGCGCTGTAGTCTCCTGAATCACGCATTGGTTCCGTTGTTCCAGATTAATAAATACTTTTGATAGGCCTTCACAATGCAGTCGTTAGCACCCACTAAATAGAGATTCTATTTCTATTTTATTGGTAGATTTTCTTAATGTGCGGTAAACACAAAAGTAACAGTTAATTTTTGTGTTACAGTGATGCGCGCGCATCTTAAAATTTCACTCTCATCATTTTTTCATAACGCGCCTAAAGAAGTATAACTTCAATAAAATGCTATCCTGTAGCTGTCCTAAAAATATATTTAAAAATATTATTGTACCACTTTGTCGGCGTAATAGATATAGGTACTACATACCTCCACTAATTTCCAGCCCTTTTCCTCCTCTTACAGTGCCAACAGTGTTCAAGCAAAACCTCGGACGGACAGACAGACAGACGGACATTTCAAAACAATACAGATTCCTTGCCAGGATTACGGAACCCTAAAAATTACTATTATTTAATCCAAAAGCGGTGTCACAGCATTGCTCTACTTTTCGTATTGAGACAGTAGCCTCAATTCGCCAATCAGCCTTGCTAGTATAAGTACCGTGATTATGGTCATGGTTGATGATGGTTTTGAGCGTGATACAAATCAATACTCGCTAAAGCTGAAGACTTTGTTTAGTCGAACGAGTCACAGGAACTACTGGTCCGATTTGAAAAAATATTTATTTATCAAGAAAGGCTATATATAGCCTTCGTTGATAAATAAATATTACAGGCCATATAACATCATGCTACGACCAATAGGAGTGGAGAACTGATGAAAAATTTTGCAAAAACGGGGAAGAATATATTCAGTATAAGACCTTATAATACATTGCGTGTGCTGCGTAAACGGTTAAACTACACAAAAATCATGTATAATGGAAATGTTTTCCTTTAAAATGCGGACTTTTTCTATGTAAAAGTCCGCGACAGCGTAATATGTCCGTCTTTTAAGTTTCACTCACTATGAGTATTTTCCTCAAATTAACGCGGGTGAAACTACAAGACTCTGATAGAACTATATGTGATTATATCATATCGCGGTGCTCATGCTAAACTAGAGGGGCAGCAATATGTAAAATATTCGAAGTGTTCATACCACGGCATCCCAGCACATCGTTTTATGCACAGAAAACAGACGTTAGAAGGGTCTTGTGGGCGGGGAAGGCGCGACAAGGATATGTGTGAGCAAATGCTCATAACTTGAGCAAAACTTGGTTCTGATTGCGTCGTTGCTCTCGGGTGTGATCGCTGATTGGTTCAATTGTTTGATGTCGCGTCGTTTGAATGGCTATTATCTATTAGGTGGAAGTGTACTAGGGGCGAGCCGGCGACATCGGTTCCCGAACAAACGATCTATGATCACCATTCTAACATCTTCTGTGTTCTATGGTTTTTCTGGTAGTGTCAATTAGCTCATTAATTGAACCCGAATGGATACAATGTATAAAGTAAATCTAAATATATAAAAGAAGAAACTGACTAAGTGACCGATTGACTGACATATTAATAACGCACAGCCTAAGACGCTGGGTCTAAGAACTTCAAATTTGGCATGTAGGTTCTATGTGTGTGGTCTAGGGTTGCACGAAGAAAGGATTTTTCAAAATTCACCCCAGAACAGTTTAAAATAGGGGATGAAAGTTTGTATGAAAAATCTTATTCTTCGAGGTAATACACTTTTTAGTTTTCCATAACTACCCCCTAAAAGGGAACTGGGAGAGCGTTCAAGTTTTTAAGTGGATGAATTTTAAGGCGCACTTCGATTAACTCGAAACTTGGTATTTTCACTGAAGACCAGAACAGAGAATAATGTTTACCAGGGCTTTTCGAAAATCTTCCCCATATGAGGATAAAAAAGGGGATGAAAGTTTAATACAATACTACAACAAATACTTATCTAAATAAATTATTATGTTTGCCATTTTTGTTTTGCCTAAACTATCCCTAAAGAAGGGAATGGAATGTGCCCAAGTTTTAATATGCATGAATTTTAACGCGAATTTCGATTAACTCTTAACTCAGTGTTTTAGCTTGAAACCTGAAATAAAGAATAACATGAATCAGGGTTCTTTGAAACCCCTAACTGGGTGAAAAGGAGTAGTAAATGCCCCGCACATTTACTACTCCTTTTCACCCAGTTAGGGCTTGATAAAATCGGAAAACGGCTGAACTGATTTGTATTGCTACATTGAAAAATTTGGCAGACACATAGTGGATAGACCTGGATAAGTTTTAGATAAGGTTACAAAGGATAAGTTTTAAGTCAAAAAAACATTAGAGGGATTCCACGCGGACCAGGCAGCAGACGGGACTCGAACCCGCACCCATCGTTATCCGGGCGAAAGCACTGCCCTGACGGCCGCATCGAAATTCTTCTAGTCATCTCTTCTCATTGTAGGCAACCCACAATGTCAAATGAATACATTTACAAGTTTTTTCTTTATTCTTTATTAAGCCATACACCTTAAAGGTTAAGCTTTTACAAGTATTAAACATTTGAAAGAAGAAATAGCAATTATAATTATAATTTTCATTTTTTAAACATGAAACTGCTTGATGTTTAAATCTAAAGAAAATATCAGCACTGGTCAGTGCATTCGCCCGGATAGCGAAGGGTGCGGGTTCCAGTCCCGTCTGCTGCCTGCCCGCGTGGAATTTTTTCTAGTTATATTTTCTTTAGATTTAAACATCAAGCAGTTACATGCTTAAAAAATGAAAATTATAATTAGAGGGATTATCAAAAAAACTTAAGTTAACGTAGACGAAGTCGCGGCCGGCCGGCAGTAGAGTTATAAAATGGCATTCAATTTATTAAATGCCAGTATTTATCGTCTAATGGCCAGTATTCATGAAGCCCATCATAAATACTGGCCATTAAATTTTCAATCACGTCGTAGTCAGCAAACAAAAAGTATAATTGGGATTCAGACGAGAATTTTATTCCTTCTCAGATTAAAATATTGTTCCCTTCTATGAGACTCTACAATGAATGACACTATTAAATAGATATTAATATAGTATTTCTTTCTTAGGTTTTCACGCACATCACTCATTAAATAAAACAGTTTTTACGGGTTCGCACCCTTTTCAGGAGTGCATTATCGGAATCATCATCATCATCAGCCTATTAATGTCCCCACTGCTGGGGCACAGGCCTTCCCTATGAATGGAATAGGAAAATTGGGCCATGACCCACCACGCGGGCCCAGTGCGGATTGGTGGGTGTTAACGACTGCAGATGCAGCCGGGACCAATGGGTTGCCTACAATGAGAAGAGATGACTAGAAGAATTTCGATGCGGCCGTCAGGGCCGCAGTAGCATAATTGGTCAGTGCTTTCGCCCGGATAACGATGGGTGCGGGTTCGAGTCCCGTCTGCTGCCTGGTCCGCGTGGAATCCCTCTAATGTTTTTTTGACTTAAAACTTATCCTTTGTAACCTTATCTAAAACTTATCCAGGTCTATCCACTATGTGTCTGCCAAATTTTTCAATGTACCAATACATATCAGTTCAGCCGTTTTCCGATTTTATCAAGCCCTAACTGGGTGAAAAGGAGTAGTAAATGTGCGGGACATTTACTACTCCTTTTCACCCAGTTAGGGGTTGCAAAGAACCCTGATTCATGTTATTCTTTATTTCAGGTTTCAAGCTAAAACACTGAGTTTAGAGTTAATCGAAATTCGCGTTAAAATTCATGCATATTAAAACTTGGGCACCTTCCATTCCCTTCTTTAGGGATAGTTTAGGCAAAACAAAAATAGCAAACATAATAATTTATTTAGATAAGTATGCTATTATATAATGGTTTTCAATGTATAACATGGCAAATATTAAAATAAAACTACACTAAAACTATACAAATATTAAAAAATATTAAAAATTAAGCTGCCCTAGATCGTCCCCGTCGGCAAAGGTTCCCAGGACGCTGGCGGCATTTCCCCGCTGAATGGCGAGGCTTATGCGCTGGGCGAAATAGCCGCCAGCTCTGCGGTCTCCAGTGGTCTCCACCAATCTATTAATTATTCTATTATCAATAAGTATTTGTTGTAGTATTGTATTAACTTTCGTCCCCTTTTTTATCCTCATATGGGGAAGATTTTAGAAAAGCCCTGGTAAACATTATTCTCTGTTCTGGGGGCCAATCGCCTAACTGGATTGCTTTGGAAAACGCTATCGCTTACGATTTCATTTTGTTATTTCTAGCCCCCTGAGGTTTTCAAATGCCTCGCGCTCTTTTTTTTTCTTTTCCATTGGTAATAACAATGTTAAAGAAAATGAGCGTGAGGTATTTCGGCGGTTAGAAATAACAAAATGAAATCGTAAGCGATAGCGTTTTCCAAAGCAATCCAGTTAGGCGATTGGCCCTCTGGTCTTCAGTGAAAATACCAAGTTTCGAGTTAATCGAAGTGCGCCTTAAAATTCATCCACTTAAAAACTTGAACGCTCTCCCAGTTCCCTTTTAGGGGGTAGTTAGCTCGACAAAGTAAATAATAATCATTATTCCGATGATGCACTCCTGAAAAGTTTGCGAAACGTCGATAAATAAATTAATTAATTCAGTGCATATAACCCGTAAAAACTGTTTTATTTATTAATATAGTGTTAAAAAATCGTATTTACGCTTTATTGAATACTGCCATTCGTCATCTAATTTCTTTATAAGGACTTGTGTACAAAGTTAAAGTACTCGCAAAAGTATTTTTTTTAATATTTTACTAGGCAGAGCAAAACTAAGCGCAAGTAATTAACTAAACATGTTTTTAGGCACGCATGTTCTACTTTGAGTGATATTTTAAAAATATCTTTTGCGATCAGCATGATAAGATCAGATTTGATCAGGTAACAATTTTGCTACTAAATAATCTTGAAGAGCTCGATGGCGAGTGGTTAGCGCGTTCGGCTGCGATTGCGACCCATTGGATGGGTGACCAAAAATTTACTATCTCGAGCCCTTCCGTGCTTCGGAAGGCACGTTAAGCCGTTGGCCCCGGCTGCATCTGCAGTCATTAGCATCCGCACTGGGCCCGCGTGGTGGGTCATGGCCCAATCTCCCTATTCCATCCATAGGGAAGGCCTGTGCCCCAGCAGTGGGGTCATTAATAGGCTGATGATGATGATGAATCTTATAGATACCATTTTTAGTTAATATATTTTGTATATTTTATGAAGTGAATTGATATTTTATCTATTCATACAAGAAATAGTATGTATTATAATTATAATTTTGATTCAGTTCGTTTGTTTGTCCGAATTATTTATTGTTAGCAGTATTTTTAATTATCTTCTAAATAATTATGTAAGGATAATCTTGGCAGCTTTCTAAAATTTGGTAAAACAACAGATCTTTTCAAATTCAGTTGGAATAGCAATTTTTGTTGTACTGTTATTATTTGTGGGTGTTGGGTAACATCAATCTACTCAGATGTTTAGCCAATCTGCTGGTAACCATAATTGAGAAATTATAAGAATGTGTTTGAATACGAAACAAAATCCTCTCTCACGCCTGGTTTATTACCCGTGAAAATTTGGCTATTTTTTATATCTGTTGCGTTCTTTTTTTCTTTTGCATTGGTAATATTAAAAAAATGAGCGTGAGGTATTTGAAAACCATCGGCAGTCAGAAATAACAAAGTGAAATCGAAAGCGTTAGCGCTTTACAAAGCATTTCCATTAGGCGAATGGCCATGTAAAGCTCGAATGCATCGTTTCTGAAAATTCGTTATAAAAAAGTCACAAATTATTACTTTTCAGTTGGCTAGAATCAACTTCGTATAATTATCGTTTGATTTATTAAGTAGGTTAAGCTAATTTGAACTGAACATTTTAGACACCAAGTAGTTTTTAAGTTTTTGTTATATAAATGTATCTATGTTTTAGTAAATAAATAAACTGTCAGTTAGAAATATAGGTAATAGTAACATTAATGTCATCATTAAAATTAATTCCATTCATAGGTAATAACGTTAGAAATGTCGTCAGTAAGTAAATTACATTGGTAAATTTGGTGTACAGTTAACTTGGTATAAATCATAGGTATCATTGATGTCATTTATGAAAAACATAAGTCGTGGTTAAGTACAATGTGAAACGCCTTTATTATTAACAGCAATTTTCAAACTTTGTAGCCAACTTGTTGCATTGATTGGGGCTAATTTGGAGCTACCATTGCGTAGAAAAAAAGAAGTGTATTAGCATCTATTTACATAATTTTTATTTCGCATCCAGGTGTTAAAGATACCATATCGGTATATTCATGCATGTGTTTTTATTGTTTGTGTTTTTTTTGTTGTATCCTTGTTGATCTTAAAGGAATTTACCGTTAATTAAAAAACTTCGCTTTAAACATCAATCAATATCCAAAACTTGCTTTGCCCGAGTTTGCGATCAAAAACCTTTATGATGAGGTTCCCACAAAATTTTCGAAGAGAAAAAAATTCCTAGATTCTACCAAACATTTTTATAGAATGAAATATGCAAATATTCTTAGGTTTATGTAAAATTCCAACCATGCGGCACACCACTATACTTAAGATGGCGTGGCGTTCGTTCAAGTTTGTTACGCAACGAATTACAAAATCGTTTGCAAGAACTGGGCCCGCTCGCTTAAGCATCGTCACCATTAGATTCCGTAATTAGCCACTTTTAGGATATAAGGTGTGTCAGAACCGTACCAAGTTGATACCAACATTTCTATAAGATACGCTCTGAAAAACAAGCGTCACTTAAATAAATCATACAGGATTCGAACCTGCACTCTCTTTTGTTAAGATTTATAAAACTTGCAGTTAAATGTTTAAAATAAAAATATAATAAGGGTCACTTAGTCAAAATTTTATTTCTCCCCAATAGATATTTTCGGACAACTTAAATAGTGATCAAAGTTAGACTACTCTTTTATAAAGCATGATTATTTTGATAATAAAAAATCTCGTAATAAAATCTCATGTTTGCTTATGTAACAAAAATATGCTATTATATAACTTCAGCCTGCGAATTCGACCCCATTACAAAATATTAGAAAACTTTAAGAAAGATATGAACGAAATCGGTAAAATCTATCTCAGGCTATGGCGTGATCAAGGGAGATAGGAATTATTGTTTATACATAAAGATGTTATTCCTACATGATAAATTAATTAGCATTATTGGAGTAGTAGGTACGTTACAGGGCCTGCGTTCATAAGTGCAAATTGTCAGATGCTGTTTAAATGTGCTTTGAAGAGCTACTTCTATGTTTGGGCTTTGTGAGGGACAATTACGGAATCCTACATTACGAATGTCTTCACACACATTTGGCGGGTTTTTATACTAAACTGCCGCCTGCGACTTCGTCCGCGTTTAACTTTAGTTTTTTTAAGAATCCCTGGAAAAATGTTAGGTCCCTGTAGGACCTAACATTTTTCCAGGATGAGAAGTATTCAATGTCTGAATGTAGGTCATAACCTAATGCATACCAAAGGATCTCCTTTGGTATGCATAAGGTCAAATTGGCCCAAATGCACAAAAAATATTGACATATATACGGTAATTCTTGGCGTAATTTATAGTTTATTTTACAGTCATTAGATTTTAACGGACACCTTTGTATAATATATTCATTTTAAAAAAGACTTTTAATTTAACCGGTTTGGAAAACATACGAATCATTTTGAATGGCTATGGGTGTAGTAATATTCAGCCAAAGACTGATCGAAGTTGTTTAAATAACATAAAATCAAATCTATTTTGTAAAGATCGTGGTTGCGCGGGTGATGCTAAATATTTGGTTTTTAAAATGGACTGTAAATTTAAAATTGGCACGATAATCAAGAAAGGAGATTTCGAACTGCGTGGATTAAAACAAAAGGAAATAGTTCGAAACCAATAAGGAAGGTTGCACAATACCTTGCATCAACGGCCAGTCCAGAAGCTCCTGAGGTGGACGGGTCGAGCCGGCTATCCAAAACCGAACTTGGGTTCGTGGCCGGTTGATATTCTTATGGGTAACACTAAATGGGTAGTCTTGCACTTTTATTTTCACAATGAGAATCACTCGAACTATAGTTTTTGTTTTTCAAACGAATTAATTACGAAGAGCGCGATTTACGGCAGCCATTAACAAAAGTTGCGGATTTGCTAAGAAGGATGTTAACTTCAACACCCGCTAGATGTCCCCAGTGGACATTCGTCGACTCACTCTTGCATGCGAGATAGGTATGTGCAGGAGGGAGATGGGAAACTATTAATTTAAAATAAGACGATGGGCGATTAAACGAATTTTACGCGGTCAATTCAAAATGCCATACTGGCGCAACCATTCCCCCCGGCTTGAAGGGTTACCTTCAAAATAAACTAAATATCTAAAATGAGAAGCTAAATTTATTAAAAAAACTAACCTACTAAATCTACGATCACTATTATTATTTTACTAATGTTGATTAGGCAAAGGGCAAAGTCGTACAACTGGACGTAAATACGACCCAGTCGCAGTTCTAACACGTACTGTTCGAGTCACCCCATTAGACCCTGGAAAAGTTTCTTCCACTACCCCTAAGGGCCAATGCAAAGGTGGCGTGTTCTCAGTCAAAAGAATAACAACAGTACCGACAGCAATCGGGTTTGACGGAATATTCCACTTTTGCCGGGACTGTAGGGTATGCAAATAGTCTGTTCTCCAGCGCTTCCAAAACGACTGAACTAATCCATCTAATAAGGCATGGCGCGACAGAAGATGAAGCCAATCTTCATCCACTTCTAAAGCGGGGAAATATTTTAAAGGTGTCATATTCAAAAAATGCGCTGGAGTCAATGCAAGTGGCTCCGAAGGATCGCTATTCGCTAGACAATGTCTTACATACAGGTCTGGTATTCATTACCGCCTCGACTTGAGTGAGCACGGTGCTAAGCTCCTCAAAGGAAAGAATTTGACCACCTATGACGCGGAACAAATGTGATTTTAAGCTTTTAATTTTAGCTTCCCAATTACCACCAAAATGGCTTGCAGCTGGCGTGTTTAATGACCATTCAATACGATTCTCTGCTAAAATGTGTGCAAATTCGGTATTAAAGTGTTTGGAACTTAAAAGAGTATGCAACTCTGAAATATTACGACGGGCTCCAACATAATTTGTACCCTTGTCTGAGTACATTCGAGCTACAGGACCACGGCGCGATAAAAATCGCTTGAATGCAGCCATAAAACATGGAGTGCTTAAATCACTGGCTAATTCTATATGTACGACACGAGTCGTCATACAGGCAAATAGACAAATATAAGATTTTGTGGAGCGTATGCCACGACCACGAGAAATGGTTACTCTGAAAGGGCCTGCGTAGTCGGTACCGGTTTCAACAACACGACAAGAACGATGGTCGGCCAATCGACTTTGGACGAAGTTTGAAACAAGGGATACATCTATGAACTATAGAGCGGATCAAATTACGCGCAGAAATAATCCAGTATTTCTGTCGTAAGATCGACATAAGTAAATCAGGACCAGCGTGACAATTTACTTTATGGTAATATTCAACAATTAGTTTAACGACGTGATCTTTGCGCGGGAGAACTATAGGGTGTTTTTGATCGAGACTTAATTCAGATTGTTTTAATCTACCACCAATACGAATAAGTTCATCTTTGTCCAAAAATGGTTTCAAATGTTGAAACGAACGACTACAAGGTTTATCCAATTATAAACTTTTAAATTCAGATGTAAAGTAATACCGTTGAACTTCACGAAGTACTACCAGTTCTGCTTTGTTTAAATCGCTAGAACTAATGTGCTCTTGCAGAGGAAGAATTTTTACAAAACGACAAACAAAAACGACGCTGCGCAAAAGTAATGACCAAGATGAGACCCGGCTTGCTAACAATAAAATAGGTGTCTTTTCTTTCGGTGCGGTTGTTAATAAAACGTGTTTCTTTTCCTCTGGAGGAGTAGAAAGCGTCGCTGGGTCAAAGGAACTAACTGGCCATTCATGAATTGGTGCACGACACCACGAAGAGCCGTGGAACTAGAGTGGATGGTCCAAAATTTGTGCGGGTGTCAACCCACGGGACAGACAGTCTGCGGGGTTGTCAGCGCCGGAAACGTGCTAAAAATTCTGCGGTGGCAACTCCAACTGAATTTTTGACACTCTATTTGCTTAGTGTCCCAACGATGGGGAGAAGAATGAGTCCAACATAAAGCACAGTTGAGTCTGAAAATGCGAAAATTCTATCTATATTTATGCGGTTACGACAGCAATTGACGATTGAACTAATGAGCTGGGCTAACGCATATAGCGCATAGCTCAAGACGCGTAAGAGAAATTACTTTCTGAGGAGCTACCCTCGATTTAGCACTAATGAGGTGCACCTGGATGTTAGTACCATTTTGTACATGGAAGTACACAACACCCCCATAAGCTTCCTCACTAGCATCTGCGAATCCAACAACTGTCACAATACTAGTTTTGGTAATTCCAACATGACGTGATATTTTTATTTGCTCGAGCATAGGAAGCTCGGCTCTAAAGCTATTCCACAATCTAACGACATTATCAGGAGGTGTCAATCACAGTGACACAACCAAAGATCCTTGATAAGGAGCTTCGCGTATAAAACTACAGGTGCTACAAATCCCATTATATCCCATATCCTCGCGACACATGACAATATGTTTCGTTTAGTACAAGTTGACTGAGTAGAGCTAATTTTTAGGCTAAATAATCGGACGAAGGTGACCAACATAAACCAAGAACCTTGTGTGTACCATTCTCATCGAATTCTTTGACGGTGGGCAAGCGATGCGATGATGGGATAGAGTTCAAAACCATTTGCGAGTTGCTCATCCATTTAACGAGATCAAATTGACCGGTTTTCATGAGCGCTATGACTTCAGCTGCTATCGCGATAACTTCTTCCTCTCTTTCCAGAGTCCACAAGTAATCGTCCATGTATAAACCAGACTCAATAGTGTCTCTGGCCTTTGGGTAATTATTACCCTCATCGGCAAGGAGCTGCTTGATAGTGCGAAGAGCGTGGAAGGGACTTGATTTAAGCCCAAATCAAACGCGATTAAATTCATAAGCCTGCAAAGGCTCCTGTGGCGAAAATCGATACAAAATACGTTGGAACCTGCGATCAGATTCGCGAACACCAATTCAAAGAAACATCTGCCTGATATCCGCAGAAAGAGCAACAGCAAACAAACGAAAATTTACAAAAAATTTCAAACAAATTACCTTGGAGATTCTGACCACAATGCAAAAGATCGTTTAATGTAACGTTAGTACTAGTTTTAGCACTACCATCTAGTACTACGCACAATTTGGTTGTCAATTTATCCTCACGAACAACGCCATGGTGAGGTATTATAGTATAAAGAGGAGTGTGTTTTGTTTGTTTTTTAAACACTCACACCAATAGTAAGCACTGTAGGCTTGTTTTCTGGGATACTAGGGTAACGGATAGATTACATATACTGAAACACATTAAGGTATATTTATGAAGAAATACATATTAAACATCCATGACTGGAATACAAATGCTCGTATTCATCACACAAACATCTGCTCCCACATGGGTTCGAAACCATCTCGAGAAGGCGACACCTTGAAAAACACAGCGTTCAAACCACTCGGCCACGGAGGTCGTATGCTATACTGTGTTCGTTGCCTGCCTTGACCCTATTCCCTACGTCAGGTTACCCTGGAACCTGTCTCATCATCAGCCTATTAATGTCGCCACTGCTGGGGCAAAGGTTTTTCGTATAGATGGAATAGGGAAATTGGGTCACGCAGATGCATCCAGGACCAACGGCTTAATGGGCCTTCTGAAGCATGAAGGAACTCGAAATAGAAAATTTTTGGTCACCCATCCAATGACTGACCACTGCGAAAGTAGCTTAACTTCAACGATCGCAGCCGAACGCGCTAACCACTTGCGCCATCTAGCTCCTCCTGGAACCTTACTCACCCGCAGGTAAATACCGACCCAAAAGGTAGAGTTATTTCACAGTGGTCTTATGATAAGGTAGTGATCAATTCCCAATTCAATCTGAAAGTTTGCTCTCTTAGGCCTTAATGACGCGGGGCAAGTTTACAAGCTACAAGCTAGCGAGTTCACTAGCAGTAGCAGCTTGTAAACTCGCCCCGTATCATTCAGTAGCAGATTGTAAAAAAGCCGATGACAATAGAAAAGTTGCTGGCTTGTAAACTCGCCCCGTGTCATCGAGGCTTTACAACCATTAGCATGCCATCAAGTGGTACAACGTAGCTATATGCTTGTCATAAACCCTTTTCACATAAAAAAAATGATGATGATATTTTTTAGGAAAATATTGAGGGATTTTGTACGGTGTAAACTTTTGAGTTTGTCTTTGTCTTATTCATTCCAACCCTTACTAATATTGGCTTTACACCAAGTTAAGTTGCGTAACCCTTTACAAAACCATGGCATATAATTGCTAGCACACCTTACTTAAGTATGGGTAAAGTAAGTTAAGCAAATACTTACCGCAATTTCTCAATACATAATATTTAGTAATGCAACACGCCGAAGCTTTTAAATACCTATGTTAATGCTGAAGATTATTTTGTTTTTGCAATTTTAACGTTATTATAATAATAATAATAATAAAGCTTTATTTATTTCAGTATAAAAGTATATTTACAATTCAAAGTATTAGTAGATTTCTTAAACTAGGTTAGTTTGTAATTTTAATATGTTTGTTATAATAATATAATATTTTTCTTGCTGTTCCTTTTACACGAACCGCTTTTGGGTAAAAGCCTCCTCTAATTCCTTCCATTTATCCCTATTCCAAGAAAATTCCAACCAGTTTCTACCTGCTATTTTTTTTATATCGTCAGACCAACGTTTAAGTGGTCTGCCTTTGATTCTTTTTCCAGCAGGTCCTGCCGATTTAGTAGCTTGTAAAGACCATCTCTTGTCTGTGTACCTTGACAAATGGCCAGCCCATTTCCACTTAAGTCGCAAAGCTTGTTCAAGAGCATCTGTGAGCCTGGTTTTCCTCCTTATGACTTCACTGCCAATTTTTAGAATTTTTCTTATTTTAAGCATACTTCGTTCCATTGACGGCTGGCATGTTTTGATTTTACTTTTTATTTTATTTGTGAATGTCCATGTTTGGCTACCATAAGTTAGGCTTGGAACTATACATGTATCCATGACGATTTTCTTTAATTTTAAATCATAGTCTCCCTTCAAAATGTCCTTGTGCAACCAAAATTTTTTCCATGTGCTGATGATCCTTCTGTCCACTTCCTCCTCATTACTGTTTTTGTTGAATGAGACTTGTTTTCCGAGGTACAATTATTCATTCATATGCAAGAGATTGCATCATTTGACTATGACTAAGGTGGTGCCCTAGTATGCATATTCCATTCCGGCTCCAATCAAGGTTTTTGAAGGCACATTCCAGTACTGCTATAAAGAGTTTCGGTAATAGAGGATCACCTTGTTTTACTCCTTTCTCTATTGCAATCTGTTCTCCTTTATTTTCCATCTTGATTTTGCTTGTACTTTGAGAGTAGATGTTTTTTATGATGTTGATGTATGTCTTACTTACACCACAGATATTGAGGGCTTTCCAGATGGAGGTGTGAGTTATGGTATCAAATGCCTTTGTGTAGTCTACATAAGCTATATAGAGAGGTTGATTGAATGAATTCTTTATATTTTTCTAGGATTTGTTCTAAGGTGTGGATGTGATCTATTGTTGAAAACCCTGAGCGGAAGCCTGCTTGTTCAATTGGTTGTGATGCGTCTATGATTGGTGTGATTCTGCTCAACAGTATTGCTGTGAAGAGTTTATAAATGCTCGGCAATAGACTGATTGGTCTATAGTTCCCAATGTCTAGTGGGTCTCCTTTTTTGTATAGCAGAACTATATCGGAATTACACCATTGTTTGGGGACCATTTCTGTTTTGAGAGATGAATTAAAAACTTGTGTTAGATGTGAGAGTGAAAGGGGTGCCCCAATTTTTAAAATTTCATTAGTTATGTTGTCCGGGCCTGGACTCTTATCTGTTTTGAGTTTTTTGAGATGTTCAAGTACCGCATACTCATCAATAGGTTTTATTGTTTCTTCTTCCTCCTCAGGATCTATGTGATTGTCTTCTGTCTCATTTGTTTCCGAATATTTTTTATACAACTCCTTGTAAAACTCGGTGGCGTGGTTGATATATCTTGCCTTGTTTTCGTTTCTCCAAAGCCTTTCTTGAGTTTTCCTATCCAGTTTCTTTGTGTCGTTAATTCTTTATAAGCTCGTTTCGAACTCCTATATTTATTTAAGTTTCTCTCTACAACTTCTCTTTTGTATGTATTGTAATCATTTCTTATAGCCTTGCTGCAGATCTTGAAAAGATTCTTTAGCTCTTCTTTCATTTCTTTGGTTTTGTGTTTGGTTTGTATTAGTTTATTGCGTTTATTCATTAGGTCTTTTGTTGTTCTGCTCAAGATTTTTGTCTCATCTTTTGTGTTATTGTATTTTATTTTTTGGCTGCTTGTAATTGCATGTTCCACTTTATCATAGTAATGTTGTACATTATTTTCTTCAGGTAGTATACAGAATTGTGTCTCTAGGTTTTCTTTAAGGCATGCTAAATACAATAATTTTTCATTGTCGGTTTTTGGTATTCTAGGTAATGAGCTGCAGGTTTTCCTGCTTTTCTATGGTGATTTCAAGCTATAGGATGATCTTATTAGTCTGTGGTCCGATGGATATGGCACATTATTTAGTACTTCTATGTTGGTTATTTGCCTTGGTTTGTTGCACATAATATAATCAATTTCATTTTTTGTTTTTTGGTCTGGAGATATCCAGGTCCATCTGCGATCTGCTTTCTTTTTAAAATAGGTGTTCATTATGCTCAGTTTTTGTTCGTAGGCATACTGTACAAGTCTGTAACCTTTCTCATTTTGCTTTCCATATCCAAATTTTCCCATTATAAACTTTTCATATTTTTTAGGTTGTCCTACTCTTGCATTAAAGTCTCCCATTACAATCACATTTCGATCTTGATTCTCATGTGCCTTTCTTAAATCATTGTAAAATTTATCAGTCTCCTCTTCGGAAGCTTGCTCGGTAGGTGCATAGGCCTGCACAAGGGTTAATAATTCATGCTCATATTTTAGTTTCAGGACTGCCACTCTTTCTGATATGCCCGTGAAGCTTACAATGTTTGGTTTGTGAATTTTCTTGACTAAAAAACCTATTCCATACAGCCCGGTGGTTTCACCTATATAGCATAATATATATTCTCGATGTTCTATATTGCAGCCCATTCTCCTTACTTCTCCAAGCCTATAATATAAAAATTTATGTTTTTGAGCGCGTGGGTCAGTTCTAATAATCGTTCCCTTGTAGACAACGACCTCACATTATATGTACATATCTTTAGTTGCTGTGGTGCTTGTTTTAGGTTAATTTTCGGTGTGGTGTTATGTTGGAATTTAGAGGGTTTTAACGTTATTACCATTTATTTACATTAAACAAGAGTCAGGTATATTGTTTCCAGTACTGCACTAAATAGGATTGTTAATGTACAAAATATGAAAAATGAACATCCGGTACTTTTACGTACTTATGAATGAATTACAAAGTTGAATGAAAACTGAATTCTTCCGAATATGACTTTAATGAAACGTTCTCCTTTGCGTTCATTCATAAAAATTCTGAAAGAATTGCCGCCAATTAACCTTTGATTTCTTTTTCAAACTGATTGTATTTAACAGAGCCTTTGATGTGCTTTGCTTTGCTGACCGAATGCAACGATATTAACTATCGGTCTCGACGAGCGTTGTCCTGCAAGGTAAAAATATATATGAAAAAAACATTAAAAGAAACCCTAAAATCCCACTGCAGAGTAGTTTTCTTCAAGAACCTTCTTCAGTGTTTAAGGAAACTTAAAATTCCCGGACATGTGTGAGTCAGACGCGTCCACCGAAGGTTCCGTACAAATTTGTAGGTCATCATCATCAGCCTATTAATGTCCCCACTGCTGAGGCACAGGCCTTCCCTATGGATGGAATACGGAGATTGGGCCATGCCCCACCACGCGGGCCCAGTTTATGTAAATCAGTGCATTATTCTGACGATGCAGACCTGGAAAGGCTGCGAAACGTCAATAAATAAATAAAGTTCGTGCATTAGCCCGTTAAAACTAGTTTTATATATTTTTTTATTTTTTTATTACAGCAAGATTACGTCTTGTTGATTTATTTTAGTATTCTAGAAAATCGTAAAAAAATATAGTATTTATCTCGTTTTACAGGTAAATTTTACTGTTTATTAATGCTACTATATTTGTATATATTTGATATGGTCTCATTAAGACCTTTCCAATGATACCTATATTGTAATCATTACCTATATTGTATTATAGACTTTTTAATGCACATAAATAATTGACATTTTGACATTGCTGTTATCTCAATTTTAACCGTTTAGGTATCCTATGTTACCCGGAATAGTGAAAAGATTCTATCCGCACACATCTTAATCGGAATTTAAGGTGGAATAAAGAATTGTACATACATACAAAAAAAAGTGTAATGTACTCAGTTATACTCTTTTTTTTGGGCAGTCGTGTAAAAAAATGTTACAGACGCTTCTATTCCGTTAAAAAAAAGGCTTTAAATTATGAATGTTTAGCTATGCCAGTAATGGTAACTAATAATCAACATTATTTTATAATAATTGGAACTGACCTGAAGAGTATGTGTATGCGCAACACAGCTCGTTTGCACGCAACCGTTATGACAAAATTACAAAAGTTTAGCTATGGTAATAAAGGATTTCAAAATCATGACGATTATACGATTACAACGTTAAATATAAGTACTTGCTTGCAAGTAAATGGCTTTAGGTCAAAGGTATCTTTAAAGTCTTTGAACAACCACAAATCCTTTAACTTAAGGGTAATGGAGTAAGACACGGAAAACATTAGTATGGAAGTTATGAGCTTTAGATGGAAATACAAACTTGTTTAGGTTGTATTCTAGGATTTGCTTTAAGCAATATCTTATGCTTACCTAATATTGCATTATTATTACGAATTGTTTCTTAAGTTTTCACGCACACCACTCATTAAGTGACACTTAATTTAGAATGACTTCTAATATAATTCATATTTAATTAATTCTGACGACGCAGGCTGAAAAGGATGCGGAATGTCAAAAAAGTAATAAAAAGACGCATTTTGAACCCGTTTCAGCGTGTTTCATTTAATTATTACGATTTTTACTGTAGATGAATTGAAATAAGTTTATGTTTTTTGCTGAATTTTAGTAAAGTAAGATTTAACTGAGAAGTAGTGTTTAGAATTGCGTGGACCATTCCACTCTTATACAATGATTGTAATTACTATTGGAAGGAAAGGAATGAAACCACGTCTTGGTTTAGTAATCATTACATTTTTAAACACTTTTCAGTGTCCATCATTAAAGACTAGCAAACGAAATTCTGCGTGAAGCCTGAAACAACAGATTTTGTTACAAGAAATAATATTTTTATTAAACATCTAATACTCAGAAACCTACTTATTTATTAGTGTTCATGCTTGTTACAGATGACGTCAGAGGTGAACGAATGGTACCGCGGGCGGAAGGTGTTGGTGACAGGCGCGTCAGGCCTGATGGGCAAGGTGTTGATCGAAAAGCTACTGTACAGCGTACCCGACGTCGCCTGCGTCTACGCAGTGGTGCGCTCCAAGCGGGGGAAGACCCCTGAGGCTCGCATTGAGGACATGTGGAAGCTTCCCGTAAGTACATATCTGTGATAAGTAACTTACAGCCGCATTCAGTTGGTAAGCAAGATGTTGATCGAGAAGTTGCTGTACATTGTGCCAGACATCGCCTGTATCTGCGCAGTGGTGCGCTCAAAGCGGGGGAAGACGCCTGAGGCACGCATTGAGGACATGTGGAAGCTTCCCATCAGTACAGATCTATGATAACTTAAGTACAGCCGCACTCAAGTGAATATCAAGGTGTTGATTGAGAAGCTGCTGTACAGCGTGCGCAACGTCGCCTGCGTCTACGCAGTGGTGTGCTCCAAGCGGGGGAAGACCCCTTAAGCCCGCATAGAGGATATGTGGATGTTTCCGTAAGTGCCGCTTTGTGATATGGATGCACTTAGTTGTTAAGCAAGGTACTGATCGAGAAGCTGATGTACAGCGTGCTGACATCGCGTGCGTCTACGCAGTGGTGCGCTTCAAGCGGGGGAAGACCCCTGAGGCCCGCATAGATGACATATGGAAACTTTCCGTGAGTGCAGATCTTGGATAAGTTACTTACTTACTCAGAAACTACAAATTAATTTAATGTTTCATTAAGTTACGTGTTGCCTTCATTCTATTGCAAAGAAAGCAACAATATACGCTACGACCAATAGAAGCGGAGCATCAATGAAAAATATTGCAAATCTGGAAGATATTCGGCATCAGATAAAATATAACGCACAGTAATATAACGATACAAATCGTATAGACGGAAAGCTCTAATAAAAGTTCGCGATGGTATGTGCCTACATCATAATATTGACTCACTAATCCTTTTTACTCAAATTAACGCTGATGAAATCGCAAGGCACAGCTAGTAAGTATATAAATAATATAGAGTTCAAGTAAATGATGCCGTCCCACCCATTGATGTTAAGTGGTGCAATACAGATGCGAAAATTACGAGAAGCTAGTGCAGGCTGTGCAGGAGTGTTATCTGCTACACTGTCATTACTTTATCAGCTTTCTTGAAATTGCTATTTAACGCCTCTTTTAAAGGATTGTAGAATAGAGGAAATAACAGCAGGGGGAAAACGTTCCATTTTCTGATGGTGCACAAAGGTATTAGTTATAAATTCTCATTATTCGCGTTTAGTTAAACAAATTTCAAGCATTAAACGTCTCGATTTTTATATTGAATCATAATATGTATATATCTTCTGTGAATTTACCATACTACTCCCGTACTTCTTTAAAAATATATTTTAACATCTTGTCGTATTTTTTGGACAAAACCACAGAACACAGAAAGACCTCTTTCTGTGTTCCGTGGACAAAACCCATCATTTTGTTTGATCGATCCTTTTCAAGTGTATGTACACCTACCCTGTAAGTTTCATTCGGATTCAATAAATCAATGTTGTATATTTCTGCTATTTATAGAGTAAAAGTAGCTAACCCACTTTTCTATAACTTGACAAGTGGCGCGATACATCATAATATGTTAATGACACGATCTAACACACTTCGCGCAAAATGTGGTAATACGCGAACGCCATTAGGACGTTTGGCAATAGAATGGCCAATGCCAAGTCCTCAATTTATTCAAGCGTAGAACTGTGGAACATCTAGTACTGACATACATAGCTTTAATTGCTATTTCCAGGGAAAATGTTCACCGATTGTTAATTGTGGTAGTTAAAACGATACATTAATGCACCACGAAATTACCTGCGTCGCGAGAGTTTGTTATCCGCAAACCAACGCGGTGTTGGTCATTGTCGTGGATATAATGCATTTTCTCTCCCCGTCTTCGTATATGCTTGTTTGCCACCCACAATATAAAAAAAATGTATTTTAAAATACTGTTTGAGCGAGGGCAATAATATGCTGGTAAATGATTATTTATTATACTTACACACGCATACACCTGCATAATTTTAGTAACAAAAGCCTTGAGAATTCGCAACTCGCAAAAGGTCTGAAAAACAATCGATCAGTTTAATAATATGCCCTTAATAATTCATAAAAGAATGACAGTGACAAACATACCTTGAACGCTAAGGTATTTTATGTCCTGACACGTTTTGGTCATTTTGAGGTTATACGATTCTTGTGAAAGTTGTGTACTTCCTATAACTATTTAATGGATAAATCATTATCTAATTTAAGTTCCCCTTAAAATAGCCAATTATAAATTTTGTAGTTGGATTATTACCATGTACTTTGTTTAAATAAGGTACACGGTAGCAATTCCGCTTATAACAGAAACAGAACTATAATGTTAGTGACTATGAAAATTAAACACAATTTTAAAGTTATGTAAAGTAATACAGTCATATTTTTAAGAATGGACTCTTATTAACACAATAACTTATTTGTCAAATATAAATACTATAACAACGTTCTAATAACTAATTATATTTTTTTTAAGTGATAAGACCGGGATCAAAGTTCCTTCGTAGTTTTTACAGAAACCCAATTTATTTTAATTTTTATTAATATAATTTATTTGTGCTATTTAGTTCGATTATTTGTTGCCTTTTTCACGTATAGATAAAATCCTGTTGCTGCAGAAAATTCGTGATTTTTAATAAAAAAAAATCAATAATACACACCTTCCTTAACACATTAAGACTAAGGTTCACAATTTACTAAAATACCGAAGAGGGCGAAATACGTGAAAATATCTAAAATCTAATGGGGAAAGATCAGAGCTATACGGTGGATGCATAAACACTTATAAATCTCATAATTTTTACTAGGTGGTTTAAGATGTGTGTGTGTTATTTTCATTATTATCATGATGAAAGACCACATTTTCTTGTTTGAGTCACATCAGCTGTTGGCAGAAGAAGGTCCTGATTAATGGATTTTCTAAAAGTAAATACTCATAATTAAAGATAACCTTCCAATCCCACAATACATACCCACAGCATCACCTTATTACCTGTTAACATGGGGTTTGCAGCAATCTGTGGTGTGGAGCTTGATCAATCTTTGGCCAAGCATTTCGCACGTGCTTGTCGTACGTATAGGTCATCCACATTTCATCACCGGTAACCAACCGGTTACCGTTCAAAAATATGTCGATTCATTATCTTTCGCAGTAGTGAATCGTAAATGAGCACACGGTTTTATTAAGTTTCTTTATGTAAGTTCTTGTGACAGCCAAATATGTAGCTAGGCTTTTTTAAATGTATCAAAACTGGTTTTTGTTGATTCCCAGTTCCTCAGTCTATTATTATCTATTATAATATGATTTTTATAATGTTAATCTATATCATGATTCATAAAAATTAAAATAAATTGCTAGATGCAATTTTTACTATTTAGTATCTACCTGGTAAACTTTATTTTTAACCGACTTCAAACCAAAAAGGAGGACGTTCGATATTCGTAGTGTATATATATATCTTTATGCAAGAGATATAATAAAGCAAACCCTTTTCTTAACACAACCTTTTCCTAATACCCGAAAGAAACAAATGGTTATTAACTAATGTACTTATACAGGAATTTCTCACTAAATATAAAATTTCATGTTAATTAAACTGGGTTTCTATTATTACTTTGCAGTTATTCGCCAGAATCAGAGACGAAAAGCCCCATGTTATGAAGAAACTGATTCCTGTGACCGGTGACATAGTTTACGACGACCTTGGCATAGAGAGGAACACGCTGCAGCAGATATGTGATGAGGTAACGTAAAGTGACATCACAACACGTAAATTAAATTGTAACAGCTCGCATAACACGACCTATGGAATTTTCGAAACATATTTTAGAAACGGCTCTGCTATTGGTACACCGCCGGGGACCGTGAGAGGTGCGGGCGGCAGGCACATTCTTGTCAAAATTACAAGCGCCCGCGGCGCCGCCTGCACCTCTCATGGTCCCCGTTCCCGGCCCCCCGACACTCTTTACCCCGCAGGCGAGGACTCAGTTAAGCAGTTTACCTATAGCTAATAAAATGTCTTTGGCAATGTATAGATGAGATATATGTTATTATGTAATTTCTAAAAGTTGCTGTTCTATTACAATACAAGGTAATATTCGTTTGAGTTCCATGTTATAATTTGTCTTAGGTATAAATTAACAAAGTTCATCGACCTTTGGAATATTGGAAAATGCACATTGTGGAAAAGCGAAAGTTTTATGCGTTTTGAAGGGAAACCAGAGTTGAAGGAGCTCGATGGCGCAAGTGGTTAGCGCGTTCGACTGCGATAATTGAAACTAAGCAACTTTCGCAGTGGTCGGTCATTGGATGGGTGATCAAAAATTTTCTTCCTGGCTGCATCTGCGTGACCCAATCTCCCTATTCCATCTATAGGAAAAACCTTTGCCCTAGCAGTGGGGACATTAATAGGCTGATGATGATGATGATGCATATTTTGATAACGGCTTTGCTAGGTTGAATGTGTCTTGAAATGTTTAGATTGTTGTTGTGTAATTTATAAAAGTTGCTGTTTTATTACAAGGCAATATTCGCTTGATTTCTATATAAATTGACTAAGGTATTAATTACATAAATTCATCGACCTTTGGAATTCTCGAAACACATTTTGAAAACCGACTTTGCTAGCGCAAATGTGTTTTGAAATGTTTAGATTGGTGCTTGTGTAATTTTTATAGTTGCTGTTCTATTTTCATAACAAGGTTGTATTCGTTTGGATTCTATCGATTTTACATAGTTAAAATTACTAATGTTTATACTAGAACAGTGGGTAAAAGGTTAGTTTACTCTTATTGTGGCAGTCACTTAAAGCATCAGTAAGTTTATGAGGCCAAATAATTTGAATAATATTACCATCTTCAGTAATAGCGACTAGCCTTAAGCTTTGAGACAAGCTAGGATCTGTGCATTTTTCCGTGGTGAAGTGGCCAACTGTGCCGGCTCCAGTCTGGTGCCGTGAAATAATGGCGTGAATTCGCACCGAGAATTCACAATTAGTGGTGATGATTCCAAACTCTGAAGTCGCGAAAACCATCCACATTCACGCCTGTTGACGGAGCTTCACGGCATAAGCATAGAGCCTGCGTAATATAGTTATATTGTTCTCTGATAGTCTGTCTGTTTACTGTGATAAATCGTTAAGTGAGTAGTTTTTAGGATCTTACGGCATTTACGGCTTTCACTAATCAAACTTTGCTTTAACTTTTGAGTTTTGTTGTCAAGATGAAATTAAATAATATAAATTTGTTATTTTTATTATGTATTAAATTTTATATGAAAAAAGTTTTCTTTTGTTTTATTATTTAGTTAGGTTACAATAACAACTGTTGCTAAGAAATAGAACAAGATCATCCATAGCTTTTACAGGTTGATCACTGAAAGTGGCCGTAAGCGAGCTTAATATCTACTTACGGAATATGTAAAACCAGGTTCAATTTGTTGAAGGTGTCCGTGGTATTCCACTTCGCCGCCAGCCTGCGATTGGAGGCTCCACTTAAGGAAGGCTTGGAGATGAATACGAAAGGCACACTGCGAGTATTGGCTGTTGCCAAGAAAATAAAGAACCTAGCCGCCTTCATTCATCTCTCAACAGCATTCTGCTATCCAGACTACGAAAGGATGGCAGAAAGGGTAACTACATATATCTAGCATTACTAAAAACATGATAAATATAAATTTAACTGTATAAAGCTCAATGTACTTATTTACTTTTTACATTGCCACTTCTTTCGTTCATATTTATCATGTCGCATTACATTTTAATTGTTATTAAGAATTAGACGTTAACAACAAACATCGATGGTTCAGTTGCAGAAAGTTGGCCTACTATGCGAGCGGCCTGGATTCGATTCCTAGCCAAGGAATAACTTTTTTGAAGTAACACTTCTATTCGGACGGTGTGTAAATGGAAAAATCCTATGGAAAAGATGAAATAGAAATGCGTCACGAGCGTCAGACGACTCTTTAAACTCCTAAATTATATGTGTGTGTGTGTGTATGTGTATGTGCATGTGTGTGTGTGTATGTGTATGTGCGTGTGTGTGTGTGTGTATATGGGAATGCCTGCACAGCTCTTCCCTACGAGCATGAAAGTTGGAGGGTAACTCGGCGAAGGCTGAAACGCTACGAGCGTCACGAGCGTCGCACGCGACAATATACATATATATATGAGTGATGCGTGCGCTGCTCCATTCCCCTATGTCTTATGCATCGTCTAATGTTTGGTTATTTAAGAACAGAAGCCAAATATTTTTTGAGGGGATGTAAAACGCTTTAAAATTTTCACTTGCATCGTGGTTTCATAAACCACATCCATGTTTTCATTTTACCTGACGTTTCCATAAAGGTATAAGAATAGAGTAGGAAAGGTGGCTTTTAAAGTGTTCGTCTAGTAGAAAGAGAAAGAAGATGAGAGACGGCTAGCCTTTCTCTCTCTAATCGCGAATGCGCCAATGCAATCCAATGATAAAAAAACCTACCGATGAATACCGACCAATCACGACTGCGCAACGTCACAAGAAAGAGAGAGATAGCTAGCCGTCCTTCATCTTCTTTCTCTTTCTACTAGACGGACACTTCCACTAGTAGTAGAGTACATATCTAGAATAGAATTCTAGAATAGAATCGGAAATGTCCATAGAGGTATAAGAATAGAGTCTATGGCGTACTGGCTCCGTGGTCTTGCGACCGTTCAAAAAGTGTTATATTAAATGATTGTTGTACATGAAATTCCATATTCTTGCTAGTCCTTATTTTTCCTATAATTAAATGACGTTCTTATGACGTGGCATAGCGGATTTCCCATTTTATTTCATATATTTTTTATAACTACCGACAGACTGGTTCGTAGTTCGTTTTTTGCACGTTAATAAATTACTCTGAGTGTTCTTACAACAACAAATAAAATAAGTACTATAAATCTCTAAAAAATCTTATTGAGATTATAACCTTTTGGTGTTATTTTGTTTCTGTTGGTGATAAATTTAAAAGGCTCATGCAATAGTCATCAATAACTTCTTTTTTGCATATTACAATCGATAGTAATACTTTCAGTGTCACCAATAACAGATGATGAAGACTATATACCCTTAGACCCTTAGACCCTTAGACCTGAAACTTTTTTTGTTGTAAATTTTCCTAACACAAAGGCATGAGATTTACAATTCATACAGCCTTGCCGTATCACTTTTTTTTCAACTTTCATGCAATTCCCAAAAATACTTATTTTTCTTTTTTTAGTCTGTTTTTTTTTAATCTAACGCCACACACATCTGCTGTAGATTGCTTATTGTTACTTATATTTTATTAATTGTATTATCTGTTTGTAGTCGCTTGATATTGTTAGCTTTTGCTTTTTTGTTCTGCTTAGCTTAGATTGTATTTAACATTGACTGCCTATGGGTAATTGAAATGTATACCAATTGAGTAGTTTTTTTTTGTGTTGTATTTATCTATGTACTATGAATATTTCAATTAATTCTGATATATTTCATTCTTGCTCCTCTCAATCCAGTCTTGAGGATTGTATTCATAGTGATGACTCTGCGTCCCTTGATGAACTTCTGCAAGATACTTTTGGTGATTTACCCAAAAATTTGAACGTAATCCACATAAACGCCCAAAGTATCCCTGCACATTATGCTGAATTATATACTTATTTAGTCCATAATAATATTCATGCGATTTTAGTATCTGAGACTTGGTTACATCCTTCTATTCCTTCTTCTTCTTACTCGCTTCCGGGTTATCATTTGATCCGTAATGACCGTGGTAGCTCTTCTCATGGAGGGGTAGCAATTTATCTCCGCGCACATCTTTCTTTCACTGTATTAAGTCAATCATCCCAACCTCCTCCGCAGGATTCTGCTGAACATCTCTTCATTGAGGTCAACTTAGTCCACAATAAGGTTCTTCTAGGTGTTTTATACAGCCCATCTTCTAAAATTGATTATTTTCATTCATTCGAGCTTCTCCTTGAAGATTTTTCTCATAATTATACTCATTCAATTATAATGGGCGACTTTAACACCTGTCTGATTAAAAATGATTCCCGATGCAAAGAGTTACGTTCGGTAATTAATTCTTGTAATATGCATATTCTTCCTCTCTCTGCGACGCATAAATTTCCAAACTGCACCCCTTCTCTGCTAGACCTTATAATGGTATCATCTCCCGACCATGTTGTGAAACATGGTCAATTACCTGCCTATCAGTTTTCCTATCACGATTTAATTTATTTATCGTATCGAATCCGTCCCCCTAAACGTAAGGCGTCAATCCAACTATTGCGTAATTTTAGTGCAATGGATATCGATATTCTGCGAGAAGATGCTCGTAAAGTTAATTGGTCGGCAATTGATGATCTCAACAGTATTGATGAACAAATAGAGTTATTTAATTCCTTACTGATACGTTTAATGGATATTCACGCTCCCGTGCGACCTGTACGCGTCAGGCATGTTCCTGCTCCTTGGCTTACGGAGGACATACGCACAATAATAGAAAAAAAGACCCGCGCAAAAACAAAATTCAAAAATAATCCAACAGATGCCAATCGTTCCAGATATAGGGAAATAAGGAATCGCTGCAATACATTGATTAGGAATAAACAAAGACGCCACATTCATACGTCTGTCGAAAATGGTGACTCCGCCAAAGTTTGGCGCTTTCTCAATAAGCTTGGTATTGGCAAAGCTAAACGCAACTCTACCTCTCCTTCAAATTGTGATATCAATGCTTTAAATGCTCACTTTTCCTTATCTGCGTCCATGGATGGAATAATCAAAAGTCATACTTTGAATACGCTTTCTTCGTCGCCAACACCATCTTTTACTCCTTTTATCATAAAGCAATTTACTGAGTGTGACGTTGAGAGGAACATCATTGCTGTATCGTCCAATGCCGTGGGTAGCGACTGCATTAGTCGTAATATGATCATTCCTCTTCTAGATATCCTAACTCCTGTAATTACTAAAATCCTTAATAAATCCATTTCGTCATCTGTTTATCCTTCAGCATGGAAAGAATCTAATATTATTCCCATACCTAAGAAATCCAAGCCTGATTCCTTCAATGATTATCGCCCTATTTCAATATTGCCTTTCCTTTCCAAAGTCCTCGAAATATTAGTCCATCAACAGTTAAGTAGATTCCTTTCCATGAACAATCTTCTAAATCCATTTCAATCTGGTTTCCGTCCCGGTCATAGTACGACTACTGCACTTGTCAAGATCGCAGATGATATACGTGTGGGTATGGAAAATCGGCAGCTCACTGTATTAACGCTGTTAGATTTTAGTAACGCATTTAATATGGTTGATTTTGATATTTTATTGGCAATGTTGGTTTCTCTCAATGTATCTCCACCAGTGATTGATTGGTTTCATAGTTACCTGCATGGGAGACGGCAGCGCATATGGATGGATATTTTTCATCATGGTGCGACACAACAGCCGGCGTACCGCAGGGTGGCGTTATGTCTCCTCTTCTCTTTTCTATTTTCATAAATTCAATAACTCTTCCTCTCTCTTCTTCCTATCATATGTATGCAGACGATCTCCAAATATATACACAAACTTCTTCAGATGAACTTCCTACAGCCATCGCAGTTACCAACAACGACCTGGAACACATATATGACTGGAGTCGGCGACACGGTCTGTTGGTTAACCCGCGCAAAACTCAGGCTATAATTATTGGAAGCCATTGGTATAATGCTCGAATTAATAAAAGCGCTTTGCCACCGATCCTGTTAAACGGCATCCCTATACCACTTCAGGACACTGTAAAAAATCTTGGCGTGTTGTTCGACAATAACTTGTCTTGGAACCACCATGTCGGTGAAGTTAGTAGGAGGGTATTTGGCGCGTATGGCTCGCTGAAACGCCTGAAAAACATGTTGCCGACCAAGACTAAAATTTCTCTTGCGCAGTCCCTTCTTCTTCCGTTGCTTGACTATGCCGATGCGTGTTACTCTGACCTTAGTGTTGTTCTTCTTAATAAACTCGAGCGTCTGCAGAATTTATGCATTCGATTCATTTTCGGTCTACGTAAGTACGACCATATTTCTCATTATCGTTCCCAACTTCAATGGCTACCCATTTCTCGTAGAAGAGACTGTCACATCCTATCACTCCTTTATTCTATCCTCTTTCATCCGCACACTCCTCTCTATCTTAAGGAGCGTTTCGCATTTCACTCTTTTAATCCTGTCCGTGATCTTCGGTCTTCTCATAACTTATCCTTAGTTATCCCACCCCACGCCACTGATTTCGTGGCCAAGTCATTTTATGTAAGAGCTGTTAAACTGTGGAACGCTTTGCCTTTGGATATTAAACGTGCACAGACGAGGGACTCCTTTACTATTAAAATTAAGGAATATTTCCTCAAGCTGGACTCTGCCTGATCTTTTTATCTGTTTATTACTATTTATTGTATTTTATAGCTTCCTTACATACTTACTATATTGTATATTATTATATTTATGTTTATTTATTTATTTTTACAATGCACTAGCCCGCTGATTCCACTATTCTTATGGTATGGTTTCATTTAGCCAAAGGTTGCCTGGTAGAGATTGCTACCTTAGCAATAAGGCCGCCTTTTGTGTTTTTGTTTCTGTGTTTTATGTTCTCTGTATTGTGTGTAATAGTGCAATAAAGAATATATTCATTCATTCATTATATTCATATACTAATTACATTAACCTACAATAATGAAAATCTCCCAATACAGGTACATGATCCGCCAACGAATCCACATGAAGTTCTGAGAGCTGCGAGTTGGCTGACAGATGATCAGTTAAACTTGTTGGCACCATCCGTCCTTCAGAAGCATCCGAACTCATACACCTACTCCAAGAGACTAGCCGAAGCTTTAGTCAGAGAATGTTACCCTGAATTACCAGCAGCTGTTGTGAGACCGAGTATAGGTGAGTACCTTCGTTAACCGATTCACGAAAAAGTTTTGGCCATCCCAATCAAAAATTCAAAATTTAGCAAGAAATTTTGAAAATTATGTATCGCAAGCTTGTTGATTTCCTACAATAAATCAAGTGTTTGATTTGAGCTTATGAAACGGCATATAAATGAATCCTTTATTCCTAGCGTTTAGTGTCATTCATCGAAAAAAACGCAAACATTATTTGATATAAAACAGTAAAGGACATCGACGAAATCGGCCCTAGCACGCCCAAAAGAATGTCCTTCACTATTATTTTTCTATTATTTTTTTAATTTATTAGCAATTAATCATAGAAAACGGACAATCTGTTTAAAAAAATAAAAGTTCTGTTACTATATACTACAGTCTGTTTATCTTAACTTGTCCTATTTGGTAAACAATCTTGGCACTCCTTTTTATTAAAAATACAGCATTAAAAATCAAGTGATAACTGGATTCAATAGGTTTCAGTCTATAATAACGATTTATTTTCTTAGTTTATTAATAATAATAATAATAATATAATAATAACATTTATTTCAGATTATTCATCCATATTGGTTATTGGCTTCGTTATAATTTTATTTTTAAATAGGTGACTTTGTTAAAAAGTTTTGCCAAGATTGTTTACCTTAATAAATGCAATATAGGCGACCATAGGTATTTATCAATATATTCTTATAGAACTAGGTACTTTAGTGAATCGTACCTAATAACAAGTAAAGTACCTAAATCAATATTTATCACTAGTATTTATATTTTATTTATAAAAAGATTATTTCTGAAATTATGTCAAGATAGTTCATATTCCCATCCCATATAATATCTGTTTATTTTTATGAAAATCATAATGATAACCAGGTACATACCGATATTAAAATATAGAAACAGGTAAATGGAAAGACTTTGAACATTTCATTTGAAAAGAAATCTATTATTACAACACGTATCATAGGTGCCAACACCCATAAATCAATATGAATATAAGCATTTATTATTTTTAATATTATTTGCATTTTATATTCATTTAATGCATATTATATAAGCGTTTACATAGAGGTAAATACTAAATCTATTCTGAATACATAAAGTGTGCATCTTTTACGATTAAGTATAATAATTATAACCTCCAAATCTAATACATTCTATAAAAGGCCACGGTTCCTCAAGTTGTCCGTATCTCAACAAATGCCTTACTAGAGTTTATGAAAGATTCCGAACAAAACTAGCATTTTCTTATTGCTGTGCGTTCTGGGGCATTCAATGTATGGGGAACAAGCAATGTCCTTTACAAATCTAAAAACCCGAATGCTGGAAAATTAAGTTTAAATAAAAACTGAAAAGGTCGAAACTATTCCATTAGTCCAGAATTCTGCTAGATACAAAGCTACTTTATGAATCGGGACCTATTATTGGGAAATTTTTATTCATTCTAGAATATTTAATGGGTCCTGTTCGCAGTCAGGTAAAAAATAAATAAATGATTACTTCAATACAGTGTTGTTTTGATCTGGATTTAGCTCAAGTGTAATTAAGAACATTAATTAAATTTATTTATTGTTTTCTTTTCTTCTCATTTAATAATATGAGTAGAATACAATGTATGAAGCGGAATTTTAGAGATCGCTTCATGATGGGGTCAGGTGAGTTGAAAATCGATGTGGAGAGAAAAGGGAGAGGATGGCAAAGCGAATAGGTGGAAAAGAGCAAGAGAACTTAGGGAAAAAAGTGTAGGGTTCGGAGATAAGGATGAGAAGGAGAGGGTTTGATTGGTGTGTACAAATTTAATAGTCTAGGATCTTGCACTAGAACAAACTTGCAAAATCTGCTGAAAGTCGTAGGAAGCCGATGAATGTGAGTGGCGCAGGATCGATCGGTGTGGAGATCCTTGTGGGAGACCTATATAGTGAGCGTAGTACGGCTGAGATGATGTTGATGAGGATCTTATAAATTGGTTATCTGTTTTAGTGACACCTTCGTACAAAGAGCCTATGGAGGGGTGGGTGGACAACCTTAATGGCCCCATCGGCCTGATGATAGGAGCGGGCAAGGGTGTGATACGCTCCATGCACTGCTACGGCCATTACCACGCTGAGGTCATCCCCGTTGACATCGCCATCAACAGTATCATCGTTATTGCCTATAAAATTGGCACAATGACTGAAAGGTAACATTTTAAACATGTTCTTATATTAAAATATTATTTTTAGTACTAATATGATCGAAACCTTAAGAATAATGTAAGAATAACATTAACATAAAATTTAATTTGAGACTTTAAAACAAGTTCCTTTTTCAAAAAGACTGAACATGACTTTTCCGTTTCGTTTGTCAACAATCACTATGCTTATTAAAAACGGTAAACTTGTTTTTTTTAATGGGTGATATGGTGGGCTGCTGTTGTCCGAAATTAATATTTTTTTATTTTAATTTTATTTATTTAATGCACCGCATTAAATTTTATTAATGTTATTTTGTAAACAATTGGTGCGCAACTTTATTATCTATATGTTACATACCATTCTCTTTTAAAATCGATACTAACACATGACTGTATATGCAAGTTCTATTGCATTTCTATTATATATGTAGTTAGATTTAATATCTCAAGAAAGATAGATAGGTCTAAAGAAAATATAACTAGAAAAAAAAATTCCACGCGGACCAGGCAGCAGACGGGACTCGAACCCGCACCCTTCGCAATCCGGGCGAATGCACTGACCAATTATGCTACCGCGGCCCTCACGGACCGCGTCGAAATTCTCTCTAGCTATTCTTAAGCTGCAAGGCAGCGCCATCTCTTCGCATTATAGGTAAACCCACAATGTCAAATGAATACTTTTACAAGTATTAAACATTTGAAAGAAGAAATAGCAATTATAGTTATAATTTTTATTATTTTTAAAGCATGTAACTGCTTGATGTTTAAATCTAAAGAAAATATAACTAGAAAAAATTCCACGCGGACCAGGCAGCAGACGGGACTCGAACCCGCACCCTTCGCAATCCGGGCGAATGCACTGACCAATTATGCTACCGCGGCCCTCACGGACCGCGTCGAAATTCTCTCTAGCTATTCTTAAGCTGCAAGGCAGCGCCATCTCTTCGCATTATAGGTAAACCCACAATGTCAAATGAATACTTTTACAAGTATTAAACATTTGAAAGAAGAAATAGCAATTATAGTTATAATTTTTATTATTTTTAAAGCATGTAACTGCTTGATGTTTAAATCTAAAGAAAATATAACTAGAAAAAATTCCACGCGGACCAGGCAGCAGACGGGACTCGAACCCGCACCCTTCGCAATCCGGGCGAATGCACTGACCAATTATGCTACCGCGGCCCTCACGCACCGCGTCGAAATTCTCTCTAGCTATTCTTAAGCTGCAAGGCAGCGCCATCTCTTCGCATTATAGGTAAACCCACAATGTCAAATGAATACTTTTACAAGTATTAAACATTTGAAAGAAGAAATAGCAATTATAGTTATAATTTTTATTTTTTAGGAATTTTTTCTAGTTATATTTTCTTTAGATTTAAACATCAAGCAGTTACATGCTTTAAAAATAATAAAAATTATAACTATAATTGCTATTTCTTCTTTCAAATGTTTAATACTTGTAAAAGTATTCATTTGACATTGTGGGTTTACCTATAATGCGAAGAGATGGCGCTGCCTTGCAGCTTAAGAATAGCTAGAGAGAATTTCGACGCGGTCCGTGAGGGCCGCGGTAGCATAATTGGTCAGTGCATTCGCCCGGATTGCGAAGGGTGCGGGTTCGAGTCCCGTCTGCTGCCTGGTCCGCGTGGAATTTTTTCTAGTTATATTTTCTTTAGATTTAAACATCAAGCAGTTACATGCTTTAAAAATAATAAAAATTATAACTATAATTGCTATTTCTTCTTTTAAATGTTTAATACTTGTAAAAGTATTCATTTGACATTGTGGGTTTACCTATAATGCGAAGAGATGGCGCTGCCTTGCAGCTTAAGAATAGCTAGAGAGAATTTCGACGCGGTCCGTGAGGGCCGCGGTAGCATAATTGGTCAGTGCATTCGCCCGGATTGCGAAGGGTGCGGGTTCGAGTCCCGTCTGCTGCCTGGTCCGCGTGGAATTTTTTCTAGTTATATTTTCTTTAAATTTAAACATCAAGCAGTTACATGCTTTAAAAATAATAAAAATTATAACTATAATTGCTATTTCTTCTTTCAAATGTTTAATACTTGTAAAAGTATTCATTTGACATTGTGGGTTTACCTATAATGCGAAGAGATGGCGCTGCCTTGCAGCTTAAGAATAGCTAGAGAGAATTTCGACGCGGTCCGTGAGGGCCGCGGTAGCATAATTGGTCAGTGCATTCGCCCGGATTGCGAAGGGTGCGGGTTCGAGTCCCGTCTGCTGCCTGGTCCGCGTGGAATTTTTTCTAGTTATATTTTCTTTAGATTTAAACATCAAGCAGTTACATTCTTTAAAAATAATAAAAATTATAAGATAGATAGGTAATAAAAAAAATTGTAGGATCGCCATACATTTACAGAAATTAAAGGTAATTAATAAATCTAATCATCATCATCATCAGCCTATTAATGTCCCCACTGCTGGGGCACAGGCCTTCCCTATGGATGGAATAGGGAGATTGGGCCTTGACCCACCACGCGGGCCTAGTGCGGGTTGGTGGGTGCTAACGTCTGCAAATACAGCCGGGACCAACGGCTTAACGTGCCTTCCGAAGCACGGAGGAGCGCGAGATAGTAAATTTTTGGTCACCCATCCAATGACCGACCACTGCGAAAGTTGCTTAACTTCAACGATCGCAGCCGAACGCGCTAGCCACCTGCGCTATCGAGCTCCTCAATAAATCTAATAATAATTGAATATTAAAAATCTTGTTTGCCTTATAAAGTATACCGCAACGATACAAAATGACTACAGCTCAGTGATTCTCTTACTCAGGGGCACCTCGCGCACTGACAGCTACGACCACGACCAGTTGCCGCAACGACCAGATTAACCAAAGTTGACAGTTGCGGCCAAGTGCGTGTCGTTCGTATGATTTCTTTAGTCAATCTGGTCGTTGCGGCCACTGGCCGTTGTCGTGGCCGTCTAGTGCGCGAGGTGCCTAAAGCACTGATTTTCAGCTCGAACCAAGTATGCATAAAACAGTTCTAGTGCGAAAGCAATTGCATTTTTACATACAGCGAAGGTTGTTGATTCGATTTCAGCTTGGTACCTCATTATTATCAGCCTAATAATGCCCCCACTGCAGAGGCACATGCCTTCCCTATGGATGGATTAGGGAGGTGGGGCCGTGACCCAAAACGTGGGCCCAGTGTGGATTGGTGGGTGCTAACAATTGCAAACACAGCCGGAACCGACGGCTTGACGTGCCTTCCGAAGCACGGAGGAGCTCGAGATATAAAGATTTTGGTCACTCATCTAGTGACGGATGATTACGAAAGTGCGAAGGCTCTAACCATTTGAATCATTTGTAGTAAAAAAAAACTTTAAAATTATACCATTTGCTCTTCAGGAAACCAGAGATACCAGTTTACAATCTGACAACAGGAGACGATAGAAACACAACTTGGAAGACAGTTCTGGACATTGGCAAGGCGACGATCCGTAAATACCCCTTTGAAGGACCCCTGTGGTACCCAGATGGGAACATTCGGCACAACAAGCTCATACACAAACTCTGTGTGTTCTTCTATCACATCGTGCCCGCCTACCTGATAGATTTTTTGATGCTCATCTTTAGACAGAAAAGATTGTAAGTTATAGTTTCACATATTCGTTGAGGCATTAACAGCATTGTAGAGAGGGATGATGACGGGGTGAAAACGAACTTCTGTTAAGTCTGTCAGTTAGGTTATCAAAAAACAATGAACACTTACTTTTCTTTTGTCGATCAACCAAAAAATGACAAAGTATAAAGCGCTTCAAAGTTTGGGAGTGGGGTCTTCTGACGTCACTTTTTAGTAAAAATTGTATGAAAACGTGATAATTCAAATCATATCTCTGTAATGTTTTACATAATGAAAACATTACTAGTCATGGCTGTCTATGGAGCATGGACAGAAGTATGGAAGAAAATGCTGCACGCGAAAATAATGCTCTACGCGAACCCTTTAAAGATTAGTAGGTGTAATGAAATCATCAAATCATATTTAATGTACACCCATCTGAATTTGATCCGATTTAAATTGACACCGGAAATATTACTGGTAGATTGCAAGCACATCATATAATTTAGTTCTCGTCCATTGATACACTTTTACCATCTGCAGCGGAAACTTCACAACTGCTGTTTTTCTTAAACTAAAAAATAAGTTATGTTATCATGTAATGTAACGTTTTCACTTAGTGCTCAGAACAATTTTGAGCGAGCAAACATTTGCTCGCTGTGAATGGAAACACCAGTACCCTTAGTACGAGTTTTACAATTACGAAAACTATGATAGTTTTCATAAGCTTGCACTCGTTGATTTTATTGTTTCTGTTTCAATAGAAATAAACAGTGTTTTAATTCTATCATTAAATCATTTGCATCTTCTTAAATTTTAAGTATATTTGGTTACCAAAATGGACATAGAAACATAATTTACAGTGAGTGCAAACTCGTACTAAGGGTACAAAGCGATTGGACGAGTTAGTTCAACGATGTTTGACTGGACTCTGTGAATGAATGCTTTTGTGCTCAATCATCAATGGACACAACGCAACGGCGATTGAACTCTTGCACCAAGCATTCCATTTACCGAGCGAATAAATGTTTATTCAGTCTGAACTGAACTGTTCTGAGCTTAAGTGGAACGCAGCATAAGAAACAACACATTCCTCAATTTCCACGCCATATTTCATAACGTAATTCAGGTATTTCCAAAATTGTCATTAAAGAAATATTTCTAACATACACCAATTAGCCTAGCCTCAAAGTAAGCACTGAAAGTTTTGTGTTATGAGATACAAGGGTAGCGTATACAATAAATATACTTATACAAATAAGTATATTTTATCTAGAAATACATATAAACATCCATGACAGGTACAAATAAACTCGTATTCATTATACAAACATTTGCTCCATCGTAATTTGAACCTGAACCTCTGAGTAGGCGACTACCTTGAAAACCCGGCGTTCATACCACTCGGCCACGGAGGTCGTGGAGATTGGTTTTGTCCTACAATAGCCATGAATTGGTGATCATTTTACTGTTTATCTTTACAGCATGGTCCGTATACAAAACAGAATCACCGTCGGTCTGGAAGTGCTCCAATATTTCACAACTAGAGAATGGTGGTTTGACACGCACAACTTTAAGGCTATAGCGCCGACATTAAACGATGTTGACCTGAAAACTTTCCCGATGGACTTGAGCATAATTGAGGACGAGCCGTACATAGAAGCCTGTATGTTAGGAGGCAAACAATACTGCCTCAAAGAAAAGCTGGAGAATTTGCCCAAAGCTAGACTTCAAAATAACATGTGAGTTTGAAAGCTGTGTACTATACTTCCGTTGAACCAAAAGTTAAACAAACAAACTAATGTTTCCAAATCTGTTTTATCCAGACTAAAGATGGCCGGTGTAACCAGACTAACAACAAAATTTCACATTTCAATGTAAATTATTTCCTTTAACACTACTCTTCAATATAATAGTACTATAATACATTCAAAGTTTGGGAATAGGTACATTTTAGCTCTCTTTAATCTCACTTTTCTATTAGTTATGATATTTATGTGTATAAAATTCGATTTATTGAAAACTTTTAGTTCAAAGGAAAAAACGGAAGTTGAATAGACTATAAGTATTTTCCTCTTTGTTATTTCAAAACCGTGCCAAAGGAGTTGATAACTCGCTTACCAGCTTGCTGTAAAGTGACCTCTGTGATCACTGAGACAAATCTAAATTTAATAATTTCATTAATAATAACAACGATAAGCTTATCAGCTTTTGCTTCAAATTGTATACTGGAAACTACATTGAGAGTCACTAAGGCTAATTTGTATATAATAATTTTGTATTATAACCAAAATTCTCTTATATTTCAGCCTCTACATTTTGGATCGCATTGTATCAGTGTGTTTTTACCTGCTTCTGCTCTCCTGGATCGCTTATTTTTTCGAGCCAGTGAGAAACGTATTAGAATATGGAGGCCCTGTCATAAGGCATCTTCCCTTCGTTGGCAAAACCGTCTTCAGAGACGAATTGTAATATACTTATATGTAAGAAATAAATGGGTGCATTCCAAAGAGAATTGGATATTAATAATAAATGTAAATATCTTTTAAATTCTGGTAATGTTAGATATTAATTACTTTACATATTTACATTTTCTAGTAACATGTAAAAAGTAAGATAGTTTGTAACTACATGCTACAATTACTCGATAATATAACGAATTTTAAGTAACCCAAGTGTTTAATAACTAGTACTTATCACTTTTTATAACAATTATGAAGCGTTTTATAAACACATCAAAGGTTGGGTAGACTTTATAGATAAATGTATATAAATAAAGGTGTATGCATTTGAAATGGTTTAATTTTATACTTTACCTTCAATTTCAAATAAGAATCATAGCCTCATCTTTTATTACGTAACAAATTTAAATCGTATTTTATTCACATAAGGAGTAAAAAAATAGGCGATACTTTTTCAGTTATTTTATAGCGGAAAATGTCTTTGTGTGAAAATTCAATTTTAATTTTATTGCAAAATTTTAAGTAACTTACCGTTTTCTTTCTCATTTCCGTTTAAACTTTACGATATCAAAGTATGTAAGTAATTACTTTCCGTGTCTTTCGTCAAATATAGCACCTAAGATATCTACGTCGTGTTCGCATATGAAGAAGGCTTTTGTACAGCAGCTTATGTCATTCAATGATCCTTCATAGAACATTGAACCGCATGTCTCCCTTGCACCACCGTCAGGTTGCATGTATCCCCATTTAGCGCAACAACTATTTTGTAGTGGAACTCCTGCAGACATATTTGATTATTATTATTCACAAATTCAGTATTCAACAATAAAGCAAAAAAGTACAACAGTAGGTAGTCTTAAAAGTCGTGTCATAAATTAGGTCAATACTTAGATGTCGTGTCTATGATATTTTGGAATTAAAAAAGGAATGCTTCTTCCAAACCTGCGTGATGAAGCTTGGGTGGCTTTTAGTACAGTCAATCTGTAGGTTGAGTGGTGAAAAAAAACCTAAAGGGTAAGTCTTGTTTTTTCTGTTGCCAAATGACGTCAGTAAGCCACATTGGCGATGGGCATGTTCAACTCGTAGGCGTTTTTTGAAAAACTCAAAAAGAACCCTCAAAAAATTTTTGAAACTCATTTTTCTTGTTTTGTATGCATTTTAGAAACTTTTTTTTCGACCATAATTGTAGAGGGCGTTGAGTACTACAATTTATATCATTGTTGCAAACTCGTACAACAAAAAATGCACATTGTAGGTGGCGCTAAAGTCTCAAAAAAGTGTTTTTTACTTTTCCATCCTGAAAATATTATTTTAATGGAAAACTTTAAATAAAAAAGTTATTCCGTACATAATTACCAATAACTTTTGTATAAACAATTTTTTTTGTATTACTTACCGTTTTCAAGTTATAAATTGCGCAGGTATGAAAAATCCAATAGAGCGGTTTTGTACACTTTTTTGTGTAAAAAAATAGTATACGTTTTACTATTTTTTATTTTTTTTTTCATGATTGAATAAAAAATAGTATAAACGTACATTGAAATGTGCACTGCAAATGTGTACTTGAACTGCCCAAAAACCGCTCTATTGGATTTATCATACCTGCGCAATTTATAACTTGAAAACGGTAAGTAATACAAAAAAAAATGTTTATACAAAAGCTGTTGGTAATTATATACGGAACAACTTTTCCATTTAAAGTTTTCCATTAAAATGATATTTTCAGGATGAAGAAGTGAAAAAACACTTTTTTGAGACTTTAGCGCAACCTACAATGCGCATTTTTTGTTGTACGAGATTGCAACAATGACATAAATTGTAGTACTCAACGCCCTCTACAATTATGGTCGAAAAAAAAGTTTCTAAAATGCATACAAAACAAGAAAGATGCGTTTCAAAAAGTTTTTGAGGGTTTTTTTGAGTTTTTCAAAAAGCGCCTACGAGTTGAACATGCCCATCGCCAAGGTGGCTTACTGACGTCATTTGGCAACAGAAAAAACAAGACTTACCCTTTAGGTTTTTTTTTTCACTGAAACTATATTTTTTTCGACAGATTGACTGTACTATTTGGTACTAAATGCGTTAAAAATTGTGTTCGAAATTTGAATTACTTCTATCGTTATGATTTATCGAGCTGCGTTTAGACACTAGCTAGACGATAGCTTGACTGCAGATTTTTGACACGCATAAAGGAGGTTGTCGGCAGTTATAAATATGTACGAGGCATGTCCAGAAAGTAAGTGTACTGAATTTTTGTAGGGTACAAATTTTTTTAGTGAAACAAAAAAATTACATTGTTACCGTAGTACATTATGTAAGCTTTTTTTCGACATAGTCGCCATTCCTGTCAATGCAGATGGTGAAGCGGGGTATCAACTCTTTGATGCCTTCCTCGAAGTAGTTTCCCCCAACCCCTTCGGCCACCTCCTCCTTTACCTACCCGTCGGTTGAAAACCCTTTTCCACCCTGTGCAGCTTCAGGGAGGTAAAAAGATAATAATCTGAAGGAATTCATCTCCACGAAGTTTGCAGCTCCTCAAAAACTCTGGTCTGGATTTCACTCGACTTGTGTTGGTCTATCAGTTGTTTTGGGACCCACCTCGTGGACATTTTCTGATGTCCGAGGGTTTCTGTGATGGTTTCGTGAAGTAGAGATCTGGAGATTTGCGGAAACTTCCCAGAAAGTTCATCTACAGTAAATCTGCGAAAGTTACGGACCGTTGTTTCAATATTTTCCACAATTTCGTCAGTCTTCCGCTCCTCTGATCATCATGTACAGACGTACGACGTTTTGAAACTAGCGACACCACTTGTAAACACTCGTACGATTCTTAGCTATATCACCATATTCAGTTTTCACCTCATTATAAACCTCAACCGGAGGTTTTCCCTTCCAAACGAAATAACGGATGACGCCGCGTATTTCGCACTTGGCGGGAGATTGGATTGTCATTTTTTACGAAGTGTTGTCGCGTCGACACTTTCAACGTAATGACCTTGAACTGGTCTCTTTGCGGAGAAGAAGAGTCAGGCTACACGTAAGTGTAGTCAACATGTCGAAAATAAAATTCATTCGGTCATGCGAGCCTCAGTACACTTACTTTCTGGATACGCCTCGTATGTACATCTTAGCGCATTTTTGTACCAAATCTTCATCATGCAAGTGTGGGAGAAGCATAAGAGAAGGATGACAGTCACGATAATAATATCAAATGTCAACTCTAAGGCCCGTATTACAGAATGACAACTAAGTGTTGATCTTTACTTGAGTACAGTTAGAAAGGGATGTCGGTATGTGCTATATATAGCGACATCCCTTTCTAACTATGCTCAAAATCTTCTTCATTCATTACATTCATTCATTCATTGCTTCATTACTGAGAATCCTTCTATGATACGGGCCTAACACATGATTAGCTTTTATCTATACTAATATTATAATGAGGAAAGTTTTGATTGTTTGTTTGAATAGGTTCCGGAACCTTATTATATACTAAAGTTTTATAGAGGACATCAACATCTAAAAAAAAGTTCACGATACGATATGTCTGGCTATTACAGTAATGCCACAATAAGAAGACCCTATGGATTCTCCCACGTTAATTTGAGGAAAAAGGTTATACTGAGCCAAACTTACAAGAAAGAAATACTTTTTTATAGAACCTTTAAAGGGGAACAATTCCGTCATACATTATTTTTGTGTAATTTTATCCGTTTATCCAGTGCACGCAACGAAAGCTCATCAATGAAATATTTTTACTCGTTTTTGCGGATACCAAGAGCGAGAGAAAGTGATCGTAGATAGTAGTAATAAAACGTTTTGGCAGCCTACTGTGTTGCTGGCACAATCCCGCAGAATAGTGTTATTTTGGTATGGAGAATACTTATTTTCATAATCACTGTACTGTAGTAACAATTCTACAGAATTGCATAATCTAGTTGTCGAGAATATATTCCCATTCACTACACTGTAGGAACAACCAACCCTGTAGAATAACGAACGCGATCTAGTTGTCGAGAATGTGTAGTTTTTCAATCAGTTTATTGTAGAAACAATCCTGCATAATGTCGTTTTCAGTGCTTGATAATATTTTTTTAAAATGGTTGCACGAATCAGAATGGGAAATTTGTTAGTCTTATAAAATAAATAAATACCCACCTTTGATCGTTTTCCATCCTTCTCCATACCTATTATGAAAGCCCAGTAACACTGCGCCTCTAAGATAGTCGCCTAAAATATTATCCTTCGGAGCCTTATCGGTTAGTTCTTTAAGATATTCTGCTTCACCTGGGCTGTCTATCACTGCTAAATAGGACTGCTCAGCGTTGCATACAACGTAGGCATCAGCCCATGTACGAGGTTGCAAATGGAATTTGTAGCATTTTCCAAAAGCCTCATTGTAATTATAATCTAAAAGAAAAAGTGAAATTAGAACACATACAGTCATTCCATTTCTTTCCATCAGAGAAAGTCGTTTTCCTTTATCTCAGGCGGATTAGATCTTTAACGATAAATACTGAGCTTATTCTTATTGAACTAAGATATTATGCATAATTCCGATAGCTTCGAGAAAACACCGAAAAATTTTACTAAATTTTTATCGAAGAGATCTTGACTATTGTGGGATCGATTATCTATAAAAATTAATAAATAAAAAAGGTACTGTTTATGTTAAAAGAAGGGCCCGATTGATGCGAAACGGTTACTATATAACCTACGAAGCCTGCAATATTCAATAAATAAATAAATATTTCCAACACTCACACCAATTAACCTAGCCCCAAAGTAAGCACTGCAAGGCTTGTGTTATGGTATACTAGGGTAACGGATAGAATATATACACATACTGTACATGTGTAAGTATATTTATATAGAAAATACATACTAAACATCCATGACCGGAGTACAAATGCTCGTATTCATCACACAAACATCTGCCCCCCCGGGATTCGAACCCGGGACTTCTAGAGCTGGCGACACCATGAAACCCGGCGTAGAAATCACTTGGCAACGGAGGTCGTCATCGTTGTCATATATGAGATAAACATTTCGGCATTCCATACCCTGACCTTAGTTCATAACCCATGGAGTTTGGGAAACCTACCTACTGCTGGGGCGCAAGCTTTCCGCATGGACGGAGTAGGGAGAAAGGGTCGTGACTCACGGTACCCATCCTGTGGCCGGCCATTAAAAAAGTTGCTGAAATTCCACGATAAAATGCGCTTACCACTATGTGTGTGTCGTTAAATTTGTCTTGTCATATGGCAATTAAATTTATTATATTAACTTTTTTTTCATTTAGATGGTTAGGTTCAATGATGTAAATCTAAATTCAGTATTTGTATTTTTATTTTGTATGCATTTAACCGCTAGATGTTTAAATCTAAAGAAAATTTTACTAGAAAAAAATCTACGCGGACCAGGCAGCAGACGGGATAATTATCAGTATTTACCCAAATTTGGTATAAAACAGAACTGGTTCCATTCCAGCATGCTACGTTTCTTCTTACAAATGAAAGGATGTTTCTTGTCGCATCTGTCATCGTTCAGAAAGCCCGTGCGTAAGAAATTCACGCAGTCTTCTTGACCACCGTTGTCATTGGGTTCACCGGCATCCCATTTGCTGTACACGTCTGATATGGGATTTCCTGTAGACCAGGAAATATAAAGTAACAAGTATTTTCCGTAACTATTGAAGTCCAGAAATTTTGAGAAGAATACCTGTAAATATAATCGATCAATCAAATCGTCGAAGTTCTACACTGCCGTCCTCAAGCTAAAACGCGGCTAAATGACAAAACCAACTTTTGAGATATGGCCAAAAAAGGGCACGTAAACTTTAAATTATTGCTATTTTGTAACCAACCATTCAGCACATAACGGATTTTAGGACTTAAGCTGTAAAAGTTGCGAATACTTGTTTAAGACAGATCGATAGAGAATTAAAAAACTGTATAAGATGCAATTTAAGACTGAAAAATCGACCACTTGTCACTTAGCCGCACTTTTGTTTGAGGACGGCAGTACAGTGTGACAATCAATCACTATTAATTTAGATTATTATCTACTAACGAATTGATAATTATTTGTCAATGCAATAAAATTGATAGACCGAGTGTCTTATCAGGTAGGAGTTTATCCATCCATATTTACTAATTTAAATTAAAAATATCAATGTGACACGGTGTCTGTCAAAGATGTAGTTTGAATCCCGGAAGATAACAAATAACAGAGCTTATTTCAGAAAGCAGTCTTTAAGGGGGTGAAAGTTTGAAAATTGTACCACCCTGACGAATTAATGGGAGCTGCTCGTCTCTTTAAAGTGACAACCCTACAGTAACAAGCGCAACTCAGGAATTAGCTTCCTTCGAACATGGCCTCGCTAATGGTATAACCATAATAAATCTGTAGCGAGACCGGCTATATCCGCAACATTAGGGGTTGGAAATTAAAATGAATAATGAATTCCCAAGACGTATAAAAGAGCAATCACACAGACAGAAAATAAGGAATATATTACCCGCCTTACCTTATTCCCTCGAACGAATGTCCCTCAGTTCCAAGACACACTAGAAAACACGGCACAGTATTTTTGTGGTATTTCACAGGAGATCGCACGCGTAATAATTCATAAAATTATAGCTTTTCTAATCACATATCAAATATACGAAAATTCGTAAGACAACAACCACCACATTCAACAATTGCAGTGCAGATACGAGCGCATCGCTAGTGCGGTGCGCACACGCAGATCACATACGATGGGCGATATCGATTTTATTCGAATGATTCCCTAATATACCCACCCAAGTAGACGGTTTGTATGTTTGTGTACATACTTAACCATTATTTTCTTCCATGAATAATTGCCAAATTAAACGTCTTGGGAATGAAAAATGTCGAGATGCTCGGTGCAAAGTAAAAAGGGATACATACGATCACGATACATAAATCTTTCCGTAAACAAACCATAGGATTTTCTGAAAGCTTAGCTATTGTTTGTAAACTTACCATCAATGGTTTCAAAAACACCCTTTACCAACAGATCTGAAACGCCAATGTAAACCCAATAATAAGGCTGCGTTTTGTTCCAAAATTCTATTACAGCGTTAGCTTCTGTCTCGTCTTCAGGGTAAAAGAACGTAGCCCCTTCCATTTCACACACAGCCTTCGCATCGTGCCAGGTCTTAAATATGGTGTGTATTTTATAAAAACTATCAGTTTCCTCTAAGTAGGTGTAGTCTTTACGAAAGAATTTCTTATCCCGCTGTGCATCTGTAAGTAGTATATTCTTAAACTAAAAAAAACTTTTCTTTAAAAACAAGCTTTTATTGCTACTTAATAAAAGAACTAAAAAGCCAAAAATAATTTAATCTGTAAAAAATATTCCATTTTATTGGTACCTATGCATAGAATAAAGTTACATATGAAAATGTTATCAAATTACTTTTATTATAATTTTAGACGAAACGGACGCATATATTTTACTGGTAAAAACATTTATTCTAAAACTTAGAACTTCGAAGATAGCAATTGAATAAAGGTACATGTAATTTTTGTTTTAAGAGCACTAGTACCTTTTGGATAGGCAGAAAAGCAGCCTGCACGGCTTCAATTTTGTTACAAACTGAGACTTTTTACTAAATGTTTGATTCATTTTTTCTTATTTGCCATATTATCATAAAGTGACGCGACAAGATATATAAATTTTGTAAAACAAAGTTATATCTTCACACAATATTGACACGTTTCCCAAGCATAAGGTCTGATATGCATATATAACATGAAGATGTCCGTAGTAAATTGTCACATAATCACATAAGATACTCTTAAATAACAAAATATGAGCCGTAAATGTAGTTTTTTTTAAACAATAAATGCGTCATAATTTGCTATTCAATGCTTTATATGATTGGTAAAAAAAAACTAGAAAAATACCAATACAAGTTAAAGCAAATTTTACATCTTACAAACTTCAAATCGCTTTACTGTAAAGTAGGGATTATGCAGAAGTAGCTTTATCCTATGGATAGGTCGATATATATATATATATATATATATATATATATAATAATGAATCGTTGAAAAGTAAGTATCACTTCCGAACGACTGCACCAAATTGTTTAATTCTTTTTTTATTGTGTTCGTTATTGCTCTGAACTTTGTTTTATTTGTGTAGTAGTTTCTTTTTAATTATGTTGTTCCCACTAGTATATGACATAAACGGTCCATCCCACCAGAAGAGGTCCAAATCTGATGGGTTTGCATATGGATATCATCTAGGACCAAAGTACTAATCAAATGTGCCCAAACTCTATGCGATTACGTCGTTTTAATTTGAAGATCCTATGGCCACCTTTCAGCTCCATCACCAGACTCTGATTACTATATAGGACCAAAGTACTCGAATCAAACAGCCCAAACTCGATGGGTTTGTCTCATTTTATTACGGACTTCCTATGGCCACCTTCCAGCTCTAGCATCAGACCCTGAATAAGTACTCGTCAAGACAAGTCAAACTAGCCCAAACTTGATGAGGTTGCGTCATTTCATTACAGAGTTATTATTGCCACCTTGCAGCTCGATCATCAGATCAGCTATAGATCGCGCCAAACTTCTTGTCCGACCTGAAGTAGTTTCGCGCAGGTGTACAGCCCTAAACACAACCTTCGTCCCTTTAAATACCTGTCTTTTGTTAATACGACGCGAATTGTGCAGTGTTCAGAGCGGACTAGAAGATTGGCGCGATCTATACATGGTACCATATTATTGCATTGACATCAGTCTTAGGTACATAAGTATGCCAAATTCAGCTGTTTTTTTTACAAATTTTAAAGCTACATACCTACATACGAACATTGCAAGTTAAATAAAAGCTTGTAAAAAATCAGCTATTGATCGCAAGTATACTATTATGGTTTTTGTAATAAATATATTGAATTGAAACGAATTGTAATTGGATTTTTACTTTTGGGACATTATAATGTTAAACAATAAATTGATGAAAGTAGGTGACTATTGTTAAGTTACCATGTAGGTAGGTACTTAGTTACTTTACTTCGTTTTTACGATATTAATAATAATAACCCCGATACCATCATCATACTTCATTATAAACAAAGACAAAATTATCCATATCTCTGAAGCATTGAATACCTACACAAAGCCACGGTAATATTATCTATATATTACCGTGACAAAGCCAACAGCGTGTTAATGATAGTGTAGGTATAATTTTTTAATCAAAGTTTTAAACTCTATTCTTTCTTATAATTGTGATTTATTGAAGAAACGTTTAAAATATGGTATGAAAAAAACTAAATCTTTCTATACATGCATGTAATGAACAGCTAACTTTTAAGTTAATTTATGCTTATATCCCGCTAATTTATATACAGCTTTCACTTCGCTCATAAATTTCAGTCACTTTTTTGACACAAATTGACACCGAATTTGATCAGGAAACAGATAAGCTTACTCATTCTAAAAAAAAGCAAAACGCAAATTATTTATATCGAATTTTGTTCGGAATATTCGATAACATACTCGTAATTGATAAATGTGAGAGTTGGGATGTTATTAAAAAATTCTTAAAGCAAATGAAATATGCATGCTAACACTGAACTTACTTAAACTATGAACAAAGAAACATTAGTACTTACATATGAACACAAACAAATTTATCACTACAAACAAAAGCTTCCCATACATTTCGGAACACGATATTAATTTTTTACATGCATGCACCCAACACGTCTATCTCTGACCACGGTCATATGGTATTGGTTTAAGTTATGATATAGTAAACATAAGATAAAATGTGTTCATATTAGACTTGATAAAATACGCACAAGGAACAGTACATCACATTCATGCCACTGAGGTTAAATCTGTTTGCCGTCGTATGTATCAACAATGTAATACATATTTATGTTTTAGTGTCTTCTTCTTTCTTCTTCTTCAGCCTTCTTTTTCAACCGTCTTGCTGTAGTGTAGGCCTTCCTCAACAATTTCCATTCATTGCGGCATTGTGCCTTAGCGTACTTACACGTATATAAATTTTCATAAATTGCATGAATACACAAGTGCGTAACACGATAAGTATAATTCTGTTACTGTCAACGTTATTACGTTCGCACTGCTGGGCCACAGACTTTCCCACAGAAATGGATTTATTTCTGTAGACCCTCACTGCGGAAGGATTAAAGAGTACAATTTAGCACACAAGCGTTATCCACACTGGGTCCTAATGACTGCAAATATAGGAGGGATAAAAGATTTAATGTGGTTTCCGAAGTATGAAGAAGCTTGAAATAGCAAATGGTCGCCCATCTTATTATTAGCTATTGGGACAATACACCCAAAACTTAAACAAAAATATAATTGTAATTAGAACTTTTACAATAATACAACAAATAACACTATGTGTTGTTGTATAAATACATATTATTTAAGTACACACAAGTTGCTTAGTTTCCACAAACTGAAAATGCTATTCATGTGTCCAAAGATTTAAATCTTTGATTGCGTCAGCAAGCTTGTAGGTACGCAAATAGTTTTGTTCCCATTAAGTATCTAGTACTACAACTAAAGAGATTTTTTGTCAGACAACTTCTTTAAACAAACTTTAAATGTAAATGTAAGTAAAATGTCATTAAAGCCTAATTTGCCATTGTTCTAAGATTTTGTTCAGATGTGGGTAATATTGACAAGTTGCTAGCCTATCGGAAACAATATTTTCTACCTTATCCGCCCGTGGGCTTTTACTATCTGCACGGAATAGTTAGCTGTTAGAGCACATCATTCGACCACCATTCCTTTCCCTGAACAATCTTATAAAAACACAGCAATCCTCTTTCTGTCTCGGTTTTATTACGAATACTACGCCTGTCAAGATCGCAGACGATATACGTGTGGGCATGGAGAATCGGCAGCTCACCTTAGATTTGAGTAACGCTTTTAACATGGTTGATTTCGATATTTTAATATCAATGATGGTTTCTATTCCTCGACCGGTGATGGACTGGTTTCATAGTTACTTACTTGGACAGCGGCAGCACATACGCGTGGATGGAAGTTTTTCATCATAGTGCGAGTGCGATACAACAGCCGGCGTTCTGCAGGGTGTCGTTTTTTCTCCTCGTCTTTTCGTTATTTTCATAAATTCAAGCTCTCTCTTCTTTATTTAATATTATTATGATCTCCCAATGTATACTACATTGGGAGATCATCTGTATACACAGTACTGTATACAGCTCTTCTGTGGAAGAACTATTAACAACAATAATCTATCTATCTATAGCGATTATCAAGAAGAGAATTCCTTACAAAATCCTTGACTATAATTTTATCTATTTTCCAAAACTGCCATGCTTCAATAAAGCAACTATAATACTGATAAACTACCTGGCTACTAGCAGATATGTGCGTTTATACATTTACTATGGTCATGACATGACGTTTCAGAAATCCTTTTAATTTTTGTATTTTTTAAATAATTATTAAAATCATTTCGTAAGTATTAATTTTTCTCGAATTAAATGGGAAGAAATAAAAGACAAGAAAGTTTTTTATAGTTTTATCTTAAGGTATAAGTTAATTCGCATAACAATGTTTCATATAAATTTCCTTATTTTGTACACACCCTTTCTTGGTTCATTTTGTAGTTATTATCTTGTATAAAAGTTAGCTTACTAACATTTTAACATACATCAGTCTGTTCCCTAAATCTATAATTCGCAATTTCACAGCTTCACACCTGCGTTAAATAAATTAATAAAAGATGACTTAAGGCACAGTATTCAATAGAGTAATGAACTAAAAGGTTTAAGAAACAATATAATAAAATTGTATTGGGTAATTCATTACTTATTACTTTCTCATTTGAGATAGTTGCATACTTAATATTTTTTTTATAATTTCGATAATGTATATGTATCAAACACACTGGCTGAGCACCCACGGATTGCAAAATTTATGAAGCTCTTAGCGGCCGCCCGCTATTTCGTCTGCGTTAACTTTAGTTTTAGGACTTAATATGATTATTATTATAATATAATTAATAAATAAATTAGATGGCCTCGATTTAATGACGTCTCGGTAGTAACGCCATGCCTGCATCCTTACCCTTATTATATTGTTAACTAATAAGACTAATAAGAAAAAACAGTAAGTTTATTCCCTATTTAATTGATACCCGGTTAATCCTATATTTTATCCTTGACTTCACCGCTTTAAATAATTTTCCGAATTTGGAGAAATATTCTTCTTTTTTTATTATTATTATTCCGTACACCGCCTGCAGAAGCGTGCCCGGAGTTAAGACTTTAGGGCAAGCCTTAAGGTGCTTTTCCACCAGAGATCTGCTATGCAGCTATGCATAGCACATCTCTGGTGGAAAATAATAGGCGAGGATGTGTCCGCTAAGCTACGAAACTACATGATCGTTTCCACTAATGCTAAGCTTTGTAGCGGGGCGAGTAAGATGTGCCGCCGCAAACTTTCAGTGACAAACGCGGGCACTCTTCTCTTGATATAATTACACCACTTGCAGCCATCATAGCCCGCATCCAGAGCATGCATCCATAACACGCATCCATAGCACGCATTATTTCCATATAGAAAACATAGCTATGTTAACTAAGCTTAGTTGAACCCATTTCCACCAGTGCTATGCTATGTGGACCAATGAATTTTATTCGGTGGATATCAAACGCATCCACAACAACGTAGCTTAGCACATCTCTGGTTGAAAAGCAGCCTAAAGCTCAAAAGGTGCTTATATATCTTGTGTTCTATAGTCATGTTTAAAATAAGTAAAAAATATTGTTTCTACAAATAATTGAACGATGACAAATGAAATTTTCTAACAAATATTATGACAATATTGTGTTATGTTACAATTTTGATGCATTTAAATTTACTTGTAGTGTAAATAACTTGGTTAGGACAAGCCGGACTTTTCAGCTTATATGAACATACTACTGCCACTGACCGTCTGCACTATAGTTAACTTACCACATATCGAATTTTTTTTTAATTATCCGTCGCAAGATCTCATAACCAAACAAAAGAATACGTAATACGTAATAAGAATACGAACTATACAGATAGTTAACAATATTATTTATCTATCTATATTTGACGAAAGACACGGAGAGTAATTACTCTCCGTGTCTTTCGTCAAATATAGCACCTAAGATATCTATGTCGTGTTCGCATATAAAGAAGGCTTTTCTTGAGCAGTTGATGTCATTCAATGTTCCACTGTAGAACATTGAACCGCACTTTTCGTTGTCACCACCGTCAGGTTGCTGATTTCCCCATTTGATGTAACCACTATTTTCCAGAGGAACTCCTGCAGACATATTTTATTATTATTATTTACAAATTCTAGAATTAAATAAAAAGTACCTACAACAGTTAGTCTTAAAAGTAGTCAATATGGATTAGGTTAATTCTTTCATTAAACAGGACGAAGATTTTCTTATGAATAATACTTATTTCCATAATCACTGTACCATAGAAACAACTTTTATTGCAAAAGTGTAACGTGATCTAGTTGTCGAGAAGAAATATTTTCTCAATCAGTTTATTGTAAATTAATCAATTAATTAATTTATTTATTTATTTATTAATTAAATATTATGCAATATTGTTATCAGCCCTCGAGAATATTTTCCAAGTGGTTACTCGATTCAGAGGAGAAAAATTGTTTAGCTAATGTTATAAAATAATTAAATACCTTTAATCGTTTTCCATCCGTCTCCAAGTCTATTGTGAAAGCCCAGTAAGACTGCGCCTCTGAGAAAGTCGCCTCCGATATTATCCTTCGGTGCCTTATCGGTTAGCTCTTTCAGATATTCTGCCTCAGCTGGGCTGTCTATGACTGCTAAGTAGGATTGCTCTGCGTTGCATACAACGTAGGCATCAGCCCATGTACGAGGTTTCAAATGAAATTTGTAGCATTTTCCAAAAGTCTCACTGTAATTATAATCTAAAAGAAAAAAGTTTAGATCTATTTACATTATAACAAACATATTCATAAATTAGTTAATCCAAAAAGGCATAATTCGATTGAATCGGTCATTTCAAAAACCTCTATAGTCACATTTTTTTTCAACATGTTTTTTTCAATGAAAATGATTTCCTAAAGGTAAATACGTATTCTATGTAAAAACCAACAATATGCATATAAAATTTCTAAAAAATCGGTCAGGTGGTTTCGGAAGAGTATGGTAACTAACATTGTCACACGAGAATTTTATATAATAAGATAGCTGACCCGACGAACTTAGTACCGTCATAAAAATAGGGGCAGGTGGTAGAAGAGAAAATTTAGGAAATTTTAATACCACATTACGAAAAAAAATTGTTAAAAAAAAATTTTAGGGGTTTGTAACGTAGTTTTCTATCAATTTCCTGGGATAACATTCCCATATGAGAACACTACGTTACAATACCCAATAGTTTGAATTTTGGCGCGAAGGCGCATTATAGGTTTCAGAGCAGTACGTTACAGGTGGACAACCACTATTTATTTAGTGATGAAATTGGCAAGGGCATGGGCCCTCTTTTATCTAAAATGGGAAATTCAATTATCAATCACTGTATGCCTAATGTTTCTTAAAAGGATATCTTAGGAAATGCAATCAAACAGAATTACAGTAAATGCACTACTTTGTTATTTTTTGTGGGAAATAGAGGCAATTTGAACAAAAAATCATTGATTCAATATGTCAATGACCTGAGCTCATTAAATGTTGAAAAAATTATATTGTTTACATTGCCCTATTGTAGAAGTCTGCCAAAGGAGGAAAATATCTTAAGATATAAATTAAATATGCTTTTGTTCACAATGTGTAAAAGTGAAAAATTTCATATTATTGACACTAACAATTATTTGTTTCTTAGGTTTTCAAGCACATCACTCATTAAATAAAACTAGTTTTTACGGGTTAATGCACGAAACTTTATTTATTTATTGACGTTTCGCAGCCTTTTCAGGTCTTAGATTATTCTGACGATGCAGACCTGAAAAGGCTGCGAAACGTCAATAAATAAATAAAGTTTCGTGCATTAACCCGTAAAAACTAGTTTTATTTACTAACAATTATGTTAGAAATTTATATTTGACCAAAGATAAATATTATCTTTCTAATTATTATAAAAGACAGATAGCTAAGTCGCTATCATATTATTTTTATATAACAGCCAAAAACTTGGCTAAACAAATTGCTTTTATTGAGCAATGTTCCATTGACTTGACAGTCAGTAATTCTTCTACTGACAAATTACAAAATAATAACTATTGTTTAAATTGAATAATGAGACAACAGACAACTCGTCTTGCTTAATAATAAATAATTATTGTAATAACTTGCATAAAAATATTAATTTAATTAAGAAAAATCCCAAACAATTAAAAGAAAATGTAAACTTGATCAACCTGATGCATATAAATATTCAAGGAATGATGGGTAAGGACTTAGAAATTGAATTATTTTTGAATTGTAACAATATAGATATATTTTGTATCACAGAGCATTGGCTTAAAAGTCATCAATTCATCTTTAATTTTAATAATCATCAGGTTGGTAGTTCGTTCAGTCGAGAAGATGCGATTCGCGGTGGCTCTTTAATTTTATTAAATAAGGCACTTAAATTTAAGGAACGTAAAGATATTGTGAGCCTCTCGGTTGAGCGAACAATAGAGATTGCTTGTGTGGAACTGGACCAGCTTGTTGTATTGAGTGTATACAGACCTCCTTCAGCATTGTATGATTGTTTTGAAACTATTATGGATGAAGCTTTAGAAAAAATTGTCAACACTGGTAAACGATTAATTGTTTGTGGTGACTTTAATATTAATCTATTAGAAACCTCTAATTTGAGTATTAAATTAAGAAATCTATTTCAATCATATAATCTTGAAAACTTGTTCATGGAGCCTACTAGAATAACTGCCACTTCGGCCACTTGTATTGACAATATTTATACGGATATAATACCACATTCAAAAGTAATTGTTAATCAACTGGTGTGTAGTAATTGTTAATCAAATTAGTGATCATTGTGGCCAGATGATTACTTTTCCATATCCAAATAAAAATATCACCAAGAAATATATTACTATTGTGCCAAAATCTGTTAACCGTGTAGAGCGTTTTAAAATTCAATTAGATAGGAGTTTGAGTTATTTAAAGTATAAAAGTAGTCCAAATGATATGTATAATGATTTTTTTAATAATTTTTGTAAAGAATTTAATGATGTCTTTGTTCCCAAAACCATATGTGTTAGTGATGCAGTAACTTTCAGCGAGTGGGCCACCCCAGGCATACATAAAAGTAGAAGGAAACTTTATGAACTTTACAATGAACGCAGCATTAATAGTGAAAGTTTCAAAGAGTACGTACGTAATTATTCAAAGTTATTTAAAAAAGTATGTAGTACAGCAAAATCAAATTATTTAAGTAATAAAATTAAGAATAGTAATGACAAAATCAAAATGACTTGGAACATTATAAACAATGAAACTGGAAAATCTAAAACTCGAAATACTAGTTTTAATTTACATAGTAGTTTTAATTTACATAACATAGAAATGTTACATCAGATGTTGAAGTTGCTACAGCATTTGAGAACTTTTTCACTGATATTCCAGTTTCAACTACAAAATCTTTGAACTCGTCCCCCATTGCTGCTGAATCAATATTAAAAGAACACACAAAACAATATACTAGTCAATTTAAATTTAAGTATGTTAACTGTAAAGATGTAATAAAATATTTCAACCAATTAAATAAAAAGAAAACTGCGGATCTGTGGGGTAACTCCGTGGATGTTTCTGGATCAGTAATTGAGACAATAGCTCCTATTTTGGCTAGCATTTTTAATCAATGTGTTGACTGTGGTGTTTTTCCTGATCTAATGAAACTCAGTAAAATAACTCCATTACATAAATCGGGTAGCACAGCTGACCCCACAAACTTTAGACCTATATCCGTGTTACCCACCTTTAGTAAGATTTTTGAAAAAATTATGCTAGATCAAAGGCAATCATATTTTTATAGTAATAACATTCTTCATAGTAAACAATTTGGTTTCACAAGGGGTCGCTCAACAACCGATGCCGGTGTTGAGCTTGTACAGCAAATTTTTGATGCCTGGGAGAACTCGCAAGATGCATTAGGTATATTTTGTGACTTATCAAAGTGTTTGAAATTTGTATTACCTAATGTGAAACAGGTAAAAACTAATGTAAATATAAAGGATCGACATATGAGCTCTGTAGATACCACAGTGTTCTTAGGAATCACACTAGATTCTAAGCTGCAGTGGGGCCCACATATTGATGGATTGTCGAAGAGACTTAGTTCTGCAGCATATGCTGTAATGAAAATACGGCAGTTAACGGATATAGAAACTGCCAGATTAGTCTACTTTAGTTATTTTCATAGTGTAATGTCTTACGGTATTTTACTGTGGGGAAATGCCGCCGACATTCAAACTATATTTGTGCTGCAGAAGAGGGCTATTCGATCAATTTATAATCTTAAAGTTCAGGATTCAATAAGAGATAAGTTTAAAGAAATAGGTATATTGACAGTTGCATCACAATACATATATGACAACTTAGTATTTGTAAAAAAAAATATTAATTTGTTTACTAAAAATAGTGAAATACATACATATAATACTAGAAATAAAAATAACTTAACTTTACCTGCTACTAGGCTCCACAAAATCAATAATTCGTTTAGAGGTCTTAGTGTTCGCTTTTACAATAAAGTTCCAAGCAATATTCAAGAGTTAAGCATAACTAAATTTAAATCGACCATTAAAAAATCACTAGTTAAGAAAGCATATTATAAAGTGTCTGATTATATTACAGACAAAAATGCTTGGGTATGAACTGTTCCAACCATTCCAACGGGTATTTCTATATGATTTAAATTATGAATTATGTGTTGACAATACTATAATTAAACTGAAAGCTGTATATAAAGTTAATAACTTAAGTAAGATTATCAGACTGTTTAAGAATATTGGATTGACAAAACGGCGTGGTGGTGATTTCTCCTTTGCTTTGTTTTGTAATTGTTTGTTGTGTCTTACAGGTAAATGATCTTAATTTAAGTAAATATGTTGTAGTTAGTATGGGTAGTTATGGGTAGTCATGCTCTCATAATAGTCTCTTCGGCGGTGTCGTGTGAGGCGGGTCGTTACGTTCCCTAAAATATGGTTGAGCGAAGCGATGGCTGGTTCATGCGTCATGCTCGTGAACGGGTGCTGCCAGCGGAGATGAGTCTGCCCTAACTTACTTAATATTGAAGTTAATGTTTAGTCACACTGAATATAAATAACACTATTTGTATTTATACTGTATGACACAGCAATCAAAATGAAGGTAAACAATTAATGTATATTTAATAATTATGTAATGAAATGTGACTTCATGAATCACCTCTGAAGTCATTTTTCAATTTGACGACTCTGTAAATAATAAAACAGGGAGAAAAAAAACAGCCCTTGCTGAGTTTCTTGCCGGTTCTTCTCAGTACAAGGTCTCCCGCCGTAGATTTACGAACCGATGGCGTAGCTTCTAGACATTCATATGTGCTTGTAACAGCCTAAATTGAATAAATGATTTTGATTATGATTATGATTACTATCACTTATGGATATGAAAAATAGATAGTAGCCGATTCTCAGACCCACGGAATATGCATATAAAATTTCATAAAAATCGGTCAGGCCGTTTCGGAGGAGTATGGTCATTAACATTGTGACGCGACAATTTTATATATAAGATAATATATTCGCGATAAAATAACTAAATATTTACTTAATATATAATAATAATAATAATAATATTTATTTCACAAGCCAGTTTTACAAGAATCGTACATCACAATATACACTATAGCTTAGAATAAACATTTATAAACATTTATAGTATCCTCTGTGCCTGTACTAGGTTATAAAAATACCTGTATCACAGACACAGCGCTCATCCCTAAGGACCAGTTATACAACCTTTATGTAAGGAAAAAAATACAATTCTTGTGTTAGCTTAACAAAGTTAAATCAAAATATTATTTAAGTAAAAGAAATTAATTATTTATGTGTTTATAGAGCCTCCTTTTGTGTGAAGTGAATGTGAATGTGTGTGTGTAGGAGGGTGTGTGAAGATTGGACTTTAGATGTCGAGTATAATGAAGATTAGATAAAAGCTATCTAACTATTATTACTAATAAATAAACTTTTGACAACCGCATATATAATAGATGATATCAAAATAAATAAATATTGTAAAACATCACATACATAGTTAATATTCAAAATTAGTTAGCTAAAGCTTTTGTATCGAGGAAATCGGAAAAGATGACGATACTACAATCAGCTAGAGCTGCGGCAATAAATAAAAGTTAAATATCTAAATTGACCCGACCAGGGATCGAACCCGGGACCAAGCCGGGACCCCACGAGATTGCGACGCTCTAAACAATAAAACACAACGAGATCTAGAGCAAGCTGCGAGATTTAACTCGCCAAAGGACTCCCAAAATCTTCGAAGTAAATAGCGTGCTATCAACCTAGCGTATTTAATAGCATTTTATTTAAAAATAGCATATATTTTGCAGCACACTTTTGCTTTATAGCGGTTTTAAACAACTAACACTAACGATATTAAATTCCCTAGATACACCCACGCGAACAAAATCGTGGCCAAAACCAGTCCAAAAGGTACAGGCTCGCGTTAGTTTGGGCCCATTAGCTGGCTTGTGTGGTACCATATCGCGTTCTTTTAACCCGAGATCGTGGCCTTCCTTGGCGACGAACAAAGCCGCCAGTCTCTAGGTACCTCCGATAAACATTTCGGACCGCAGATCGACTTAAATTAAGTTGAGCACTCACGTTTCTTTGGCTGTGTCCGGCCTGAATAAGTGCCACAGCTTGGGTAGCGACTTCAGGTGAAGTATCCATAGATTATTGATAGAACCTCACCTTTATGTTAATAATAAGTAATGTTTGTTGCAAAACCAAAGATATCAATCACTTTTTCAAGAATTAAATCCAAGTAAACCAATAAAACCAAGTTTTCTTAGTATTCGATTGTTTGATATCAACAAACAGGCTCCAAATTGTCTTTTGTTTCTTTAAATTCTGAGTTCGAAATTCAAAAAAAGACTATTGTTGAAATTGTGAATGTGCCAGGTTCAAAACTGCATAAAAACTTTTTGCTCGACCTAATATAAAATTTTAGCTAGGACCAAACCAAACTGAAAATACAAGGTGGGCCAATAGATGTGTCCAGAAGTGTATAAGTATTTTTCCCCATTTTTTCACGGAGCTCTGCGGCATCTTGGCTTTTCAATGGTTCGCGCGTGACTGTAAACAAAGAAGTGCTTGAGTGATGTTCAAGCACTTCTTGATTGGGACACATTTCGAGCGCACGTGGTGTATCTAGGGTATTTAATATCGTTGACTAACACACGTACAACACTGGGGCCCAAGCAAACTCCCACTATGCCTTGGTATACACGAGTGGAGGCGGTACGAAGCCCAATCTATTTCTTTTGTTATGTTATTCTTATCTTGGGTTTTTTTCGAAATATATATTTATAAAATAATACTGTGAAATAAAATTGCAAACATTGGAAACTTAGGCACCTACCAAAGGTTTAATACTCAACTATTCAGGTATTGTAAAATACCGGGCAAAATAAAAATATTCTATACATACTTAAATTCCTTCAAAAAATAAATATAATTATATAAAGAAATTCATTGTGTAGGTATAATACAAGTCTGAGAACAAAAACTTTAGTCTACCTACACTACAGCTCTTCACCGAAGCGAAGCGAGGGCGAGCCACTAGTAAACGACAAAATTACGGATACCTATATTGTGACAAATACTCTACTTCCGTTTCATCGAATCTTAAGTCACAACGATACTAAAGAAGTTTTCAATTCAAAAATGTACGTTATGAAGCGTTTTTAGTATTTGTTGTTTAAATAGGATGTGGGACATCATCAAATTTATCATTCTTAACTGGTTTCGATTTTGAGATAGATAACAAAAGTGGTCTAAAAATGAGAACTTACACTGCCCCTCATTTCTTTGTTACTGTAATTGTCGTTTCATCCGTGACAACCCGTGACGAAAAATCCTGAAAAACTCTAATTGTGTGACTTTAGAGGTTTTTAAAATGACCGATTCTTCCTTTCCATTGGAGAAAATCGCTTAAATAGTATGTACATCTCAGACGGATTAGAACATTTCTTTCTCGATAAACATTAACCTGATTCTTATTAAACTTAGTTATTATGATTAGCTCTGGTGGACATCGTTAGTGAAAACACGAAATATTTTACTAATATCACCCACCAAACTAGATATTATAATTTTAATTAGGCACTGCAATTAAATTATTAGCATCACAATATAACGTACATGAATGTTGCACTATTAGAGCCTGCGGTACCTTGGGCGGGGCGTCGGGCGCGGGCCTTGCCGTTTTTTTTGTGTCATTTGCATTTGGTGAAGACCTACCTCACGTGGCGCAGTTCTATGAAATGAAATGGCATGAAGCTCTCGTAGAGAGTATATTGTTCTGTGGCATGAAGTAAGCGCGCCGAGCTGGTGCTCGCTCCGTGTCCCGCCTAACGCAACGCACGCTCACAAAGCATAATATTATTTCTGTGACTTTATACGTTTAAAAGTGTATAATTAACTTTTCTCTATTTCGTTTTTCACCTCCCTATTTTCTTGCATACCTTCTTTTATCTTTACTATCCTTCTATGCTTTCTCTTTCTGACTTCTGCCCGCGCCCCTGTATCAAATAGCAGCCTCGAGCACGGACAGTATATTATTAAACATTTTACAATATGAATAAGAATAACTTAGTTAAAGGGCAAATTGTGAAATAACTGAATAAAAATAATATGGAAAAAAAACATCAGCATATCAGCCGTGCGACACCCACTGCTGAGCATAGTCCTACCCCAAGGATCTGCACACCGATATCAACATTTATCAGAAATTTGGCGATCGTGTGATCGCTGTGATACTACGTATTATGTAAAAAAGTGGCAACTTAGCTAGTTAGGGGGCGTCCATAAAATACGTGAGATGTTTAAGAGGGTTAGACAAATCTCATATAATATATATTACGTTGGAGAGAGGGGGGGTCTCGGCAGATATCACGCAATTTTTGTTCTGATTGAAACAAAAAAAATACTATATTGGTCCATTTAATCCAGATTGTACATACTCAAGATTTAATCTTAAGCGTAATCGTAATACGATAAAGATCATTCACTAATTCGTTCGTAAGAAATAATTGTCAGCAATATTGATTACTAGTCTCAACTAGTCGTAAATAAAAGCACAAAGCATTTTTTTTTCTTTTTACAATAACAATCCAACACGTTTACGTAAGAAACCCACATTTTGAAAAATCTCCCGTGAGATTGGGGAATGGGGAATGAATACAATTCACCACTTAATGTTGAGGTCAAACAATCGTCTACTGAACAGATATATTAACTTGTTTTTAGTTCCTCCATTTTTGCAAAAAGAAATGTTCACAGACGCGTGTCTCAAACGGGTGGACCCGCGCTTGTAGTAGTCTGAAGTGGTTCGAGATATCGTGTCCGTGAGCGGTTTCCATGTGTAAGTTGCTCGAGCGCACTTTGTATGTAGATTACCTTCTATTATGTTTATTTTGAGCCGAATTTTCTCTAGCATTTCTTAGGCTGCAGCCTAATAAAATTCATCACAGACAATAAGGGTCGCAAAAGCATAGTAGTCAGTGCATCTGCCCGGATAGCGGAAGCTGCGGGTTCGGTTGTAATACTGGTTGCTACAATCTTAATTCTATGCTTAAAGTTAACGATGGCACTTTGTAAATATTAGATGTAAAATTTTGACGTACTTGTTAACAATAGACTTTCCTGTTTACACGTATATTGTAACTTTTATTTCATATTTTACTATACTTCAGCTCTATACCATCTTATTTTACCACAGGTTCGAATCTCGTCTGCTGTCTGATCCTCGTGGATTATTTTCTTGTGTTTTTTTTATATTTAAATATCTAGCAGTTATATGCTTAAAAAACAAAGGCTACCGTTACGGATACTGTAATGATACTGAAAATATCGATAAATATCGCGTTGACATGATCGATATATCAATCAATATTTATCTGACTTTGATATAATTGTCAATATTGCAAATACTGCATCCCTACTTATTACAGAGCTATAAAACAGTAAATAAAATTATCGATATTATCGCGTTCACATAGTCGATATATCGGATTACGATATTTACCCGACTTCGATATAAATATCGATATTTCAAAAGACTGCATCCCTACTCATGCTCTACTCCATGGAATTCGGGAAACCTCACTTACTGACAGAAACACAAAATCAACCCTAAATAAGGTAGTATTATATTCTCAAACAAATTTTATATAAAAATAATCCTAAGTAAAAATACTTATTGCACAGCAAAATAGTCACCTCAAAATATTGTTATACTCGTATTAGTAACAATTTAAGTTCGTGATGCATCACTATTTATTGAAAACTAAAGCTTTTTTAAGAATGCATAGCTAATAATAACCACCTCACAACAAATATATTACATCATTTTTTTTAAACAAAGCTGCTATACTTTTATCTCATAAAGCAGTTTACCTTAGTGAAACACCATTTTAATTGACATAAGAATCTAATTATTGCAGTAAAACTTCTTTAGGCACGCTCGACTTGGGGGATAAACTGGCGAATGTGTTACGATTTCGCGTTACAATTAGTGTCATTGGTGACTCATTGGTAAACAATGAACAATACCCGTCACAAAATACATGAATCTAGTGCTTGGTGGGTGATAATGGGCCCAGTGCGGATAGGTGGGTAATAACGGACCCAGTGCGGATTGGTGGGTGATAATGAACCCAGCGCGGATTCGTGGGTGATAACGAACCCAGCTCGGATTGGTGGGTGATAATGGACTCACCGCGGATTGGTGTTTTTTTTTTATCAACAAATCTTCAGTTAAGTTTTTGATTTTCAGATCATTGGAGCTAAATAAGTTTCACTTCAGTCGTGTGGCCATAAGCACACTCGCTTAATTTTTATAACCATTAATAGTGCCAAAATATTGAACAAGTTTTGAAATGCTTAATGGGAAACCTGTACCAAAAAAGGGTGTTTTGTTATGAGTATTTTGCGTCGAAGCATTGGTTAATTTTTTATGCTATCGGTATATTTGCTGTGTTATCAGTATATTTGCTGTGTAATCAGTATATTTGCTGTGTAATCAGTATATTTGATATGAAAACCATATTTTTGTACAATTAAACAAGTTTTTTGTTACTACAGTGCCCTAGCACGAACCAATATCGAATTTGTATCGTTTGCGAGTCCGAAATGTCATTGTCAAATGTGTACTGATTTTTAGTTCTCGTTACGTTCTTTGTGCCGCTGCTGCATGCTGTTCAAGTTTCCATACAAAATTTGACATTGACATTTCAGTTTGCAATCTATTCGAATTCGATAATGGTTCGTGCTTATAGGGTTACAGATTAGATGTATATTTTTGAATTATTTTCAGCACTAGTTTTGTTCAACAAATGTTTTGTTTGCAGTAAAATAAATATTTTGATGTAAAAAGTATTTAATTGCTGTAAATAACTGGATGGGTAAAAAGCTATTTGCTGTGCATTTAAAAATATCCCGTATTATATCATTGTGGTCTTTCCTAACGGAGGAGGTTATTACCTCAGAGGAAAATTTTTCTTCCTCCTTAGAGCGGAAAATCCGTTTCCATCAAACTCTTTTTAAAACTGCAACTGGGTACTATTAAACAAAAAAAAATATCATATTTTTTTACTTTAGTAGCTGATAGACGTACTTAGATACCTAGGTACTCAATGGTCTAGTTATTATTTCAACCAACTACCGAAATGAGCAGTTTAACGTGTAACGATATTTTTTGGTAACCCATTCTGTGATCGGCCATTGAGAAAATTCCTGAGTTTCCACGATCTAAACACGCTTACCATTGTGCCATTAAGTTCCTCTTGTCATATGGCCACTATATTCATTAATTCTACTATTCTTATTTTGTTTCTTAGGTTTCTACGCACATCACTCATTAAATAAAACAAGTTTCAACGGGTTATATGCACTGATTTTATTTATTTATTGACGTTTCGCATACTTAGTAGGAATGCGTCGTCAGATTATTCTGAACCCGTTGAAATTTGTTATATCTTGAATTGGCCTAAAGAAAATTTTACTAGAAAAAAATCCACGCTTTCCAGGCATCATACAAATATAGCAGATAAATGCTTAAAATAATAATAAAACAATCTGATTTAGTATTTACCCATATTTGGTATAAAACAGAACTGGTTCCACTCCAGCATGCTACGTTTCTTCTTACATATGAAAGGATATTTTTTGTCGCAATTGTCATCGTTCAGAAAGCCGTTGCGTCTGAAATTCACGCAGTCTTCTTGACCACCGTGGTCGTTGGGTTCACCAGCATCCCATTTGCTGTACACGTCTGATATTGGAATACCTGTAGACCAAGAAATATAAATCTGAAGACCAATGCGGTTGAACTATCAGCCTATTAATGTCCTCACTGCTGGAACGATGGCATAGGGAATTCGACCCATGACCACGTGGACCCAGTCTGAATTGGTTGGTGCTAACGACTGTAGATGTAGTCGGGACCAACGGCTTAACGTGCACTTAGTACCTAATGACCTAGTGGTGTTCAATCAACTTAACAAGAATTAGTTGATTGAAAACCACTACTACATCTATAACATAGAGATTTTTATTCCATTTCCATAGTAAGAAAACTTTGTTGTATATTGCTCTTTCATTAACAACCTTTATGAGTGGTCGCCAGAATTGAAACCGACGGCAACTTTACCCAAATACTCAAACTCCTTTGTGACGAATACAACAAAAAATATCGATAAATTAAAATGGCGGGATTTCTACAGTGTTGCAGTCAAACATGCAAAATCCTATTAATTTTGTAAGCCTCATTATAATAATCTAATTCACTTAATTAGATTATTATCTAATCTTATGATTAATTAAATAATTATTCTTAAACGAAACAAAATTGCTAGCCCTAGATATACAGTCTCAACTAATCTAGGTACAACTAACTAATAGTTATAATAGCATCTTCATCCTGCCAATGGCCTTCTTTTATCTTTTCAATATTTCCGTGAATAAACCAAAAGATGTTATGATAGATAGCTTAGGTATCTTTATTTCTCTCTCATTTAACACACGCCATATTTTATTTATATACTTTTATAACGGGTAAAAGTGGGAGCCTTCTCTCTACTCAGCTTGCAACTTCGGATCCCGTAAAGGGCCCGAAACTACCAAATGAAGGAAGAAAAAAATAAAATAAAATTGCGCTTATAGTACCTGTTCAAAAAGTTATAGGTATCAAATGAGCTATTAATTAAACTTACCGTCTATTGTCTCAAAAACACCCTTGACCAGGAGGTCTGAAACTCCAATGTAAACCCAAGAAAATGGTTGTGTTTTGTTCCAAAATTCTAACACAGCATTAGCTTCTGCCTCATCTTCAGGGTAAAAAAATGTAGCCCCTTCCATTTCACACACAGCCTTCGCATCCTGCCAGGTCCTATGAATGGTGTGTATTTTGTAAAAACTATCAGTTTCCTCTAAGTATGTGTAGTCTTTACGAAAGAATTTCTTATCCCGCTGTGCATCTGTAAGACAGTATATAATGAAAAATTAAGATTGATTGCAAGAATAACATTTTTAATAGAACTTTTCTTTCAAGCAAGTAGGAAAATTTTGTTACATAACTTTATTTCAATACTTGTAAGTGCGAAGCGTGTTTTCTGTTTCGCTTTGGGAATAACCCAATAGCGTCATTATAATTATAAACAAAGACAACAAAATTATCGGTATCTCAGAATAATTAAATTATTAGGTACACTAGGTATTCTTTGAGCATGTTATGGTAGGTACTTAGTGACAAACTGTACAACTTTTATCGAAGTTTTGACTTTCTTCGAATATTGGTAATTTATTGGAGAAATAACGGTGTTCAAAATATATGGAAACATTAAATCAGTCAAAAGATGTGTAGATAAGTGACGACAAACTATAAAGTTAATTTACGCTAAATCTTCAAATAAGTAGGTACCCAACTACAGCTTTAATTTAAGTCCTTTATTTTATTCTGCTCATTTTGTCACCCAATTCGATCAGGAGACTCAGGCATTACTTATTTATTATTAAAGTAAGAATATCACTGTAAATAAACCTACATCATTCATTTATAAAAAGTTAGTTATTGGGGTGTTATTTATAAATAAGTACATAAAACATATGAAGTAGATAGGTATGCAAACACTGAACTTATGAACTAAGAACAAAGAAACTTAAGTAGGTACTTACATATGAACACAAACAGATTAATCACAACAAACAATACATTCCGATGCATTTCGAAACACTATATTTTTGTTTTATACATGTAGGTAGGTACCATAAACGTCTATGTCTTGCCACGGTCACACTGCTATTACCATAATATTAATACTACTCTTGTTTAGAGGTAAACTTCGGATTTCATGAGTTCATTTAAGACTCGATAAAATGCGAATGGCAAATAACAGGAAAATGATACATCATATCACTGAGGTCAAACCTGTTTACCGCGTCGTATTTCGAAATGTATCTAATACTTATTAATGTTTTACTGTTAGAGGAAAATGTATTAATAAAAAAGAGCGAAAAACTATAAGTATAATTCAGTCGTCTTAAGCATCACCAAATCACTGATGCCAGATTGGGGAGATTCCCCCTAAAATTGGGGGGTTTTTAAAACGATGGGGGCATTAATGAGGGAAGAAATTAGGGTTTGGGGCAAACGGCAAAATATAAATTTTGTATAAAAATAAACCCACTTCATAAATTTTTAATCTGTAAAAAGTCGCGAGAAACAGTCAATCAACAGTCTCTCTTTCTCATTCTGTATACAGAATAGTAGGGCTCTATAGAGCGTGACATAGAAAGGCTGTTGTCAAATTTAATTTTATTAGGCTTGGACAATCATGCTAGAATCGGGCCTAATGAACTGTGTTCATTCAGTGAGCCCGATTAGAACCCCTAAGTCCAAAGCCCACTTAGCGTGGTCGTTAGCTTAAACTGCAAATCGATTCAACACTTTCTATCATCTTTGCTTTGCTAAGTCGTAATTTTTAAATTTGCCCTTTTAATTGTTTGCACCTTAGTAAGATAACCTTGGCATTATCAACATAAAGTTATACACCAAGATTAAGAAAGGAGTGGCCTTTGCCACTACGACACGTGCGAAGATGTTGATTCAGTAATGAATGCTATTTCAGAAATACAAATTATGAAGTAAATATTGTATTTTTAATAAATATTTTACATGTTGGGGGGTTTTTCTTTAAAAACGTGTATTTTGGGGGAATTTCGGGTAAGTTTTAGGGGGAAGGCGAAATGGCTTTCTGGTAACACTGCACCAAATCTATGTGGTATCCGCCATGTCCGCACTAATAGGGATTGCTTAGGCTATGGCTATAGCTTATGATTTCATTTTGTTATTAATTCTGACCATCAAATGTATTTGAAAACCTTCTGCGGTCAGAAATAAGAAAATGAAATCATAAGCTATAGCAATAGCCAAAGCAATGCCGATATCCGGTAGGCCCCCAACTGGGTCACTGGCCTTCCTTATGGATTAATTAAGGAGAACAGACCATAATCAAGACAAGCACATGATGGGCCTAGAGCAGATTTTTTGGGGCTAACGACTAAAGATGCAGCTGTGACAATTTTCGGCTTTAGGTCCCCTTAGGATCTCGCCGTCCCCAAACCTGGTGAAGCTGTAAAGGTCAACTGCGAACAACAGCATACACACTAAAAAAAGCTTACTGTGGGTTCCGAAGCATGAAATAGTTTGTGATAGAAAATGGTCGCCCATCATTTGACTAGCCATTAGGAAAGTTTTTATTTATTCATAACTATACCCACAAGTTGCTTAAGTTCCACAGACTGAAAACCCTCATCACTGCGACAACGAGCTTGCAATAAGTATACAATTAAAGAATAGTTTTGTTTCAGAGAACTAAGTAGTAGGTACTTTGAACAAAATACAATTAAATTTTTGTAAAATGGTTTTCCCACGCCACGTTGCCAGCCTAGGGGCCGTTCAAGTATTACGTAAGCAGATTTATTACAATTATTTACCCCCTCCTCCCCCTCGTCAGCAAAAGTAAGCAAAGCTCTTACCCCTCCCCCCCATTCTTACGTAAACATTGGTACCTATATGCATTTTTCCTTTAATGTATTCTGTTTTTTTTATTGATTCATGAGCTTTCATGAGCTTCATGAGCAGCAGTACTTAAAAAGGCTTAATTGATGATGATGACGTAATCACCATCTCTACCCCCCACCCTCCCATGTCATCAAAAATAAGCAAAGCAAAGACCCCCCTGCCCCCCTATAGTCTTACGTAATACTTGAACAGCCCCCTATCGGTAACAAGAGTTTTTATCTATTTTTAACTATCTGCAAGGGGATGGACTAATTGGTCCAGGGCACGTGAAACTTAGTTGTTGGAGCTTGGAGCATAATAATTGTCTCACCATACGACGCCCACAGCTCAGCATAAATGCCAATATATAGAGTACCTAGGCATTAGTAGATGTTTTTGGGCATTTTGTCACCATTCTCACTGAAATCAGAGCCTGATTTAGAGTTGTGCCCGCCCTGGGCTAATTATGATTATGCGCCCCTGTGCATATCCTGTCCTACCTTTTCATTACTTACAGGTGCATCTAATTAAATTACTAGGTACAGAAGAGAGCTTACGTAACCTATCACCATTGAACTAAACTGTCAGTAAGTAGGTAGGTTTTTTTTTACATTAAATAGGCTTACGCTTGACGGCCACGCGACTGATGAAGAGCGACGTAGCAGCCTAAGGTGGGACGCACTTGCCTAGAAGAAACCGATTCTGTTCTGACGATATAGGTGGAAGCAAACCGTTTAGTACGAGTTTGCGGGACCTGTACGGTATATCTGTGGCGTTTTGTCGTCTCTCTTGTGGTTCTGTGGTAAAAAGGTGAAGGTGGAATTAAGTTATGTAACTCCGAAGCACACTCTCCGAAATGTAACCGGTAAAAAATCGACAAAGAGGCAACTTTTCGCCTGTGTTCAAGACTTTGGAGTCTACTCTCGAATAATTTGTCGTCACCGATGAGCTTCTTTGCACGCCTCTCAATGCACTCAAGAGACTCCAGCTGATATTTTGCAGAACCATCTCAAAGGTGCGAACAGTACTCCATGCACGAGCGAACTTGCGCTTGATACAAGGTGAGCATCTTTTCCGGTATACAGTACTTCCGCACCATTACGAGGATGCCAAGATTTTTTGCAGCCAGTTGAGCTCTGGACTCAATGTAGGTACCGAAGTTAAGAGTTGAGGTGAGATATATTCCTAGAAGCTCGAGCTGTTCGGTTACCGGCACGGTTACACCTCGAAAAGAAGAGGCCAGTTGAAACGCCCACTTTTTAGCGGAGAACAAACACGCCTGAGTCTTAGAAGCATTAAACTTGACCAGATTGGCATCGCCCCAATCGGAGACTGCCTGAAGGGACAAGTTTAAGCGGTTGACCATGGCTTCTCGGAGTGATTGAACTTCGGCCGCACTAGCACGCGCATTCGATATATAGCTCTCTACGACTGTGCTTTCGTCTGCATACCCAAAGGTACCGGGTTTAAGCAGATCGTTGATATGGAGCAAAAAAAGAGTTGCAGAGAGTACCGACCCCTGCGGAACTCCGGCATTAACAGCCTTTCGATGTGATTGGCAGCCATCTATAACTACTCTTATAGACCGATCACGCAGGAAGTCCGATATCCAGGCGCATAGTGATAATAGGTAAGCTAAAGAAGAAAGGAACGAAATAATTCCAGTACCCACAATAAGTATTGGAATTATTAACAATCTGTTTATAGTCCCGTTGTCCTGTCTATTTTTTCCGCAGTTTGGGGTAAAATTTTTGCACAAATATTTTATGTTTGGGTTCTGAATCCGAATATGAGGTCAGAATTTAACTTCGTCCATGACACTTTGAGTCATTAGCCAATGTTTGATGCCCAATGATTTCAGGATCTGTTTTGTTTGTAAAAAAAAATTTTTTTGTTAATATGAATTGACTCTTCAAGAAATGTAGACCTAGGTAATTGATAGAGATTTTGAGACACATTCCTCAGATTCCTTATTCGTCGTTCGTTTCGTTTTTTTCTGACAAAAGCGGAAATTCTACATATAGGATTTAGTTTATGGATAAGAGGAAACGAATCAATCTCAGAAGATCCATAGGCCAGATCCATGATGAAAATTGTATTTTTTATAAAAAAACAATCAAAAATTATTATACTCAGAACCTCTTAATCATGTATGCTCTCCTGGTACTTTTTCAATATAATGATTATTTAAATGGAAACTTAATAAAGCTACTGTATATAATATATATATATATATACAATAACGAGGTCTAAGTTTTTTTTTATTTTGATAAAGCAAAAGTAATGGGAAAATATAACACCAGCGAAGTCTTACTATCAGTAAGTCTCATGGGAAAGAAATTCCCAGTAGTTCAACTGGTAAGACTACTGGAAACAGGGGCAAGCACATTAGCAAATACCCTATGAATTTTGATGATTATTAGTGAGTCAATGACGCAATCAGAGGTTTTCAGATATCAATAAAATCTATAGTTAGCTATGCAACTAAATCTTTATATGGCCTTACCCCAAAATGTAGACTAAAGTTAAACCTGCCGGTCTATTTGATAACTTATTTGACATTTACAGTATACACATTGTAAAGAGAAAATTGCATATCCATCGATGCTTTTCAGAACAAGTATCTTAGTGATGTTATGATACAGCAGTAGTGGATCGCTTAATAGCTCGGTGATTATCACTTCCATTTGTCAAAAGCAGTTAGCAAATAGCCTACACGTAAACTGATGCTGTTTTGACTTTTGTTTGCTAAAAAGAAGACATGGACAACATTGGGTTTAAACCAAGACTAACTTTAGTCCGTATTTTGTGTAAGGGGGCGGATGTTTAACAAGTCCGCTATTGACAGCATATTCCGAAAATTTTGTTTATCAGGTATTATCATACCCAAGCTCTAAAAAAAACGAAAAACGATTTTTAAAGTTAGGTAATGCCCTTGCGGTTTGCTTGGCTCGTCTTGTCAGATAAAACTCCTTTTCCTTGTTTTCTAGATGGCGAATTTTTCCACAATATTGTTAAAAATTAACATTCTGTAAAATAAAATCATTTTAAATAATGATTTTCGTGATGTTGTATCTATGTTTTTAATATGTTTATGTCAGAATTTAACGCAGGAATTATATTTTCAACGTAGGTACGTATTTTCCCACAATTACCAAATATTATTATGCAATTAGAGGAGCTCGATGGCGCAAGTGGTTAGCGCGTTCGGCTGCGGTCGTTGAAGTTAGCAACTTTCGCAGTGGTCAGTCATTGGATGGGTGACCAAAAATTTACGATCTCGAGCTCCTCCGTGCTTCGGAAGGCACGTTAAGCCGTTGGTCCCGGCTGCATCTGTAGTCGTTAGCGCCCACCAATCCGCACTGGGCCCGCGTGGTGGGTCATGGCCCAATCTCCCTATTCCATCCATAGGGTAGGCCTGTGCCCCAGCAGTGGGGACATTAATAGGCTGATGATGATGATGATGCAAGTGTCAGCTCAGCGCCGCGCCCGCTGGTCGCCCCCTTGGTCCTTGCGCCCTAGCCTTATTATTAGCCTGTGGGTAAATCAGGCCCTGACTCAAATACCTACATAACAGTAGCTGGTACCGATATCGCTTTCTTGCCAGCAGCGCTACACCGTAGTGTTTGTCTTTAAATTCAAGAAATACTTGCATGACTACTGGGAACTACCCCGTGTAAAAACTGTTCCTCCAATTCAATCCAGCATGGACGTAGGGTGGGGGGGGGGGGGGACAATGAATTAGCAAAACTCCCTAGGTAGGTAGGCCCATGCAATCCAGTAACACGAGTTAGTAACTGGCGCCGTTGAATCTGCCATCAAGTATGTAGACATTTAACTGGTGTCATTATTAGGCGACCAAAAGAAGGTCAACTGGGTACTTACCTAATGTAAATCTGCTGTAATTATGTATTTCCCAAAAATAACATCTTCTAACTGAGCATTAGCAGATAATGTGTGTTTATACCTTGAGTGATGGTTTTCGATATGTTATAGAATTAATGTAAGTACTGTTTTAATTTGTTCACTAATGAAATAGGGATAAATAAAAGACAAAAATATTTTTTATAGTTTTATCTTGAGGTGTAAGTTTATTCGCATAACAATGTTTCATACAAATTTCCTCATTTTGTACACACCTTTTCTTGGTTCATTTTGTAGTTATTATCTTTTATAAAAGTTGGCTTTCTAAAATTTTAACATATCGTCATGTCTGTTCCCTAAATCTAATTCGCTTCACCACTGCTGTTAAATGAATTAATAACAGAGGATTTACTAAGGCAAAGTATTAAAGAGAGTAATAATGTAAGTTAACGCGGACTAAAAGGTTTACGAAACAATATACAAAAAAATAATAATGTGTGTTCTCAACAAACACGGAATGGGCCCTCACGAGCGTAAATCAGCCTTCCTACTCGTACGACGTAGCACTAAAGTGAATGAGAAACTTGGCCTTAATGTTTCACTGGTGGTGAGAGTGCAAACAGTGCAAGTATCAGACAGAGACTACATGACAATGAAGATATTTTTCCACGTTCACGCTCCAAGAACGACAAGTCTGCATTGAGTTGCTTTCCATTCGTTTAGTAATAAGTAGTTCGAGTGTTCGGGTTTCGCAATGCCCGGGTAGTAATGCAGTGTCGCCGATGTTGCACAAATGTGTACGCACTGAAGCGCGACGCGTTATTCATCTAACAGACATTGCACAAATCGCACTGGTATCAGTGGACTCGTAGCCAGTCCACGAGGCTGCCAGTTACACCTAATAAGAAAATTCGTTAGTAAATAACAACTAAAATCACTTTAAAATCAATTCAAAATTTACATTATTCACCTTATGAATGTAAACAAATCTAATCTGCTACAAAAAAATTAGCAAATTTAAATACAATGATCACCTAAGTCTTTCTATATATAAAATTAATCACTTAAGTATTAGAAAAACACAATGTGAGAGTGGGGTTGCGTCGCAACTCACTTGTGATAAAGTTATTATGCCTTCCGAGTGTACTTACATTCAACAAATGAATAGCGAAATATATTGCGTTGACACATTAAAACTAAAAATTGACTGTACATTTTATATTTATGTAAATATTTGTACATATTGCACTTTGAAGTAACAAAAATTATTAAGAAAAAATCTGTCGAAACGAAGAATACGTACTCAGAACAACATTCTGTGTGTACGTATTCAATGACGTTAGCAATCACAATGTTCGTAGCTCGTACACTATACTAAGTCCCTATGGCTTACAAAGCTTACAAAAGATAAATACAGAGGTCATTTACAAAAAATATACTTCTACCCAAATAATATAAAAATAACAACAGCCATCTGTACTTGCTTAGATGAATAAAATTAAAAGTACATATGTCAAACATATGACAATAGAATCTAAAAGTATCTATGTACAAAGTTTTAATGGACATAGAGCGGACTCGTCCAATGTAGTCCACCGTATAATAATAGACTGGACGTGCCACATTTGGTCACTACAATTAACATTTCATACAAAAAGTAAAATTTATAGATTAATTCTTTTTTTAAAAAAGGCAATCGCAGAAGTACAATTGGGTTGTGACAGTCGAACCATCGCGCTTTCCCAAGCCAGTCTTGTCGAAACATAGTCGTCTCTTTCCTACACCTTCACTTTGCTCTTGTGTGATCTAGTGTCGTCTCCCTTTACATCGTCATCTTAATAAGCGATATAAACTTATCATCTTACTAATGTTCCATTATCAGCTAAGACACAAATTATATAGGGTAATTCATTACTTATTACTTTCTCATTTGAGATTATTACATACTTAATAAATCTATTACAATTTCGAAATTGAATAATATGTATCAAACACGACCGGCTGTGCACCCACGGATTTCGAAAACTATGAAGCTATTATGATCTGACCGACTACGCGTCAATGATGTATAACAATTACTTACCTATCGAATGGCAGTTATATTTGTCACAAAACCAAGATGTGAACCGCAGGCAGACTGAAGATTTTCCGATTTGTGATTTTAGCGTGGACTGCTTACGATTACATCCCAGATATAAGGCATCGTATCATAGCGTTTAAAACTTTCGTGCGTAACGTATCATTTATCTATATAAATCCCTAGTGCGCATCTAAGAATACAGGCGGTGCAACATATTTATAATTTCGGCTCCATCGCTTGACTCATAGTCCTATGAGCCTATATAACAGTCTTGAAGAATCACACCCTTGTCATAAGAACGCGCAATCTCTGATGGACTTAATGATTGTTAGAATATAATTGATAAATAAATTAGGCGGCCCCAGTTAATCGACGTCTCGGTAGTAACGCCACGCCTGCACCCTTACTGCGTAAACGATAAGACTCCAATATAATTATGACATAATACGCTATGATCACACGCACACAATGATCGCGCACCATACATACATCGGTAATGGCAGTGTGTTTGTTATCGATGCGCTCCTGGTGGGGACGCCTAAGACACTCCAGTGATATAATATTTTGTGCATCATTCACTATTTTTAGAATCGCCTACCGCTAGAATTAAAAAATTATCATTATAGTCGAGAGGGATGCATCAGAAGCGTACCTAGCGCGCGATCCGCGGTGCAAGCCCGATCGTCTCACTCCGACTGTTTATACGTACGTATAATTATTTTAAGAAATGCATTTCCAAAAACTCCAAACATTCCGTTTTATTTTTAATGTAAACAACATACACCACACTTAAATGGCATGTAAAGAAGACATACATCACGCACCAATCAGACACTTAAGTTTATAATCTTAAACGCGTAGAAATGGATGGTGAGCCGTTTGCCGTGACTTCGTGGCGTCACGAAGATGAAGATGCGACATTTAAAAACTTTTTGGTGTTCTAATTCTTATTAGCGACAGACATCGAAGGCTTGAAACGAACTGTACAACATTACTGAGATGATAATAACAATGTGAAAAAAAACAACACACGAAAACGATGAATGCCTGGGGACTGAACGAAACAGAATATCTTATCCATGGTATCTTTTAAAACAACGCTTACTGGTAAAATTGAGATCGTTCAAATTTAAGATTCTATAAACTATGTATTTATTATTATTTTTTTTATTTCCATTCATCAACAATGTAGGTACACGATGCAGGTAACGAGAAATAAGGCATATCGTATATTGTTTTGTTAATTTAGCGGGCAGTATTTTTGCTAAGACGCTATGCCGTTACGGAACGTTGAATAGCGTTCTATAGTTTCGCAAGAATCGAGGCAGGTCCAGAGGCCCAAGCACGAATTTTTCATGCTCCATAATCGTATCGCATCGTCAAAATTTATATGAAACCTAAACAACGCCCCTATCGGACGTAAGAACAAACAAGCTAGTTTGTCCCATGAACAATTTGTCGATGACGATACGATTATGGGGTTGTCAAAATTCGTGCTTGGCCTCAGTTGCCAGCTGTGTCGCTGCGTGCACGCTAACTATAAACATTTTAGTCATCGCTACACCAATATTGTTCCCATAGAGTAAGCTCGGCCAAAGAGATTATACATACATAGATACGCACAGACATAAATTCTTATTTAAAGCTTCGTCGTCGAACTAATAGCTGCCGTTTTGTACTTTTTATAAAGATTCAAAAGAAAATAGTGATAATAGATAAATATATGGAACTAAGACTAGTAAACATTGGGAACTTGTATTTTTGTTGGATTCTTTGTGGGGTGCTACCCATCTACCATGCTATATAATAGCTGCCTCGAAGCGTGCACACAACGACGCAATCAACCTTAATTGTTATTGCTTTTCAATATAGTTCATTTTCGGAATTGGTAATTTTCTAATCCTCTCTTTTCTTCTAATAAATCGTTTATGTGACACGTACACAGAGCTATTTTATCGTATGAATTAATGTTCTTATGGAATAAATTGCACTGACTTTTTCTTAATCGGCCTCAATAAGTAGTAAGTTATCATAATATAAATGTTTATCTGTCCGTCTATACAACAACGAGAAGGCTTCCGTAGCATTATTATACCGCAGCAATACGAGTGTCAATTGCGAATAGAGCTTGTAAAACAACCCTTATAATGTTCAAACTGGCAGAAAAATCCGAATGACGTTACTATGTGAAAGCTACCGACGTAGTACAGTAGAATCTTTACATGTAATAAGACACACTTATCTCAGCTTAAGTAAGATAATTCAACATGTTTATAAATGTAATCACAGCAATAATAAATTATAATTACTCATTTACTCGTGGGACGTGGGCACAGGACAATGGAACATGAATCTGAACAAAAGTGTACAGAACACGATAACACGTCTGACATAAACTATATATAAACAAACACGGATTTGTGTACCGACTACGGGGCACACAGTTCGGCATCCGCAGCGCTATCACAGACACTGATCGTTGAACAATGACCATGGATCACTGTCCTACGACCACTGGTCACTGCCCAACGATCACTGATCAACGACGCATGATCACTATTTAACGGCTACTGGATCATTGAAAAATAACCATTGATCACTGACGAACGACTTAATAATAATCACTGACCAATAGCCAATTATTACTGACCAACAACCATTGATCACTAATCAACGGCTAGATCATTGACCAATAACCATTGATCACTGACGAATGACTAATAATAATCACTGATCAATAGCCAATTATTACTGACCAACAACCATTTATCACTGATCAATGGCTACTGATCATTGTCCAACAATCATTGATCACTGACGAACGACTAATAATAATCACTGATCAATAGCCAATTATTACTGACCAACAACCATTTATCACTGATCAATGGCTACTGATCATTGACCATCAACCTTTGATCACTGACCAGCAACCATTGATCACTGACGAACAACTAATAATAATCACTGACCAATAGCCAATTATTACTGACCAACAACCAATGATCACTAATCAACGGCTACTGATCATTGACTAATGACCACTGATCACTGACCACGGCGTGCAACCGCCGAACTATCCCCAAGTCATATATCAATCGAAAAGGTTCAATCAACACACAGTTAATTTCGGTAAATAAACATTAAACTTTACACCCAATAGAAACATCTCATATATTAATTTTTTTCTCTTCTCTATAACTCTCGTAGTTTATGTACGTATTGTATTTGTAATTTAGGAGGTGTACTTAATAGAACTTAGTCTTATCATACAGCCGTATCCGAGTGACCAACCTCAGTAGTAATCCAGTCGTATGAAATAAACGCGCGCCGTCGCGTCGGGCGAAACGAGGCGTGGTCGTTTCGCGCGACCGCGGCCGCCATGTAAACGATCAACACTAATATATCTCGGAACTTTCAACAACGTACATTTATTATATTCACTAATCTCGCATTCGCCGTCGGTCACCGAATACGCGCGTCGCGGGCCGCTTTAGAGCCCTCCGTTCGCGTGCACTTATTTTATAGTCTATAGTCCGCGAGCTTCGCACGCACAGTCCTTAAGTGTAAACGTTTCACGTCCGACGTATTGCGTCTAGCACTTCACTAAAACTAGCCAGTCTATGAGCGTTCTCTCCTCTTGGGGGGGGCGCGGGGGCTAGAGGTTGGTCGCCACGTCCATAATGGCGGGCGCTTGCGCCGCCGACACATCAGCCACGTCCCATATCTCTTCAAGGAACGGCGGCAACTTCCTATTCTTCAGTTTGAGCGAGATACACATGTTGGAGTTCTGCATGCCCAGTGTGCGAAGCTCTGTGAGCACTGAAAGTATTTTGGCGTATAGTACGGCGCAGCGTGGCGACGCGCTGTGCTGATTCATTATGTACACTCTGAGTGTGTTCAGGTAGTATCTCTGTATTTCCTCGACGAGCTGCGGCTGTTCCAGTCCTGGCCGGTCTGCAATTAACAACGGACACGTAAAATAACAATAGTAGAGCTACAAAAAGGGTTGACATCAAAAGCAACACAATATTTGAATAACGTAGACACCCATATCATAAATAAATGTATTTAATACATTTATGGGTATGTAAGACCAACAGTCACGTCCTGTGAGCTATCTGCCCCTCCAGCATTAGCACCGCGATATGATATTATATAGCTTTTAATCACGATAAATTGACAAATTACTTTGGAGTTTGACAGTAAAGTAAAAAAGTTAAGGCACGATAAAAAAAACTTGAATTTTGGTGCTTATGCTACAGAGACTGAATGACCTATACGATATAGATTCAAAACCCGTTGATAAACCTTCACTATATGTACTTTAATCGCACATTACCTGCCTGTACCGTATGACACAGTATTCGCAACGGCGTTGATTAATATCAGTGTTTCATTCATACTTTAATATAAATTTCAAGTTCTGCTTTGTATGGTGACTGTAATGTATGAAGAAACATTATTTCACTTTGAATTTATTTTTAAACTTGAGTCTTTGTAAAAATAAATTATGTGTAAAATTTCTCGCTGGTTTTCTCAGTACAAGGTCTCTTGTCGTGTAGGTAAATTTGCAAACCATTTACGTCGCTTTTCGACTTTTATAAGTGCTCGTATCAGGCTAAACTGAATAAACCAATTCTGAATTTCTATGTGTATTAGCAGCATTAATTTATTAATGCTTCCAGACAAGTATGGAAGGCAATTTATGTGCTCCATCAAATGTTTATAGTATCAATCACAGATTAATAATTATTCAAATTAATAACTTGTGTATTATATCAGTTATTATAAATAATCTAATAAATTGTTATGTATCAATCTGGCTAGCGGCTGGTCTATAACTTTTCGTTCTTATCATTAATGATGAATGAAGGAAGCATAATATAAACGGAAAGCTTCGTGTCTGTATAAGTAGGCAAAGTTTATAAGACGGGTACAATATCCGGTCGTTAATGAAAGACAAATTTAAATGCCAAGGACCTTTTAGCGACTACATAAGATTAAAATAACATGGACATGTTAACATTTAACTTCAATTATTAGGTCATTTATTCGTTTATTTGAATAGGTTGCGTTAAGGAAAACTGAAGTTGGCATAACATCCTCATATTAAGTTGGTTATCATAATTTCTAATACCCTGAGAATTATGGTTGAACATAATATGAACATAGGTAATATAGAAGATATTTTATATAAGAAATAGTTTTGCAAATTACTCTCGTGCTTTACAAAAGCTTTAATGTATCGATGTAACGGAATGTAAATAAACCAAATTAAAGAAATAGTGAGATGATAACCAAACCGCTACTCCATAAACAAAAACTAAGTTATTATTGACTTCAGGTGCGTGTAGTAGGAAAAGAATCACAGCACTGCCATAAATTAAACATAAGTTTATAAAAAAAATAGCTGGGATTATTAAAAGTGGTTGTGATAAACAGTTCGTACATGCATCGACAGAAATGCAGCAAGTCTTGGGTGGCGTGCGTCATTTATAGAGGTATAAGAATAGAGTGAGGAAGGCGGCTCTAAAAGTAGAAAGAGAAAGAAGATGAGAGACCGCTAGCTATCTCTCTCTTTTGTGACGAATGGCATCCAATGGCATCGCATCGAAATAGTAAGATGCTTATGGTTGCCAATGCGCATGCGCGAATAGAGAGAAAGCTAGCGGTTTCTCATCTTCTTTCTCTTTCTATTAGAGGGACACTTCCACTTGTAGTAGAGTCTATATCTCCCCTACTCTATTCTTATACTTCTATTGCGGCATTCCATCTTTACAGAAGTTGTAACGCCTTGTTTGATACCGAACAAAATCATAGTCTAAACACTCACCTGAGAATATAACGACGGCTGTGAGCAGCGCGTAGTGAACATTATCCATTGACAAGGAGTACATGCATCGGCAGAAGTGCAGAAGGTCTTCGATGACGTACGCCATTCCCGCTTTACGGTAGTTGTCGCGGGTGTACGCTTGGTTATTGGCGAATAGTACGCTGTCGGAGGCTGCGTCGTATCGCCGCGCTACTCGGAGCATCATTACTTCGCTCGAGCAAGCCTGAAACACGAAATAAATATAACTTTACAAATACTATAAATGCAAAAGTTTTTAAGGATGTTTGTTATTCTTTCACGTTAAAACGGCTGAACATGTTTGGATGTAATTTGGTACACATGTATTTATGGCCATGATTGAGACTTAGGATCCTTTCCATGACGGAAAAATTTTAGGTTCCTGAGGGGGTCTCAAAAGACTAAAGCTAACGAGAACGAAGTACATATTTCGACCAATAATTCACACCAATCCTAGCCCCAAAAAAATCACTTTGAGGCTTGGATTTGAGACAAACATAGAATACATATACTAAAACGTATATACATATATATATATCTCGAAATATAATTGTTAAGTACTAATGCTCACGCGCTCAATGAGCACAATCACTAAGATTTATAATTTTTATTAATTAAAAATAATGGGATAATTCAAAATCAGCTGTTGCGCCAGTCTTGCCAGAGGAGAAAAAATATAATAATATTTAATTATATATTAAGGATTGAAACATACCTCAAGTATTAAACTTTTTATACCAAAGAAATATTAGATTACTGTGAGATCATATATTAAATATAAGTCCACTAGTAGATTTTTCGCAAAATTATATATCTACATTAATTAGAGGTTTTCCCCTAGACAGTATTTGGAATTCCAAAGATCACGTGGACGAAGTCGCGAACAAAGTTCAAAGTCTAGTTGACGCATAGGTATAGTATAGGAAATATTTTAAGTTACAAGATGAAGTCTTGTGTTCTTATGAAAAAGAGAATGTTTTGGTTACATTACGTAAGCATATGACAAAAAGTGAGGAAAGAATATTATATATTTTTTATCAATCTGGGTTTTAATGAGTTTTGTTTTCAAACCCTCGGAGGGGTATAACCGTAACCTAAGCTAAACTTTATGGTCTTGAGTTATTCTGTGCTTATTGAGATTACGTGGTACTTTATATCAATAAAGGCTTGTACCACAAATTTTGTGCTTGTATCTTGTAGGTACCTACTTCATTAGTGGGACCGTTGTTACCATTAATAGACTAACTATAATGAATTAAGCATCACATATTGATTCGGAGATAAAATGTTAAGGATTCCTACAAAAATACCAGAAGTGTATCTATCTGGAATCGTCAGTCAAACACTTTTGAAAATAAGTAAACGTGAAATATGTTTTTATATTTATCATCGTCATCAGCCTATTAATATCCCCACTACGGGGGTACAAGCCTTCCCCATGAATGGAATAGAGACATTGGATCATGACCCATCATTCGGGCCCAGTGCGGATTGTTGGGTGCTAACGACTGCTGATAGGATGCACCCAGGACCAACGGCTTAACGTGCCTTCCGAAGCACGAAGGAGCTCGAAATGATAGGTTTTTGTCGCCTATCCAATGACCGACCATTGCGATTGACCCCAGTTGCTTAACTTTCACTTACGCAGGCTGAATGCGCTTACCGAAATAAATGTAGATACTTACCTTTAATAATGTGATCTGGTCGGGTTGTGAGATCTTGGAAAAGCCGGGTAGGCCTTTTGCGAATTCGACGATAAGTTGCACTGTTAGAATCGTCATCTCTGTGATCTGTCTGAATGGCAGGTCTGTTTCTTCTTCCTCGTCTTCATTCGACTGCCAAGTCTAAAAGACGTTAACATATCAATGTGATATCATTGTCCTATACCAGTCTCTGGGACTTTGCATGGGACACATAGTGGAAGAAAAACATAGAATTAGCTTGGTAGTACTGGAATGCTGCGAATTCCTAGCCTTGCTAGCTAAAACGCGCACAACCGTAGCAGTTATTTAAGAAATTTTTAAAAGTCAACTGGCTGGTATCTGTCAATATTTTTACAGAAGATCAACTTATCTGGCTACTGACAAATCTGATATCCATAACATTACAGATAATCATGCGACGTATCTGTCTTGTAGCATACAAAGACATAACGAGAATAAACAAGACCGTTATTTTCAATGAAGATATACACGCAGCTGAATAAATTGCTGACAAATTAATACTCGCTATCATTTTATTCATATCTCCTTGCCATTAACGGCGTACCAGGAATTGGTAACAGGAAAGAAATCTAAATTATCACTGTTGTTCTGAATAAGAATTTTTACAAAGAATCAATGAAGTCTACTTCTACTAGTAGTTATAAACCTAGACAAGTAATTTTGGGCACATACACTGAAAATCTAATCTAATAATTGGTACATGTTTCAAACGTGCTGCCGTTCTAGTGAAGAATGCAGTAACAGAGCTTCGACCTAAGTTTGAGAAATGGCGTTTAAAGTTTTAACCTTAAAAGCCATTTTCTGAAAGTCACATCTGAGCTCTTACTGCATTCTTCACTAGAACGGCAGCATGTTTATGATAGTATTTCATCGAGATTACCTGTGTCACCCTTTTCAGGTCCTCCTCAGAAGGCTGCTCGTATCCATCTTGGTACCACACCAGCCTCGCGATCAGGAACTGCTGGTTGGCCGTCAGAGGGGGGATGTTTTTTAGCCGATTCTGCTCCATCAGCTTCTCGGAGAGGAACCGCGGCACCACTTCGTGCTGCAAACATTCCAGCTTCACGTAGGAAACCGTGCAATTATTAACTAGCTCGGTTTTTACGATTAGTAATAACGATGGATGAATGAGGCTCAATTTCGAAATCAATTCCCCAATTGACTTTTAGGAAAATCCATACGGAAATGGCAACTTCCATACAACAGGAAAATGTCATTCATCATAGAAACATTATAATCTAATTATTTTAAATTAACGGTTTGTCAAGGTTACTATCGTCATATTAACATCCATCGATAAAAAAAAGATAAGTTAAACTTTACAGTCACCCTTGTCTTTACTGTAAGACAAGGTCTGGTATTTCATCGCTAGTTAGTGTTGAAGATTAAATTGTTAGAGAAACAAAAAATGAAAAGTGTGCATGATGAAATGTATAAAGCACTTACAATCCTTGCAGCTTCTGGAGGCGGTGGATCACACTGCATTATGGGTGGCATGTGATCGTCGACTGTCGTTGTGCTGACTGGCAGTTTGTCCTTTTCCCTCTGCGCTTTCTTTTCTTTCCTTTTTATCGCACACGTGGTTTCTGGCACCACGCATTCCGGCCGCATGCCCACCGCTAAACATTTCTTCAACCGGCACTCTTGGCATTTCCGCCGCATATACATGTCCATTTCGCACGCATGTCCAAACTTGCATATGTATACCGCATTCTTTGTCACACTCCGCCTGAAGAAACCTGGAATGCATTGCGTCACTATCAGTTAGTAATGTTATCTTTTATCGCATCACAATCTACATAAACACTAAATGACGAAACACAGTTTCGCGAAACCTGTTGAGATAAGATAGATAATATAGTCATGTGCGCAAAAGGTTGGCTGAAAGGCGAGGGTCATTGACAGCAGGCGTCGTGTTAGGTATGTACAGGAGTCACTTTTTATTATACAAAACCAAGACAGATAGTGTATAAATTGTTTGAATTGGCCGTAATTGCATAGCGCGCGTTATATTTCGTCGTTATCGTTCACTCAGCATAGGGTACAACAATGAATAGACTCGGTGAATGTTTATGCTAAGGTCGCCGGTGAAGGTTGGTGGCGATGCCCGATAGGTGTCGGTGAATCAAGTTGAGAGGAGTAGACGGGCTGCAGACAGCTATTGTGACGTCCCGTCTCAAACGCGGTCACAATATGCACGCGCAGCTCATAACAACCTCGTATGGCACAATGCGCTAATTCAACGCTGAATTGGCACGTTCGTGGGCGATTGTCGACTACCTACTGTTTTGCTTAGTAACGATCGGTGGCCTAGTTATGACTCAAACTGCAGCGACTGATGTGCATTTCGATGGGTCAGTGTGCTCTTCTGTTAATCGTTTATTTTACTTTTTTTTACTTATAAAATCTTATAAGATGTTCTAAACTTCGTTTGTAATAAGGCATTTTAGCATATTACCTTTACATCCTTCACACGTAAGCGCATTGTAATGATATCCGGAGGCTCTGTCGCCGCACACGAGGCACAGCTCTTCCTGTTGACGAGGTGCCGGTCCCTTCTTTTGCCTCCTTGACTCTCCATCTGTACTGCAGCCATTAACGCTAGAAGCCGGTGACAATTCCTCTCGTCCTGGAACAAAGAAAGCGGACTTTTAATACATTTCCTTGAATTCAACTGCGCAGTAAGCGTGCACAGTGAGTGGCCAACGACGCGTCGAGAACACCTAAAATCGGACGCTATAAAATTTGCATACATTTCATGAACCATTTGTCGTGATGGCGGCGGACAGTAGTGACGGCTTTTATTTTTCATCTGTTATTATTCGTATTCTCGAAGATGTTTTCGTGGAGCTTTACTCGGTACCTACTGGCAAGTGATTTTCGGCAGTGGCTGTTTCCTGCCCAAACAAAGGTGACTAGAACGACCGTCCGCATACTAATAAGGTTTTGGTATGCCAGTCGTCGCAAGAATAGGGTGCGCAGTACGATGGGTGATGGCAATGTAATCGGCAATTGTCAATCACACAGCAGGAACTCCAAAATGAACTAAATATATAGCTGTCAGGGAATTCACGAGTTGTTATTTAATCAGTTATTGGAAAGCCAAAACGTTCTCAGAATTTCATTAAAGAGATGGAACAAAGAATGAAAACTTTTATAAGGTTTTGTGGGTAGTAGTTTGTTTTTCAGTATTCAATAACACCTATTTTTCCACCCGCAGCTTTGTTGGCATGGATTACACGATTTTGGGTATTTTGATATTTATTGTTCACGCGGTATTTTGCACCTAAACCTAAAAATAACATGAATTTTGTTTTGTCGAATACTTAAATGTTAATTCCCAAGACATTCTGGTTATTCTGTTTATGAATGAAAGAGTGACCTTTCGCTTCTATATGTTTTCATTATGGATTGTTGAAATGTATTCTCCGAATTTTTAATACATCACGGAATTGTAACAACCTATTAAAACATAGGCTTCATTTAAGCCTATTTAGTTGCCAAATTCATTTGTATTTTTACTGTATTATTTAGCGAGCAGGTCGGTGGCCGGGCGCTGAGTAGGTAGGTACCTGCGTTACGCAATCACTTCAAATAGACTTCGCCAAAAAACAGGTTCCATGTGGGATCGCAGCCAGCCAGCACATCGTTCGACCGTAAAGTGCTTTGGCTTTGAAAATATTCTTGGCTACCACTGATAAGGCTAACCCACTATTAGCATAAATAACACCCAAACGGCAGTTAATAAATTACACGAAAACACGGCCACTTGATTGCGGAACATAAAGGAAAAATTTTCTTGGAGAGAAATCAAGATTTTACTGTTCACCGGTACTGAAAAAATATCTTCTGACCTTGTTCGATCTTTGGCAATAGTTGGATCACTCTTAGAGTTATTCAGAGTAGTGCACGGCTGGCTTGTTTTTCAACCGATAAAACTGTTCCAATAAAGAGGTCAAGAGCATTTATCGCAGTCGTATTTACATTGAACATCATTTAGTTCATTACTGCACAAAATCAAAATTGCACATACGTTTTCATTGCTCGTCTTCTCTGATATATCGCTAACATCATCTTATTAAACGAATACTTAATAATTTTTACAAGATTTTTTTAACACAGGTAATTCAGAAATATAAAGGGGCTCTATATAGATGTGCGGCGCGCCGGGCTGTCGCAATAGCGAGAGGTTACCGGCCCGCACTTATTTGGAAGAGAGTCGGGAGTGCCAATGTTCGTGGACTGTGTCAAAATAACACTCCAAGAATTCTTTGCTGAATAAATGCGGTAGGTGCTGATGATGTGATGTTGGATCACTGCTGGGGAGCCTTGTTGTTCCAGAGAGAACCGCTTCCTTTTTCTTCCTTGTTATTCCTGAGAGCGCCGGTTGCTGAATGACGTCTCACTGCACTTATGAAGTTTCGTCCTTGTTATTTCTGTCGTCTCGTATAATAGATGATCTTATTTACAGCAATGCAGATGAAATCTCGCATCTTACAATAGTGCGAAGAACTAAGTACCACGAACGAAGCACCACATTTTTGACAATTCAAGTAAGTACTGAAGACCGAGGTGATTCACAAGATCAACCCATCCATTTCTACAACCGGTAAATGACATAACACAAAGTAGATCGCGGTGAAAGTGTCATAGATTTATAACAGGTTTCAGATTTATTATGACCAAAATTTGATTGTTTTTAAATCTTGAGACTGAAAACTTACTTGCGAGAATGTGTTCATATTTTGTTACACAAGATTATTGCCTCAATATCATAAGATATTAAATTCTATTTTTAGTGTCAGATACAGCTTTTCTTGTAAGTTTTTTTTGCTTTCACGGCCAAGATAGGTAATCTGACGAGAAACATTCTATCGGCGTCTATCATCAACGCACCTGATAGTATACAATATATTACATATTAAATTATTTTTTATGTATGCTTAAGTATTCATGCAACTATCCGGCTGTTTATTAATTTACATAAGATTTGAGACATAATTAATTTCCTAATGGATATTTTAATTTACTTTTAGAAGGAAAGTTTCTACATATAGGATGCAGGCACGATAAAAACAAAGAACACTTTTATCTGGTGGTAGGTAACATTAATTTACTTGCCCGTGAAAAAGAAAGCTAATCAAAAGTTGAATGCACGGATGACCGAGTCAGTGTGTTATGTTATTTATTACGTCTCAGCTGTTCAGTGTGTGCGCTCGCGCATCGGAAGGTCTAGTTCGTGCCGGTCCGGTGGCGATCGGCAACAGTCGGCGCGCAGAGCGAGAGGCGCTCAGGAGCGACAAGTGGGGCGCGAGCGTCGACCGGGGGCAGCGTGCGGCCTTGACTCTTAAGTCCCCCCTCCTGCCCCTCTCCTCTCCCACCTCGCTACGCTTGCCGCGCAGCCACATTATTTATGATAGCATCAGAGCTCCAAGCGAGCTTGCGATTCTCTACCAACTAATAATAACTCGTTTTTCCTCTCACGCGACTACTTTTTTGCTCGGATTTGTAATTTCATTGGAACACTGTAGACATTCAAAAGAAGCCAAAAATGTAATTGCCTGTTACTTATAACGACTTCACATTCTGGACTCGAGCGAGTTATTCTCTTATTTTGTGTAGACTCTTTAATCTTTAGGTCTACAAAAGCAGGTACAGTCAATTAAACGATTCGCATACTTTCACTGCGACTTCAGAAAAGCCAACGAAACGATTTCGCAGTCGGGCCGCGCAAGTTACCCACTAGTGAAAGTTGGCCAAAAGTAGATATTGCACAAGCCTACACATACGCAGAACACGTAATGATTTTCGGGTGTGTGGCGAAAGTAAGTCCGTAACGAACAACGTCAGGGTCATTTTAATGTGCGTACAGCATTGGCTGAAGGATAAATCACTAGTCTTCCGCGTTCCACCTAGCTGTGTATTAATTACTTTGCAAATTTTACAGCGACAGTTGAACTCACAATTACATACAGCGTATTACTACTATAGCAAAGCCGCAGTCACCCTCCAATCCACATTGGAACTGCGTGGTCGATCATGCCCCATTCTCCCTGTACCATACAAAGGGATAGGCTGTGCCTCAGCAGCCTGGACTTTTATAGACTCGTGATGATGAAAACTAAACTAAAATGTTAATAGCAATCAGAATCAGTTTAGTAAGCAACAATCAATAAACTCGTGACAACTGTGTTGACAAAATTATCCGTCGCGAAAAGTCATCAGCGGACGACATTCCTGAACGCACAGTGGCTCTCTTCATCGCAGCTCACTCACCACGCATATATCAGAAAAAAAAACGGACAAAATGCAGCACGTAATCGATGCATTGGTTGTGCGGAGATCAGTCCAATGTTACTTTCTACGATACTTTCTAGCAAGAGATGTGGGACGTAGCTAGCAACTGGAGCGATCGGTTTCTCCGCGCGAGAAAATTAGATTGAAATAGAAATCGTGCGGTGAAAATTGGCATTTTCACGACAGAGCGCGTTGGAAAACGCATGTGAGTCGTTCTTCTTTTCCACCGACAATGAGAGCTACAAATTTTCAGATTTTTTAACAATATAATTCTTCATATCAAATAAATGCATAGGCACATAGCATTATTAAGATGCTTGAAGTAGAAAAAGCAAATAAATTAGAGCTGATAATTCTAATCTAGTTTTGGATATTGTGTTTTGAAATTTTAAGGCTTATTTATCTGTGTAAGTAATAGCTTACAGTAGTATACAGCTAAGATAAATTAAAAAAAAACGGATTTCACATGGGCAATGAAAAAAATATAATACGGAGTGTCTAAAATGGAAAGTGTAGCATTGCTCTGGGAACAGACATTCTGTTTAGGGATGCGCATCCGACGCACATGGAAGTGTTTACATCCGCCACAGCATCCGGAGGATGCGCTCGTGCGTTAGCGCAGACAGATCAGATGTGAAGTGAACTTTGACATGATGCGCCAGCAACAAATACATAAGCTAATTTGTTTACGAAAAAGTGATTATAGAAGAGACTGTTATAAAATAACTAGGTAAGGTTACTAAGAGAACTAAGAATATTTTTTACAACAAAAAGAGATGTTCCAGACGATATTTGGGATGTTATGAAACCAGCCACACGACATAAAACATTCTAGTCTTGTTTTTAAAACACTAATTAGCAGAACTTTCGAGAAAGTCTTCAATGCGTCTGTTATCTATATCATAAATCTAGCATTGTAAAAATGGAAAGTGCAATTTTATTGTTTTTAGAATAACGTTGTTTCAATGAAATCACGTAAACACAGACCACACAGTGCCAGCCGTCGTTGTCCAAAAAACCTCGTAGTGTTTCGTCACTGGCGATCCGTAAATTAGAAAGTAGTCGCCGCTTATCACGTACGAGGCATGCGAGTAATGGATATGCCACAACTCCCCAGTTCTATTGACATAAAGTCTCACCTCTCTTTTACACTTCAGCTATACTTGAATTCTTTCTCTCTGTCTGTCCCCCAATTTAGTTAAGCGCGCACCCACGCTCCTGCACGCCTTTCGAGTAAACATGAGAATTGGTAAATAGAATAGGGAGAAAGATATAATTAGAACAAATGCAGCCTGGTATTCGTTACTATAAACTTAGCGAGAAAGCGTTAAGTTCCTATTTTTAACAGGGTAAGTTAAAAGGTTTCGTTATGAAATAGAGTTGATGGTCAAATGAGATGACCTTATTATGTTGACTTTAATCTCACATTGCGAGAGAGATGGGCCTAATGGAAGTTCTTGTCTGATTGGTTAATAATGATTCATAGCCCCTTACCTTATTAATTAGACAGCATCGTGATCACGTGACGTGGCAGTAATAAAGCGCGTCGAAGCGTGACTGTATCTCTATCAATGCCCTTGCCCTGCTCAAGCGCAAAGCGTGACCTCGCTGTTTCCAATACACAAGTCATTGCTACCACTACCTACCTCTAATTTTCTCTACACTGCCACCGTGGACAATCCGACAATAATTCTAAGAATAATCCCAGTTAATCATCAACGACAGATTGAACTTTATATTATTTTATTAACCTCATAACATGGAAAATCATATAACAGGAAAGTAGGCCAAGGCACGTTTAGATGACGTAAATGTCGTACGCTCAGCTTTTGTCATAAGGGCTAATTAAATGTGACCGCCAATTAGGTCGACTCTTTGTTCTCCAAAGCTGATAAGGTATTTCTGGCTAATAAAATTAAGACAGTGGGTCGCTACTACTACTACGACGACGATATCATTTAACTATGCACGTGGAGGTTACATCATCATAGTGTTACGAGCGTGACCTAAGATTGTTTATTTCTTGTAATACCGAAGTCGTATGTGGGTCATTAACATTCGTTTCCGAGGAACGGCCGAATGAGAACGAGGAAAATCGAGACGAAATCGCGAAGTGGGTCGCGTCGCGTGTCGCTGTCATCGGGGAATCGAGGCTGAAACAACAAACAATTGGCGGGACGGTGAGGTAACCAACGAAAGATATGCTTGGCGTAATGTTACATTGATATCTTTATCTTTGAAATTATATTTTCTCACATTACGCAATGGATTATAATTTAGGATTAACATGTAGCTTAGCTAGCTATTTTCCCTATTCTGATTGATGATACTGTGAGCAAAATATGAAAGTCATCATAAAGAGCACAAATCACAAAAATCAATGTACATCAATCTGTAGTTTAATGTATTGTCCGAGAATTTCGGGGTCAGTGACCGCATATCAGACAAAGATAAGCCAACGTCGAAACCCTTATCAGCTGACAAAGAACGTCTTGTTTACAACAAATTCGAAACCAAACAACTACAATGATAAGATTAATTTACAAATTTTATAATAATCTTGACTATAAACGCGATGTTTGGAGGAAACTCTGAAAATTATGAGAAGAGAAGGATTGAATCATAGGATGGGATGTTCGAATTACCAACAGATGTGTACCTATGTAGGAAACTTTAATCTATTATAATAAACATTAAAAAAATGGACAAGAATAATACCTACTGTAGAAAAGGAATTCTCAATACCTACCTGTTTTGTTGAAATCCTTTTAAATCTACAAATGTATATGTATTTAAAGAAAGAACGGGTCCGTACGTACCAGGGCCTCTCGCCTCGTGACCAGATCTCGGTAACGAGCAAAAACAAAAACGAAATCCGATGGAGACGAGACGGAAAAAACCGACCGTACCAAAACACTTAGTATAGTAAGACACGCAACTGTGCACAACGCCAATTGACCACTAAGAGATTGCGATGAGATTTAATTTTGCTTGAATTCACAGAGACACTTAAATTCATTTCTGTTTTTAAAACTAAGGTAGATAGGTACTTTATAGCATTGTATATATATATATAAGTAGATACTGACAAAGTAAACGCGCAACAAGGTAAGATAAGATACAGATTTTCATTTCGCTTCTTTTGATTTCAAGTCGCCGTATTTTCTACTCATATAGGCAAAGAAATATTATGCGAGTTTCGTTTTTATTAACTAAGTAATACTTACATATTTTTCCTATTCGAAATTGGAAGTTGTTTGCTTTAAAAATGATGTTCATCATGATAATTTATGTACTTAAAAGAAAATGAGGACTGTTATATGATTTTATTGATAAGTCTTGACATCTATTCTGGCATACTAGGCTGTAGGCAGGCAAAGATATTTTATTTTGTATGCAGGCAAACGAGCAGACCACACTTGCAGCACTAAAGGTACCACTACTTACTTTAATTTTATGTAAAACCTGCTTAAATATTTTTTTATCTATGCAGTGGTTATATTTTACTAATTTGTCGATAACATTAATTTAGAAAATAACATGCTTCAACACTTCTCTTAATGACTTCAATAAAATGTCTGCCTTTTCGTAGCAAATGCGAACCGGAGACAATTAAACTTGGTTAAAAAAATCCATTTGTAGAACTCAAATTACTACTAAAGATTGAAAATATGCCATTATAGAATATAGATATCGTGTTCAGTATTTTTCATTTATAATTTCTTACATTATAGTACTAATGCAAGGGGGCCAATTGTTACCATAGCTTATTCTCAACAACAACACTGACAATAGGGATTACCTACATTGAAAGCAACTTCAAAAATACGAACTAAAGTCGATCCGCATCAGATAAAGTATGCACGTGAAAATGATGCGACAGAAATAACATTGGGTTGGGTGGCATCTCGTGAACTGTGTCATGGGCTCTGCCCACGCTCGGCGGAAGGTCGCCCGCCCTCACCAGAGTACTCATTACTCAATAAAGCCACATGTGCACCGTAGAATTGAACCATCGCGTCGTCGGCTCCAATTCAAAAAGTTGATCGCTTGGATCCGCATCTTTATTCGATGTTCGCTGTCCTGACTCCTGTCTGATGTTCTTCTCGAGATTTATGCTAACATTACGCTTATTGAGGTTTTACATGATCGGCATTCGGCAAGCATCAAGAAAATAAGAAAAGAGTTAATATCGATCTTACTTATTACATCTACCAGTCCAGTACTTAAGACACATTCACACCTCAGGGATGAATCATATATCAATAGCAGCAATGGTATTATAATTTATTATAGTATAAAGTCTTCTTAATGCCAGAAAAAAATATTATGGCTATTTTATTTCCGTAAGTAATTTTGAGTGAGAGCCTCGAATGCCGGTGAGTGCGTGTGAAAGTAATTCTCGATATCATTTACACGAATTGAACATTGCTAGTATCGATAAAAGGAATCAGTGTCAAACGCCTTTTGCGCAATGAGTTATGTGCACAAAACCATTTCTAACCCTATACGAGTTTCGATGAAAGACCGCCGAACGAAGTACAGGATGGTGGGTAATAATAATCGGCGCTGTCAAGGTGATGGATGGGCCGATGGTGACGAGGCAATGTACACTTACGAAACCTCACCCCGTGCCTCCCATTCAATGCCGTTAGTGCTCACAGCAGAGCTCAGAGCAAAAAACCCGCTAATCACCTCTTCATAAATTCGACTATAAAATGCCGTTTCCAAACTTTAAACCTACGCTTAATACTTTAAACCTTTTCGAAAATTTGCAACATGACTCATCATTTAAGCGCTGTTAATTGCTCCTTTAAATACTCAAAAGGCATCTTCGTTTACATGAACGTAATTTACGAAGAATATCGAATGTGATACTTTGTATTAGAATTCAAAGCACGTCGTAAATACTACAGGTTCCAAACACGCTTTTATAAAATCTTTGAGAGGCAAAATCAAATTTAAGATCACGAACTCCGTTCTAGTGTCAGTGTGAATCCAATTACTCACACTGCAAAATATAAAATTAAGAAATCGTCAATAGGTGTAAACGACTGAGGGCTGAAGTATGTTTCGATTTTCAGTTACAGCTGCCGTTTCCCAAACACGGTGTTATTTGGTGCGAAGGTTCGGCCGTGAACCGTGAATTCTGATAATAAGGTTCAAAAAGGTTGTTTGAACGAAACGAAATTAATCACTTAGCCAAGCGACGGAAACCGTCGAGCAATCAGCTTGCTTGTATCCAGCTATTTTCCGATATTACAATGTCACGATAGCAATGAACGCGGAACCAATAAATACCTGTCAGTTAAAAACACGAAGATTAAAAAATGCAAACTATAAGATCGAAAAATCTATTGAAACTGTTTTTATAACATCGCATCATAGCATCGCATTTATGAAATATATTTCACTACCCATGCCTTATCGATGACAAATATGCAACAACAATCACCCACACCGCCCGCGCTGGCAAAGCGGAAAACAAAATCATTTAAACATCACGCGTAGGAAGTTAATACATACTTTCAGAAATAAATCAGCAATGACATATAGACAATACCAGTGATCGTTCTAGTCGCATATAAATTATAGTGCGTACGAAATCTTCAGACTTCGTATGCATATAAAAATGGTTTTCCATAGAAACTTCAGCTTTCTTTTCGACCCCTTAAATGATGATTTCTGGAATAAAAAATATCCTGTCTTTTTCCAGGACTCAAACTTTCTCTATATGTCTAAGGCACCTCACGCACTAGACAGCCACGACCAGATAACCTAAGAAACCATATTAAAAACCACTGCGCCGGCACGACTGGTCGTTGCGACCAACTTAGGTATAGAGTGCTAAGAGCGCTCGCGCACTAGGTCTGCGACCACGAATGCGGCCTGGCCGCGCTTAGGTATTTTCTGTGCCATGCATGCGGTGTGGACCATTCGTAAGTGAAACCGCTTCGTATCGTTCTGTAACTCAATATGACGTTTTTTCTAGACAAGTTTTGATAGAGAGTTATTTATCAATGAAATCAAGAAATTACCAGCAATATGACCGCTTTACGACCAGTCGTGATCGTGGCCGCAAACTTAGCCGAAGCCCAACCGTAGCTTTTGCGACCAAAGTTGCGGCCCGACTGACCGTGCGCGAGGTGCCTAATTCGTGCAGTGGTTGAAGCGTAAAGAGATAACAGACAGGCAGAAACACTTCGCACTTATTATATGGTATGGATTCCAAAGAATGGTTTTGCGATTTTATTTGTAGAACAAATACATTGTTGAAGCATTTGCAAACGAAAGAGTGTAACGCAAGCAGCCGTAGCGAGAGCTAAACATTCCTCCTCTAAGCTGGCCGACCGGTTCCGGAGCAGTTTATGGCCCGACCCGCTCCAGATATAAATAGACGCCGCCGCACCATCCATCTTCGTAATAATTTAAAACAAACTTCAGTCAGCAGAAACCCTCATATATAGTCATACCTAATAGGAATCGGTAGTACCGGTACCGATTCGGTACCTATATAAAACTTTTTACTACGTTAATAAATAACTGCAATTATAAAAATAATATCTCAAATCACAAAATGACTTCACACAAATCATAATAAGTTGACAGACCATTTACAGGTCTTATTATTAGCTTAAATGACCTTGAAAATAGTCTAATCAATGCAGTATATATAGGTACAGACTATAAATCAATTAATATGATATCGGTCAATATGCTAATAACAGTATCTCATCTATATAGATGTCCTGAATAATAAAGAATGGTTTGTCTTAAGAGAGACCTATTCTAAAATATAAATATATAAAAATATTTTAATACGTCAGCAACTATAACTATCTTTGGATGATTTCCAAACTATCACTTCTTTCCAGAAACAGTAAATGTCCGTGTAAAAATTGTAAAAGAGTTCCAAAATAAACCGATACTTCGTCTGCAGGTGCACTACATAATACATAGCAGATCTTCCGATCTATCCAGTGACGATACGATGAGCTTTGCTGTTACATAATTTCATCCACGTGGTGTCAAGGGCGTTAACCTCTGAAAGTGACGCTGATAGGACGTAACTAACTAACACGTAACAGATAAAAACGATTCGGTTAGTGATAGATAGCATGAAAGAACAGAATTCGGGTAATGAATCACTATCATAAGCGCAACATTATAAATTATCCACGCAATCTAAGATTGGAAGTCTTACTCAACGATGTAGGTACATTGATCGTCCCCACTGGAGTCACCTCACCCACTTAAATGGTCGGTTGCCAATTCGTTGCATAAAACAACCTAGTAAAATCAAAGGAGGTCATTGCCGCGGCATGGGCACCTATCGCTCGCTGCACAAAGGTAAGCCAGTTGCTCGCAGGTTAAATAATTATATCGATTGAACCCCAGTCTCCTTCGGAGTGTCTGTGACCCCGATGTAAATAACCTGAGGCGTTTGTACTGTAAACAACTGACGCCGCTTGCGTCAATCGCTAGCACGGCACGGCCGCGAGACGCTTCGCTTCTGCTGCGCCCCAGTCATTGATGTTCAGTTTTGACTTAGTACAGCGCTATTTTTGGAGCTCAGATCAAACACGACTAAGAAAATAGTAGGAAGCTAAAGCGTGCTATACTATGTTTAGTAGTAGTTCGATGGTAGTTGGCAAAAGCAGAACATTTCCAACAATGTAACGAACCGAATGACAAATTGTCTATTCACTAGACGCAGACTCACACTCTATATTTATATTTAAATAATAGCATATAAAACCTTTTCTTATAATGACGGAAAAGTTCGGAACATTTTTACAAATCCACGTTGGGATCGTTAACGTCCAGCATTTAAAGGCATGGTAATTTGTGTTCGGCGGCCGTGAACACGCAACTCGTAAATTCAATAAGACGAATTGGAATCCCAATGACGACAGTACCAGAAAAATATTTTCCTTTCTTTCTAAGTGGCATTATATATCTTCTGTGCTCAAATATGCACCAAGCTTCGTACGCAGTAGGTAGAATGTGTAATCTACAATGTAAGGTGACCTAAATGATAAGATTATTTCTATACCGGCAGTGCACACATACGAAACACTTGTGCTGTATGTGTGTTGCTGATTTGTTCGTACAATGACATTGTCGACCTTGACTACCGCCCCGTATATCAAGAAACGCACACATTTATAGATGGCGTCGGGAATGCGTTCGTCATGCATGTATTTAAAGTTGGCAAATATTATTCAGAGTTGCTTCTGGCCTCCGCATATCTATCTTCCCGATCGACAAAGTTGTACCTAACGCTTTGATTTGCATTAACGCCGTCGGTTAATAGCTATATCGCTGTATTAGGTCCATTTGATACAAAACAGTTCAACACACGATAAGGTGAATACCAACGCGCCATGCATGCCTGCAGCGTTGCATGAACCACCAAGGCCAAGTGGAGAGTTATCACGAGTGCGTGTATAGAGTGCACATTTATAATTATCATATTTAATAAGTATATTAATATTATAAGTATATTATGTATCTAAATCACGGCATTGGTTGTCAAAAAACACGGACGTGAATTCAATTGTTTGTTAAACCTATAATAAATAGGAAAAAGGCTTCATACCTGACTGGTGGCAACCAGAGTTCAATCTTATTTAATTATAATGTGATTGTATAACATCGTTACGTTTTTTGTGACCACTGAGGCGGTTAATTTTTTTTTCCATACAGCCAACTTGGTGATGATTAAAGGCAACGTGTGAAGAGACATAACACGTCACGCAAATTATTATCACAGAAATTTATATAATAGTGAATCACTACATTTCTTGATTAAATAAAAACCGGTTCAATTTTTCAAAATTACTAGATTATTTGAAGACAACAATAATAAATGACACTGAGAAACTCCTATTAAATCCGTAATGATTTAACAGGCACTTTATAGCTTGGCGTTTTTGTTTAAATATCTACATCATTAATATTTTTAAAACACTCCTTTGAAGTTCTGTTTGCCTCATTACTGTGCAAATTTAGAAAACACATTTTTTACAGACGATGACTGAAATAAGTATGGAAGAGCAAACGTAAATATTTCAAAATATTTTAAATTGAGATGACGGATGGAAAGAACGTGCTTTATTTAACAATAATTCTTTACATTTTTATTAATACCTCTTTTTTAAATGTTTGTTTTCTACACTAGATTTACACACAGACATGCAAAAGACAATAGAGCGTTATCATGTCTTCGCATTTTATAAATGTGGTACAAACTGGTTATAAGTTTTATAATAGATACTGGAGTTACTTGTATAAAACAATTACCGAGTCTTTACTGTGAGAACTTTAACATTACTCACAATTATAGCGGCCATCGCACTATAATGTAGAGCTACCTCAGCTAGAACTAAAATAGTAGTCTACGAGTTTTTCTATGATCTATTATGGATGGGTTGAGAATATCAATCAGTAATTTTGTGATATTAAAAATGTGAGAATCTCCAAACAAAATGTGAGAATTAGGCAGTTAGTAAATATCGTACTTCCAATTATGATAAAGAATAATGTAATATAACACAGGTACCCATTCTATGAGAACATATTTAATAATACTGCTCTAAACAAAAAATCTTAAAAAGTATTTAAAATCTAAGCCAAGACATTCTCAATTCATTTTACAGAGTTGCTTGGCAATTTACGCCATGCATGTTTTGTACATTAACATAAAGGTCAGGTAGTTTTTTGACATTCAGTAATGTTTTCTGGATTTATGTATAAATAACAATATATTTTATCACACTTATCTGCGCAACGATCCGTTTTTATTAGCGACACGTCGGACGTCGCCGCCGCGTCGGAGCGCTAGAGGCTGTGTAATACCATTATTTCAACCTACGTGTAGGTAGATACGAAGTTGACACAACACAATAAAACGAGGGACGAGCTTCGCGGAGGCGGAGACATTGTCCACCACATGGTATAGGTGGTTTAATACGTGTAAACAGTATACAACCTACCTTTGAAACATACGACGTTTATACAGTCTTTCTTTTTTTTTAAAGTAAAGGATAAAGGTAAAATCGGAAAGAGAAATTGAATAAGACTTCAATAGAAAATTACATAGACTAATTGTCATTTAATGCAATGATAGCAATACCATTAAGCTACAATAGTCTGTCTACATTTAACATAGGTTAGCCCAAAGTTGTTGTTTTGAAATAATATCAGCCATATGAATGCAAGATACTGATACTATATTAATATTGTACGTTTCCATTTAAGGTTATTAAATAGTATCAACACCTCTTATTTTGGAGTTAGGCCAAAAAGCAAAAATGTTGTATCAGAATCGAAGCTAAATAAAATTTGCATATTTTTTGCGGGAGAATACGAGACAAACATGTGATGACTGTTTTATTGTTGATTATAAATTTGGTCTCTCAATTCAAGGTTTTAAGATCATTAAATGTAAATTTAAAGCATCACACCATATTCAAGACTGCGTGAATTCTAAGAATTCAATGCTGAACTGACTTGAACACTCGACATCCCGGTTGATTTGGAATGGAAAGATATAGAAGTAACCTTCACCTGACATGAGAACACAGTAAAATAATATGTACTACTATTTATTTGGTGGAGCTGTGATTCTGTTGATGAGTGAGGTTTCAGGGCTCCGCGGGATAGGGTTTCAGGCAAGGCAAGCAAGAAGGCATGACGGAAAAATTCCCTGCGCATTTGAAATTAAAAGGGACATTGCCACAGTGCACCTAATGTTTTATAATTTTAATTTTATTACACTTATATTCGCTAAAAATGTTTTGCAAATAACTCGATGAAACGTTGATACGCTGATTCTGCCCTTAAGGCAAAAAATGAGTGCGTTTTTTATTATTAAATAAATTCACGTGCACAAGTTCCGCGTTGGAAGCATTGTTCCATCTATCAATATGCGGACCGTTGTCTCTCTTACACAACGACTGTCGGCTAGATGTAATGAAGTCCTTCAAATTTTCACTGTGTCACAGTGTTTTCCTGGTAAATACTGCATAACAGTGTAATCCAGAGCTTTTCATTACCTCTCATTGTAGTTTTGCATAACTAAATACTAACAAGAAATTAAAATCAAAAAAGTATTCAGCAAATGAAATACACATTACGAAAAGCACAGTGGGGGCGTACATAGACATACGTAGAAGACTGATGATCTACAAGACGGTGGTAAATTTAATGTAGATATATGCTAAACAATTTTTTGGTGTAGGTAAAAAACGCAACGTTGTTTTTAATAACTATGTGTTACATTTCGGTCTGGCCTGACTGTGAAGTTGGTACTTTGTTTAGATGTTAGTATATAAAGCGAAACGTATTTCTTTGACAAATTCCACAATTCAAATTCGGCCAACAGGTTTTTTCTTGCCCCATCATTTGTGACAATAAAACCGGTCAATAAAAGATCATCGCCCCGCTTAGCGCTTTTGATTGACAACGCTGTAAAATAACGACGCCATGCGTACACAGTTACACACAATGGTTTTAGAGATTTAGCATGGCCCGTTATAATCAGTTTCATTAAATCGATGCGTCGCGTCGTGAGATCCGGTATCTAAACTGTAGAGTCGCGTTTGTTAAAAACAGATGTACTTAACGATAAAAATAAATATTAGTGATTCTTTAACAGCCATTGTGCTTTTATAGGAAGACGGAGAGCCACCTACGAAGCTATCTAGTGATCGTGAAGATATTTTCAATTTACAGCTAACAATGGCTCGATTTACGCAACGCCGTTATTGATATGGCAGTAGTTGGGGTTTTGAACTTGTGGGTAAGATGGAGGTCCTATATTTTTAAGATTTAATGATTTATCTATTAAATCTTGGGAGTAGAGAGATACAAGTAAAATGCGACGTGATGTCGGTGCTCAGGCTCCGAACCGTGACGAGCGCTCAACCGCACATCCGCCCCTATCTTCCTAGACCTTAGTTTTCTATCGTTGAAACGCGGTGCTTGATGCTTGGTGTGAGAAGCGAGGCGGATAGAGTTATAACGATATCAAGATGTGGCCGAAGTATGCTTATTGCTGACAAAATAAAACACTACTATTTCATAAAACATTGGCTTGGCTTCTAAAACGTTTCGTCTTAGAATAAAAAAGCTACAATAATCTTTACACCTCATTCCACGCAAGCAACACAATTCTTTAGAAACGAGATCTTAGAGAATAAACGCTATTACACATTTTACTAGCCTACTAAATCACTTCTTAAAGGAAACGGAAAAATATAGCGTTTAAATTACAAAAAAAAAACAAGTTTATTGTTTGTGTACTAATAATTTAAAATACAATAATACAATGATCCTAGTGAACTTTAAATGAGATGAATTTATAGTAGGTACTTTTAAATTGTACTTTATCTTCAATGTTATTTATACTAACAAATTGCAATGTAAAATATTCAGTTAGTGACGTTAAAAGGTGTGTTTTTAACATAAGAGTCAACTGATGCCATTGAACTCTAAAGTAGGGAAGTCAATTCTATGGTTAAAAACTTGAGATTTGAAGGAAACATAATATTTCGAAAAGTAAATCGATACAACGAAAATATTTATATGTACTCAGATCAATCGGTCTAAAATGAATCATAACTAAAATTTGGTAGGGTGTCAAATAATAAAATGGGCACAGCGCGTTGTGCTTAGAAAATTAGGGGGTCAGCACGTCATTAGATTACGTACTCTAAAGGGTTGCCAAAAATGCTTTTATACGATGAAAAAAGGACCCTTTGATTATGGCAGCTGCTGTACACGCTTAATATTATTCTAACACCATAGCTTTGCATACCGCAAACGTTAATAGTTGCCAAGCTGATCCGATTTGTAGGTTTCCTATATGTGTAACAATTCGAGTTACCTACACACATGCGAAAATAGATGACATAGAATGTTGGTACCTATTTTGCAATAATCGCAGGATTTGGAACATAGCCATTGTCTCGTTACATAATCATACATTTGAGATGTCATGGAGCTATAAAGCTATCTGCACGCTAGGTTACCGACCTCTTTGATTAAGGAATCATCAATCGTACATGACTCCGCTCAAAGACTATCATATTTCACACATATTGGAGACGTTTGTTCACTTGTACAAATAGATTCGGTATTCAGATTTCCATGAACATTTCTGAAGTTCTCAATAACACCACATTTTATCTGTGATATTTAACAATATTAAATATTATAATATGCCGGTAATCGGATGTGAAGAAAAAATTACCAAGAGACGAGGGGTTTCGTACACATAACTATGAGTAGATCGAACAAAATACAAGGAAAGCATCAATTTCTTGTCCATATAGGGTCATTTTATTTTATAACTTGTCGTTAAAGCGGCAATAGAAACACGTTCTGAGAAATTTTTGGCTATTTAATATACACCTATATTTATTCCGGTGCGATACAGTATAGGCAATCTTTTGGTACTTACGGACTCTAATAAATATCTTGTTCATCGTTTATATTAAATAACTTGATAACGATATACTTACGATGGAAATAATTCGTATATTGTACAGAGAGTTTTATGTATATGACGTAGGATCGAATTTTCGCGAAAATCCTAGGGATTTTTCAAAAACGCGGATAATTAGGCAATGGCGATGTTTTTTTCTGGTGATGGCATTATCACGAAAATTCTATTCATCAAATCAAACTACGCTACAAGATACCTATACATTATTATTAATTGATGATAGTTAACTAGTAGCTATTATTATGCGTCTTTGACTTGAGTTTTTGTAACATACATTATTAATAAAATGTCTCGGACATTTCTATTTGTTTATATGTGGTGGATAATCAAATCTGTGAAGGCCTTTAAAAAGGTTTGTAACCCTTTCGCTGTCGCATAACACACCGATTAGTCGAAGCATAGAAACAAATAATTTCCGGCCAAATTTACCGGCGTGGAATAATTAGTTCTATGCTATGCTAGTAGAGTACTCATGACGTTATTTGCGGACGTGTCAAAAAACTGCTTCGGCCTTGATGCCCCCGCGCGGTTCGCTGCGATACGTTCACCTCTGGGGTCCGCGGGGCGCGAATTGCCCTAGCATAACATGACAAACTAATCTTTCAATGGATAATTCGCTCCAGTTCAGTATTAGGTATTATACAGTCTTCAATAACATAAATATGAATCGTATAGTCATGCAGTCTGCAGTCATAGAAAAAGAACGTAATCTGTGGAGAAAGCTAGTCAATATCGAGAGACAATAGTTCGTTCCGAACACCACGAAACCTTTACTTGATCGAACGTGATTGTTAAATCATCCAATGACGATAGAATATTGACCGATGATGAAATAAGATGACTACGCACACCCAAAAGTAGCTATTTAGATAGAGTCATCTTTAACATTAACTCATCACGAGCAATGATTTGATGATGATTTTGCTTTGCCTTAAATATTTTTTACATTATAAATACTTGCTTAATACGTATATCCAAAAAATATTGTCTAAGCGATTTTTACAAATAAGGAAATCAAAATGGCTTTTGTTCCCACGGCCAAGTTTTAACAAACAAGACTTGTTTGGTGAATAATAGTTGTAATATCACAATATTTAATGGAGTAACCGTGAAAGTGCTGAATAACCTAAACATTTACGCTATTAAGCGAACAGTTGCTTTCATTTTGTTGTTGTATCGTTTCACAATAATAATAAGAAAGTAAATAACAATCCATTTGAAAGGAACCCACACACTATGAAGGCAAACACTCCTTCAAACACGAAGATGAAAAATTTACGCTTTTCAAGCAAACAACAAAAAGAAATTCAACAAAGTTCTAAAAAACTGCTGCTTTCTAAAATAATGTATATTTAAGTTACCTTTAGCAAGTCAATTTTATAATATCTCGAGCAAAATGTGTAAGCGAAGTGTTAATAATATCGTCAAAAGAATGTTTACGCCAACGAACTCAACACAAATAAAGAATATAAGTAAATTAACATTTAGTTTCTATGTGTTTAACAATATTTTTGTTGCTACTCTAGTTACTTTGATGGAGTACGTGCCATACTATATCGCAGGGCGCCATATTTCCATGATGGATCTACTGAGGTACTTAGTATGCTTCTCATGAAATGTTGATTATTGGGATCTGACAAAATTCGTGAGACACCTGGTGTTCAATTTTGGAACTAATACCGGGGTGCATCGCTCATCAAAACACATAAGTTATCATTAGTGTCATTAGTACTTTTGAGAAATTAAACAAAAAATGACGGAAGAATTAGGAATATTTAACCCTCGCAAGATTTCTAAAAAAAGAATAAAGTGTTGTGTGTATGGATGTGGAAGCAGTTTTCAAAAAAACCGTGAATTAACGTTTCATAAGTTTCCTAAAAAAAATGCGCGTTGTGTTTACATCAAAAATTATTTTGGTCAAATGGAAAAAGTGGACCAATTCACAGCATGGAAGAACGCTTTGAAGATTGACTGTAAAATAAATCCTCACATGAAAGTGTGTTCATTGCATTTTCTGAAAGACGACTATATATTACCAGGTGAGTCAAATTCGTTTTTTGAGGTTAAGCATGTGTGAAGTAGCATTTTACAAGATCTCATTATTATTCCACTAAGAAAAGAATGGGACGGCAACAACATTAAAATGAAAGAGTTTCCTTGGTTTAGTTACCACAATTCAATAAATGTTTGTGTATACCACAATTCAATAAATGTTTCGCAGCTACCAGTCGTTCACCCTCTCGAAAATTGCGATTACTGGGCGTTGAACCGGACCATTCACAAATATCATTAATTGTTAAGACTATCATTATCTACCACTAATATTGATATTTAACTATTTTACGGTATTTCATCACGGTTTGACTAGGCAAATGCACCCCCGTCGGCGCCATATTGAATAGGCCACGCCTCCATGTCAGATCCCAATAGAAATTTAACACGACCTTGTAGTCTACAGAGTAAAAAAATACATCAAATGTTCAAAGTTAAGCATTATAGAGAGATTAATGATTTATTGCAATGATAATGGCATCATATTGTAATTTCTGTCTTTCTTAATAATTAGACAAAAGGTTTATCATTCAATATCCACCACATATTATATTATAGCTTTAAAAAAATATTAAATTTGCAAATGATACAGTAACACAGCTATACTCTAAGTGTGTTCCGCGGAACCCTAGGGTTCCGTGATACCTCTGTCGGGGTTCCGCAAGAATTTAGAAATAAAAAAATCAAAACACCTCTCTCTGGTCGCTCCGCGGCTGTGCGGACTCCGCGGCCGCGCGGAGACAAAACGCTATGAATGTTATTTATTTATTTATTTGTATTTGTATAAGCTTGTGTTACATTAGCTGGTACAATATCTCATAAGTTTGGTCTCAACAATTTTATACTTGTACAACGCGTTCGCTCTAAGTTTGCCGGTCTGTGGAATGCGCGTACCCTCCCCCACGTGACAACAAAACTTATAATGTGTCATAGTTTTACCCAAATATCTAACGTACACAATTTTTATTGTTACAATTAAATAAAAAATTTCGAACGTCATACACTCATACCTATCGCCAGCGGCAAACTTAAAACGAGCGGGTAGTATACTTGTAAGCGCTCAGTCTCTTTGATAAAAGCCGCCTCTGAATTAGACGCTATAGTTGTCAACTAGCGACTTTCGTCTCTAACTTCAAAGGATAAAGTCGATATTGTTTACAACGCTATTTTTAAATTTCTGTTTTTATTTTTGCTTTTTGTTTATCAAAGGTGCCGACTCGAGTATTTTCGAGAATATTTGAGATCGAGTCTAGGACTAAGTATAAAAGCGGCGATCGCGCGTTGGCGTCGTCAGTTGATGATTAGCGTTCGGAGCGATAAGTTACTACCTACTTACAAGCTCGCTAGCGAGAAACTGGTGTTCATTGTTTTACTGCCTGCTGTATTCTGTTGTCTCAGTTTTATACATTTCTTCCCTGTAGGTTCTAAATTTAGTCTCTTATACGCAGTAACGATTGTGCATTATTTAAACCCCACTATCCTGACTTGTAACATTATAAATAAAGAAGAATGGAACGTTGGCTTAAAGGTGTTAAACGTGTTCCAACAACATCTTCTAATGACGCTGAATGTTCAAAAGCAATGCGCGCGGAGAATTTAGCAATCACCGATCCAGAAGATGATGCCACGAGTGCCACGACGTCAAGCTCGACGGTTTCAAAGACGAAAAAAAGGAAGTATGATGAATCTTATATCAGTTTCGGATTTGTTGATTCCAACGGCTCACCTCTCTGCATGCTCTGTAGTAAACTGCTTCCTAATAGTTCCATGGCACCTGCCAAATTGCGTCGACATTTAGAAACCGTACACCCCGAGACTAAAGACAAGAATAAAGAATTTTTTGTTCGCAAAAAAGATCAGTTATTAGAAAGTCAAAAAAATATGATGCATGTAACACAAACTACCAACGAAAAGGCCACGGAGGCATCATACTTAGTTAGCTATCGCATTGCACAAGCAGGTGAAGCGCACACTATCGCTGAGAAATTAATAAAACCATGTGTATTAGACATAACAAAATGTATGCTTGATGAAAAATCTGCAAAGCATCTTTCTACTGTTCCGCTATCAAACGATACTGTTTCACGACGAATCCATGATCTGGCAAGCTACGTCAAACAAGAACTAGTTACACGTCTACAAAATACACGATTCGCTTTGCAAATGGACGAGTCGACTGATGTCGCTGGTTTGGCTATCCTGCTGGTTATTGTGAGATATCCATATAAAAGTTCTTTTGAAGAAGACATGCTTATGTGTTCATCGCTGCTTACAAACACTACCGGGGAAGAAATTTTTAATAAAATAAATATATTTTTTGAAGAACATAATCTCAGTTGGAACAATTGCATTGACATTTGTACAGATGGGGCCAAGGCGATGACAGGTAAAACAGCAGGAGCAGTGTCACGAATGAAAAATAAAGCGCCTAATTGTAGTTCCAGTCATTGTATTCTGCATAGACAAGCACTTGCGATGAAGCAAATGCCGTCTAATCTAAAATTAGTTATGGATGAAGCGGTAAAAATAATTAATTTTATCAAATCACGACCACTACAATCCCGATTGTTCTCATTATTGTGTGAAGATTATGGCAGCAAACATAAAACACTGCTGCTCCATACAGAAGTGCGATGGCTGTCTCGGGGAAAAACTTTAACAAGGCTATTTGAACTTAGAGCCGAGTTACAAATGTTTCTTTCAGCAGATACTTCTTTTAATTTGAAGGACCGTTTGTATGATAAAACTTGGTTGTTCCGATTGTCTTTTATGGCGGATATCTTTCAAAAACTTAACGAATTAAATTTATCATTGCAAGGTAAACAGACAACAGTGTTTCAGGCCTATAATAAAATAACTACTTTTAAAAGAAAATTAGATTTTTGGATCATTTGCATTGGTAAGAAAGAAATAGAAAGTTTTACGTTACTCACTGAGTTTGTTAGCGAAAACGACTCAGAAATGTTTGAAGATAATGTGTTTGAAGAATTGGTCCAATATCTCAGTTCGATGCGCGCATCTTTTGAAAAGTATTTTCCCGAAGAACACAATACAAAAATTAAAGTGAACTCCTGGATTCATAATCCTTTTTTACCCAACTTGGAAAAGCCTGAAAACATGTCAAATGAGATATATGAATCTCTTTTAGAAATGTCATCAGACACAAGTATGGAGTCATTGTTCAAAACGACGCCTCTTAATGATTTTTGGTGCAGAATCCAAGATGAATATGCAATGCTTGGCCAAATGGCTCTGGATATTCTTCTCCCGTTCCCAACTACATATTTGTGCGAAACAGGATTCTCTACCTACGCAGCCACGAAAACAAAATATCGCAATAGACTGGACGCCGAAGCTGATATGAGACTCCAACTTTCTTCCATCAAACCTGATATCAAGCAATTGATGAAAAATAAAAAACAGTTTCATACCTCCCACTAGTTAGATTTTTTCTTTTTTAATGTTTTCTATTATTGTCCTTACCAAGTGGTGAAGTAAATAATAATTAGTAACGGATACATTGTACTTTTATTATGCTGATTAATATAGAATACACTTATAAAAATAATTGTTTTATTGTAGGGTTCCATCAAGTATTTTGCTTCCCAAAAGGGTTCCGTCATTTAAAAAGTTTGAGAACCACTGCAGTAACATATAAATATTATAACCAATAAATCTATGATACAAAATGTGTTGAATCCACAAGAGAAAGAAATAAACTGAAAATGAACGCATCGGTGAAGTGAACATTATCACTCACGTTTTCCACTTTCTTGAGCGTTCATGCGATGATTTGCTTGCACGATTATCCACTATCTATCTAATAAGCATCTGACAAGTCTCATTGTACAGACTGACTTTCGAATTCCATCACTGCAACGGATACTTGTCGAAAGAAAGCGCAAACGCGTGCTGTTGTAAATAACTTCATTGAACCTACCATAAAATAAATAGTTTCATTTATTTTCACGTAAGTATACCAATCATTTAACAAAATATTTTAAAGCGACTCTGTACCGTGTTAAAAATGACTGAAAAGGAATCGAAAACGCAACCGTGACTTTTAAATTGCTTTTGGTAGATTCAACATAGGAAATAATGTCCTTTGTCTGTATTGACAGTCATTTATTTAGAATACTGCCTACTACTTACCATTTTCCTCCAAATATTTGCTCAACACGAAATAGTCACGCACGCATAGAAGTGGCAAAACAAAAAAAAATGATCCGGAAGGCCAGCAATTTGTTCCAGTCACTATCACAGCAGACACAAAGACAAGTCCTAAAGGAGATTGCTCAGCTTCCATACATGTTTGGCCTAAAGACCAATAATCATGAAAAATTGTTTCCTAGATTCGAAATTATATATAAATTACTGTAGAAACAAATATTATTGACAGACACCCTGAGAACTTCTATAAACCATTTACTCTGAACATATTAAAATAATAAAAAACAAATAAGTTATATAGTAAACTAGGGAAATCAAGCCAAGTACCGAAATTAAGGATTAGATTCAGGTATATAGGGGTGAATATACGCTATTGGGAATTTTCTTGGCCCACTTGAAAAAAATTACCATTTGATTTCAAATTCATTATTTGATGAGGAGATTAACTGTTTTATTGGTATTTTTAAGGGCCAGAAGATATTGAATGGTTTTACAGGTTTATGGCTTCCAGGGGAAAATTCAGTGTCAGGGGAGTGACATTACTGACAGAGTAGTGACAAATACAACCAGGGGAATGACTGGCTAGTAACAATAAGTTAGGAAACACATTTAGATACATTGAAAAGAAAGACGGATTAATTGTTTTTTAATTATTTTTATTAAGTTTGAACTTCAATCAGTCTTTTGCATTACAAAATGTTTTCTTTTAATAAAATTAGTAGGATGATATTATTTCCCTAGTATTAGAACAAATATAGATATGTTTTCTTAAGAAATTCTACTTATCAGTCTTTTCCGACATAATATTAGTAGTATTTAAGTATCTATTCTTATAATCACAGTAATTGTTTGGAGATCGCTATAAAAAAAAGTCAACTTATAATTAAAACCTCACTGAATGTAATTATAATCAACAAATAAACCCTATCTTACAACAAAACTTAAAAATCCTTTTCCTTACAACAAAATAACAAAATATTATATCATTAAATTTTAATGAGGTTCTTAACTTCAAACTGCTCTAAAACTAATTACAAATTACTTTTCAAAAACATCTACAGGCTTTTGAAACTTGTAAAACATTCTGTTACCTTTCATTACTATGTTTGGGACTGGTAATATTGTCAAATTTTTTTCCCATTTGACATCAGATACATCGTTATCACCTAATTTAAAAAGAGTACCTTTATCATTACAGATCTTTAGAAAAGTAACACGAATATCATCTTCATCATCATTAAAATCAGATGAACATACACCAGCATATCTGTATTTTTTGCCATTTATCTCATATTTTACAAGCACAAAATCTCCGTTCTTAACAACTTTTGCATCACTATTTTTTACTTTATTCTCATTATCATTCTTTGTCAGTTCTATATTTTCCTGCAGTTGATTTTGGATAACTTCACAAAATAATAATTTCCTTCTTCTCCTTCTTCTTTTCACTGTTGCTGTTTAAATGTTCATTAACCTTCGGTAAGTTTGGGGTCATTTTCTTTTTTTGGATACGCCTTAGCTTCCGTTGATAATCATGTACCTTTTGACGTAATATTCTTATTTCATTTTTCTGTTTATTACCAACTCTATTCCTTTGTTTACGTTGCCTTTCTGATCGTCTTTTAGCAGCTAATGCCACATCATTCTGTAGAATTGGAGGTTGTTCTTCATTATCAGACGAAGGCGGTGTTATCGGACAATTTCTAGAAGATTGTTGCTTTATGCGATGTCTATGCTTTCTAATCTTCTCTCTCCATGTTTTTCTAATAGCCCTTTGCTCTCTTTCAGTCATATCCTTCACGATTTTAATTTGTCCTTTCTCCTTTTTTTAAAATAATAATAATAATAATAATAACTTTATTTGGAACAAGTGCAATGTACATAAAATTATGAATCGTTAAAACTGCTTTAGTTTTACAAAAACTGTGTTGCAGAATTAACGCCCATTCCCGTATAATATGAAACAGTGTTCCTATCAATGTATAAAATTAATTAAAACAATCTGTATAGAGAGAAAATTAAAATGAGACAAAAATATCCACAATTTAAAATCCATCGAAGGTAATTTCAAAACAAAAAATATGTCCGAGTGCATTTTTATCAATATTATAACAAACCAATACTAAATTTTACCAAAAAATGAAAATAAGGACTAAAATATAACATTTGAATTTTTATGCTCACATTAGAAGGTAGGTAAACACAGATAATACAAATCTATTAAAATTAATTAAAATTATTTAAAATATTAAAATTTTATGTTCTTTGTCTTTTAACTCAGCATTTTTTACTGGATCACTTTTCATTCTTTGAAAGCGCAATCTTTCAGTCTGACACTTTTTTTCAAGCCTTTCTTCTCTTGTTTGTTTTTTTTCGCGTTCGCCATGATGTCGTCGCGTTAGTAAAACCTACAGCAAACTAAAACAAATGAAAGTAAATGTAAAATCAATTTGTTAGTTAAATCAAATCATTTTATTTAATTTTTGTCACTACCCTGGTTCGTTTGTATTTCCCCTGGCACTAAAACTGCCAGAGAAGTGACGCCAGGGGAGTGACAAAATAACATATTACCTAAAAAATATACACAATGCAATCTTTATACCGAAATAATACGAAATACAGGCCATCTACTCATTTGTAACAATACATTGAATAATTAATGTCGTACATAATAGTGAAATATAAAAATATACACTCACCAGGGGAAATTCGGCAAAGACTGGCACAAACACGTTGTTCATCGGTGAACCGGGCACTGACGTAATATTATTTCAAATTTGGACGACGCCATTGGCTTGTACCTAACTTCACTCTGTCCGACGCGCGTTACAGAAGACCAATGAAGCGTGTACGCGGTTTTTGAGGGAAATTTTGAAATTCAAATTGAGCCAGAGAAGGTGACACTTTTTTAGGCGTCGGAAAAAGATGTTTTTTTAAACTAATAATTATTTTGTTTTATTTCGTTTTTTAAAAACAAATATTTTGTGTTCTTTGTTTAGGTACAATATTACATTTCAAAAAACCATGTACTGGTCAAATTATAAAAAATATTCCGATAATTATAGTAAAATGTATGTATGGGGCCAGCCAGGGGAGTATACATTTAGTACTATTTTCCCTTATTGTAAACAAAATGATTAGGTTTCTTAATAGAATACTATGTGGAACAAATAAAATACACTATTATGTATTATTTAACATATAAAATAACAACATTTTGATTAATTTAATATTTTTTTATTCAAAGGTCATCAAAGTACCCAATACCGTATAATGACCCAGAGCATGTAGATTAACAGATAGTTGCCTGTTTTTAAAGTTAATGCATAAGAGTAACTTTTAAAATCAGGTGTCATTTCCGGTTATAATAAGGTACTCTGTGACAGAAACTGTGTGATGATTGTGAGTGAGCCACAGATTAGAGAGAATTTTTAAACTCTCGTTAACAAAACAAAGCTAAGAGATTTTGGTTCTATAGCCATATATTCAGTAGCTTCATTATTTTTGTTATGTTTTTAAGATAATCATATTTTAGATTTTAGTGTATCACACCTTATAATTTTATTTATTTATTAATTTATAGTCAGGGAACGTAGGCCCATAGATAGATACCTTAAAGTCTAACATAATATACAGATTATAATGTGTTTATGGAGGTGTTTGGCGAAAAATGTATGGCAATAGACTTTATGATGTCGCCTACCATCTATAATAATTGTCTGAGCACATTTGCATCTTGTGAAAATGATAATATAGTTGGGGATAATAATACCACAGTGTAATAAAAAAAATGGTTGCCTGTAAAGTCGGTTTTACGGGCGAAGATTTTACGTGACAACGTCTTTTTCTCGGTAGAATATTTATTGATATGAATATAATTAAATTGCACAATAGGAACAAGGAATTGAATGAAAATAAGAATTGCACAAATTTTAACTATAGAAATATATTTTGTTTACTAAAACATTGTACATGTAAACTTAAACTTAACACGAGAGACTCATCGTAACGTTACCGAGCGTTACACTTTTTCATAAGTGACTCCCAGCCGCAACCTAATTTAAGACGTTGTCACGTCAAAAATATATTTTATCGATCTTTACAAAATAGATTTGTTTTTATGTTACATAAACAACTTCGATCAGTCTTTGGCTGAATGTTACTACACCCATAGCCATTAAAAATGATTTTTATGTTTTCTAAACCGGTAAAATTATAAGTCCTTTTTAAAGTAAATATATTATACAAAGGTGTCCGTTGAAATCTAATGACTGTAAATTAAATTATAAATTACGCCAAGAATTACCGTGTATGTCAATATTTTTTGTGCATTTGGGCCAATTTGAGCAATCTCCTTTATTTATATATACTAAATATATTATGTTGAAATCATCTACAGATGGTGTGACTTGACGTGAGCAGACCAGCCATAAGATTAAGAGTAGTTATATGGGTATTTCATCTTATAACAATAGGATTCCTTGAACGCTTATCAGAAGTCCATTACTTGACACAGTTAGTGTTAAATCTACGTCATGCATTATTATGAGGCAACGAGTGCTTTACTATTTTTGGCTTTTCAGGGTTGCTTCCTAGTCGAATAGGTTAAGATGCTCAATGTCAAATGTATTTGTTCTCCAACGCTAACAACACCTGCCTAAACAACATACCAGAGTTCCGTCGTGAAGTAACTAAAATTATTATGATTTTAGGTTCTGTATTAGAAAAACATGTAGCCAATTTAAGTTTGGTCTTAGAGGATAAGAGGTTTAAAAATTAATAAGGGGCGTGTAATGTAAGTAATAATAGGACATCACAGCTGTCTAAGTCACACGTTAGGGTCACTATCCTAGGAACTATAAATCGATAAACTTTGTAAGTGGAATACCTAGGTAACAAAAATGAAATTTAATACATGTTATTAACGCCTGTGCTTAAACGAGCGACAAAAACGCCATAAACCTTGATTTAAAATCCAAGTAATGTAGAGTTATGTAGAGTTGCTTCTCATACATTCATAATATTTATTACATTGTATAGATAGATGTGTACTGTGATATTCTTTTCAGTGCTTTTATTCAATTTTACACAAGAAAAGCTTTGAATATGAACTTTCTTATAAGACATTAAAGTCTCTGTACCTAACTGTACAATTTAGATGATTTAGATGATTTTTTCTATGGGGATAAAGAGGTTCTCGCAGAACTTTTTAGATTAAAATACATTCATAATATTTATTACATTGTATAGATAGATGTGTACTGTGATATTCTTTTCAGTGCTTTTATTCAATTTTACACAAGAAAAGCTTTGAATATGAACTTTCTTATAAGACATTAAAGTCTCTGTACCTAACTGTACAATTTAGACGATTTAGATGATTTTTTCTATGGGGATAAAGAGGTTCTCGCAGAACTTTTTAGATTAAAATAAGCTATGAAACTTTAAAAAAGACCTATATATATTTTACACAGACGAAATTAAAAAAAAAACACCATTACAATAGTTAAAAGGACGGGTTTGCTACTAAGAAACCTGAAGATCGACTGAAACTTTAAAAAACCGTAAATTAAAATAAAATTAACACTAAACTTCTGAATCATTTACATTGTCAGCATTATTTCTTCAAACACATTTTCTCGTTACATTTCTACTAATAGGGAAAACAAAATACAATTGAGGTTGGTTGTTAGTTTAATATTTCTAGTTAAATAGGCAAATTGGACGGATCTAACGCCCGCATGTTTGCTAGTCATCTGCGTCATTTTTAACTAGCCATGGCTTAGAATAAGTTTTATTGAAGCATTCGGAGCAAATGGCGCTCTATGCGGGCCATTTTATGAGAGCGAGTTCTGTATTATCCAAGTGTCTATTGTCATGCCAGATTATTATTATATATAGAGTTTAATATAGAACATGCTTGTTTAATTTTATATTTTTCATCAAAGCTTCGGGTTTCAGGAAAAGTGGGCAATTATTAAATTGCTACTTAATATAAATTATATTACACAACATTTTTCAATATCTCAGCGTAAAGAGAAAAATCATTTGTCAACGGTCTGTTCGCCGAGCTGTTATGAAAGTTTCTTTGAATTCATAATTATAAAAAAACGTATCAGGTAGCGATATAAATTAAAAAAAAAATGAATTTAGAACGTTCTTAAAACAGTGTGCTTCCCGATGCTCATTTTTACTCTAAGTTATGTTTTAGTATATAAATCGATGCATAAGAATAAGTATACATGGCTTGTCAGGCGATGCGATTTACCATCGGTGGTCTAAACCGGTCGAACCGGAGCGCGGCGCGGGTGTAGCCGACGAAACTCCAAGTCCGCTGCATCCAGGACTCGGAATTGTTTATAATAACATGGCAAATTGAAACTGTCATACTTAAATGTGTAAGAAACTCACCGTTCGTTCGATAAAAACCCATTTGGTTTGACCGGTTTTCTTTTCAAACATTTACCGGAATGAAAATGTTATGGAATCACATGAAGTTGGTAGAGGTAGAAATACCTACCAGTAGTTTGTATAGTGTGAACCTTGGAATTTATAAGGTTGATAATATCTAATTTCCTCGTGTCGATAATTTTAAATTTTAATGACATTTGAAAATCTTCACCGCAATAATAAAGTACCTAGGTACATAACAATATCTTTCCATACTTATCTGTTCCATACATACCGGGTTAAAATAAATAGGCATTCTGTGTCTCTCTGTATCTGTATATCCATCCATTAACTCCTAAGTCATGAAAAATATTTTGATATGGTTTTCTTTCACCATCATTAAAATAAAATTTTCACGAAACGTTTATTAGAGAATAAAGCTAGGTCACTAGTTTGAAATAAATTTATATTAGATAAATAGAAGTAATTTGTCAATATCTTTCAAATAAAGATATCGCGATATGATTTGAACTTTAACAATTAGGGAGCTTGATATAGGTAGATACAGCAATTACAAATGCAGTGTTTCAATAATGGCCGCCATAGACGTTCCTGTAATTTGATCAAACAGACTGTTTCAAATATGTAGTTTGATCAAATAGAAATTTAAAAATTCATATTTCTTCATGCCAATTGACAACTCATTTGATCGAATTTTCCCTCACATAATAATGCCAATTTGATCAAACTGTTTGAACTAGCTTGTTGATTGAATTATTAGAACGTCTATGGCGGCCATAAAGTATTGTGATGTGACTAATATGTATGTATGTAAATATAGGTACCTAATTTGAACCGCACTTTCATTACCTACTGTCAATTTTATTTCTTAATATTCCTTATTCGAATTCACCTGTTTAAATGATTAAACTTATTATGCTTACCATAGGCACTACAATATAAATAGATTAGATGAGGAGATTGGATGTTTAAGTGCACACGCATTTTTCTGAGTACCTCTAAGTGGAGCTAGATAAAAAATATCTATTGCTTTTAAGAATACGGGAATAAACGTGGTCATGGGGACACTCGGAGGGATCGCTTTTACAGGAGAGGGATTATGTCTCCCCCATCATCCAATGATGGTACATAAATAGGCATTCATTTGAACAAAAATATACCACCTTCCTATATATTTAACCATCTCTATCTGTATCCCTTAAAATATTATACTAGTCATAGGCAGATGCAGTAGGGAAGGCCTGTGCCCCAGCAGTGGGGACATTAATAGGCTGATGATGATGATGATAGGCAGATGCCGGCAGATATTCAATTATGATTGTTGTGGCATAATCTAATGTAATACCTGCAGAACATTAGTTTAATTTATAATATTCTCTACATTTATGGCAATGTTTACTACCTCAAATAGGCATATGCTAGCCACTTTTAGTTCGCAAAACATATTGATACCTTTATTTATTAGTTACATACAACAAAGTTTTCCAACTAGCCTTGAACATGGTACTTGCTGATAAATAATGATTACTCATTCTGTACTAAGCAATGCTTCATCTACCTAGGTACCTACCTAGTGTTAATACTCCCACACTACTGAGTAAATTGTACCGTGTCTTCGGTCGGTCCCAAATTAATCGTTTTTTTTGATGTGTAACATCTTTCCTCTCGCTTTCCTGCAATTTGTGGTAGTGATTTCGTGAAATGGGACGGAAGTGTGTAACAGGAAGTCGCGCGCTATTTGGTTTGATTTTAGAACATAATGTTCAAATGGCTTATTCCGTTTGTAGTAGGTTTTATTTATTTTTTTACTAATATAGGGTGAGGTTTCAAATGTTACACATCATTCGCGACTACTGTAAGGCTCGCTCGTTTTTTTTTTCCTAACATTATCTGCTAAAGGTTTAATATAAACGGGCCATTCGATACTAATTCACCCAAGTCTATATTTTCTATTTAATTTAAGCTATTTATAAGCTATATTAGGTAGGTAGGTGTTATGGTTGTGATATTAGTGTACCTATCCATAAAAAATAGAAGTAGTTACTGACTTAATTTAACTTTGTGGCGTTTCTTCGAGACGGAGGTTGATATACTACCAATCAGCTATGAGTTATGTATTATTATGAGAGATAGATCTACCTACTTATCTATTTCGGAACGCCTCGCCCACGGATAATCCGTCATTCAGGAGCTAGTCACCCTTTAGTTTTAAATAGAAGATTTATTTGAACTGTGGAGGGGGACGGCGCGTAAACATAAATCATACCGTTATCAAGCTCAAATCATAAATATCTTTTTTAAATAAAAATACCTAGGTTGATAAGTTTGAAATTACTCTATTGCATGAGACTTGGAAATTACTTACACAATAAAAACATAATATGATGAAAACAAATGTTTTGTTTACAATAATGATCTTTGTTGTGCGGGTTATGGAGACACAGACTCGTTCGAGTCGCCCGGTCAAGGTATCCGGGCCAAAGGTCGATGACAGCGCACCGCTCGTTGCGGCTCGCTTGCCGCCAAATTTTAAGAAATAAACAAGATAGCAAAGCAAATTGATCCTGACCTGATGACATTGACTCGTTTTCCGATTTCGGCGTCGTGGGTGGCATCGGTAAGGGCATGGACGGCAGGGGCTGTGTGGGCGGCTGTTGCTGCTGCATGGTGCAAGTGTTGCCCAGCAGCGATTGTGTTGCATTGTATGTGATTCCGTCATCGTAGCCCCAAAGCTCCAACCCCGCATACTCGGGTGAGGCGAGAGATTCCGGCGACATAACCATAGCTGGCGGTAAACCTAGAGCCGAGGACGATGTCACTTCGGACGAGCTCTCCTCGAGCATTCGCAATGTCTGGAAGCCTCCGTTGTTGGACCAACGGCGTCTCATGTCGGCGAGCGTGTCACCCGCTCCGTAATCCACTAGAGCCGACGGACATCCTACGACGCAAGCTTTCACTTCACTTTTTTCCCGCACTAAACTAATAGGAGTGCACCATTCGTAATCCAGTTTCGACTTTTGCACACTTTTATGGAGACTGGAAACAGTCGCTGAATCAGCGTTAACTTTTTTGGTCACTACACAATCCACTCAACAGGTGAGAAGAGTTTGCGTCTTGCGTGTTCCACGAGTTGAAACCGGCCGGCGAGCGAAGATAGAGTTAACAGCGTACAAATAAAAAAAAACGTTGCGTTGCGCGCGCGACCGTCGTCTACGGAGTACCGAGACCGTAGAGCGAAGCGAGCGATCCAACCAGCGACGCGTCCGCTCTCACTACTCACTGCCACGGTCGCGGTGACGTCACACGCCCCGCGCCGCACATACCCCGCCGGCCCCTTGCGCGCAGCCGTGCCGTGGCACAGAAAGTCAAGTCAACTCACCGTCTCGCATCGCCGTCGACGGAATATTGTAGCACGCCGATAAAACACCCTCGATTTATGAAGCAACTCGTTTTATCAAAACAACTCTCCGTGGCTCGTCGTTGCGCAATTTCTATTTCACGCAGAAAACTTTACCCATTTCTTTACTTTCTTTTTGTAACTTGGATTAGACTTTTACAACATATTGAGTCAGGTTATTTAATTCAGGTTTTATTAGGTATTAGTGTGATTCTCTTAACTTAAAACTAAATTAACAATCGTCTCTCTTTTCAATTTGTATAGAGTATGACAAGGATAACTAACCTAACCTAAACTTAAATTTGACAACAGTGTCAAGGTAGGTTTAGAAAATCATGCCAGAATCGAAAACTTTTCGATTCAATCATTGGTAGTGAAATTCTTCTGTTAATAAGATAGGCACACTTCGCTAAGATAGAACTAATTAGAGGTTTAAAAATATGTTTATACAAGAGCTCAGACCAATTTATTTCATCTGAATGGGTTTGATCTTATTTATAAAATTTGTGAAAACGGCACAATCCCAATCGTTACTCCGGATTAGGTATGTAGATACATGTCTGCATATCTATGAAAGTTTCTAGTAAGTCGTAGTGTAGTTCATTTAGTTTCCGTGAATTGAGTATGAGAGAGTAAAATCTCATGCAGACTTACTTTCCCGTTTACTCCTGTACCAAAGGTTTTTAATCGAGTACAGTCAATGAAACTGAAGGGCCTAGGAAATCCTTAGGATGGTGACCAAAGCATGGACAAAATAATCTTAAGACTTCCACCAGCCCAATAAATCATTATTTGGCTGGTGGAAGTTTAGATTATTTTGTCTAAACGATTAAGATAATTTATAAAGTGTATTTGAATCCCAAGCAAAGAAATAGATAACCCCTTTATTTTTTGTTCGCATATGTATAGGTATGTACTTATACCTTGATACTGTAATGTGGCATATTAACACGACAATGACACCATTTTCGAATGATAAAGAGCAGTCTATCTATGTAGACTACCTAAATCTAGTTGCTCAAAGAATCATCTGTACCCTTAGTAGGTACCTACGTGTTTACAATTACGAAAACTATGATAGTTTTCGTGAGCTCGCACTCGTAGGTACTAAGGGTACTGATTTTATTATTTTTGTTTCAATACAAATAAACAGTGTTTAAATTCTATCATGAATCATTTGCGTCTTCTTAAATTTTAAGAATATTTGGTTACTTTTCACCAAAATGGACATAAAGACATAATTTACAATTAGGTACGAAAACTATGATAGGTAGTTTTCGTGAGCTCAAACATAGATTGAACGCAGATTTCAAAGCGGGTACAATAAAGTTACTTTAGTGTAACTGCAAGTACCTACCACATTATTTAAAGTCCATCACGTTAATTTCTACACAGGCAACTTTATCGAGTAAACAACACGGTGCAATGTATATCATTCGCAAAGAGAATAGCAATGCTACTAGAAGATTAGATTAAAGCTGGTAATGATGTCAGCCATGATTGTTAGATAGCGCGTCACTTGATCACGTGTTCCTCGGAGCGTTGACCTTTCCAGTGTTTTGGTAATACATCACAATGCCATCTCAGAGTCCACCGCGAATCGGTAATACAAACCTAACCACATAGACAAATCTAATAAGTCACATACAAATTCATCTTGCTTTAACGCTCTATTTATCAAGAACTAGGAGATGTTCCCTAATTTATCAAATTCTCAGGGGATAAGAATAATGTAAATAAAAAACATTAAGACAAACATTTAATTTTTTTTTATGAATCACAGTTTAAATCTTGTTCGATTGTTATTTTATGTATACTTCCTTCTAGCCGGGATACTTTCAAATATGCATGCGTGAAGAAGCAACTTGCAAACCGATAAGATGAGGAAATATTTTTTTAAATCTATTCTATACTAACATTAAAGTTGGGAAAGTTTGTGAATTGTGGGATTAGGGAAACTTGATGATGATATTTTATGTGAGGATGGCTGGTTTGTCAGGTAGAACTGCTGTACCAGCTATCTTCACCTCTGGACTTCACCGTCACTTTAACATCAGGTGGAGCGGAGTCGTTTGTTCGGACCCCTTCAATAACCATTATAAAATAATCAAACACGCTATCAAAAACTCCTAAAACCTCCGTTAGAAAAGTCAGTGAGTTACCTGACTATCAGGAGATCGAAGAATATGCTTATAATATTTGCTCAAATGCCATTCGGTTCAGTATAAACCACATGAATAAACGCATAAAAGCATAAATTACAGCCTTGTTGGCTGCGAAAATTATCAAAAAGTTTAATCAACATATCAATTTCTAAAGGAAGTTTTTGCAAACCTTATTCCTCTAGTTACACTGTGTTTTGTTCGTATCACTCAAATGCCATTTGTTATTCAATGAACAGAGACAAAACATGGAGCAACTAATCCAAGCTTATTCTTCGTTTATAAATAAGGGGGCTAAAGTTAAGTAATAATCTCTTTTTATTTACTCTTAAATTTATCATTGAAATTTCTTTAAATTATTGTTTAAATTTTACTAATATTTTATTGTCATACTTCATTTTCAAGTTTGTTTCTAATACGAAGTTATATACCAACTTAGTACATTCATTAAGACTGAGCATTCGTTAATTTATCTAAAGAGCTTTTAAATAATTTAACAGCCAACGCTGTATCTTATATTCTGTGTGTCAGATGTACTGTTTATGCAAATATAGGTATACATATATGTAGTTAGAACCAGTTGACTGAACCACATAACACTTTTGCTAAAGTTCACAATGTTAAGTATGATTAATAGTTTGTATATTTCAAATCTGTAAAGGTACTACGGAAATTGTGGTTAGACTTTGTCACTATGATGAGTTGTTTAGTTGGAAAAGTTATTATTGCTCTTAAACCTGCCCCAAGGTGTTGTGACATGTGACCACATAACTAAGTTAGCTAACTACTAAATAAATTAAAGTACTTTGAGAATTTAGAAGAATTTTAATCTTTTGGCTTTGTAGATCACGCCCTTCATTCCTTATACGTTTCGTCGTTATTAGATTTTACAAAAGTACCTATATGTTCAAATTTTTATTATTGTATTTTGATCATAGGTGATTCAGGGCCACTTGCACCAGTATTATTGATTTCATCTAAAACGCAATCATGTTTAACACATCATTCGATCTTTGTCATTTGTTTAATCACACTATCACACTATAATATTATAAAGGCGAAAGTTTGTGAGTGTGTATGTTTGTTACTTCTTCACGTCTAAACGGCTGGAGCGATTTTAATAAAATTTGGTATGGAGTTAGCTGACACCCTGGATTAACATATGGGCTACATTTACTGCGGGAAATTATCCCTAATAAACCGTGGGTAACACCGTAGGGCACAGCTAGTATAGTATAAAAATAGAGCTACATAGATAGACGGTGCTTAAACATGAAAAGCTTTTAAATTTGATAAAAGAATTTTGGCGCAAGTGGGCCATAATGTAAATTATTATCAATAGGCAGTTTACAGTTTATCGTCAGTCAAAAGGTACTGGTTAAACGTTCTAGTGAGGTCGTTGTGATTGTTGGTTAGCATCGTGCGTGCAGTAAGCAATTGAATGCTCTTCGCTAATAACAACACCATGCTAAATTAATCATTTTGGTACAAATTACTCAGCAAAGTGTATTTCTATTCGAACAATTATTTTCATTGCTGTGTTTTTTTTAATTACGCCTAAATAGAGCTTTGCTTGGCGTATGGATGCTGTTTTTGGACAGCTTACACCATCTATGACCTCCTAGTATTAACAGACTGGCATTATCTGATTATATATTCATGGTACAAATAATACCTATTGTATCGTGTTATAGATTAACATGACAAAATATAGGCAGCAAAGCAAAATAAAAAGTTGCTTATTAAAAGTAGTTTTTGTGCTTTTAAAATGAACTGTTGACTGTAAGAGACAGCCTTATTTCCTATTTAGACGAATTAAATTGCGTCCTTTTAATAGGCACGTAATTCAAAGTTTTTGCTAGTTTCCATTAAATGCAAAATACAGATGAAATTGATCGATCTACCAGTCAAGGTTATCTTCATACAATTGGTAGAGCTAGTTAACAGACGTAATTTCACAGATATCCTATTCACAAACACTTACTTAAGACTATTATAACGTTTTATACCGTTTTGATGTTATGTTTTGCTAGACTTTGCCAGCGGCTTTATCTGCGTGGACTGTAGATTAACATCCTTAGAGAACTTTTAATAAGCATGGTACAAGTTCAGAAAATACGAGTATATGCGCCCATAGTGTGAACTGTTAAGTTTTTTTGTTAAGCACATAGGACACTAACATTTTTCCTGTATTAAAAAATACACCATGCCCTAATGTAGACCGGTAAAAATTAGTGTGCCGGATTTCATCTAAATTCATTCTGTCGTTTTCATGTGTACACCGTGGATTTGTAAATATCCACTTTATAAAATATGTGATAATTAATTTACACAAACATTGGCTTGCAGCCAAACCATATGAGTAAAAGACTTGTGTCTTCATTGTGACTTTGAGAAACTTAATATTTTATTTTTTTAACTTTTGTGACTTACCCGCTTCAAAGAATACCAACATTGAGTAGAAACAACGCTTACCTGAAACGAAGAAAAAACAAATAATTAGGATAAAAATCTGACACTATATCCAATTTGCTGTGAGACGTGAAATGTCAATAGTTAACTAGCAGAAAGAGTACCATCATCTACCTAGTTTCTCTACTTAAAGTAGGATGACAAAGCTTCTTTTTCCTATTCTAGTACTGTGCGTTCAATGCAAACCAGCTGCTTTAAGGTGTTCGCGACCGGTTTTAATTTTTCCTGAGTTATTGCACCATTTAGAGCCGGCTGGGTAGGCGTCGTCGTCGTCGGTTTTTACTAGCGATGTGCAGGCGCATAAAAAGTGGACTCGGCAGAATGGTCCGCGCAAGCGCAATTAAGACCAAGGTCTCCAGGTTATCAAACCCATGTCGGCGAGTCGGCGACTCGTAGCTGGCACTGACAGTACCTTAGTGCCGCCGCAAAAAATATAGCGAAGCATAACGAAGCCGGTGATACTAAAGATGGACTCAATCGTGATGCAAAACAAATTCTTTAACTATTGGAATAAAAAGGACGTAGTTGATTACATTCAGCGTCGCGTTGATCATTGGACAAGACTGTAAAATAAACTTTAATGATGAAATTAAAAAAGATGATTTTAAGTAATTCCCCTTGTTCACCGCATGAGAGAATCATAATAAAATATTTATTTATTTGATGAGAGATGAAATTTCCACTCTAGATAATAATGTAAAAGAAGCTTAACAGCAGTACGTTTAAATATTTATAGACTACTCTTAGCCCATGCATGTTAAAACCGAAGGGAAATTCCAAAGTCACAGTGGGTCAGTGAATGGTTCTGGCTGAGGGCCATGTCCAGATACTATGGGAAGTCAAGGCTACAAAACATCTATTGCATACGAAATAGTGAATCCTGTTCGTTGACTCCGCTGCACTTGACAACCACTGATGTCATTCGCACTTATGTGACCTGCTAAGGAACCATGTTACCGTTGTCTGCAGTCACACGAAGACTTACATAATGCAACTCAGGCAATGTTATCTAGAACGTAGTGGAAAGTGATCCCTGTGCAGTCAACATTAGTTTCACTGTTGCTAGTATTCTCACATAGTACCTTCTGACAACGGCGAAAACTTAGTAAGCGATGTGTTAGTAGAAATAGAAACCTTAAAAGCGATTAGCTAAAGCCGACTTTCAAAGCAGATTAGGCGGATGTTAAACCGTTTTCAATGTTACGCCTTCAATAATATTATCTATGTGATGCAACTAACGAGACCAAGTAGTGATATGATATTGAATGCTTCAGGACTGCCACGGGCGTGACCTGTATTGTAGTCTGAGAGGGAGTTTTACAATATTTGTGTGAGTAACAGTCAGTATGTACTTAGTCCGTATCGAGTAGTAAAGATCTCTTGTAACGTGGTTTACCTATTGTGTAACAAAATACTATAGATGGTTAGTAAATAAAACCTATCAAGTGGAGCGTCGAATTACGTTTGAACAATGTAATGAACATCTTTCAGAAATCAAGATCACTTCATCTCCAAACGAATATTAATCTTAATTAAAGTCAGCGAAATAAAATAATCGACGCCGGTAGTGCTTGACGAGCATATTTATGATGTTGCCAAGAGATGGAATTTTATTTTTGCGAAGAAAACAAAATTTAACTTAAAACACAAATGTTTGCTTTACGTGTTTCTTCAAGGTTTTATTACTGTTGTGAACAAACATTCTCTTACAGAATCGTCAGGAAATTAACGCCGATATTAGACGTCTTAAACGAAATTAACTTTATGAATCCTTATTAAAATTTAGATGTTTACTCGCTGATGGTGGCAGAACTTTCAAAGTTTGACAGTTCTCAGAACGGGCTTTTCGCACTTTGAGAAACTTTTGATTTAACTTTTAGGTATAACACAGTTTTGCTCCGAACACTCTATTTAATTCGTTAAACGTAAGTAATAAGCTACTTCGTGCTCTTAATTAGCCTACTTAAGAATGAACTTTAAATACAAATTAATTATATTAAGACAGGCGTTGTTAGTTCGTTAGATAGACTTACTGAAATTTATAATCTTTATTATGATTTGAGAAATAAATGGAAACCTTTTCTTGAGAGTCGTTGTGTTTAAATAAAATTCTAGTAGTAAATAAAAATAAAATATTGATATATACCTGAAAAATATATTCAAATGTCTTCTTGTAATTTGTGTTCTTTTACTGTAGTACTTGACAAATACCTAGCAATACTGCGTGAAATAATTTGCATTTAGGTCATAGTGTCTATGATGATATTGATGATGCAGCCGGTAGCGATCGACCGTTGTGTGCGCGTGCGCTGCCTGCCAATGAGAGAGATTTAGTTGCGTAATGCATTACATGCTAGCAATAGGTGCAATGCAATGCAAAAGAATAGCTTTGCTTGCCGTCTTTGTATCCGCACTTTTTGCCACATTTTTTTTTTCATTTCAATATGTGTTTCTTATTTTCAAAGTGTTATAAGTTCAATAGTTGTAAATAAGTTCAAAGAAGTTTAAATAATATATAATTATAAATTACTCGTTCATTTTCCTTAACTTCCAACTATTTTGTGGATACAGCATCTTTTACTGAACTCATCTGTAAATGGTCTTTCAACAATAATTTCGAACAGCAGTTTTCAATTATATTACCAAAGACAAATATCCCACATAGTGTTTCGTTCAAAAGCTATTTATTTTTAGGTATTTGTGGCAACCGCCTATTCATTTCTTTGACACGAGCCTTGTCGTCTGTCAGGGGATACGTTGACTCCATTTCGCAAGTGTGGTATTTGCCAAAAAACCGCGAACATTTAAGATAAACTAGGAATAGATTGACATGCCACCTCTACCACATCCTTGCCAACTTTGCAATTAGACACAATATGTTTTTTTAATAATAAAAACGCACATGTGCGCTTCTATTTCGCGTTTGTATGTTTTTTATGACATCATAGTTATATTTGAGAAAACAAATTAGAACTGGTACTATGCTAATTTATAAAGATCAATCCAAATCACTTTGATTATATGCACCCTAAATGTGCAAAAAGCTATTATATTATATAAAAAGTGTAATGACGTTATAATTTAATAGTAAAAGTTTTAAAGGAAAATTTTATTTTATTCTTTTTAGCGCATTTAAATAAAAGCTTGTTTTTAAAAAAGTTTTTAATTTTAATTTTTAGTTATTGCTGGACTTAATCGAGAACTCCAAACCCTCATATTCTCAGTTATTCCTTTCATATGATACCCATATTGTAGGAAAATATAAAACACTTAGTCTGCCATCTTTTCAAGTCTGGATTTAAGGTGATGTCACTAGATTTTTCGGGTTATTCTGAGCAAGTTCTTTCATTTGATACCCATATTGTAGGAAAATGTAAAAAAGTTAGTCCGAAATCTTTTTAAGTCCGCCATAATGGATTTAAGGTGACGTCACTATATTTTTCGAGTTATTCTTAGCAAGCCCTTTCATTTGATACCCATATTGTAGTAGTGCATAAAAAATAACTTGTCCGCCATCTTGTATGTTCCGCTATATTGGATTTTTAATGCTAAAACACAGCTCACCATGCATTGTCATCCAAACTATATGCTTCAAAATTGAGTTGCAAGATTCCACCCGAACAAACATTACATACACACATTGCAAGTTTTATAAAAGATTTTAATAAAATGATAGAAAATCGGGTAAATATATTACATTTGTGAGCTTCCGTTGCGTGCGCTGGGTAAACGGTTAAAGTAAGACAAAAAATTATGTATAACAGATTTTTTCCCCTTTAAAAGTTCTTTAAAAAATCGCCACGACTGTTTATTTCCATCATTTAATTTTGACTCACTATAACCTTTTTCCTCAAATTAACGCGGGTGAAACCTCTAGTTGTGTCATAACTGTGATAGGTAGATATATGGTATCGCGGATTTTTTTTGTAGATATTGATGTCTTCTTTAAAACTTCAGTACATCATTTTGATCTATTAATCAATGATTTCGAAAGCGTACGCGACAAAAAGTATTTTTTTGTTTTTTTTTTCACAAGTTGGGCTTTCACACGGAACCCTTTTTTTTTGTGACGAGGGGAAATGCAGTTACGCACCATACCACCGTGACGCTGACTAGGCGCACGGCGTGTGTGGGACTCGCCGGCACGGGAAACAGTGCCGACCCTACTGAAGCAGGACCAGTGCGGAAAGCCACACTGATCCTACACCACTAAAACCCCCCGGTACCCTCCTACGCCCATATGGGGGCGGTCTCGGGGCCGACTTCACACGGAACCCTAACTTTTTGGAAATATTCTATAGCCTTAGTTCATAAGGGATAATGTAGGATGCTAAATGCGAAAGATTTTTTACTTATTGGTCCAGTAATTTCGGAACATATTTAATATTAATAATCGAATTAAATCTTTCCTCTTTATAATATTAGTATAGACAAATGGTAGATATTCTTGTCGCTATACACGCACACATTGACTGCTTAATACAATCTGACATTAGAGTCGCACACATTGCGCGTAACATGAGCCGTTTTCTTTGCGTGCTTTATTTGGATGCTCTATCTAGGCATTTAAATAATCAAAGGCAAATCAATGCTCAATTATATTTGTTTGTTACAAAGTGATAAAAGTAATCACAATCAAATAAACTTCCGCGGTAACGAAGCATGCTTCAATTTGCAAGGGAGCAATAATTGAGGAGCACCGAGCTAAACCTCAGACCAGACCGCGGCGAATAACATTGGTAGCAGCACAAATTGAAGGTAATTATATCTAATTGCTATTCACGGTCATGGCTAATAAGCACCAATAAGCAATAACATGGAAGGTGGGACCTGAGATCTACGTAATATCACATAGAAGTCCTTTTGTATTCGGTTAGTATCGAGAGTTTTAGAAAAGGACATCACAGCAACATCACAGAAATTATTAATAGGTAAGTAGGTACGTCCTTTTTGAATGTCTACTAGTAGAATTCTTGGATATCAAGTAATATTAGTTATTAACATTTATTGCGTGAGCGTAATTCTTGAAAAATTCCACAGATATAAATTGTTAGTGGATCTCTTATATTAGACGAAGACTAATTGAATTAGATTAGCAAATATTTCGTCATCTTTGTAAGTGATTTCAATAAGTTTCAAGAAATGCTTATTTATTTTTATTAAATAATGACTAAAAATATTGTTTTTTCTTTTGGATATACCATAATTGTTAGGATTATGGATATTTCTATGAATATATGAAAATCGTCTGATTACTACTGATTTACTGCGTAACCATTGGTTAGGCTAATTGATTTTGATTAAATATAAATAGGTTCTTAGATCAAAAGAAAAATAGAAATAAAAAAGGGTACAGATATAGGTTAGCTATACTTTATTTGTGAAATAAAGTCCAAGTAATAGCTCTGCAGAATGTTACATAATAGGTAATATGGGAATTCCAGTGCGAACCAACGGTTCTCGATAGACACCTACGAACGCTCCGCTCGCCCCACTTTGGTTGGGCTGGACAATAGCCAAAGCCTAGTCTAGCCACAGACTGAATATTTGCAGTTATTTCAATACTTCGGAGATCCTGTAATACCATAAAGCTAAATCGAATATCCAACCGGAGTTTGACATAGTGACGTGCTCGGAGATTTATAACCTATAAATAAAATTTTATGTTTATTAACATGAACGTTTTTGAATTGAGGATATGAGTCGAGCAAATTAGGTACTTAAGGAGCTTAAAAGTAAATTTAAATTCTCATACTTTTATTCATCAGTGGCAAAAACAAAAAAAAAGGTCTGCTGGCAAAAGATTTTGGGAAATTCACATAAAAACGTATATACCTCCTTTTCTTTTTAAATATTTGTTAAGTATTCAAAGTCAATTTCGATATCTTCAGACATATCCGATATAAAACGAGAAAATCTAAAAACTTTTATGTATGTAGCGAGTTTACCATGATTCATATTGAGTTGCGATTTGATTGATGAGATCGACGACACGGCGACAATTATTACGTCCTGTTTGCGATCGAATCGAATCCATGGGCTATGAACACTGAAAAGGAAACTCAATCATTTTTGCAGTCACGTTCTAAACAGTATTAACATCGGTATGTTTCGATATAGTTCGATGAATGCTCGTGCAAATGGCATAGAAAATGTAGGAGTAGTTTAGTTGTAATATGATGCTGGTACCATTATTCTCGCGTCGCTCGCACAGGTCACGGGCACGTCTCAGGGTATTAATAGCGTCGTAACTCGCGCCGACGATTGAACAACGCAAACTGCATAAGTTGCATTACCAGCCGGAGCTATTGTTCGACCTAGGAATAAAAGTAAAATGGCCTGAGCCGTGCCGCCGCCAGTATATGCTTGCCACTTCTCATTTATATCCTATATGTACAGCCGTATTGTTTTCCGTCCAGAACTCGATAATAATAAATTACCTCTCGACTTCAAGATTATCATAAAACACATTGTATTTTGCAGCTTAACAAGATTTTTTCTCAGAATACAGTGCCTTTTCTATATTAACATATGCTTCTTCCTCCATTCTTAGGAAGGCATGTTAAACCGTTGGCCCTACAGAGCTGAACTCTTTTTTTCTGTTCTCTAGTTGGTCCCCACTGACTGGACTGGCATGCATTGTATATTCTCCCTTTTCTATCGAAGGTATGGTCTGTGCCCCAATAGTTAGGACATTAATAGCCTGTCAGTGATTTGATATGCCTAGATATGTTTTAAGTAAGCAGTAGATACAAACGTTAAATTATCTGATGTTGAGGTTAAATAAGATAATTGTTTTGCTGTGTGTTCGCTATACGATAAGTACCAACAAAGTAATTCCAGTGACAATGTTGTTTAAGCAATGGTTCAGCTTATTAGTGCAACAGTTGAAACATTACATACCAAGTTACTGTGACCATGTAGTAGGCCATAAGTATTTATACGTGATACTATGTTGTTCTCGGTTTAAGCGGGTTTATAATATTGGAATGTTTTCGCAGATAAAATTTCGGGATTACTGCCAAATGTCGTCGAACTGTGATTTATTTTGGACGTTAAAGAGGAATTGTAATTACGGTGCGCAATAAACAATATCGGATGGCGAAACCTTTCGACTTTTAATTATTACACTGAATCACACACAATAGCACTGTAGATCGCATGCTCGAGTCGTTGTAGTGCCCTTTAATCAAGATCTTTAAATCATTGTAAAGGCATTTCGTTCGACCAACCTTCATCTTAATAAAAATGATTTCAAACACACCCCAATAATAATGTGTGATTATATCGAATATTGCATTAAATAAAACTTTTTATTTGTTTGTATTATTTTAAATTCCATACATGACATGAACAAATTATCCCAATTTTAGATTTGGAATTTCGAACCAAAGAGAGAGTAGTGGTACAGAATCCAATCATTCCCGGTTTCCTTTCGTAGATTATCCAGTAGCGCGGTTTTAAATTGTTTGTACATATAAGTAGTAATACTTCACTACAAGACATAAGGCTGATCAGATCACGTACACGCCACATGTGTAGACGTTTTTTTACCGATGCGTTTATAGTTTATACTACATCATTAAAGTCTGACATTACAACGGCTACCATAGCTTTAATAAGAGTTTCATTTTCTGTCCTTATTCCATACTGTGCTCAAGGTATCTAGCATCCTTCTCTTTCTTTGCCATTTAAATGATAAATAACGACACAAATACTTATATAGGTATAAGTTCAGTCGTTATTTTAAATTTGTAATTACTAAGGTTTGAGAATTATTAATTTCTCGTAGTCCCCTATGGATTAGGGGTTTTGCTAAGCTTTGCAAATTCAAAATTAGATCGCAATTTAATGGATGTAATAGGTGTCCTAACGGTCTTACTAATTTTATTCAAGATTTGTTACTTATTACAATGCGGCCATTACTCGGGTATACATTTCAATAGTGGGCGGGGACCGTGGAACTGAATACTTTATGATAAACTGCATCAATTTGATTCAATTAGACGGTAGCCAGTGGGTGGCTTGCCTTTGAAAAGAACATAATTGCTATTATAAATGGTTATTTAAAAACATACTTCACGCTCTACCTATAATAATGCTAATAAAGGCTACTCAAGTCATTTTTGTATCATACTTACAACATCATACCTATATCTCTTATTATTAAACAAGAATTAAGCTTAGACTAGTTACGCCGTGTTTTTTTTTTTCATATCAGTCTAATAAAATTTTAAAATTCAACGAAAAGAGACAAAGTATGGAGTAAACAACCCAAGTTTATTCTCCGTTTATAACTGAGGGGGTAAATGTTTAAAAGTTCGTCCATTGACGCCACATTCTTTTTTGTTATCTATGGAATGCACGACGAATGTTGTCTTAATCTTGTAACACCGTCATCGACTCATGCACAGCTCATTAACTCGTTATAGGCTGGCCTTGAAAATGCAATAACAGTTGCAGTGTCTGCTTCAAGTTCTTATTATTTTGTTTGTTTGTTTAATTTCAAAAAAGCGTCTTTTAAAGTGAACATTTATTGCATCGCCACAGTTTTAATTGTTATTAAAATTGATTTATTAATTTATTCGATACCCAGTCGCGGAAGGAGTTTTTTAATTTTCCATTTTTTTAAGCCAGTGTAACATCAACGAACTAAGAAAATTGAGACGAATAAAACACTAAAAGATTTCTTGTTAAGTTGCAGTTAGTTAAATGATCAATGTTACAAGTGGATCCAAGTACATTCGTCAAGTAAATCCGTAAACGTTACCGTCCTGATAATACGGACAGTACGTTTCTTAACTCATGTGCTGATAACCTATGCTAAACTTTCGTAGTGACATAATTGAAAATGAATTTGATTTGAATGTTTTTGAATAAAATTATCTTGAACACATATCTAAAACTAGTTAGTCCTCGTTACGATGTTCTTTCTATTCAAAGTATATTTTAAATACAATTTTATTTTATACGTACCTATAAGTCTTCAATCAAATTCAACCTGACATCTTCATTATTTCACAATATAAAAAGAGGCCTAAATATTGAACGTAGGAATAAAAATGATCTAGGTACGATGTTGCCTCGGCGTAAAAATAGACCGGCTAATTGTAATTTTTACTAAGATTTTACAGGTTTTTTTATGGTGGAAGATAACCTTACGTTTAAGAGGGGAGGCTCGCTATGTTTTTCCATACAAACGTTCTCGACTGATTCCTCCTTGATTTTTACCACTAAAGAATTGATTTTTATACATAATATATAATTTCACTCATTCAATGCTCCTATACTGCTCACTACTCTTCCTTTATTCGATAACTTGTGTTTCAATGAAACTAGAAACCCTCGAAAAAGGCCAAAAATAAACAATTTTTTATCACCATTAAAGACGTCTAGTGTGGAGATTTAATAAGCATTTACAAAATAATCAAAACATGGAGGCATAGTATAACTACTTAATATTCTTACATGTGTAAAATAAATTTTACACATCTAATTTTGCAATTTTTATACGCAATTTTCAGCGTTAACTACTGTTGTCCCTATCACACGGTATTTGCCAATGTGTGACAGCAATAGTTTTTTCAAATACCTATTTCTCAAATGTTTCTTAGCTCACGTCCGCTCTATTATCAAATATTCTATATATCAAATATTTCAATCAATAGACTATGGCTGTTTAAAGTTTATTTTTGCTACGAGACAAGTACATTACATCGAGTGTCTGTCTGTTATTTGTTAATATTTTTCTGTATTCGTTCGTCACATTGGATATCGACAGTGTGTGTTTTTGGAGCCTTATCTATTTATAGAAATCGTTTGTAGATTCCTAATGAATAGCACTAGTAGATCTTATGTGTTTACCTAGTTTGTTATAATTCAAGGTAAGTTATCGTGTTATGTAAAACCGCAACAGTACATTCCATTCGAAGGCATTTTAATCTGCCGTGACGTACGACGAAGCTATGAGATTTGTAATAAAAAAAGTCGTAATTTAACCCCAGAAAAGATTATAATTACGTGGATTCGAATCGAGTGTAAAAATTGTTACCAGAATACACAAGTTCACGAAATACTCTATATCTGTATAATAATAGAATTTGATACATATAATTTTCGCGAAAATCCCCGGAATTTTGCGAAAACACGTTCATGAAAATATCTCAATCTTACTGAAAAAAGATAGGATTTTTGCGAAAAGGATCGTGGGCTTATTATAGATATTTTTGGGTTCTTAGCTTTACCCTAGGTTAGGTACTGTTATGGCCATAACGCGCGAGCCGAGCGAGCGTAGCGGGAGCGCAGATTGAACAATATCATCGCTATTGTCGAATTGTAATTTAAAATCCCTAGGATTTACGCGACAATTCTATTTATCAAATCATTCTACGACATATACATTATTAGGCAAAGAATCAGGACGGATCTAGGAATAAATGCCAAAATATTTGTAATCATTAGAGCCGCCCGGCACCCGACTCGCCCCTTCTCGCCTGGTGCGTTAATTAATCATAATTATAAACTAAATGTCTAGCTTTATGTTAAATAACTATTACTTCGAAATTAATATTTTTTCCAAATCACACAAATAACTGTGATCCTAACGGAATTTGAACAAGTGTCTTTGGAGCAGAAGCAGAATCGTTGTTCAGCCAATCATCAAATAAGTCGGTATAATATAAATTATTCATTATAAGGAACAAGACTTACATATTAACTTTACGTTTCTTTGATGAGAGATTTTGATACCAGTATTGAAGTGTTATTGAAATACGTTTCTATAACGCTAACGATAAGAATAAGTTGTTCACAATAATTAGGTAGTCATTCAGCGAGTAGCTTTGGCTCTTAGCATAAAGGTCCTTGAATTGTGGCCTTAACAGTAAGACTGTTAAGGCCACAATTTTCTTTAACTTACTGACTTATTTGAATAATATTATATTTCACAATATTTGTAGTATCTACGTAAATCTTATTTGACAATTCAGTTTTAAAGCCTTGTCGTAAATTTGCAGCTTTAGAGGTTAAAATGACAATAGAAAAGGAAGTTTTCGTAAGTACGCCAGTCTGGGAGTATGTATCAATATCCGACATACATAACTGCATAAGGTCATATCTTTAGCAACTCTGTGACTTATATAATCATAGCTCATACTACGTACCTATCTTACGTTAGTCAAAACAAAGGCTGGGTTCTCTTTATTGAAGAAGGAAAATGAAACGTTGCAGCTAATTAGTTAATAGAAATTGATAGTATTAACCATAAAGTATCATAGCAAATTATAATTTCATAGATATTTTGTATCTTTGTAAGAAAACGATGCCGACTTCTTATTGCTGTAAACATATTGTAGGTATATTTTATAATAGATAAAAGAGCAGGATGTAAAAGATATCGCAAGTGAACGGTAATAATTAAACAAAAACAGATACTTTCAAGCCATCAAGCTTAAGTGATGTTGATAGAGCATCAAAGGTGCAGTTTGACTAAAAAATAAACATTGGCAATTCGCCAACCATGACGTCATATTTGACATTGGGCGCTTGCTAGCCTAAACTCAGGAATTTCCGGATATGCCCTATCCGTTCACAGTTTCTTACTATCTGTTAGTAAGATTTTTTATAAAGATAGCAACTTGGCTCATTCAGCCGAGCATGCGACTTTGATATTAATTAATTAAAATTAATATCCAAAATTATCTATCCCACTATCCATTTTAATTTATATTCTAATATCAAAATAAGCACATTACAAAAGATAATTTATAAATATCACATCAACAAACGCATCTGTAAGTCAGCTTTTTCGAATATCTACATGATACCTATAATTATTATGTAACAAAAACCTGTGCTGTGCACGATAACAAAGTCGGCATCAATATGAACGTCAAAAACCTACTAAGAGTTCATGTATTGAACTTTGTGGAAGCGGGCCAAGCGGTCGCTGGCGTGCCGGCAGCCTTGACCCGCCATCGGTCGCAGCCGCATGCGTTGACTCAGCCCTCATACACAACGAAGCTCAAACGACCGTCTATCGCACCCACAGTATTGTTGACAGATGCACACGCTAGATTGACCTACTCTTCAATATCAACTGCAATTATGACAGAATCATTCACTTAAAGAACACAAAACGCTACAGACTTTTTCAGCCGTGACTTTAATACCTCTTCCACACCTGCTCGACGAAACTTTGGCACTAAATGAGCTAAAATTCATTAGCATTAAAAAAAGCGTTCAAAATTTTAATTACTTCTACGTAAGTACGCTGCTTCAGCTGCACATAAATATTATTCGACTCGCACAACCTCTTTTATGAGTGTCTAAAACGCCAGTCAAAAGTCGTCTAGCGTCTATCGTAACGCAGCTCGACAATTAGTTAAGATAGAGCTAATTCAAATTTCGAACGCACTTTAGCGCATTTACTTAGTACCAAACTTCGTCCTGCAGGTTCTGGGAGGAGCAAAAAACTGTTTTTGACAATTCTTCCTGGAAAACTCACATAACCCCACAGAAAGGTGAGGAACGACAAACATTAAGGAAGGTCGAGAGACAATACATAATAACAAACAGAGCAGAGTTCAGGGACCTTGATTTGACGCATTGAACTCTACAAGTATTTTCTGCGATGACGCAAATAAGACAAGCACACCAAAACTTGACTTCTGTGGCTTCGTAATAACAGTTCGTTAGTAGGCTATTATTGTGATATCTGTGATATTGTATGTTTATTTTTATACCAGGCACGTGTAATACTTAGTTTCTGAAAATACATTACTGATTGTAATTTAAAAGACGCAAGTATAAATTTTGCTACCTGGACCGCGTGTTATTTTTCTAGTAAATATTTAGTTGCATATTTCATTTCAAGATTTATGTTTTTCATGTGCGTATTCCGTAGGTAGGTATTTATGTATTTATTCATGTGCTGTTATCATTAGGCACTTACAGAAGTTACAAAATTCTATGTAAATGAATTGTCAATGCGTTTAAATTCAAAGCAAAATATTCACATAAAAAATGGTTGCCTGTAAAGTCGGTTTTACGGGCGAAGATTTTACGTGACAACGTCTTTTTCTCGGTAGAATATTTATTGATATGAATATAATTAAATTGCACAATAGGAACAAGGAATTGAATGAAAATAAGAATTGCACAAATTTTAACTATAGAAATATATTTTGTTTACTAAAACATTGTACATGTAAACTTAAACTTAACACGAGAGACTCATCGTAACGTTACCGAGCGTTACACTTTTTCATAAGTGACTCCCAGCCGCAACCTAATTTAAGACGTTGTCACGTCAATAAATCTCATATTTTGACTTTTGCAGGGTTGACTCCTGTGCTACTTGTGATGACACCTGTTTATCTTAACGGATTTTCAGTTAGCAATATAATCTATTAACTTGCCCAGAATCTTCCACGGCACGATTTTTGATTTTAAATTTGTCAATATCAACAAGGATATAATAATGTACGAAGTCAAATAGTTACTTATAACAAATATTAAAGTTTCAGGCTTTTTAAAGTATTCACCATGGATGTGTCCACAACGATACCAACTTGATCTTTTAAAAGAGCATCCTGCTTAGAGCAAACTGGGCCGCAAAACGAGGACAAGGCTGCCGAGGACATATTATTCTATCAAGAGTATCAAGCGCTCTTCAAGCTGCTATTTCTGGCCCATGCTGCCCTCGGGCTTTATTTACGGTTTCCCATCCAAACTGATAAACGTATCCAGCATATGGCTGCTGAAATTAAAACACAAGATAACGGCTTCCATAAAAGTTATCTAACCATTGTGGACGTTCGTCTCGCCGAAAATATCCTTACATGGGCGCTTGTAAAAGCGTGCCCCAAATTATCAAGCCTTATCGCCGAGGTCAACCTTGAAATGCCTTCGTCGGCGACATATTATTTACCCGAACGACTTAACCGACAAAAAGCGAGTGAACACGAAAATTGACAACGATAACCGCGATAAATGTCCACGGAATTTGTTAAAGTAATATTGCCGAGCGATGTCTTCCGCATCTAGACGAGGTCGCGATTATTCTTATCACAAATATGACTTTTATAAAATAAAAAAACAAGATGCAGTCTGTTATCTTCTGGCCTCCCTAATTTATTATCGAATCAAAGGCCATCATATGATTTTGGCATGATTTTAATAATCGATTACGCTGTTTGTTTTGCAATTACAACAAAATGATATTTACGAATACTTCCTCGCTTTTGTGTTAGGGAAAGAACGTGGAACCGGAAGCGAAGCCGTTGCTTTTGTCCCGTTTTCTAATAACTTATATTAGAATAATAGCAATGTAACTAAAGATTATTACAGAATTATAAAAAGATGATTAAAAACGGAAATAAAAAAGTATCAACGATAAAAGGCAAGTTCATTTAATAATAATATTAAAGAAGATTGTAAATACTAACTAATTAGTAATAGTTATATTTTACAGCACAAAAACTTAAAGGTCATCACATGGTCTTTTTTCAGCTGACAGCATTTACATTTTGTAACCTTTATCATAATAAACGCCATTACCATAGGCAATTACTCAAGTGAACGTTATTTACAATTGGAAGCGAATTGCAAGCCCTGAACATTCACTTACCTACGTCCTTTAAGGAAGATCGAAATTATTGTGAGTAAACTGTACGATGGTTATTCTTGGTCCGAATAAGTCATTGGTGCAATCAAAGATAAAGGTTTTTATTTTAAAACATTGGAGTTTGGTTATTTGTACACAAGCCTTTCTACCCGCAGCTTCGCCCTCGTGGTCACAAAGTTCATGACTTGTTTCAATCTCTCTTTAATAACCTATACTTGTTCTTGTGTAGAATTTACAAAAAAACTACAAAACTTCTTGAACAGTTTAGCTCTAAATATCAATGGTAGGTACATTCAAATTTATTTACCATCATTGTATTAATTGAATAATACAGTTTTTCTTTCTTTTGTAAATTTTACCAGATGGGCTTTTCATACATAAATATTACCGCATGATTAATAATACTCACATCAAAGTTATGCAGATTTGTAAATTAATGCCTCAAGCATCACTTATAAATACGCTGCCTTGCAAAACTAAGTATCACATTTTTATAATTTCTCTCTTTTCTAAACCATAGTTCAAGTCAGCCATTAATATAAAAAATGTTTTATATCAAAATATTATCAGCTTTAACTCTTTGCTTTTTCTTAAATGAAACTCTGTTTCGAGTCCTTTTTATTTCGCTAGCATATTTTGTGTACTTTAAAAGTTATTGCAATTTTAAGTGTGATACTTAGTCTTAGTTAGATCTCCTGTACCGTCATTTAACATAGAAAAGATCGTCAAGTAAGGCTATCTGCTATAACTCATCTACCGGTTCACCAGTTACCTTGATCAACTCATCTACCGGTTCACCAGTTACCTTGATCAAGTATTTAGGAAGCTCTACTGGCAGATAGCTCAGGCGACAAGGGCATTGACGTCAAAGACTAATAACAAATTTGAGTTTTACCGACGAAATCAGATACAGAGCTCGGAATCAATACATACGGTGGGATAAATGATTGACAATGACGAAGTTTATGATCAATGCCTCACAAGACAAAGGGGTAGTGGTAATTTTCAAAAAATGTAGTTCGCCTTTTTGTAGTCCAGCTCTAACGACCACTTCTTTATCAAGGTACATAGATATCTTCAAGAAAAGGACGAAGCCAAAGGCTCGCTTCACGACTAAGCGTTTAAATACCAAGTTGGATTTGTACTCAGTGGAGGATATTTCACAGACTGCTGTTTACAGTTGTTGTTCAATAAAAACTATTGTTAACTGATAAAATCACAAGCAAACTGTTATGTTAGCTAGGAAACGACAACTAAAGTTGGTTCCCATGCTCGTTTTTTGGATATCAATAATTTTATACAAATTGTGACTAATAAATAAATAGTTTATAGTGTTTAATTGACTATGTTATAATTCCCTTGAAGGTCGCTTGTTACAATACGCTCGCCCTGAAAGTGGGGTCTCCTTCATTATGTTTACTTAGAATATTCGTCACATGATTTAACTTAAAAGTACTTAAAGTAAATACAACTCAAACATGTGCAATATGGTCTGAAGGTCCCATTAAAAGAGAATGAACAAACGCTTGCACGTTTGTATTCAACAATACAATCTGTCGCCACATTCAATGAACTTGCTTTATCAGTAGTGTTAATTTCAACATGTATTATATCCACAACATTTTCATGCGCAACATCATTTAGATTGTTTAGCAGTGACTATGAAACAGAGCCACTGTCTGTGTGCATAATATTACAGTCTAGATCTAGGGTATATATGAAATTGTCATCGCTTAGTGCATTCAACAACCTTGTGTTATCTCGAGTTTGCGCCCTTGGTCCAGTTTTGCTATCTCGGGCACATCGACTATGATAAACGTTGTTTGTTTCGCAGATTGTTAGTTATTAAACGCGAACAGAATTTGCAATGACAACTGATTCTATAATGTCGTAGTTACAAAGCTTATACAACGACAATTGTCAGATATGGTACTTTTCGTTGAACGTGCTATGTTGCTTTTATTAAGATATTTTACCTCAACGTTGCGTAGTGTGTCAATATGAGTTAAATATTAGGTGACATTTTGATTGAATCAGTCGTAAAATATGGTACCTGCTTAGCTGCGGGAAACTTCCTAAAACATGACAAAAAATTGTTTTCAGTAACTGAAACTTGTTCGTTTTTTCTCGTCTTTTGGTTCAAACCCCTGAATAAATTAATCTTTTACTCAATTACTTTATCGAATAAAGTTAATACCTACAGAATCTAAAATCAATCAATTTGAAAATAATACAACTTAACCGCAAAAACAACAGCTGCAAAAAATTCGGGTATCACAAAAACCGATCAATACAACGTGATTCAATTTAGGATCTTTTTTCTTACGGTAATCTTTAGATTTGGTTTTTGATATGACAAAATTTGCGACTCATAAAACAATACACAATAGACAGATCAAATTAAGGATAATATTTTTTTTCGATAATGACAGTGTAGGGGGTTCTAGCGGCAAAGTCTATGACTTCAAACAATGAAAATTATAAGGATTGAAGATGAAAACAGAATTACATCAGCCTGAATTAAAGTTCATTTTGCAACGACGCGACGTCTGCAACGAACAATACTGTTAGAATACTGTTATAATATGTATATAACTCAAAGGTGCTGGATACATGTAAGGAGAGTAACTGCAAACTAATTTGAGATGCTCGCTAGCAAATTTGATGATGTATGTAGTTAATAATGTAACTGTTTTATCTTGCGATACAAAAAATAATATTGTTAATTGGAAAATAGTAAAAGAGAAAAAATGTGAAAAAGGTTAGCATGTTTGAAGATAAACTGTCTTACTCAAAATTGGTCATGTTTTTAATATAAAGATCATCATACAATGCAGTGGACAATGGTACACCTGCGCTGCTGCCCCTCGCACCTGTATAGAATTTATAAATAGTTAGACCACCTATTACACGGGCACGCAACAAGTTGATAATAACAAAAAAAGACTTGGCAGCTGTTCATATAAGCTGACAAATGCGACCTTTGGCATTTCATAAAAGCTGTTATGTTTCGACTGAAAAAGCTTTTCAAGAACTCATCAATAATTCCACTCATTTCTTAACAATATTGTAGTCAAAATACTCTAAAGTAATTCTAAAGTAATAAAAGATGAGGTAAAAAAGCTTATTATTTTACTCCATCACGAGGTACAGCCAGTTATTTCATCCAAGTTTCTTGACATTCTTTATATGAAAATAATTACTTGTAAAAATATGGGTTGCGTCAATACTCCCATGGAATATTCCATGATACCTAGTCTGACTAAATATTATAAACATTTAAACTGAAAAATAGAAATGTGAAACGTGACTTCCCAGACGTTCAAAGGTCTGTAATTATCCAGATTGATGCACCTAATGACCCGACACAAGAGGGGAATGAATAAATCGATAGTAACGGGAGTGAAACACGCCTTGTTTATTGAATGGTGGATCAACAAGCAGCAAATAAGTAGAACGTCAAGGAGCACAGTAATTAAAGGAAAGCCAGTGCCGCTGCCATATTTATCAATTATTTTCTGATAACAACCAGATGCCACATTTTAACCGCCCCTGTGTAGGTACTTAAGAAAATACTGCTAAACATCTTTCTTTCATTTTGCCTAAAGTTTTTTTCCACAAATGTTTTCGTTCTTCCTTTTAGTCCAGGCAACGAATGCTCAAAAACAGGTATAGAGGGAAATGCTTGGAACACAATTTTTGACTTCGTAACTTTGTTTGGACTAGTTAGGAGGTAAACATTATCAAAAGTCCCCGCCCGTAGCCCTTAAGCCGGGGGGAGGGGGGGTGATTGAAGGTCCCATTTTTAGGTTTTTCGCATATATCTCGGAAACTATGCATCCTAGCGACATGAGACTTTCACAATAGTGAAAGCTGATTAAATTTGCTACAAGTCTTATTTAGTCAAGTTTTTTGATATCTTATATAGTTTTCGAGATATCCGCTCTTGAAAGTCTGTAATTATGGAAAAAAAACTTGCTTCATATTTTTGCTGTATTTGACAGGATAACTCTTTACCAATGCACCAAAAAAAAAAATGCCGGCCGTAGGGTTGTAAAGCATTAAATTATCTTCAATAATGTATTCTACCATACAAATTTATCTATTATTCTTTAGATGTTAAAGCAATTACAGTATTTTGTTTTGTATGTTTCAGTGTAGTCAAAATGAGCAGCAAGTGTTTTGTTTGTGATAAGGAAGTGACTGCATCGAGTCCTAATGTTTCTAAAGTGGGTGAAAAAGGGATAATTTCCCTTAAAAAAACCAGTAAAGAGAGGGATGACGGCAAAATCAGCCAACTAGCCAATGTGACTTCACTTCTCGTTCACACGTTGTGTAGAAAGAATTACACGAGGTCCCGGTCGATCGCGGCTTTTTTTTTTGGTGTATTGGTAAAGAGTTATCCGGTCAAATACAGCAAAAATATGAAGCAAATTTTTTTCCATAATTACAGACTTTCAAGAGCGGATATCTCGAAAACTATACAAAATATCAAAAAACTTGACTGAATAAGACTTGTAGCAAATTTAATCAGCTTTCACTTTTGTGAAAGTCTCAAATCGCTAGGATACATAATTTCCGAGATATATGCGAAAAACCTAAAAATGGGACCTTCAATCACCCCCCTCCCCCCGGCTTAAGGGCTAGGGGCGGGGACTTTTGATATGTTTACCTCCTAACTAGTCCAAACAAAGTTACGAAGTCAAAAATTGTGTTCCAAGCATTTCTCTCTATACCTTTTCGTTGCCTGGACTATTCTAGTAACTAAACGTAATTGAGTAAAAAAAAACAATACGGTAACAGTTCGAACATTTAAATCAACATATAATTTTTATTTTTTTACTATAAACATCGGTCCGTACCTTGATTGAGTTAAGTTAGGTTTTCTAACAGTTAAATTTTAGTTATTATTTCGATATGTACTTTGATTGAGAAGTACAGTTTTCTACTAACTTGAGTTTAGGTATAATAAATAATTCTTATTTTTTGTACTTCTAAATAATGTTTTAGTCGTTCGGAATGTTTTATGTAATAATCCCACACTCCGTCTACACTGTCGACTACACAGGTCATAGTTCAGAGATATTCGAGCTAAAAACAGTTTTACGACTATGAAGAAAGATAAAACAAGAAAATAGAGACAATTGTTTATAAGGCGAAGACATTACGTGGTAAGTTAATCATTATTTTGTGAGCATTTTATTTATCCCACACAGTTTTATTGAAGGATCGTTTAAAGGTGATAACGTAAAAGAGTCTATCTAGATGCTATTGAAGTTATTCAGTAATAAATGGTGGCAGTTGTTTATTTTCACAGCATAATACCTTCTTCATAAACATTAAATTCCTCCGTAATGAAATTTATCGTTTCAATGAACTTAGAGAGCATTGAGTTCGTTAAAGTTAAATTATATAAATCATATATCATGAGTCAATTCAATATGCATTACTCAATAAGCATTTGCTTAAGTTGATGATATAAACGATTTTTTTTTTTCAGAAACCAGGTGTCTAGTTGTACATAATATAAACTTAGGCTTTAACGTTTTAAGAAATACTGTGCTATTTACTGATAGACTCAAATTATGAGACTTTAACCTTATTACCACTTAACAGTTAGACATGAATTCTACACCAGTTTAAGAACTAATTACTTAAAAAATTGGCACAACAAAGTTTAAAACAGTGTCTAACTTAGTTGTAGTAAGACCACAGAATACATATTAGTAAAGTTAAAAATACTTGTTAAAGGCTCATTCGATATATATTGTCTACAAACATTTGATAAAGAAAGTAATGAATGAACAGTTCTAAGCATAGGTATAATGTAAACGCAAAAATAATATCAAATAGTGATGCAGTTTCAACGGAGGAAATTTAAAATGGGTACATGAATCAACAAAATATTAATACCGCTTAGTTTTCGAGATGATCCAAGCATTGGTGTTACTCGAAGTACACACATAACGGTAACAGACCAGTAACGAGGGCATAACTTTTCAAACAACTCCAAATTCAGAGGTGGCTGCTCCGTAAGATTGCGTGCCGTGGATTACGAAATTGTAACGATTTAGAGCTATTAAAAACCGGTTGAAGGTAGTCACTTTATGCAGTCTTCAGCTTACATTTATTGTTCAGTATAAATATATTTCAAAAAGACAAAATATTATATACATTATAATATATGTATATATAGAAATCTAAGCTTTTTTTCCTATAAAATATACATTTGATCTACAAGTCAAGATGTTGTCAAAAATCAGATTATAATCGACGAATGAGTCATCAGTGCAAAGTTTAGTCAACATCAACTCTGTTTGTCATCAATCAAGAAAAAATCTGCTGACGCGGTATATGATAATATTGTGCAACAATTCCTGTATTGCATTGATGTTAACCTTAACGAGAACAATAAATTGTGATTTATAGTTAAATCATTATTTATGTGTGGTACGAGTTGGCACCAATAATGCGGTGCCACCGGACATTTGCGATTATGAGTTTACTAAGGCCGAGTCTCTAGATCATAATATTTACAGTCATTGCTATTCTGTGTATTCTAATAGTAACAAGATTATATTAATTTAAAAGAGGATTAGAGCACATATTGATTGCATTTAAGATGGCATGTCGCCTGGGTGAACTGTACGAACAGCTTAAATTAACGTGTAATATCATTATAACCATAATCTTTGGATGTGATACATGTGACTGCTACCATAATTGCATTAAGGACTTAGATGATTATATATTACTACTGATATTATCCTCTAAGACTACAAACTACTATTAAGATATTGTCATGGTTTTTATTGTTCTTATAATGGCTCTGTGTCATATTTTATTACCTTGGCCGAGGACGCTTTAATTTGTTCTTGACTCACTATTTTGGTCTTCATATTTACAGAAACTTTACTTGCCTGTTAAATTTTTGTTGACGCAAGCGCCTCTCTGACCTGATCTGGTGCACCGAGCACAACGTTTCGCTTCAGTGCGACACGTGGCATAGCTTTTCGTCAGTAAATTTGTTTAAATATTACCTAATTAAGGTTATTTTATTTATTACCGTTGCTAATACTTAAAATATGGCTCCTTTTTAGGACGTCATATATTTTGTTACTTAATCAACCTCATTTTATTAAGCTGTACTACTAATACCAACCCATTTTAAATGTTTGCTTGAGAACTAATTATTGTAATACAATACAAAAATTATAAAAGTACATGTGCTACCTATACAGTCGATTCAGAAGATAGTATGCAAGGGCAATGAATTATAATACCAGTTTTTATCATACATAATCCATTTTGCATACATGTGGATAAACGCACACATGAAAACATAATAAGTCTAGCTAGTTGATATTAAAAGTGGTATTTGTATGTGTTGAATGTTGATAATACATTTATCGATGTATTTACAGATCGCGTCCGTTGCCCTCTCGGCTAATCGGTGACATTGACGAAGAAATACTGATAACTTTTAATAAAATAGCTTTGTAAGTTCCGTACGTATCACACATACAGTCGATCATTTAGGTCATAATATGATTACAGTTTATGGAATCATTAATAATAATTGTGGAATGTATCGTGTTACTGTCACAACAGTACATAACAAGAAAAGAAATTGCTCAGATATGAGCACAAGTAAACTTTATTGATAATGATTTATGGAGTACCTACCTACATTTACAGAAAGTCAATCTCAAAGTTTAGTTCTACTGTTTTACTCAGACTTATTCACTATTTAAGTAAACTATAGCTATAACTATAGCTATCGGGGTCTAGGTTTTGTTATCTTCAGCTGTTTCTGGTTTAAATAAAACAATGACTAGTATTCGTAATTAGGGTCAGGGTAAAATATCTTACGTCGTAAATAAATTTATATAATGCATCGGAGTGCGTACGTTATGCATTATATTATTTATTATTTTGCAGTCAATTCATGTTAAATGATATTTTCTTGAGCATTTTTTCAGACAACAGGTGGGAGGGAACACAATGTGACGTACGAGTAGGTACCAACAACTCACGCTAATATTACTAACGACTCGGTATATGTGGTGGGGCAATCGCACTCAATATTCTCACATAACGATTAAAAAAGGCTTTTTTATTATTAACTTGGTGATGTAGTGACCCAAGGGAATAAAAATTAAAAATGCTATACTTAGTCCATACAGGATATGGAAAAAAAAATTACCCTTATTTAGTTAGCCTTTTCTGATTAAATAATTTATTAAGTTTCACTAGTATAGAATATGAATGATGAAATTTTTCATTGGAATATAAATAAAACGATACCATTGATCGCTAGATCAGATTCGATTCATCTAGGGACCAAAATACGGAATGACGCAACCTCAAAGTTTAGTGAACGCGCGGTACCACGCTGTGCCCCTGCGCACGACCGTCGATCTAAGCAGTGTTTCTCAAGGTCTGCGCGCGCACGATCAAGGCCAATGGTGGCGCGAAATCTTAAGCGGATGACGACATTATGTACGGTTGAATTAGGTTCTAATTCCCAGTACCCGAATAACAGTTTTGGTATTTGAATTAGCTTTTATACACCAGATTTCGATCAAAAAGCAGCTTATATTGTACTGCGTCAATGATCGCATATTTCGGCTATCAATATAATTATCTAAAAATCTTAAATAGAGTCAAAGTCGCCATATATGTATTGCTTAAAAAGGTAATATAAAAAAGAAAAAGTAAGAGCTTAGAAAAAGTAATTATTTAAGATGTATTTAAGTGAAGAATATAACGATCTAAAAACTTAAAAAACTTATTAAATCATTTGTTTTTACATATACATATTCAGAAAAGTACATAACTCTGTAATTTTACTGGCAATTTTTATTGTAATTTGGAAAAGCCAATACTTTCACTTAATTATCCTTTTAAGTATCAATCAAACATTAATTTGAATTTCATTGTTGAAATTTTGTTTTGTAGAAGCAGATCGAACAGGTTTCAACTTAAAATTAGCTGTGAGTATTAAATAGTAACAATTAATCGTTTAAAAGAAATACAGTGCAACCATCAATTAAACGTACATCAATATAACGACTTGCTTAATTTAAAAAATTCTTCGTAATCCCCTTGAATTTTCCATATTAGTCAATGTTAAATATACCTGACACTGCGATCATTGTTTGCGAACAACCCCTTTATAACAAATTTTCAACTATCAAAAAAGAGTAAATATCTCTAATTAACGAATTTTCTTTCTTCTCTTTAAAACGTTTCCATTTATATGGCCCTTATTCCCGTAATACGTGATTCATGTCACGCCAGGAAACTTTTTTTTTACCTCTTTAAAACAAATTTTAGACCAACCTAACCTCATTGAGGTTAACCCTCATCTATATAACACACCTCAGTTGAACGAATTACTTAATATAAAGAATATTTTCTTGTTTCATTCCGATTTTTTAGATCGAGGTTGCACTGTAATAGGTTAATAGAATCTATTCAATGTAGATAAAAATAAGTAGGTATGATTTTAATTTTAAAGGTCTTTAGTTCACCAACGGAATTTGAAATCAGAATAATTAGCATTGAATTATCACAGTTTTGTAGACAAATTATAGGGTAAGCAACTGACCAAGGTTAGAAATTTTACTAAAACGGAATTAATAAAAACGGAATTGTAAGCAAACAATAAATCACAAAACAGAGTGAGCAAAGACAGTAAGTAACAACAAAAAGATTAAAAAATTATAAGCGTTTCTACATATTCTACAGCGATATTATTGTTGGTGTACATTGGGTAGTTTTTAAATTCAACCTCATAAAGCTTGGGATATACATATTTAGATTTTCAAACACATAAATTCTTAAAAGGTTTTATCTTTTATTGTAAATATATTGTACATATTGAAAAACGATATGTAAATTTACGTCGGAGAGGTGCCAAAAAACTTTACGGAATGTTGTTTATTGTTAATCTTGAGACTCGAGCCACGTGTACTTGCAAATATTTTTAGGTATGTATAATAAATAAATAATTTTAGGCTTAGTTTAATACTTCTGAATTTCGGTGTTGCATTTTTAAATAATGTTTGAACAATCATATTTTGAGAATATTCAAAATAGCCTTGAATAATTGCAAATTAATAAAGCATTTCAAAGTTATTAGTAGTGTAAATAAAAGAAGATATTTTAAGATATTTTCCAAGTGATATGGTTGTTTCAACTCTCGCCTAATGTTAAAGCAAATAATTGAGTGAAGCAGTCATGGGAAGTGAGCTTTTTTTATATTGTTAGAGAAGCATAATTGTAGCCAACCACGGATCCGTGATGAGACTTTGTTTTTGTCTCACCACTGGAACTAATATACAGCACGATATCAACGCTCGCTATTTTTAATTTGCAAGACGCTAAGTTTGCACGTGAAGGATATCATCATTACTGTCGAGTCTAGTTGGTGATAAAGTTAAAATAATTCCAAACAGTATCACACACGTCATAATTTCTGAGAGCTATGTTGTCTTTGTCTCGAAATTTTAATAAACTTATTATCTATTACAGAGTTATACAAATTCTTTAATCTGCTGCCACAATTTGAACTATTTAATTCCACAAGGTTTTAGGGTATACATAAATACAGATTAAAATTACAATTCTTTGATCATACCAAAATAACCACTAAGTAATAGATGGTTGTTAAGCGAAAAACTGTTTTTCAACAGGCGATTTGTAATTTATGTTAGTTGGAAAAAGTAATCTCTCCAAAATATCAGGTAAAAATACTGGACGTTTTTGCATAATGAGACGATACGACAAGGGTACCATTATTTACAATATTCAGCTGTTTCAAAAAGACCTAAGGCAAAGAGGTGGAATGATTTATAATATACAATTATCTATTAGCATTAAAAAAGTGAAATAATACTTTTCATATATTCTCACTGGTTCTAATTTGTTGTTCATATTGGTGTATTTCAAACTGATTAAAGTAGTCTTTCTGTACTAATCACTTCTAAACTGTAAATAAATTGCTTTATCTTTCACAATTTATTACTATGCTCCTTGGTCTCAGTAGTTACTAAACAGATTTTAGTGGTTGTCATGAAAATTTAAAAGATATTTTGTTAACCATAACTCATCACTTACTTAATTATATTGAATTAAATAAACATCAGGCTTGTTTTGTTTTTTTTTTTGTTATAGAAATATAGTTATTTTATCAATTTATTGTATGCTTATTTTAAGTGAAAAAGATATCTGTTAAGCTGGGGTTATGGCAATAATGGACGTTTGTGGAACAGTACGCGCGTGATCTGAGTACAGCTCTGAGGAATGCGCTAGTATTTGAAAACACACACAGCTCAAGTTTATACACTGCAGGAGTGCGAGGCGCCAGATCTCATACCCCGACTGCAATTAAATAGCCCGCGTACTGTACCTGAAACGTCCACCATGGCGATATTTAATGACCTTTCCTATTAGTGTGGTCCTAGTATTCACAATATCAATAATACAATAGTCCTCGAATCTATCGTAGCTTATTATCGTCTAATGCTCTTAAATGTGACCTTTTTAATGAAGATAGTTTCTTATCTTGATTTTATCTTCATTTAATAACACATTAATGTAATGAAAAATTTTCGGTACAACGGTTTTCGACTCCTCCTTCCAGTACCGTAATATCTTATCTTCTTATTAAGTTCCAAAACTGTTATTTCTCACCTCTGCGGTATATAGTATAAGCATATCAATTAACAGTAAAAAACAGAAGATGAAGTATTTCATTTTCAAATAATTACTGAAGAAGACAATGCGAAGCTAGAATCTAAAATATAATTATAAAGTAAACTACGACGGCTCAGAACTCAGATCAGCCAATTTTAGCTTTACGAACACCAAAGGAGATTGCTCAGCTTCCATACATGTTTGGCCTAAAGACCAATAATCATGAAAAATTGTTTCCTAGATTTGAAATTATATATAAATTACTGTAGAAACAAATATTATTGACGGACACCCCTAAGAACTTCTATAAACCATATACACTGAACATATTAAAATAATAAAAAACAAATAAGTTATATAGTAAACTAGGGAAATCAAGCCAAGTACCGAAATTATGGATTAGATTCAGAGCATGTAGATTAACAGATAGATAGTTGCCTGTTTTTAAAGTTAATGCTTAAGAGTAACTTTTAAAGTCAGGTGTCATCTATGCATTTCCGGTTTTAATAAGGTATTGTACTCTGTGACAGAAACTGTGTGATGATTGTGAATGAGCCACAGATTAGAGAGAATTTTTAAACTCTCGGTAACCAAAGAAAGCTAAGAGATTAAGGTTATATAGCCATATATTCAGTAGCTTCATTATTTTTGTTATGTTTTTAATATAACCATATTTTAGATTTTTAGTGTATCACACCTTATAATTTTATTTATTTATTAATTAAGTAAATAAAATTAAAGTCTAAACAAACATATATACAGATTATAATGTGTTTATGGAAGTGTTTGGCGAAAAATGTATGGCAAAAGACTTTATGATATCGCTTACCATCTATAATAATTGTCTGAGCACATTTGCATGTAGTGAAAATGATAATATAGTTGTAGATATTAATACCACAGTATAATAAAAAAATGATTTATTTTATCGATCTTTACAAAATAGATTTGTTTTTATGTTATATAAACAACTTCAATCAGTCTTTGGCTGAATGTTACTACACCCATAGCCATTAAAAATGATTCGTATGTTTTCCAAACCGGTAAAATTAAAAGTCCTTTTTAAAGTAAATATATTATACAACGGTGTCCGTTGAAATCTAATGACTGTAAATTCAATTATAAATTACGCCAAGAATTACCGTGTATGTCAATATTTTTTGTGCATTTGGGCCAATTTGAGCAATCTCCTTTGTAAATTTGGGGTATATTAGAAGGTGGAATAATAATAGTTAATTTTAAATTTCTATAATTAAACAACGAATGTATGTAGCGTTTTTTTTGAAAGGTATAAGCCAGCATACATTTTTGCGCCACTTTTCTTAATTCTAGGAAGTAAAAAATTGCCTTACGGTCAACGGTAAAGCATGCACCGTAAGCTGAATCATTGTTTCCTGTCTCGAATTTTTCCATTAAGGTAAACTGGTAAGATTAATATAAAGAAACGATGTGAAAGCATTGTATGATGTTAGATTTTAACACTCACATTATGTAAAGCAGAAATACACGGAATATTTACCTGAAAATAAAAACAAAACGAATCAATAAAATAATATGACTCACATAAATTAAGAATTATACTCAGATTAAGAAAGAAACCTTCACAATTTAACACCTGATCTGACATTAAAGCATGCTTTGACGAATTAAGCCGATTAAATATTTGGCATCCAATGACAAAAATATCCGAACATACGATCCTCTGATAGAGCAAATACACATTTAGAAGTTTTTTGAGTTAGCGGTTGAATTATCCTCGCTGTAGGGAGTTTGGCTAACGTCAATAGTCATTCGTGGATATTCAAGTGAAGCCTTAAATACAATTTGATACCGTCGAAATAGGATAGGGGTTTTCACGGTCAAACAGTGAGACGAAGACCTTGAGAGGTATCGTAATAACAAATATATAGTCTACTCTGGCATCCTGAGCCAAGCACCTGATTAAACATTTAGGGAGATAAGCTGGGCACTTGATTTCAGATTTCATAGATAACGTTCATGACTCTGTCATACATAACTAAAATATTAAAGCTCGTTTTGAACAAAAATATCTCGAGGTTTTCCCATAAAAGCATTCATGGATCGACTATTATAGAACACGTCTGAAATAATATTACCATAAAGATAATAACTGCAAACGTTATTGATGCAAAGCCTGACATTTCAAGTGAACTGTAACTGTTAACTGAAGAAGGGCCTTGGTTCACAAAAGAAAACATTCAACAAGCTTCAGTAAGAATCAAAATGTAAGACGTTTTTCTTTTCATATGTAAATGTGAAGTGATTCCTGCAATTGATATACACGAGAACAAGAAAAACGTTCATGTTGACATAGAAGTTTGAAATATTGTGGTCGACAAAATTACATATAGATAGTACGTTATAGTATAATGACCGCACTAAATTGATAGAAATAATTAATTTTCACTTTATTTAAGTTGTTGCTGTCACTTACGTCATAGAATAAGACAAATCGTTAATTTACTAGCAAACTAAATTTTATTGGCCTCTCTGTATGCAGTTTTAGCAAAGCAAATTTGAATTTATTGTTGTTTATTAAATGGATATTTCTGAACTGCTCAATATGCATCTTGTTGTCTCCTTAGTGGAACATTAAAGGAGACATAAACAAGAGAAGTAAACATTTTATCGCTGCCTGTCATTTATACTTATAAGTATAAAATGATACTGATAAATCACTGCAGCTTATTATTATCGACCATAGTAGGTACTCAAAATATACTGGGTCCGTATAAATTTAGATTTCCAGAACACTATTTATAATCGTCGCAGTTCGAGTCCTCTAAAACTGTAAATGATACGTGATTTGTTTCTTAGGTTTTCACGCACATCACTCATTAAATAAAAATAGTTTTTACGGGTTAATGCACGAAACTTTATTTATTTATTGACGTTTCGTAGCCTTTACAGGCTTCGTCGTCAGAATTTCTCTTCAGAATTTGTCGTCAGAATTTTCGTCGAGAATTCTGACGACGAAGCCTGTAAAGGCTACGAAACGTCAATAAATAAATAAAGTTTCGTGCATTAACCCGTAAAAACTATTTTTATTTGATACGGGATTGCCGAATGTATAATATATCGTTGACAATTTATTATTTTACAATTAAAAGTATATATCAACTTTTAAAACTTTAGAATTACCAACATATTGTAGATTGGAAAAATGTTCTTTTATTAAGCCAAAGAGGAAGACGAATGCAATCGTCCTATCGTCATAGTTAAAATTTCAATAGCCTTAAGCGGTTGAGGTGGCCGGCACGTGTAACTTTTTGTGCAAAACTCCTTGGGATTCTTTAATATTGCCACGGAAAAGGTTCGGGTTGAATATCTTATTATGCAACAATTTGAACATTCTGGCTATCGTGCTAATAACATGTTACGCATTAGCAATTTTAAGTTAAACTTGGGTGATATTGTGTTGTGTTTTGTTTAATTTCAGCGAATGTGTTGATTAGTTGTAATAACTTTGAGCCGTGTAAAAGCGAACGTTTATTGGTTGCTGATAGCGATGTCTCCTCGATGGAGACAGTGAGTGAAGTAGTTGTGGGCCGCGGCGGCAACTTTCTATCTGACCTCGAAGTGCTGCATTCACTTTCCTCACGACTCGACACCGGTTACGCAACCGACACCACGGCATACATAATATCACCGCGACAGTCGTCGACGCATGTCGATTAACAAAGATTGGTTTATCGTTAATTATTACATCACATTTCAAGCAACACCAAAAAACTTACCAGAAATGTGGACGGGAAGAGGCGGAGGAGTGGAAAAATAAGTTTGCAATTTATTCGAAGGGCAGATAAAAACGCCAGGTGCCGCGCCTCTTGCGTCCAAGGTCAGCGTTTCCTAGAGCTGCATATAGGTGTCTTTTTATTCGTTGCATGTTCCTTCCCCGAGTTGGACTCGCGTGCGGCCAAACCTGTTTCGATGCTGTTCTCCATTCCAGCCGTAAGGCAGAACGACCATTACGATATTAGTTTTTTTTTTCACATTTTAAGTCATCCTTGCAGCCAGTAGTTAAAAAAATCTCGATTGTTATAGCTAATATAAGTGACTTCTATCATTTGCTTTCAGTAAATTTATTTTAATCTTTAGGAACATATATAAGTACTATACGTTGCAATGTAAATAAAATCCGAACAACAATAAAAGTATTGATAAAAGCATTCTGCACAGTGGGAACCAAGCCTAATATTGCAAAATTAAAACAATGCGAACAAAAGAAGGGGGTCGGGCATCAAATTTGGCCGTTTCTTAGAAGCCTTCGACAACTGCAAGCCGAGCTAGCAGGAAGTGGGGACGGACTTAGTTTATGTAACCCAATCACCTGCCTTGCTCAAGGCCAGCCCCAACGATTTGGAAAAAATCAAGGCCATGGCAAGACAAAATGCGGGCCCAGGCCACACTTATTATATCTAACCCTTTCTAAAGAGCTCCTACAGCAGGATGTTGCATAAGCTTTGTTGTTTTGTTATTTTCCGTGCAGAGCTGCGTCGCATTCTGATTAGTTTTTTGTCCACTAAGTCTCGTGTGTCTTATTTTACTCTCCAGACCAGCTCAGGTATCAGCCTGCTGAGAATGTTTTGCAACAGTGTTAGCGGACAGACTGGTTTTTTGTTATAGTTACGAGTATTTCGAAAAAATATTCGCTAAATTAGGTACCTAACCTATAAAAAAGATTTCCAATTCTATTTCTATCAACTTATGCTGAATATATCACTTAATCCTTCAGATGGTTAAAGAGATCATGTAGAACCCCTTAATAAATTTAATAGTAGGTTAATTTCAACCAGACTCATTGCATCAAAGAAGATTTAGATAAAAAAAATCTTTTAAAACCTATATTTTATATGAATATGACAGTCTAAGCTTCTTATATTAACAGCAATATAAAGAGATTTTTTTACATTAGACTACCTACATATTTTTTTACATTAGATTACCTACATATTTTCTATACTTGATTTTCTCAAATATTAGGATATATATCCTCTTTTCATATTCAAATTATTCACTTTAGATAGAGTCACTAGTACCAAGTTTGTTTGAGATCATCAAACTATTGATGTTCCCACGTCGCCACCTCGCGTCTCCGCGAGACATACTTAATAATCTTAAAAGTGTGAAAGCGCGTCGTTTGTCCCGGCAACTTTACCGATTCTCTGAGAGTTTTAAAATTTTTCGAGCTTTTCTTTGGTGAAGTGGATACCTTGGGAAGGAAACTTTGAGACTAAATGACCTGGATAGAAATTGATACTCCGCAAGTTTAAAGGATCCAAAGGTGTGCAGAATATGAATCCGCTAAACTTGAAAACTTTTTATTTTCCTTTGAATATAGTCTTGCCAGAAAAACATATTATGTAATACAAATAAGTAATGATGGATGAATTCGATAAGCAAAAGAAATTGTAATTCACAATCATTCTTAAGCATTTGAACAGGACATTGGAACTGTCGGAATACATTTACAAACGAATCCATATGAGATGTATCAAAAAAATACTTCACCGGGGGATTTCCGATGCGAGAATTTTCGGGTGAACCTAAAAAGGGCAGCATCCCCTGCATTGCGGGACGTGCGTTGCTATTGGCAACGTGTCCTATCATTGTATCATTCAATTTATTGTTCTCGCTGAATGTCGCATCTTTTACAATAGATTTAAATAGACAATATCAACGAATGTAAACTAAGCTGTTGACATTGTTTGAATTATTTGGGGCTTGAGTTTGATTTATCTTCAGCTGCATCGGCGAGTCTTGCATCTTAATAACCATTGGTCGACCTCTATTTTAAATGCAATGACTGATGTAACCTGCACAAGATGTAATTTATTCTAGTGTTTTAATGTGACTTTCACTGAGGATTTTATGTATTACGTTATTTACAACATCGTTAAACATAAAAGGAGATTTATTGAAAATATGCCTGAGCTCGGATTTACACATAGTGCCTATTTAAAAATATAAAACTTAGAGGAAACTTTATTATTCATAAAGTAATACTACACAGAATGTACTTTAAACAAATTACGGCATTACTTAAGTTTGTTTGTTATGAGCTCGTTAAAAACAAACGTAATAGAATACTTTACAAAGTCAATGTAACTTGGGTAAAAGCAACTATGTGATCATGGTGACAGAGTAAAAAATATCAAAGGACTCATAATATAACGGTTTGCGCGTACGCAGGTGCGAAGAAATAGCGCGTGCGATGAATATGACACCGACAATGGTGATATTTACAAAATAGCTCTCATCTTTGCTAAAATGGATACCCACAGAATAAAAAAATACAAGTCAAGATTATATAAATAAATGCACTTATAAAAAATTTTCATAAGTAAGGATATTTTCCCCCATAAAAGTTTATGTTTTAACCATTCATGACGGTTTAATGCAGATTCTGAAAGAGGCGTTGTAGATGATCTACAAGTATAATGCGCCAGCGCCGTCAACCATAATATTTTTAAAAAGATCTCTATGAATTATTTATTCCCCGCGTAGACACCATTACAATTATTTCTTTTCAACTCGGAGAAACAGCTTTTGAATAATAAGAGTCTTTCTTGGCACTCAACCTAAGAAAAACGAAGGTAGAGCCATTCCGACGCAGCTAGGGTTGCTAAACCATACTTTATAGTAATAACCTTTATAGGATGTTATTTCTCTCCCCCATAATTCGTACCTTTAAACAAAAAAGGATGGACGGTCCATCGTTTCTTTTTCTGAGAATACCTGGTTTCTATTTCTCGGTTTTCTCAGTAATAAAATGACGCCACAACATAAAGCTCAATGAAAAATGTTGTTGACTGGCTTAATTGCTCCGCTGGATTTGCATGTTCTTTTTGAACTTTGTTTTCGTTGTTTTCTTGATGTAACCAAAAGGTGTTTGATTTTTAAAATTTTAATCATGGTCTCGTAAATGAATACACTTACGCTGGGGTCGCACCTGCATGTATCACAACGAATCTTCGTGGTATGGCACGATACGCGACCGACCATTCTCGGCTATCGTGGCGAACATTCGGGCTGTGGGAGTTATCGCTCGGGAGGCGGTACGTATCTTCTAGGCAGGTACCATCCTAGGACTCATCGTCGCTTTCCATCAGGCGAGATTGTGGTCAAACGCCTTGCCTATTAAGCATTAAAAAAAAAGTCGCAGGATTTCAGTGCACTAACTAAACGCGATGCGTGGTCAGACTAGCGTTGTTCATTTAGGCGTTTGATTTCTTCATAATTATGCTTTTAGATAATTCATATATGCATTATAATGCAATAATCTTTGGTATATGTAGAAATAAAGAAAGTGGTCTTCCATAGTTGAACGTCTGGAAATGATTACAGCCATCTTATCACACGATAGTTCGTACAAAATATAGAAGCTGCATAAGTAATGTAATGTCAAAACGTACGAAGCTTCAGCACGCATAACTTCAGGACGATACACGCAGATGCGGCCGAAGTTTTATAAATAATAATAAGAAAGACAAAATGTTTATATTAATTCAATTTAATAATATTTTTATATCTTATTTAGATATAAGAAAAATGTATGACAAGGCAACCCTAAGTATATCTCGTTTTAAATTAAGCTTACTTAGGTTTGTTTTTGATAGAGATGATTTTGTATTATTTTCTTCAATCGATTTACTTACTGAAAAAGAAACAAATCATTTTAATGCATATTGTTCTCAGCCAAAAAATCTTGAATATCTGGAAAACCTCACATCCTCAATATCATGTAAAATCTGGGCATTAAAACCGTTAAATGAAAGACGAAAGAAATATTTTTTTTAAGATTTTTCGAAAAGTATTTTTTCCGGATTAGAAAAATAAAAACTATTTATTTCTTATGTTTTTTAGGCATTTAACAGCTAGATGATTAAATCTAAAGAAAAGTCTTAATAGAAAAAAATCCACTCGGACCAGGCAGCAGACGGGTATTTATTTCTTTGTTATTCACGCAAAGCAATCGTATAATAAAACTCAATCTCGCGGCCATGGACCCTGTAGAGGGTCCGAAACATCAAGAATAATGTAAAAACTTATAAAAATAAGCAATAAAGTAGGTACCTATAAGTTTGAAAAGAATTTTATTAAAAAACAATTTCATAAGATATCTGCGTGGAGCTGAGTCACTTCTTCCAGTTCTCTCACAATCCAGGTATCCGGTTGCAGTGTATATGATTTGAGAAAACGATACGAAATTTCAAAATGGCTTTAATTCGGATATGATTCTCTTAACCGAAAATTTAATTAAATAGTTCTTTTAACCTTATAATAAATTAAATAGAGAATGAAAAGGAAAACCAGACACAGACACTCAATTAATTAGTCCAAAATACTCATTGTATACGATTCGAGAAATCTTTTGAAATTTCAACACTTTTACACTTTCTTATACGTAAAAGCATTTTAAACCTTGAACTTTAGTCTGACCTTAAAGCATGATTGACGCGAAATAAATACTCAGTCGGCTCCCGCAGCACTGCCTTTCACCGCAACTTGCAGCGTGTCGCGAAAAAATCGTATGTAAACAGCTCGGGTGACTGACCTGGGTTCAACTTGACACATTTTCGGTTGGCCCAATTTTGCGGGATCGCCGAACTCGCTTGCGCAATGGGAAGCACGCTGAGTTTACGCACAGATTCGAACATCGGCTAGAATTTAGCTTTCTTGAATAAATACTAATTTAGATTGTATGATAATACAAATATACGAATGCGAATTTATGTCTTTTGAAGAACAATGAGAAAACACTGTAGAGGTATATGTTAAAAAGCTTTCTCTTATCGATAACTAGGTATATAAATTTGAATGTACATTAACTAGCTATTCTTCCCTTTTACTTTACTGATAAAGAACGGTTGGCTGATAGAGAATGCCTTATGGCATTAAGTCCACCATTTTTTGAATGACAATGAAAACTTAATAAATAAGTTTAACCTATTTCTAAGTGATTATTTTGTTTCGTAGTTCCATATTTGCTACCATTTTAATTTTTTTAACAAGTTTAATATGTATTTGTAAAAATAAACTCAGTGATATTATGTCTTTCAAGAATCTATCTTACAATATATGATGTGGATCCAATGAAATTGAAGCGACTGATATACCTGTTACGTATTTGAAGGCAAACAAACTTAGAGGCCAGAGGTAATATAGGTTGGAATGCGATACGTCCACAACCTTATGTACTTAGTTTAAATTTTATAAGCAAATAACAACAACAAGAATTATCGGCAAAAATGACTTATCAAATTCTAACTCAAAGCGGTCTATAAAATAATACTAACGAGTGTAAAAGATATCGATTGCGTTGATAATCAATCAAATCAAGATGAAAAGTATGCAAATTATAAATGCAACAGGGAAAGATAATTCCTAGAATAGAACATTTCGTTATTAGATTCCTTGGAATCAAGATAATCAGCGCGACCGTAATCAGAAGCATATAGATCACGTAAGAAAGAAAAAGAGGTCGATCAACTCTAAAAGCACATTCCTTTTTTTACAACAGTAAAATATAAAAAAGAACGGAATGGACGCCCAAACATTCGAGAAAGTTGTATGATGACAAAAACATAAAAAGCCGTGTTAAGTAAGGTGCAGCAGACAATCTGTGGTAATAGCACTGTCCCTTGGATTCCGCTTGCGTCACGGGCGGGGTGCAATAAAAAATGCAGGTAGGGACCGGAGCATCGACCCCAGGGCTTTTTCGGTGATGACGTCACCAATATAACATTCACATAATTTGCGCTTACAAAATGACGAATATTGTCCTAATGAAACTAAAATAATAAGTGGCAATTTCCAGGTTTGAACTGAAGTTATATATTATTTTCCTTGTGTCGTAGGCATTTAATATTACTGTAAACCTTGCAATGTAAGGAATATTACTACATCTTAATAATTAGTTTTGATGAATAGACAAATGTGTTATTAAATAAATAGCCTAAAATAAATATATTTTACATATTTTATATAATTTAGTCGTATGTTACAACACCGTTGTTTTGGTTGTCCAAAACTTAACAACACATTGGTGGTTTTGATGGACCAACCGCAATATTCTGAGAACACCGAGCGAGAGCACGCATGCGGATCCGACAACAAAATGGATGTTTTTTCTTGGTTTCCCAATGTGTAACTACACAATTTGCACTAGCGTCTCGGAGTCAATGACCTCTCGCCAGCTGTTTGACTATGCCAGTGTTCGACGCAAACGCAAAGTAAGGAGTTGTATCGGTACCACTCTTTTATTCGAACCTTGACAAAAGAGCCGTGAATAATGACATCATTATTTTCTCTAAAATAATTTGCTGTAATGAGGACAGACAGTCCAAACAATGGTTGACAAACGGAGAATGTTTACATTGATGTTTGGAAATGTTTTCAAAGTTGAATATTTAATAATGACTAACTACTACGCAACATAAATACTGTTACCGTAAAGGTACAAGTTAGGTAAAGCTGATCTTTATATGAGAAATTAGAAGGTTTAAGACAATAAAAACAAAACTCAAGTAGTGAATCATATATAAGAAAGCGTGGGTCATATTCATACCGTAAGGAAGCATACATTTGGAGGAGCTTATATTGAAGCGGGGTGGTGTGACTCCACAAGCCCTCAACAGCTGTAGACGACCATACTAACACATGCCGGCACCCCTATTATCCTCACACACACAACATCACCACACTAAACGCGGACGTAACGTAAACAGACGCAGGTTTATGTATACCAGATGCCCTTATAGAAAGGGACAACAATACACTCGCATTAGTGTTAGACAAAGAACTTAGAGAGGGAGGTTTGACAACATCCAAAGTGGTTTAATTAAATGCAGTTAAAGGTCAAAAAATTAATGCATTGATACATAACAGGCGAGCCGGCGCTCAAGTTTCAGTAATTTGAAACAAACTCTCGACGACCTGTCATGTAAATGGCACCTACGCAATATAATCCACCATCATGTAAATAAAAGGGTTGAATAACTGATCTTGCTTGTCTCCTTTTAAAGTCGTGTTCAAAAAGAAGCAAAGGGACTGAGAATACAAATCCCAAATGAGGATTTCTCAAATGGCCAACTGTTAAAGGAACTGGCTAATAGAAAAATAAACAGTTGCACAGGCCGAAGCGAGGCCGTTGTTAATTAACATGCAGATAGTTTAATAAAAGGCAGGAAACAGGCAGCGAGGGGAGTAGGCAATGAAGCGGTAAAAATAGACGCGCGCGGGGGCGACTGGGGCGGGCTAGAATCGATCCTATGAACAATGCAATGGATGCAACGCCACATGACAATCAATAATTCCACGTACATCCATACACGGTACATCACAACCCAATTTTGCTTCTCTACTGATGGACCGATCAATACGGCCGTCCATTTTCGAACTAAATGAATTTTAACTTATTGATGCGATTATTATTTTCCTGTCCAAGTCCATTTATAGAGGTGTTTATTTTGGTACATTCCAGATTTAGTAGGACTAGATATTTATTTTGGGATTGCTATAATTTTGTTGTGCTAATAATAAAATCGATAAGCTTCGAAGTGAGCGTGCATCGCGCACATGTCCCGAGTAACTTCCCTGTTAAATTTGCTGCAATCGCAAGGCCACATTGAGGCAGGTCAGTGCAGGCACTAACTGCGAACCCTAAGTACTTACTTGCAGGGGGAGCAATGTAGGTCATTAAGGGAACCAACTGCAAGTGTTCGCCGAGCGGAAAGTTTACGCGTTCGCTCCATTCCAACGCATTCTGCATTAACGTCCGGCGCTTTGGACACTAACCGGCTTATCAGTAGCGCGAAAATATACACAAATTGTGGTAGGTCGGCGGGGTGAATGCACTTTGCTGATATCAATATTATCCTCATGAAACATAGCTTTGTTTATAATATATGCACACATTTAAAAGTGGTGTCGCTCGCCGTTTCTCTACAGTAATTAATTTTTGATTAGAAAAACTGTTGTTTTTTTTTTCAACAATCGCGTTTAAGTCTGTGGGAACCCAGCAGGAGATTCACTGCAAGGGCACAACACAAGCGCATCTCCGCTCAACCAAGCAAAACCACGTCTAGACGCCATTCTGTGTGTTAATGCGCCTATTATAAGATCTGTAATATACGCTCGCAACCTTTCGATTCAGTGTAGTGGTCAAAATATTTTTGTTTTGTATTGATCACACAATATTTATCGTACGTCAACTTTACTTTTGAATTCGTAATGGGTTTTGTTTAATTCGATGAAGGTGCACAACGGGTGGTCTGTGGACTGTCTTTACGACGCCACTTAGGATCTAAATAATAAACGTAAATATGTTTTATAGCTTTCATTGCATGTCAGCAGATAAGGTATGAGGGTGATTTTTCAAATGTGATGTGATGTTTAGCGTATGTAAATTTGCCGAGCTACAGGGTCTTTACTCAGTCAGAGCTAGGCATGAGTCAGTGCAGTATGTATTACTCTAACAAACCTTTTGTTATCGGCGCCGGTGTAAACGACCACAAGTACAAAGGCGGACGAGGCGCCCTTCAGTTGACTGAGACCTTGGCTGGATTTAGACGCGGTTCGATGGACTTGACGACGATATTCGTTTTAGTTTTTATGTTCTTTGAAACTTTTATTGTAGCCAGCTGGATATCTGCTGCAAGGAATTTTAATTGGGATCGTTCATTTTTTTATTCCATTGCAGATCAGTCGGGAGTGAGCTTCGGGGAATCGCGAGGGCGATTCGGGAGGTCGCCGACCGACGGGACCTTGGCCGATTTTCAACACAGGTTCGACGATCTATGGCCCAACTCAAAATCAGGGGGAACGTTTTACAACTTTCGCCGGGCAGTAAAGTTCGCGGCGAAACTTCGCTTCCTGCTATGAATGGTAGCGTTCGATTTACAAAAGTTTATAAATAAAATTCCACCAGATGTTACTTTTACGATCGTACCAATAAAACAGTTTATGCGAGAGACGAGAGTTCAAATATTTTTACTCATACCTATAAATATTCTTCATCACGGTATTTAACAATCGCTCAAATGAAAAGAGTGAAAATTTTCTTATCGACGCTACGCAGGCAATGTCGTGATTGATCGCTAGGGACTATTGCTATATATATATATATATAAATATATAATGTTTTTATTACAGCTACATTTGCACGAATTGAAGTGTATGTTACTATTTTTTAGATATAAAGTTACATTAAATGGTTTGTTTACTGTAGCATAAATCATTGTCTGTTTTGTTGTAGCAACGAAATGCATTTGAACCTTTAGAAATAGGGATGCTTTACAATGGATAGTTGTAAGCGGTTGTAGCCATTCACAATATAACAGACGAGCAAGCCCAATGTCGCGGTCCAGACCTTGGCCGAATTTAGTCGGGGTCATTGCGCTTTCACCGCGGTGACGTATGTACTTCATGCACTCGCATTTGCTCTTACTCGTCCAACTACTGTATCTGTCTCTTCACTCATCTGTATCGTATGCTTGTTACTATGTCTTTGTTCCTTACTTGACCTTTCCGTATTGTAACAAGCGTTTCGAGAATATCGATGGTGTTTCGGTAATAATGAGAGATAATAAAGATTCATTTAACTGTTTGGGCGGACGTCTCCCGGGGCGATCAGGGGGAAGCCGTGTGTGAAAGACGAGATTGCTTGGTACTGATAGAAAGGGATGGACGATAGGAACTATCCTGTTGAAGTGAGGGATGTTAGTTTCGGTAACCCAAGCACGAGAAACTAGCGAGAAAGTAATCGTATCGCCAACGTCAGTGTTTCTATGGAATCTAAGCAGCGCCTCTAGCGGACGTATGAACAAACTGGCCTTTTCCATAGAAACTTTGACGATGGCGATACGAAAATGGTCTGTAGTTCGTGCTTGGGGTACGGATTAGGGGATAAAGCACTCACGTAGGTACCCACGGATATTTGATTGCTGCGGCTATACTGCGTCTAATGTGACATACGACGACTCACGTATCAAGTAGGTAGATATAATCAATTCCCAAGAATATGTTTTGTATGAGGCGTTTAGATTTCAATAAATCTAGGAATCTATAATATTACAAACGGTTTTTTTATAACCTCTTGAACTTTATTTTTGCAAATTTAAGTAGAAACTTTAAGACAGACACATTTTGATTCATATTCATACAAATTAAAATTATTTATTGAAAATACTATCAAAGTTCCATATTATATTTATATTTTAATGGATCATAATATTACAACAAAATACATATTTCAAAAATACTTACATTAATAGGCTGATGATGATGATCATCAGCCTATTAATGTCCTCACTTACTTACAAATTAGTTAAGTAAAGTTAAATTTATTTACTTCATATTGAAAATTCTATGCAAAGCAGACCTCAAACCCATCATATATTTAAAACTAGCGGCCGCCCGCGACTTCGTACGCGTGGAGTTAGTTACAAATATAGGTGCACTGCTCGTTCCCCGTAGGTGATAGCGTGATAATATGTAGCCTATATGTTGACCCGACTTCTTAATAATATTCGTGCCAAAGAAGTAAATCCATGCAGAACTTTTTGAGTCTATCCCGGACATACATAAAGACAAACATACAAAAATTCTAATAACTATATTTTTGGATTTCGTATCGATTGTAGATCACACCCCAAGTATTCTTTTAAAAAAATATTCAATGTACAGTTTTGACTTTCCTATCATTTTATTACATGTATAGATATAACGACTTATCTCGACATGTAAACAGTACAGGAATCCAACGGTAACTTGATATTTGCGATTCAATTGGTAGGAGCAAATATTAGGACACTTCAAGTTCCGATATGCGCCGCCAAGTGTTGGTAAGTACTCCAATCTCCACACCAATGAGCAGTTTGAATTGTGATTTCAAGGAAATTTTGTCTTGAATAGCTACTTCAAAACTTATTTGAATAAATCATTGTGTTCAAGAAAAAAAAATGTCAAGTGCGAGTCGGACACACGAAAGGTCTTGTACCATAATAGTATAATGTTAATCCTTTTTTTTAATCCCATCAAAAACATAAATGTGAAATGAGACCCAAGATCGACGATGTATGCTTGGATTGTTCCATCTTCAAAGACAAAAGAACTGAGATCTAAATGAGTGCTAAGTTCAATGGTCAATCCTGAAGTTTATACAAACATACAGTATTTTAAAACAATTTAAAATATCATTTCTTCTTATAACTCAGGATAATAATATTGAAGCCTAAGGGATGACTTGGGTAGTTCTCGTACAAGTGTTCCTAATAGAATAATTTAATTGATAAAATGATAAAAAATAACTAGTTTTTGTTTTATTCCTTTATATTCATCCAACTTATTATCTGGATGTCAACTGTCGAGATAATCTGGAACTGTTGCTGCAGTTAAGACCGAAAAATCTCGTTTCATCTGAGACACCTTACTTTATGTTCAAGTGGCCATGGATTTACCGGACACCGGCATACCGGCACACTGCGATAATGATAGTTGTTGTCTTTGTCTAGCGACGTATCGATAAGAAGGACAAGTATATAGCACAATTTAGACCCGGTGTCCAGTAAAACAATAGCCGTTAACAATATAACTTATGGATTATGAGATACAAGCCATTTTTAGACGGACTGATACTGCGCTGATGATAAAAATATAACGCACTTACTATATCGGTTTTCTTAAATATTCAAACGTTCAATTATTAGGGGATGAAAAGTAATTTGGCTATGCTAATACTGAATTATCGTGTTGTTACGGACCCAATCGTAAAAGCTCTCAAAGGAAGAGGGTGGGGCACAAAAGCAAACGAACTGTTTGCTCTAACTATCGATGTTTGCACTGCGGAGTGGTTCAACCTTGAAATTGTATTGGAAATGGACTTTACTGAAAAAGATTTTTTGAGTGCTTACTTATTTTTATAATTCGAACGAGATATATAATGGATTTACCCGAGTTCTTTTAACGCAAACCCCAGAGCAAATAGAGGAGAGTGTTATTTTTTTAATGTATTGGTTATATCCCTATCGTCATACATATCACACATTGAAGGTACTTCTATCCATAAGGTATCCATATACCATATTAAATTTTATGTCAAAGTAAATAGCAGAAAGGGTTTATTTTTATATGTTTACCTATTACATATTATGATTTTTGCAACATTAACAGATGGAACTTACAGTTTTTTTTTCATAAATGGTAAGTAGTGGTAAGTTAATACAATCAGATAAAAAAAACAAGTAACCTACGAATACAATGGAGTACCAATCTCAACATCACTGGATTCCTTTAAACAATGCCCTGCGTAGCAGTCAGTACATCGAGTTCGCAAATGTCAAGGTTAGCAAACAAGTTTTACCTTAAAACCTTTAGCTGATCATATGACAACGCCGCTATTAATCGTGTGTTAAGATTTATCACAAAAATAATGATAGCTCTTATTTGAAAACTATCAGGAAAATGCTTTTTAGCCATCACAGATGAAAAAGATACGCTGATTAAGAAAGCAGTAGATATTATGCAACGCTAAACGTTTCACTAAGTGTGAGTTGTACCACAGAGCTAGTTGATGTTAAATTTTACTAAAATTTTAACTGGAATCGCTTGGACAGTTAATTGTCAATGTCAAATTCTGAACTCATTTTGACTATCATCAAACCGGTACTTTAACAGAATAGTTAAATTAAGTTGGTGCAACTCACGTTAAATTAACAAACCTTTAAATTAAACTAATTATTGAAAAAATAAGTCGAACAAAATTTGTAAAGGTTTTTATTTTCTCTATATGAAGAAATTGAATAATATAAAATATAGCTGCGAGAAATTGATGATCGATTTGCTTTATACATATTGGTAGACTATAAAAGCACGTCTGTGAAAAACATTTGTATCGAATAAATCGAACGCCCACACACCACCTATTTACATGCTTGAATTCCAATATCCCATGCTTATTATATTATTACGAGCGTACCTATATTCTTAGGAAAGCAATAAACTTAGTAATTTGGGTTTTTGAATTAGTATACGTATAATAATGGTATTTTTTCTGACAAACGATTTATCTATCTTCAATTTTAATTTATACGGAGAATAAGCTGATTATAACAAAACTAAAAAATATATTTATACGTTAAGAAACTGGTACCTAATAGTCAAAGTACACAAGGCATTGTATAAAAAAAAACAGTAAAGTTTTCTTCAGTATAATAATATGGCTAATTGGCTTGATTCACAATTCTGAACGTATGTTTAAAATAAAAACATCATTAAAGTATATTAGGACTTACTGTAGCTCCTTTAAATGGTTTTAATAATTTTGTTCTCGGATAAAACTTTGACCTTTTAATTTGCTTCCATGAGAAATCCTTCATATTACCAACTGATTATAGATATTTCAAAGCCAATGTCGCATCATTGCTATTGTATTCATAATTTCACTATTTGCCTGCTGTCAAACGTAATACATAGTTATTTTATCTTAATTTTCATGTTCCTTATGTTACAAGGTAAAAATAAATAAATAATAGATTTCAGAAAAAATTAAACCTTTGACATTTGTTGCCAAATAGAAAAATCGCTTTAATGTATGCCAAATTTGCCATATACTAACCAACTTTACCACTTTTTTTTTACCGAAAGAACGTTATTCGGAGTAATGTGAACATTTTTAAAACAAAGTTGTAACTTCGACAATAGGCTCTCATCGAATTGATGTGCTAAGTATGTGTATGTCTAAGCTGCATCTGTAATTGTTATTTAGTGTTAGCACATGATGTGTTGTCCCAGCAGTTTATTTAAAATGCTTATGATATTTTTATAAGAAGTGTTCTTAGCACTATCAATATTATGTTTAATTTTCAAGGCCACAACACCATCGACTTCATATTAAGAACTATTGAAAAGAGGCTATAGATAACTAAGAAAAAAGTAAATAAGAAACCTGGAAGGATTATTTAAAATTAATTCGAATCGAATCGCAATTCCAACTAGGGTAACCATTAAGGAATTTCAAAAGTCCTGACAAAAATCCTGACATTTCGAAAAAAGTCCGGACTCTTTAGTTACAAAATGGAATCATTACTCACTTAGTTACAATGGTATGGTATTTCAATCAAAATGTTCTTTTATTAATAAATAAAATAAAATAAAAATCGTTTATTTTCAGACAGACTCCATATATATGTTAGTAGCATTGACTTAAATGCTATGTTATATAGTAACATATTCAATGTAATTTAAAAAATCCGGACAATTTAAAGATCCGACAAAGTCCAGACTATAGTCTAAAAGTAATCCTATTTCCAACCGAATATGGATTTCGGTGGCAGTGTAAATCTAAGTTACTGGGTTTTAACGAGTCGAAGCGTGGTCCAGACATAAAATGGCCGCTGGTAGGCGCGGGTGGTTGATCAACTTGATATTTTTATCTCTCTCGAAACCGGTGTCTTCAGAGAAACAGGTAACATAAGGACAAACTTGCTTATTAATCGAAAAAAAAACTTGAAAACAACTTAGAGGTATAATAACGTTTATGAATGTAGTAAGTAAGCAACTACAGTTACAAATTAAAACTCTTATACATAGTAAAATTAAGTTCTTGACAGGTAGTGGCAGGAGATTGAAGGTTGTTGGCAATAAGTTCCATAGTTAGTTGAAAAGTTATACCTACAGCCTTATCACAGAAAAGTTAAGTAGGCGTTCAACACATGCGAAAAGAAAATATAAATCAAGCCTAATTATTATTTCAACCGGTGTCTAACTCTTTTGTACAATCCATAATGTTTAACAATGTTACAAATATGTACCGCTTTAATCTATAGTTAAGAAATATTGACGTCCTTAAATGTCATTTCTTTTACCAATAGCATAGAGCAATACTGTCGTCGCGGTTAGGAGGGTAGTAGCCATAATGACATAACACTACTGAAATCATTCTGCCACTTCTTGCGGGAGGAGGAATATGCACACAAATGCAGTCCAACATACCTTCGCAAAATCAAAATTGTAATAACGACACTCACACCCTTAAAAAATGACGGAGCTAAATACATGACCTTAATATTTTTTATTGACAGATCTGAAATTTGTATTGGCGAGTCGATTGCTTTGTCAAACAAGTCCGACGATTGAGCTTTAACAAAATAATATGAATTTTGTGATTAAATAGATATAATATATTATATTATTAATTCTACTTATATGTGAAATTTAACACCATCCTTTTGTAAGTTTAATATTCCAGATATGTTTTACAGCAAATTACATAACATTTTGGCATTTTTGATCTCTAACATACACTCGCGCGACTTGACTCAGTCTAGTGAAATATCTGAGCGCAACTAATTTTGTTCGTGTGCTGGCCCAACAGCGAGGGAAAACCAGCAGAGGGAAACCCTGTGAATGCCTACTCCCCTCCTGGTGGCGTCGGCCGCGTTGCTCTATGACCAATTGCCATAATCCACTGTACCTGATCATTTTCCTATGTTCCCACCACAAATGTTTCCCACAATAGTATTTATTGGCGATTACTAGAGTCGTCACATGACATTTTATGATCACCTTTTTGCGGTTTACACGATTAACGTTCCCTCCATGTGTAGTTTGTTAAATACGTTTACACTTGCTTGCTGCATAGTCAGGAATTAAATTTTCTTTCGCTGCAGACGTTCAGTGTTACCATATTTAATGATCGGTTACCTACTCTTCTTCCATTGATCAAAGAAAAAAAAACTTTTAATTCCAATTATTGTATTGTTTGAAATATAACTTCCAGTTCATTTATTTATTAAATATAATAACACTATGCCATTTACCTATATGTGAGCATTTGCAAAGGTGTGTGCATCAGATCTTTTATTATTTTTTGATACTAGCTGTGCCCCGCGGATTTACCCGCAGTTTATTAGGGATATTTTCCCGCAGTAAAATGTAGTAATTTATTAAAATCGTTCCAGCCGCTTAGACTTAAAGAGATAACAAACGTACACACTCATACACTCACAAACTTTCGCCCTTATAATATTAGTATGATGAATTCAAGCACTTTTGTTCTGCTGGTTTTCTTTTTCAATTTAATAAAAATATATATATATATTTCACTCTTTAGTTTAAAACTAAACATAGACTGTGAAATTGGAGTAATCTATACTAATATTATAAAGCTGCAGAGTTTGTTTGTTTGTTTGTTTGAACGCGCTAATCTCTGGAACTACTGGTCCGATTTGAATGATTCTTTCAGTGTTGGGTAGTCCATTTATCGAGGAAGGCTATAGGTTATATTTTTTTTCAGAATTAGGGATCCGTAATAAAATTGCTATTTTAACACAAGGTGTAAAATCGAAAACCTATTTTTGCGTGCGCTGCAAAAACTATTGACAATAGAACAAAATGATGTACTACGGGTTTGTAGATCCCATTAAGACCTACAAAAAAGTCCGCGAGAACATATATCTAGCTATCATGGTTTAATCACAATAACCGATTTTGTGTTCAAAATAATTATTAAATCGTCTGAAGAAAAAAAAAACAACGTTAAATATGTATCGTAATATTAATCTTTATCGAAATTAAGCATTATGTTATCAAGAGTATTTATGTAGAAGTAAAATACTTTTTGTTTCATCTCAATCGGATATTTCGTTTAAAAGTTATCACGTGGGTTAGATGTTAAGAGTTGGTACCTATTAATGAGTTATGGGCCATAGTTTTTTTTATCAACATAAAATCCTGTAATAATCTTTTTCGAAATATATTTGTTGATGATTGTAAACGCGGGTGAAACCGCGGGGCACGGCTAGTGGAAAAATAAATTGAGAAAAGTATTTAGTATTTCTTATAAGCCTGGTAATGGGTTGTTTAAATAAAAGACGCGCAAGTGCGCAATGCAAATAAAACCTTAACGTCTCGTACCAATAAGATCTTATAAGCGTCAAGGGAAAGGTATTGTTTGTTACTTGACAAATATGTAAGGCGCTGCGCAAACGTGGACTTTTTTTCTCACCGACACGGCACACCATCACCCGTAATTCATGGTAAAATTCATATAGGTAACAATTATAATTAATAAGTAAGCATATATCATTATCATCAGCCGATGGACGTCCACTGCTGGACAAGGGATGAAGCTCCTCAAGGGATTTCTATATGCAACGATCCTGCGCTCTCCGCATCCAGTGGGTCCCTCCAACTCGCTCGATGTCGTCAGTCCACCTCGTTTTAATTCTATCACGTAGAGAAACACCGAGTTCTTTCCATCGCTTACTGTGCGACTTTGAGCCTTCTTATGAGGCCTATAGTCAACGACCACGTCTTAGCTCCGTATGTCATCAATGGCAACACGCACTGTTCAATGACCTTGATCTTCAGGCACTGAGGTACTTTGGACGAGAAGACATCACGTAGTTTCCCAAACGCTGCCAAGCCGAGTTGGATTCGGCAGTTTACCTCATTCTCGAAATTTGACTTACCCAACCGGACTATTTGTCACAGTTATATGTATTTGTCGTCAATGTCAATCAGACTTCTCAACGATTACCGAGTGGAGCCAAACACGAGCGTTAGACACAATTTTTGTCTTAATCATATTCATATATACAAAATAAACCTAGATTTTGTGATTTTGTGTTTGAAAAAACTACTGAAACGCCATTGATACACAATTATTACTTTAACGTAGAAGAATCGACACCTTTATCGTAGTTGCTGTTTCCATTGGCGACTTAGCTTAGTACAAGTGTAGGGAAATTTGTTAATGTTGCTTGTGTCTTCAACTGAGGACTTTTAGTTTCCAGTTACCGACATGGAACACTTTTTGACTGTCGACGAGCCGTATTGGGCACAAAAATATTTATGTCTTCGCAGGGAATGGCTGATTTCATACTAGTTCTATAGAAACGTAAATATTCATTGGTAGCTTCTATCCAAACAATACACAAGTGCCCACGTTTGTGCAGTGCCTTAGTATAAAAACAGCTTAATAAAAATGGCGTTTCTAGTTAATAATGTATAAAAAACAAACTTAATTAATTCCTTTACTTATGGATAATTGAGGTTTTATCAAAAAAAAAAAACAAGCAAGCTAGTAATTTGAAAGTAAAATGGCACTGTTTACATTTAATTTCTTGCTCACAAGAATGATTATTAAAGTGTTTCAAACGAGGGCGAGAAAAGAATTAAGTTATTTGTGAGGAAAAGAAATACAAATAAAAGTTTGTATAAGAATGGTCACCATTATTTTCTCTTCCTTTATCTAAAACTTATAGTAGACACAAAAAGAAAAAAACATTGTGTAAACAAAGAAAGAAGTTTAATCTAAACTTTCTTCTGACGGTTACCGTTGTACCGATAAATCCTTAAATAGTCACTCATATATTTGTGTACATGAATACATAGGCACACATATGACGCAAATTACCACCAAACATAATTTTTGTAATTATATAATAATAAAATGGGGTTTTACGGCCATAATAAGAAAATTATGGTTGTCCGAGTTCCGCAGTGTTTTGTCTCTGTTCATCAACCTACAAAAAGCATTTGAGTGATGTGAACAATGTGAACAAATACAGTGTTAATTACCCACCCTGTTTTTGCATTTTCAATAAACAGTAATCTAAAAAAACTGGATTCTTGCGCTTTAATGAATAATTTATGCAAAACTTTGTATTAAAAAGTCGAAGTTGTTGATCTAGAGCTTTGAACTCATGTTTATTTTTTATGTAGAACATTTTCCCGCACAATTCTCCATTGTTCACACTAATTGAAAGTTTAATGAGAGTTATTTCTTATTTAGTTAATGAAACGTAACCAGCGCGTCAGACTTCTGTTTTGATGCAACGCAGCAGACAACAGAACGAATATTAAATAGGTATATTTTAATTAGACGAGGGAACTCTTGACATTTATAAATATTTAATGATGCTTTTGCTAATTCTAATTAAGTGAAAATGTTTTTATTTAGTCTGTGCGTAGCTAACGTGTCACGCCTTAAAGTGTCAGGGCCAAGATGAATTTTATTAAAAAGGTATTTATGCACATTATAAAACAATTACTATTGTAGTTTTTAAAATTTCTTAAATTGTAAACGAATCAAGCAAATAAAAACCATTTAATTCCATTTCTGCCCTAGATAACACTCGACCACATTGTGACCGAGAAGTTGATTAGATTTATTCTTCAATTAAAAATAAATGCAATCACAATTGATCGTTATTATGGTTCAGAAGAGCAATGGCGTTAAAATATTATTTTTATGGTTTAAACCCCTTAGCGGCGAGCAAGCGGCCTTCCTGGGTGTCGATTCTGCTACGTTAAAGTATAAATCATATAATTATCATATCAAGGACATTACAGTTGTTTTGATTTATACCACAGTTATTGTTAAACGGGCTGCACACCAGACACACAGTTGTATTACGATAATTGTGGCGCCACATTTTAAACGCGACACATTTAATGCTCTCGTATATTTGCGTGTAAGTGAGGCCGCACACCGGAGCCACAGGGTACATGCAAGCAACATTTACCTTGCCTTTATATGAACGCTACATTTTTGCTTTCGTCTCACTACTAAATGCACCCTCTACAAATGTGTCCTTGGTGATATGATATAAGTCGATAGGAAGAGCGCGCGTAAGCTTAAGCGCGGTCTTCCTGCCGACTTACGCGTGTAAAATTTATAACCATTAACGTATTCCGTATTAAACTAAAATGGAAAAATAAAATATTACTACAACTGACTCCATAAAAACAGAAATTAAAAAAATAAGATCTCCCGACTGCTATATTTGAAGTCGCTACCAAGCCATGTATTTAGCATGATAATGGTATCGACTGCTAATATATTATGTATCACTCAGTAAATCTTATTTTGTCATATTCAGCTTTTTTGAAGTCGGTTCTATTTTTATTAAAAAATATTTTTGTAATTTCTTGCCTCAGCCAATTTTCGTCTCGCAAATTTCACAATAAGTAGGTCTGCCGGCCAGTGTTCAAAAGTAATTTTTTGATAGTCTTCTATTTCTTTAACACAGCAGCAGAACTTTTTTTTTTATTTATTGCAACAACATTAACATTGAATGAACAATGTTTCGCGATCTATCTTAAAGATAATTAATATATAGTTGAATCGTAAAGTGATGCAAAATATACGAACAACATACTTAATGTTGATTAAATCGCTGAAATCACTTAAAATAATAGGCGCAGAAGACATGACTGTAAGCCAAAATAAAATAATGTGATTACATAATAATTACTCAATTGTTTCATTACACTTTCCAGACTTAGACGCCCTCCTCAATTATTTGATAAATTCGTTTAGATTATTTTATTTGCATTTCTGATGATGAAATCCATAGATAGACGCTTAAGAATTCGTTCAACAAATATTTCGCCATTATCCCTTCGGTCGTGGTATCTACCTTTTTTTACGTATCATATAAAGCAGTTCTTTTTTCCACTTCTTACGCCGTGTGCGTTAACGCCTCTTGTCACATTATTAAGCAATCCATACACGCTAGGGTTTACCTGACAGGTTTACCTGCACAGTTTAACTGTACAGGTAAACCGGAGCGTGTATGTCACATAACTGCGCAGGTTTCCACGCCTGTATAGGCAACTCGAAAAAATATGAATTTTGATATTTTCTACCTGTGCAGGTAAAACTGAGCGTGTGGCGGTTATCTGCGCAGTTGTCCGGTGATTGTTAGAGGGGATGGACGCGCGGCGCTCTACTTTATAAGTACAAAATATCGTCTCGTAAACGAAACTAGGTCCTGGAGTAGTTTATAGAAATCTATAAATAGGCGTTTTGTCTTTGGCACATAAAATTTCTCCCTGTTGCAAGGTATCTTACGTCACTGACAATCTTAGATGGATATAGCTTTTTTCATTATTGTATCCTGCTTCTCCATTAAGGGAGTCACTGCTGTTAACAGTTAAAGATACGTATTTTCTTCCATTCGTAGATAATTGTGGTAATCTGTTGGCTTATATTTCACTTGTTTCACAGTAAATTAACTTGAGAGTACTGTTTTCTTTGCATTAACAATGCTTTGTAGCACTGTTCACGGTGTCATCGTTTAAATTTATTTTTTTTCAATAAAACAAAAAAATATAACTTAAAAACGCTACTGTGTTGAAATCAAGTGCCGCTGCCGGGGTCATGGTTTCAACTGAAAGTTTTTGCAGGTTTACCGCTACGTGTATGGTCTCTACTAAACTCAAGTTTACCTATGCAGTTGAACTGTACAGGTAAACCTGTTAGGTATACCCTAGCGTGTATGGCTTGCTTTACATACAATATAACCTAAAAACGCTCCTTTTTTAAATAAAGCGCCGCTGCCGGGGCCATGGTTTCTACTGAAAGTTTGTGCAGGTTTACCGCTACGTGTATAGTCTCTACTAAACTTAAGTTTACCTGTGCAGTTGAACTGTACAGGTAAACCAGTCCGGTATACCCTAGCGTGTATGGCTTGCTTTATATTATGTTCTATTTTTTGGAGGACACTCGCGTACTTTCGTCCTGACTGGTTCCTCGGTGTCCGCGGTAGTTCGAAGGACTTTTTGCTCGCGGTATTATTAATCCGTTATGTACGTTCCTCGGCGCAGTTGTAAGCTATCTATAACGGCGGACAAAGTCCTCCGCGAACAAAAATCCCTCGTCTACGCTGGCTATTAACGTTTTATAAGAAACGGTAAGTAAATAAAACCTAATTCCCTTGGCACCAATTTTTTGGGCGTTCATCATGTTTTCTTTCTGAAAACAAATACCTAAGTATTGGTTCTAAGAAACCGGATTCCTTATAAGTAAAATAAATTCCAATCAAGCCTATCTGTTCTTCACAATTATGTCGTTACGATGATTCTTATTGAGAGTAATTGCTCAATTCGTCTGGTACAAGAGACGTTTTTAACGACAACAATTCATTCAATTACAGATCGACAGATAGCATTGAAAGATGTAAGCGAAACAAGCATTAATCACCTTCATACAGAACCGTCTCAGTGGTGACATCATTTCTAACAGAAGATTAACAACTTGACTGAAATTGCGTTTTCCGCACATACAAAACATAATAGAAATTAAATGTACGACTAGAAACAAAGTTATTACATTTAATTATCTTTCAGTTTAATTTAGTTTAAATATAAAGTATTTGTTGGTGAAAAACCCTATTAACTTAATCCACAGCACCTTAGTAACAGTACAGAAACATCAGTCACTCATCTTGATTCTACAAGTAGCATTTATATACAATGTTATCAAAATGAAATTATAATATTTTTAAGTTTATTGAGTAAAATAATAATTACAATACACTTTGAGAACAAATTTAGGACTAATCCTACAAAAAAATTACCTTTTGCTGCAAAACTAAACAAGGCCTGCCTGCATTTCAGCAATCAGCACCCTAGAACTTTACCGAAAGTTAAAAATTTACAAGAAACCAAGGGCTACTTGCACATAGAGAGTTCCCGAGTCAAATTTGAAATTAAATATGTTGCACCCTTAGAATGAATGAAGTGACTTAACTTTAAATTCCCTTTGCTTTCTCATTTTCTTATTATCTATATTTTAATTCTCAAAAAGCATAATCGTTCAATATGAACTTAATGAAAAAACATGGGTTTTGTCATTTTTTTCCACAGGGTTGTAGGCGTTGTAGAAAATGCTTTAAGATCAACCTAATAAGGGGAATTTTGGGCCATTTTCATTCTAAGGGTGATAGTGTGATTATCTTTTTTTTGTTTTTACTCATAGATATTTACTGAGTATGTTTTATTTTTATTATTTGTTGTTATAATAGCAACATAAATAAATACAGCCTTCCTATTACGGCCCATAAGATACTGGATGGCGAATGTAAGCTTAGCAGTAAGCATACGTTTTCACTTTTTGATTGGGGCATGGGACCCGAAAACGCTAGGAAAAACTGGAGTGTAGGTAATTAAATGTAAACCGATCGCACTCGAGAGGAGCTCGATGGTGCGGGTGGTTAGCGCGTTCGGCTGCGATCGTTGAAGTTAAGCAAGTTGTCGGTTATTGGATGGTCGACCAAAAATCTTCTATCTCGAGTTCCTCCGTGCTTCGGAAGGCACGTCAAGCCGTTGTACCCGGCTGCATCTGCAGTCGTTAGCACCCGCCAATCCGCACTGGGCCCGCGTGCTAGGTCATCGTCATGGCCCGATCTCCCTATTTCATCCATAGGGAAGGCCTGTGCCCCATCAGTGGGGACATTAATAGGCTGATGATGCTGATGATGATTGCACTCCACTATCTTTGGTTAATTCTTCAACTGGCGGCGAATTTTACAGGACAAAGCATTGTCCTTAATCCCGTCACGTTTATTATTAGGTATGTCTTCCAAAAGCTTCAGGAATGCAAAGGAGTCACGCATTATCTGTGTTTAGTTCGCATTCCCAGTTTTAATAGGTAACAATAAAATAAAATCTCATACTTTATTTGTATGTTTTCATTAAAGTAATACGTATTTTCACCTATTAATCGTAGTATTTTAGGTCACCATCGACTGAAATGTTTAAACTGAGATGATATGAAATAAGTTATAAGTATTACTTAACATTGAAGTTTCTTGGACTTGAAGAATCACTGAAAAGCACCACCCAATTCGCTCTGAGTCTGTGTTGTAGGTGTTGCCACCTCCCCTTTCCCCTATCCCGTTTATAGGGGAGGCCCATGGAACACTGAAAGAGATTAGAGGGGTCTTATGGGTGTGGAAGGTGCGCCGCAGTTATGTGTGAGCAAATGCTCCTAACTTGACCAAAACTTGGTTCTGATTGCGCCGTTGCTCTCGGGTGTGAGCGCTAATTGGTTCGATTGTTTGATGTCGCGTTGTTTGATTGGCTATTATCTATAAGGTGAGTAGGTGAGAAGAGTAATGGGGGCGAGCCGGTGACAAAGGTTTCCGTTCAAACAGACTATGATCACCATTCTAACTTTTTTCTGTGTTCTGTTGGAGAGACCTAAGCTCCAGCATTGGAAACATTATTAGTCTGATAATGTGGTAGAGTGGTATGCACTATCAACCAATATGATTTCTGACCTACACAAAACAATAAGGTAGGATTTTGCTTAGTTTACGTACGTACACCTGGAAACTTCTTATTTTCTGAACAATCATATCTGACGTGACAGATTTTGCCGTCTCCCTGTGACATCATGTTGACGTTACATTATTTATAGTTTTTCCCATAGACTAAAACTTCCCTATTATTCTACCAAAAATTTTCTCGATCGCAAGAAATCGAAAGAGCTTTTGTTAAATTTACGATTTTATAAAGTGATTTCTAAATTTAAACTACTATTCCAATTTTATCTATAACATGATATATTGTATAGAAAATAAAGGTCAATTTTCAATGATCTTAGTTGCATATTAATACAGTTTCCTTGTTATTAAATGCAATGTCATTAAAAATAAAACTTGTCTGTTTTGACATTTTTAAGTGAATTATGGGCAAGTAGGTCAATAATCAATTTGTTCGATATTACACTGTTTTCAATGTGTCGCCTAATCCTTAGATTTTTTATTATTTTTCTAAGTACAGGTATCTTGTAATGTATTCTGGATATTTTGCTTTCTCAACCTATATTGTTATCAAATTTAGACACCCATGATATAAGGATGTTAATGCATGTAGGATTTCAAAACTGAAAATTTATTCACTTTGTACAGTCAATAGTAATATTATTATGAATTGGGGCTGTACGTATGTGAGTGTAAACTCATATTAATAAAAATTGGGTTGGGTCAGCGACGAAATGTGTTTAAAACCCATGTTTTATTTCTGTCTACTGCCGTGTTCCCGTTAATTAGTCAGTAATTAAATTATATTTAATGCCTTCTGTAGGATACTCGTCTGGTTCTATCTAACGAGTCTCGTGAGAAACAAATTGGATTACAAGACTCAAATTGAACGATAAAATAACAATTGAACTTTGAAACTTTTTATTATGAATACTTACAGCCAATTTTAAACTATTGGTTTGTGGAAGTAAGGATTACCAGTCATAAAGGATTACTTAGTCGTTCGAACATACGAACTGGTTAAGCAGAACTAATAAAAAGATATGATAATTAAGACATATCAAGGTACTTATTTCCTTTTTCAAATCTAAACCTACCTAGTAATTTGACGGAGCTTCCCACAAACTGGTTTTGAGGAACGCTATAAATCTTACACCGGATGCAATCGAGACAGAATAAAATCTAATAACAAATGTTGCCAATCAGCAGGTGTGAATATGGTGTTTTTCTTTAAATACAACAGTTTTGGTTTTTTTTTCATCGCAAGAGAAAGCGCAATTCACATAATCTTCTAACGAATAGAAGTGAAAGAAGAAAAGTATGTAGGTAATAATAAAATAGTATCATTTTTAATACTGTTATCAGTATAAAACAAAAAATATAACGATGCCTATTTCCAAAACATGAAACTACTTTATCAGTAATTGACATCTTACGTAACAAATAAGGCAAATACAAACTCCGAGATCATGCGCAATGTAGAAAACAATTCATTTTTTATACTTCAACTAAGCTGGGCATCGAATCTGTAACCCCAGCTAACACAAACGCGCAGAACCAAGAGTCCAAGACGCCGAACAATGTTAGATTATAAAGGCCAACCTTGCTGTGTCAGCGACGTGTTATACTGACTGACAACTTAAATAATTATGAAATTAATAAACTTGGGGTATTCGGGATGACATCAGCCCAATTTTTTGGACACGGGAGAAAGTGCAAAATTCCCGAGTATCTCAGATCTCCAAGACAGGACATTATTATAAGAACGCTACAATTTATTCAATAAGTTAAAAAGTTCACGATACGTATGCATATAAGTAGGTTAGTAAGTATAATATACATGTACCAAATAATTGTTAAAAACAGGCAACTAGGTATCTACCTTCTACGTAATTTATGTTTGATTGGTTTTTCATTTCCTTTGTAAACGACCATCGAATCGAAAAGTCAATGAAATTAATAAACCAGGTAGGTAGGTAGTTTCTATGTATTATTATTACAAAGACGAATAATAAGACTCAAACAACATTTTCCTTCATTGAGTTACAAAAAATGAGTAGAGCCAACCCACCTACCCACTCTTTTCAAATGCGAATAAAGCTTTTATGCTGATTCATTTTTGTATTCAAGGCCTTGTAGATTATATTTATGCCGACATTACCTCGAGTAAAAAGCTTGTATTCATTACTCAATTTCAATGTTGCAACACTAAAAATTAAGTTTTCGTTTTATTTGTTTCTTAGGTTTTCTACTAATAAAACAAGTTTTTACGGGTTAATGCACGAAACTTTATTTATTTATTTTTGTTTTAGTTCAAAAAATGCGCACCGAGTACGCAACCAACAAGAAAGTTAAATAGCGCCATCTGTCTACCTTCCCAGGAAACTAAGAATGTTTATTTTTTATGGACCACTCGCAGCAATTTTGCTAAATCTAAATGTAACTACAACTACATTTAGTCCATGCAAGGATGTCAAATTGACACTGACGTTTTGACATTTTTCAATGGGTTGATTCTAGTTTTAGTTCAATCGGTATTAGCAAATTTGCAGTGTGTCTCAGAATACGGTATTGGTCTAAGACCTTATCACACCAAGCAAATACATATGACAATGATAAAATAATAATAGGCAATCAAATAATATAGATAATTGTATAAACTCTGGTAATTATGCTAATAATATTTAAAATAATTATACACATACAGAATATACTAATGTAATAATAAATAGCCGGCGGAGTCACATGCTAAAGTTCAATGTTCTTTTGACGAAAATAATGATGTCATTCGCCAACACTATACCTAAATACATAAATCTAATAGATGTGATGTTGATGCCTAACTTCCTACATGTCTTGTTACCTACGCTAAATCGTGACTAGGTGCGAATGTGACCAGCTTTTATTTTTACTTAATCATCTGTCAAAATCAATATACTGTCCACGATGTTTAGACATGATTGACACTGTTTTAAGTTAACAGTTATCTAATAAACCTTTTCGATTCGTTACATAAAATGATATTTAATAACAATCATTAATAAATTGATGTTCAAATAATATAATTCGTTATTAAATAAGTGAGTGTACGTATACTGTCTGGGAACGCACATCAAAAAACGAACGACGACGCTAAGTTAGTTCTATGTTTATCATTTTGTTGTGCCACAGCGAACTCTAGTGTACACAGTCAAGAACGTTCGTTAACCGCATACAGAGAGCGTCACAAGCCGCGTGTACCAGTGCCCCCATCTATCGGTCAATGTCGACATGACGTCGCAACCGCGTTTCAACCGGCGCGTGAGAGGTGGCGTTAGTAGTATTGAAAGTAACGCAACGACTTCGGTCTTGATGAATGAAAGTTTTGTTTCGTATATTGTATCTAGGTCAGTGTTTTTTATTTATAACGTAGGCACTAAATTGTCTTGTTTATATGTACTTGTCTAAGATTTAAATACTCAGTAAAATTTATACCATAGTTGATATAAAAACAGTAAGTTTGTGGGCAGACTTTCACAAACTTTTATGATCTTTCAGCATTTTCCATTATTTATGTTAATAAAATTAAAATACTTTTTTACCTAAGTATAATTTTATGTAATTTAGTACATAAATAACAAAAAACTGTGTTAAGTTACTTGGTTAGGTTTATTAATATATTTCATCGCTACCGCTTCGACTTACGTTTATTTATAATAGTTACTTCTTACAGCTTGTCTAGTATTCTATTGATAGATTTTTACTTTAGGCGTGGAATAGATCACAATTGATGGGTCTGTATTATTTACAATTTAGCTTTTAAAACAAACATACCTTTTAGGAAGTACCTTATTTTTTATAACTCAACAGACACGAATTTCATATGAAATTAGGTGACACTGATGTTTGCAGATACTGCAATCAGGAGCGTGAATGAAACACCAAAACGTTCTCCTATGTGAATGTGGGCCTCTGAAGTCACAAACGTATTATTCTGGGACGACATATAATACGCTCAGTGGAATTCAAATCTCTAAAAGCTAGAACTATAAACGTTCTGAGCTTCTTAGAATCTGTCGGGCTAAAAGAGATACTTTAACTTGGTGGCGAGAATCACAATCAGACAGAACTGCATAGCCCCAAAAAACAGAAATATTAGATAAAAAAGTAGTTTTACAAATTATTGTAATTTTTCGTTTTAACTATACTATATTTTTAGGGTTCCGTACCTCAAAAGGAAAACCGGAACCCATATAGGATCACTTTGTTGTCCGTCCGTCAAGACCGTTTTTCTCAGGAATGAGTGGAGGTATCAAACTGAAATTCATATCTAAAAATCAAACTTCTAAACCAAAGCAATCAAAAGATTAGAAGACTAGAATTAACTTAGAATCTTGAGGAGGACGTCATTTTGGTATCCAATTGGTGTTTGGTATCAATAGCGATGAGTGATATATCATTGAATACCTCTTTTCATGTAGAATATTAGTTACTATGGCGGCATTCTGATATTTGTTGTCCGTTTTAATTTTTTCCAGAAAATACCAGAACCATTTTTGCAGGAACCGTTATTATCATTATTTATTATTACAGAACCAAAAAGGGAAATCGAGTCACTGAATCAAGTACAGAGTTGAATGCGGAATGCCATGCCCTCTCCCTTCCGTATTTAGGCAGGTAGACAGAAGGTGCGGGCGAGCGGGCGCATTAGTCGATCGTTAGTACTGCGCGTGAGACTACGTTCGTTCCTTCTTATATCTTTCATTATAATTACCTGTTTTTATCCTTGACTCCGGCTTTCTTATGGACTTGTGTTAACCTGTTTTTATCGTTGACCCCGTTGACCCGCGGCTAAAAAGAAAGCGGTTGAACCATCTCGAGGGGCAGACTTCATACGACTTGAAGCAATGCAAGTGAAGAACTTCCCCCAACTGACTGAAGAAGAACTCATTGTGCTTGCTTTGGGCACATATTAATTCAAACTAGCCAGATCTTACTATAGCGAGCATTTAAATAATGGCCTGAATACGATAAAAACATATAGAGAAAATGCATTGGAAGACTTGCCTGAATACGGCATAGATCAAAATATTTGTTTGTTACGAGGACGAATCCGGTCTCGTCATGTTCGAGCAAGGACCTATTACTGCTACGTATTATTCAGTAATAACTACTTAGCTTAGAATAATAATTAAAATAATATAATTCAACATTATTGTACATGTCTAACTGGTAGACGTACCATAGGAACTTGTGCTCACATATTATCAATTATATGGTACCTAGGCTATGCCAGGCACGCCGTATTCGTCGCTCCTGCACTGTTCCTAAATGACCTTTTTATAGATAAAGAATAAAGCCACGGCCCACTCGGCCCCCCCTCTATATACGCCTATGGTTACCGTTCAAGATAACAAGCCAGTTATTGTTTTTTTTTATTATGTTTTTTACCATTTTCTTTTATTAACGTTCTCGTTAAAGATAAACATTAAATAGTTCACACGAGGTTGTATTGTTACTAAGTCGGAAGGCACTGGTATCTGCAATACAGTTTTTTTTTAAACTATTGCAGATATCAACACTCTAACCTAATGCTTATTGTTAATACTTACAACACTGCTAAAATAATGTAAATACTAAAATGTATAACAATTTAAAAAGAAAAAACTTATTTTTATTATTTATTATATAACTCTGTTTCGACAATGTATCAGGACAAGCGCCATAGTAGACATTATTGTATTCAAGTAGACCTTTCAAATGATATGTAACACATCTCTATTGGAACGGATACCAAGTTCCATACATTTTTGCCCATCATCCTTTGGTACGAAGTAACGTCTTATAGTACAGATAGAGGAAAAATTGCGAAAAGCGTAAATTTTTAGTTACATCATATGATAAAAAATATTTTGAAAATTTTCAAGTTACTATCTCTTTTCTCATGAACGCGTAGAGTTTTTTTTATCATCAACCAATTTTAGCCTTAGCGCAATTTAATAATAGTTGACATCAAACTAAATAAACCGAAGCTGCGTTTTATGTGTAAATCCCAGCATTCTTATAACGAATTAATGGTCGTTTTGAATCGTTCTATTAACTCTGAGTGCAGTTTACGTGACTCAGGGTTGTCAGTTGGTGCAAATTAGAGCGATTTCGAAGTGACCTCATCGGGCACAGGCCATTACTCATTAAATTTCGTACTTGAACTATCATTAACATTGCCAACCTGGTTCCGTAAGAGTTAAAATTAGTTACGTTCATTTACTAGACATCTTGCCTGATAGAGATGTTAACCACTAAGGTCCACTTGCAGCACTTTTGCTAAATCTTAATTTAACTAAAAACTATATTATTTTATTTATCTATACAATAATGTCAAATTGACATTAACGTTTTGACATTTTTCTATGAGATAAATTTGGTTTTAATTGAATCGAGATTTAGCTTTGCTGCAAGTGGGCCTTGATCAAACACATTTTAAACGGGTATTATAAAGCGCGATTTATATTTATTAACAAGGGAATGGGGTTTGGGGATAGCTACCGTGGGCAAGGGGATGGGGCCCAGTTTGTCAAAACGCTAACGTAACGTGTCTTTTAGGAAAAGTAGTCCTCAACATTTTTAAATTGCCTATTTCCACACCTTGCATAGTTGACATTCGTAAGTTATTTTTAGTGCACTAAATTTAAATGCACTACGATAACAATAAACGTCTTTTAAAACGTAATCTAAGGTCATTATACAATGGAAGGCGCGTCGCTATTGTGTCTGGCTGCGCCCTCTTGCGGCTACGAACCGCGACCGACGGACAATCGATCATTGCAATTAAAGTCACTTCTTGAGAGCAATTTTAAAGTGCGATATGTATGGGAGGTAACAATAATAAATTGCGTTCATAGATGGCGCTATCGTTAATTTTAATCAAATATGCTTTGAGCTTTTTAATTTACGATCTAAAATCCAATTGAGCTGTATTTGTGTGATAAGAATTGGCTCATTGATACTGGTTCCCAATATTGTTTCAGCAATAATATAAAGATTTTGCATAGGTAATAATACTAAGCAACTGTTATTTTTTAGGTTCCGTACCCAAAGGGTGACAAATTCAACGGAGGCTTAGTCTAAGGTTCCGTTGAATTTGTCACCCTTTGGGTTCGGAACCTAAAAAATAACAGTTGCTTAGTAGTTTCTCCGTTTGTCAGTGGGCCATATCTAATCAATAAAAAATATTAAAAAAAGTAACCAAGACGACGCATGCAGTGAGAATAGATACTTACTTGATTTCTTCGAGGTTTTTTTATTTCATCTAAAAGTGTTAAATCTTGTAACTTATGCAGTTATGTCATTATATATAACTATATTAGCGACCCGCCCATGCTATGCCCAGAAAATAAACCGCAGCAAATTCCACTCTAGACCTGGTTATTTGAAGATGGTTGTGAATGAAAATTTTAGATTTCAAACAACGCTCTTAATATAATGATGGAACCATTTCCGTACCGGCAGTTTCCATATTCCACAACAATATATTCAGGCAAAGAAACCCCAATTCCGCAATTGGAAAGTAGGTAGGTAGATGTATACTTAATAGCTATAGTTGCAGATGTCTAGTTTAAATAAGACGGCTGGGACTGGTCGCGGTTAACCGCGGGACTTTCTAACGTTTTCTCTGAATAATATACACAATATTCTAAGACAAAAACCACACTACTCAGACCTTAGAATATTGTTTATTATGTAATAACATAATAAAATATTATTATCTACATTTAGGCAGCTCGGAAGAAATTGGTATCAAAACACTTCCTCAATTCCGGATTCCAATTAAGGAACTCGGAAAGCATCAGCTGTCAAGTTGGCTGTCTTTGGTAGGGTGTAAATAAATATATAACGGGAAAATTAATTTTTAAATTTAGTTACTTTACTTACTGAAATAGTACTTTGAAAGTATACCTCCTTCAAAGTATTGTATATTATGATCTGCTCCTTACCTGAAACAAGAAAGATATTTATTAAATGAATGTTACTCTGAATCCTTTTTGAATCTTTCGGTCACTGATACTTAGTATTTGCATAAGTTTGGGCCAGAGCCCAGAAAGATTCTTCTTTCTTCGTGGATTTTGCAGAGCATCATAGGTGTAAAATTGGACACAAACGAAGCAGTAAAAAATTACTCCTACATTTATTATGATAATGTCAAAAAATTAAACTACTGCGTTGTCGACCACAATTTGTTCTCTGTAAGCTCATACACGAGCTAAATTTTATTTTTACCCATTTACGCTGCCCCATTTAGCTTTTCCATCCAGCTGCCTACCTAGCTTGTTGCCTAGCTTGCTGCATAGCTAGTTGCTCAGCTATCTGCCTAGCTAGTTGCCTAGCTTGCTGCCTAGCTAGCTGCCTAGCTTGCTGCCTAGCCGGCTGCCTAACCAACTGCCTAGCTAGTTGCCTAGCTATCTACCTAACATTCTGCCTAGTTTGCTGTAGCTTGTTCACTAGCTATCTGCCTAGCTAGTTGCCTAGCTTGCTGCCTAGCTTGCTGCCAAGCTAATTGTCTAGATATTGGCAAGCTCGGCAGAACTTGCTTCCTAGACGCCTAGATTGCCTAGCTTGCTGCGTATCTAGTGGCCTAGCTTGCTGCATAGCTAGTTGCTTAGCTATCTGCCTACCTAGCTGCCTAGCTTGCTGCCTACTGGCGACTAGAAGTATCTGCCTAGCATGCTGCCTAGCTTGCCGCCTACCTATCTGCCTAGTTTGCTGCCTTGCTAGCTGCCAAACTGGCTGTCTCGCTAGCTGCCTAGCTTGCTGCCTAGCTAGTTGCCTGTCTAGTTGCCTAGCTTGCTGCCTAGCTAGATGCCTAGCTTGCTGTCTAGCTTACTGCCTAGCTAGCTACCTAGCTTACTGTCTAGCTAGCTGCCTAGCTAGCTGCCTATCTAATTGCCTAGCTATTAGATAGTGGCAAGCTCGACAGAGCTTGCTTCCTAGATTGCTGCATAGCTTGAGCGGATGCCCAACGTATTGGCCACGAATTGTTGACGTAGTTTTTGGCTCTCGTCAGTTTAGTAATCTGAAAATTACTAATATTGTCTGTATGTTAAATTTGGATAACAATAAAAAGATATTGTTTACTGCTTTCATACATTTTTATTTAACCTCCCACATAAATACAGTAGAAGGCGCTAGATAAATCTTTTTGAGTCTCATGCGAAGCCCTGAGTAGCGAAATTTGCTACAATTGTAAAATGAATTTCGGATGTCACTCGTTACTGCTATATCATCATGCTATTCTATTCTATATCTAATGATGATGATGAGATTGAGGGGACTAGTTTAGTGATTCTCGATTATAAGTATATATCAAGTATTTAACACACTTTAGTAGATACAGGTACATCCAAGCCATTGAGATTAGATTTTTTGGCTGGAAACTGCCCAACTAGAACTGGAGTGGAGGGTCATAAAGACGGAGTATCTAGTTCTGGATCTGATAACGGCGTATTTTTCTCAAACATAAGTATTAGTAACGCTTTTCAGTTTTAGTTTTTTGGCTTGGTATGCAATTCATATCCACTTCTTCTTAAGACAATTCTATGCTCACTAGGTGTAGGTAGCGGTCCAAACGCGTGTTCACCTCATAAATGCCGCTCTGACAAAATAGCTTCTCACCACCGTATTCGGCAAGATTTCCAACTTCACAACAATTGCTTTTCGTTTCGTTCAAAAAACGTTTGTAAGCAATACAGTTTTATTTTATTATGGCTTTAAATTTCTGGCAGGGGACTGTATGGAAATTGTGGGGACAAAGTTTACAGGACTTTACGAATAAAATACGTAATGATACTTTGTTTTACGACAATAATATAATTCAATTATTTTTGTTTAAGATATTAACTGCCAAATTTATGTAGTTTCAATAAATTCTTCGTAAATCTCATAACTAGGTGGGAAAAGAGTGATGGGGACAGCTAGGGGATTGTTTCATAGAGCACTATCACATCTAGAAAAAAACCTAAAATAGTTATTTTAGGTCAGTTAAAGATTCAAAGTGAGTGATACAAGAGTGACCTTTCCAAAAATAATAAAATGCTTTTGAACAAATTGGTCGGGACAGCCGATTACGAGCTTGCAGAGAATCGACTTTTCGATATGTTCTGGCGTCATATTGTGTCGGATAAAATCTAGTTACAACAACGATGTTTGTACTATACGTCTAGCCACTTTAAATGCCTTGATAAGTCGATCTCATAGGGGACTAGAAGTAAACTATGACAATACTTTACTCAAAGGACATGCAATCAGCGTCCTTGCGCCTGCCCCCCCTTGAGCATTGCATATCATACTACATTCTGCGCATTAACTGCGGATTATATAGGTCGCCAGAGATTCCCTGTAGTGATCGGTGTAAGCAAAACAAACCTGCTATTAGATTTTCAGGGATTCCAAAATGTTCACACGATAAAAATGCAGGCGTGTATTTAAAGACATTTAAATGGACCTCAAATGTGGAATTTCGCGAGAGTCAAATTCGCGATACCATATCAAGTCACGAACGTTCCCAAAACAAATCCGTCCGGTAATAGAAATTAGGTTTAACTTTCGGTCCCAGTGTAATAAAATAAGAGATGAAATTCCGTTTACATAATCAATCTTATATTATCAAGTGACATGACTAATTTGAAATAAAAAATCTTTTAGTTCTAGTTTCGGACAATTTATTAATTACACTTTCTGTCATTACAGTTTTAATAATGAACTCAAAATAGAATCCAATTCAATTATTTTAGTAATTACTTTAAAAGATACAACTCAATGTAACGATGAACTTTTGTACTGAAACAATGCTGTTAAACCAATAAACATTGTGAAAACAAGCAATATTAACTTCTATTTTGTAGAATAAAGGAGTTTTAGAATTGTTCTGCTATATATCTCGCAGCTTGTACTTCGCCTGTCTTAGGAGGGTACCCAGAATTACAATTAAGTTTTAAAGTTCCACAAGTTGGAATTAGTAATTGGAACTAATTTTATGCCATTCTCGTTACAACTTGGATAATATTAACTCCATCAAATTTGCATTTTAAAGTGTCTGCACGGATGCAATTCACTTTGGCAATAAGACCTTCTTGAATCTTTTCGTAAGAATTTACATGGAAATATGTTCTATGTTAAAGGATATGGTTTCCTGACTTACTCTTTAAGTGGACCATTATAGGTTTGTGAGTACATGGAAATATTTAAAAAACTAATCGGTACAATCCTAGATCTGATAAATTGCCAGATCACAGATCCTCTTCACACTATTCATCCTATTAATTAAGTTTTCACAAAAACTTAAAAACTGTATAAGGAAATTCAGATTGAACTGAAACAGGGATTAGTGAAATGAATATAGTAAAGTGTAGCGTTTTTGACCCGGGCGAAATCACCCCTAGCTAAACCTCATTTAAGAAACTAACACAGAAGGTAACTGCTAGTGACTGAATGGACTCAAGTTAATAATAAGAAATTAGTATGATAATAATAGATATATAAATCGTAATAAATCGTAATAATAAGAAATTAGTATGATAATAATAGAAGCCACCATTACACAGGGCCATTGACCTCCACTATCACAGATAAAGGTGTGATATCACGGTGTAAGTATTAGTTACATTGATAACGACTGGAACTTTCGAGCAGAGCGGCTGCACTCGCCCTGTCGCCCTTGAATAAGAATGAGTCGCAATGCTGGCTGGGCCTGGGTGTAGGGTTACCATTTTGGAATTCAAAAAGTCATGGCAAAAAGTCTGATATTTCGATAAAAGTCCGATATTTAGTCACAAAATGGAAACATTACTCAAATACAGTGTTAAGGTAGGCATCTAGGCACGGTAGTAGTTGCTCGCAATACAAATCCAGATAAATTAAACAGCCTGACAAAGCCCGGACTAGAGTCGAAAATCCGGGCGGATGGTAATCCTACCAAGGTGTCGATTCTGCTACGTAATAATCGTGAATCAGTGTATAGAATGGCGTTTCAGTTGGTTTGATTTTTGATACAGTCGTTGTTTCTAAAATACTAAATCACAAACATTATTATAAACTTACTCATTACCTATTGTTATCTACATCAAAGGGAGAGACAAAAATATTAATAAAAGTTTTAATCTTGACAAGATTCGACGTTGGAGCTTTTTGGGTTTTGGGAGATCCAGGAGTTCCTACATCGGATGCAGTCAAACTTATCTGTGACATGGTGCGATCAATCCCTTGGGTTGATATAACAAGTTTAGGATAAAATGGGACTGACGTATCCTGTGTAAAAGTTCTTAAATTAAATAAAGAAAAACATATTCTATTGAAACCGTATTGAGACACAGTCATTTCGTTCGACACACGCCGCTCCCATACTGCGATCATGTTTTTAAGCTTTTCATTTTCATCGTTTTACGATGCGATATCGTTAACACATTTTAATTCTGCTTTATTCTTCGATAAAGCAATGCTTTAGAATGTTATCCATGGCGCTTAATGTCGCGTTCCTGGGAGAGAACGCTGCTTCAAATTCAAAGTTATAAAAAATAAGGATAAAGTTATAGAGTAGTAATTTTCTAACAGGAATGATGCGTATTGAGAAGGCATTTTAAACAAAAGCATAAGTACACACGCCTTAACTTTGAGAAAGTTTGTCTGAAGAAACTAGTGGGCACCGCCAATTCTAAACTATAAACTGATACGGTGAGAAGGCAACAGTTATTGTATTGTAAAACCGTAGCTCTACAGGATTTTCTATAAAATTAAGCTATCAAGAACTAGTTATGAAACTAATTACTACTACCCATAATGTCAGACGTTGTACGGAACGGAGCGGAAGTAATATGGAGATAAATGAAGCCTTTGCAGTCATTATAAATGCACGAAGACATTGACTGTGTTAAGAGTTTGAACTTTATATCTAAAGATTACCTTTTATTTTAGAATACTAATGCTAGAGTAGTCATAAACGGAGTGCTTTATAGTTTATGTTAATGATACGAGCTAGCGGATGGCTTCACCCAACTACAAGTCAAGGTATCTTTAGTCGCAAAGGTTATTTGAAAACTGGATTTTAAGGGTAAACATTAAGCAAATCCTAGATATAAATTAATATTTATATCACATATTTATGAATAACTACAGCCACATGTATTGGCATTGGTTGAGGTGATGGTGGCTAGAAAAAAGGTGATGAAAATTACTCATTCCTCGTGTTTACATCAGTCGTAACGCCAGTGTAAATACGAGGAACACACCATGGTATACACTCCGGCAAGCTTCTAGAGTATCGTCAATAGACAAGGCAGCTTGCACAGTAGCAATTTTACATACAAAAAGGTCTACTGCGCAAGTTTATTTGTCTGTGGTGTTGCTCAAGAACTTTGCAGATACCTATATGCCTAGATATTGAATTGATGAGAGTTGCGGACATAATAACCTATCGACTATCAATATTTTTTTGAATCAGCCCCGTCCGTCGATAGACGTTTACTATCTGAACGAAAAAGTAAATAGTTGGCACGAGTGTAATCTTAATTTTGTTTAACTGCCTGAGTCATTAAGTTTTTCCGTTTCACCTTCCCCTTATCAATGATGTACCTATATAACCAATACATATCGAACTGCAATGTAATAAAGGAAAGATTTCATTTCCATTTCACATTTCCGTCAAAAACAGTGGTGATCTGTTCTGGTGGGCATCTGTACTATGCGTCTCAAGAACTGGGTTTCGACCGGGTCACTATGGCAACGGCACACTGACCTATTATACGTTACCCGGTTGTAGCTGTTTTCAAGCTTATGAGTTTGTTGATCGAGTGACGCGCACAGCTGATGCGTCGCGGTTGCTTGCTTGGTCTAGTTATTATATTTAGCGATAGCCGACGATTTAATTGGACTATTTAATTATTTGAACACTGTTTTTAACAAACAATAAGGTAAAAATAAATAAATAACATAATAATAAATAAAAATATAACGATATGCTTTGCTTTTTTTTGTTTATTTTTAATGGTGATTTTAACTTTACGAAAAATTCTATCGTTTATATTTAAAACTTCATAATAAATATAATTTTATTAAATTGGGCCGGGAGTAATTGGAAACAACAAAATTCTTCATCGATATCTTTGAGTCAGGTTGTAAATTCAATTCATCAAGTCAGGAGCCCTGAAAACTTTACTTACTGAAGAGGGAGAATACAAAAAAAACAGTGTTATTTCGTCATCTACGAGTACCAAATGGAGGTTACTCCCATATATGGGCGCCCCCTCTGTTGACAGTGAAACTGTTTTTGCACAATGTGCGTTTCATTTCATACTTCTGTTGTCTTGTCATGCCATCTATCTGCATCAAAGTCCTCGACAGCCTCTGACTGTCTGTATATTCGCGATAATCTCAAAAACTACTGAATTGACTTTCATGCGGTTTTCTTTCATCAACAGTTAGATAATATTTTTTGCGGAAAGTTTGTATGTATTACAAAGAATAAAATCTAAAGTCAATACCGAAGCAAAGCGAGAGCGGATCACTAAGCCAGGGACTTCTATTAAACGAATCTAATTACTTTCTTTAAAGATTGTTCAGGAGCTCATGTAGGTATACTTAAACATTAAGGCATGTCCAGACGAACGTTAAGCGAACTAATTTCACGGGCCGGTGCGTGAAGACAAAGCGGCTATTTGCAATCGAATCGAAAAATACGTATGAACGCTACGTGTGTAGATACCCAATGCCAGAACGTACACTAAATTGGTCCTTTTTTATATTTTAGACTAAACAAACCAGGAACTGTTTCAAAAGGTGGTTACAGAAAACTCTTAGCAGAAACTGACAGAAGAAAATAGAATAATACTGACTAACCAGTATTCAAACGATTAAGAACAAAGCCTCAGGAGACCATGATAGCCAAGTCATTAAAAGTGTTTTGAAGGGTAATAATAACAAGCGCAATAGCTTTTATGCTGACCTGGGTCTGGATCCAAATAAAACTGGTGCCGAGTAGTGTATTGAGACTCGGCGACGAGCTAACTGCGAGTCGTGACAACCCTCCTGCGAGTCGATAGTGAACTTAGTGCAAGTCGACTCTGATTAGTCGTCTGCGAGTTGACTTCGCGCTGCTTGTTTCGTGAGCTAGTTCCTTCCAAGGCAGTAGGTAAGAAACCTACCAGATGCTGATATGTTTGCAATGCATCAGGGAATTACATATAAAAATAGGTACTGAACGACTCGTGTTGAGGCTGTGTGAAATATTGTACCCGTAACAGAGTACTTATTCATTTATTCTTTAACTTTCCAAGACAACACAAATTGGAAGATTGTTTTTTTTTCTTAATTTATGTATGGGGTAGGTGACAAACTATACTTCGTTCTGAAGCATACCACTGTGCCTTGTGTGTTGGTATCCGTTTCCGATCTAATAATATCATGTGCACCAGCCCTAAGTGTTTATTGAATATTTGGTAAGCGCGGTAATAAAAGACACAATTTAAGGTAAATAAATCGATAAATCTATTTATCTACACCGATAGAGCGGCCGACTGTACCAGTTCGCATTGTTAAGGTATCAATTGGGCGCGAGCAAACACAATGGGCTCGCGGCGCCGCGCCGCATCGCTTCGTGCGCGCGCGCACTCGTGCTCATCATTATTCGCACTCCTGCGCGCGCTCCGTTTGCAGCCAACAATATCCTCTCTAGGGACCGGCTCTAACTAGTCTGATACTTATACGTATCTATTGGGATCCCTTACACCTTAAATAGGTAGGTAATGGTGTCGATACTGGCATGATTCTCTAAACTTAAAACTGACATCAGTCTCTCCTTTTGAGAATGACAAGGATATACAGTTGTCAAATTAAATTTTAGGTTTAGTGAATCATGCAAATCGACACCAATAATATATACCCGTATATAATAATCACTATACTTTATAAGTGGAGTTCATTTCCGAAGATCTGGCTCATCTTATGAACCTGAATGAACCCTATTTATGTATTCTATGAGTCCTGTTAATCAAAAATTTATTAAGAAGGGGATTAATTATAGTCCAAATATAGGCGTAGGATTTACTCTTGGTAGGGCTCAAATTTGGAGCGCAATAATTATGTGCCATGGCTCCTTAAAAATAATATAAATCGCTTTAAAACTACACCGTTAGAGCCTCATAATAGGTATTATTCATATTTTAAATTAGGTATGTATTTTAGTCGTTCGCGAGTTAGCTTCTTAGTAAAAAAAAAACATTATTATTCTATATATTATGGTTTATCATTGCTTTGAATTTTCTTTCATTTTGGTTGAATGTTAAGATCTTAGATTAGACTAGTAGCCAATTGGGAATTATAATTGTATGGTGTTGCGTGAATTATTATGAAAATGGTTATGTTACTATTGTGAAATCTCTAAAATTGTATTGCATGCAACGTAGCCTAGTATAAGTAAATTAATGGTAGTGTGTGCATGACGAAATTTAAGTTAATATTTGTATAAAGGTTACGAATATGACTTTGCCATCTAATCCAGTTAAACAAATTCTAAGGAAAATAAAGTACTCTTGGAGGTGAAGGCCGTTATTGATGTAGTAAGTTATTTTATTAAGTTGAAAGATCTGCGAAATTTAGTTGGTCGAGAATATGTAGATTTTTTATTAATTGTTAAAAAAATTTCGTCAATAGAACAATGTTTCATCAATGAAGAAGATACCGAAGAACAAAATTCAATGAATGCTAGATTAAGTGTTGTTAATGGTAATATTTGATTATTATTAGAACACAGCATTATTACAACAAAGTATGAATCTATGATGTAATAATAAATAGACATACAACAACACTTATTATCATAACCTCAAATTAATTCAACATTGTTTTAATCTAAGAGAGGTAGGGCATTGCTTATTTTCCTATTGAATTGGAGCGCCCGCCTGGCCAAGTAACCTCCACCTTACATAAGATGATAAGACCACAGTAAAATAACAGTACCTTTTGGTGGTGTTGTGTTTTTGTCGGTTAGTATAGTTCCAGGGTTTCACAGTCCCATGAGCCTACCCGGGGGGTCCTTCGCTAACCGGAATGACGACAGCTGTGCCGGCCACTGACGGACCCCGGGACGGCTCGCCCCCCCCCTTGTAGTTCTGTCCTGCAAAGGGGGGGATGGCGGAGGGAGCTACATGGGCACGCCCAAGTAGCCCTTCGCAGCGGACGGGGAGCGGTATGGTGGGCACTAGGCCGCGTACTTAGCCCCCAAGTGCGGGTCATCCTGCGCACGTCTGCGGGGTCCCCGCGATATCCTGGAAGACCCCTGCCGCCGAGCCCTGGCAAGGCCGGGAGGCTGCTAGGTGCGGAGACGCGGAAGAATCCCTAAACGGGGATCCCGCGGCTTCGCGCTAAGCAGGTTAGAGGGTATTCGCAGGGTTTTTTAGCGGATATTATGCCGTAGGGCTCCACGGAGAACACTTGTGTTACAAAAACGGTAATGTCTGCATCTCAACATGCTAGTATGGCGTATTCCTAAAAACTCAGTGTCAGTCAAGTAACTATTATTTAATCGGTATTATTGTTACAGCATACAGTGTAGTGGCATTGTAACAGGTCATAATGCACATTTTAAGCGCGCTCGCTTGAGTGTGTACTCTGCAAACTCATGGTAGCTAGGCAGTTAATAAAGTTTGGCGAGCCTGTTTGCATGTTAGCCGTGGCCTCCATTCCGTCGTTACTCCCACACAACTAGGAAGTTCACACGGTAATGTTCTTGTTGACAATTTGTGCGCTAAAATTACAAAGCCGAGGCACATAAATATCCATAATGCTGTATGCTCGAAACGTATTGTGTGCCATTTAAGAACGTTGTAGTAAGCGACACTCATGTTCTATTCAAACAAATAGAATCTGATAAAGTTATCGATAAGATACTTCGTGAGGGTCCAGTGCGAATTGTCAGTTCGAAAATAGTGATATACGGATAAGGTATACAGTCCATTCTGATTATAAATTATATCTTTGACTAGCTGTGCCCCGCGGTGTTACCCACGGTTTATTAGGGATATATTCCCGCAATAAAACGTAGTCTATGTGTTAATTTAGGGTGTCCGCTAACACCATACCAAATTTTATTAAAATCGCTCCAGCCGCATAGACAGAACATATTCACTCACAAACTTTCGCCTTTATAATATTAGTGTGATGATTGTTTGAGTTATTTCTTTTAGAGATAGATGAATTGGAAACAATTCTTTATCTAAAGAAAATATAACTAGAAAAAATTCCACGCGGGCCAGGCAGCAGACGGGACTCGAACCCGCACCCTTCGCTAACCAGGCACTGACCAATTATGCTACCGCGGCCCTGACTCTATGCTATTCTTAAGCTGCAAGGCAGTTTTTTTTTGAGTGTGTATGCTGTTTGTCGCAGATGACCTTTACAGCGTCACCGGGTTTGGGGACGGCGAGATCCTAAGGGGACCTCAAGCCGAGAATTGGCGAGTGCCTCTGTAGGTATTCCAGTCGGATGGCGTCTCCCCACGGGGGGAGTCTCCTCTCCGTCTGGAGCCTCCAGACCACTCGAACCTGAGAGGGTCGGCTCAACTGGAGGGCGTCTCTGAGACTCGGACCTCGGCTCTAGTTAGCCGTTGTCGTGGGGGGCGGGGAAAAACGCCCAGGTACGTACCTGTACCTGGTATAGCGTGTCGTGTGTAGACCGGGTCTTCGCACTTTTATCCTACGGGTGCGGTGTCTGCCTAATGCTAAGCTAGTGTGCACGTTTGCTAGCTGTGTAGTGTTGATGTTTGTGGCCTGTGTGGGAGGAATCGGAGGCGCGTTGGCGCGTGTGATTTCGTCGTCGAGGTAGTCTAAGACGTGCCTAGGCCGACGGAATCAGAGGGATGCAAGGCAGTGCCATCTCTTCGCATTGTAGGTAACCCACAATGCCAAATCAATACTTTTACAAGTATTAAAAATTGGACACGTATATTTTCTTTATTCACATAGGTAATCCTAACATTACAGAGATATAATGATTTGAAATCTCGCATCACGGCACGTCCTGGTACAATTTTTACTAAGAACTTACGTCATGATTCCCCACTTCCAAGCTTTGACGCGCTTTATCTTTGTAATTTTGGTTTATTGACAAAAGAAAAAAGATGTGTCCATTAGTATTTGATAATGTAAATGATTTATCAAATAGAATTTCGTTTCCTTCATACCCTATATTGAATCATATATTTAAAAAAAAGTCAAATACATAGTTGGCAAAGGTGGGCTTATCTCTAAAAGAGATTTTTTGATCTTTACCCCGTCATCATCCCTATTTTATATACCTATAGTAATCATCGTTTTCTAGAATAGTGGAGTAATGTAGCGTGCATCCTCTAGGCAAGGTCATCCGTGCCACGCGCGGCGATCTCCGAGTGCGATTACAACGTACCTAACATGCTGGACAATTGTTCGTTTCATTCATCTTTTTTCACAGTTCATGGACTGCCTGCTAGGTTTTTCCTGTTCATCGTGATTGTATCGTGTAACACAGTGCTGTTTGATGCGACTTGTTGTCAGGCCAATAGAGAATACGTCTTGGTTCTATTCATCTGTTCCTACTTTATGTCCGATTAGATTTCGTCAATATTCGGTACCGTGCAAATTTTAATGGTGGTTTTTCTTAGGTACCTAATAATTTTAATATGTAAGATATTTTTCTCAAGCTGAATTGTTATTTCAGTAAAATTATAACCAACTGAACGGTAAAGAGGCAGACTGTTGCGGTTAATTAATTCAATACTAATGCTCGTATTGCAGGAAATTTGCTTAATCTCGAATCACCTAAAACTTGCTTTAACCCATAGAAAAATGACAAAATGTCAATGTCCATTTGACATTGATGAATGGGCTTAATCTAGTTTAAGTTAAATTGAGATTTTGCAACATTGCTGCAAGTGGAACTTAATGGTGTACCTACATTGCAGACGTAATTAATAGAAATAAGTTTTTTTTAAAACGTGGAGTTATGACAAAGCTCATTAATATATAGTTATATACCTTTTCGGCAACAAGTTGTATGGGATCAAGATTATTTTATGCATTTTTTTATTAATAGCTTCCACCTGTAGCTTTGTTTGTCCCCGTTAACTTTAGTCTCATGCAATTTTCTTAATATTATTTTTCGTTAGAACTTTCTACAAAGTAAGGAGAGGTACGATATAGCGAATTTTTTCGCTCAAATTGAAGCGCCCGTTTCCACCTTACAGAAGATATAGAAACAGTAAAATAATGCGATCTTTTGGGTGGTGTTGTGTCTCAGGGTAGGCAACAGTTGGTGAGTAATATTTTTAGTATCGCAAGCGTCTATCTATAGGCAATGGTGGCTGCTTACTATCAGGCGGGCAATACGCATATTTGCCACCCTTTTCATATAAAAAAAATTGAAAACTTTCTAAAAATGATGGATGAAATTTGTAAATTTGATTTTAAGTTATAGCGAGACCAAGGATATAGGGATTTTATTTTATTCGCTTAGTTTATCAGATGATTGCAAATACTTTATGAAATCCGAGTTCGAAATGTTTTCTGTTCAACTATTTATAGGTACCTTTTACAGATTATTAACACACTTAAAGAGCGGTTTGTCTAAAACGCGCGGTGCGACTGGGTTACTTTCACTGTCAGTTTCATAACCCAGTGTGTTTACTCTTGTAGTTACTTGTTTGATCAACACATCACCTTGTACTAGAACTCCAAGCTACAATTGCATCAAGCACAATCCAAAGACGTCATCATCTGTAACAGATAGCGTGATTCGATATTTTTGATAACTTTTATTTGTTAATGGGTAAGCTTTTTAATCTCTATTCTGTCCGAGAGTAGAGATGAGATCTACGGTGCTGCAAGCTTACACAGGAGCCTATTCATGCTTTATAAGGAGTCGGATTATTATGATATTATATTATTATGTATTCGGAAATATAGATGCATGCAGGCAATTCCACTCTTTCACTATACACATTCCAAAAGTATTCGAGAAACGTTTGGTGTTAAGGGGAGGATTTTTGTATTTGAGTGTGTATGCTGTTGCTCGCAGATGACTTTTACAGCGTAACTGGGTTTTGGGGACGGCGAGATCCTAAGAGGACCTCAGGCCGAGAATTGGCGAATGCCTCTCCTCTAGCAGGCCGTTGTCGTTGTTGTGGAGGGCGGAAAAACGCCCAGGTACGTATCTGTACCCGGTAAAGCGTGTCTTCGCATTCTTATCCTACGGGTGCGGTGTTTGCGTGTCTGCCTAATGATAAGCTAGTGTGTAAGTTGGCTAGCTGTGTAGTGTTGGTGTTTGTGGCCTATGTGGGAGGAGCCGGAAGAGCGTTGGCGCTAGTGATTTCTTTGGCAGGGTATTCTAAGACGTGCTAAGGCCGACGGAACTAAGGGGAGGAACAGCAACTAAGATAGTATGGTAACCTGCCGTGCGTCTGGACGTCCGTTGTAGAAGGGGAAAGTGCATTTCATTACAGGTGCATTTCCACGGCTTAACCGCTCCAGTGATTTTTTAATGAGAAGGTATGGACGCTTAGATTTAAATGTTAGACTGTTCATTTCATTAACATGTTACATCAATTTCTAGTTAACGCAAAAGACTAGTTCATGAAAAACGAATTTGAGAGCTTTGTAACAACGAACTTGTAAAAAAGGTTGTCTATTCATATTTGTTTCTTAGGTTTTCACGCACATCACTCATTAAATAAAACTAGTTTTTACGGGTTAATGCACGAAAACTTTATTTATTTATTGACGTTTCGTAGTCTTTACAGGCTACGTCGTCAGAAGTTTCTGACGTAAAAACCGTAAAAACTAGTTTTATTTAGGTTGTCTATTCATTCATGACATTATAAAAACATAAGTCTACTGCTGTTTTTGTTAGTCTACTTAATTTAAGTCAAGGTCGGTTAAGTAATATGGATTAATGGGAAGCCTTAATCTGTAATGAAGTGTTAATGTGTGTAAGGTAAATCTCTAACGTATATTCGTGCCTCAATTTACGTTTAAGTCGCTTTAATAAATCTTTAGCCGTGATTATTTCAAGGAAAATTCGTGTGAAGATGATAATTAAGTATTAATTAGGCTGCTGCTAGGAATATAAAGAGACTGGTGAACTAAGTAATCAAATGTATTCATGCTTTTCAATTCTGTATTATACAGGCGTCCCACGGGTACCTCACACGGAGGGAAAGTATATTAAATATTAAAGATAGGATATTTTACCGAAAGAAGACATCATTTTATTTTTAATTATAACTAGAACTACATTCACAGATTTTTTTAAAATCGCCTGCTAAAACGGGGAATCAAACTCGTGAACTTTGAAAAAAAAACACTACATGTTTTATGATAATCATCGAAAGAGTTAATCATAGCAATTATTTTTTTCTACATAACATAGCATTTTAAATGAAAGACAAGTCAAAAAATTACACATTTTATTAAAAATATTCAACAAAAAGTAATAAAAAGCGAAATGTATCAAATGTTCAAAATGTGATCCGATTTGTTGTATGCAAATTCTCACTCTATTAATGTTTTCTCCGCCTGTCGATTTCATTATCTTTGCGTGGTGAATGTTTGTAATAATACGTCTGAGTTATTTTGTAACTCCTGCACATTGTCTAATCGGTTCTTGTATACTACATCTGTTACATAACCCCACCAAAAAAGTTCAGTGGGGTAAAATCTGGGGATCTCGCTGGCCATCTTACTTGTCCATAAGAACCGATCCAGGAAGGAAAGTGTTCGGCAGTTCTCCTACTGTTATGAGTCCCATTTTGCTGGAAAATGAGATTTCGTCGATTTGCATCAGGAAGATTATTGATCTCACCTCTTAAAATATTAAGTATTTCTATATATCTTTCCGTATTTAGATTCCCTTTGTAAAAATGTATTAAGAGAACCCGGTTTTTAACTAAAATGAAAAACACAAAAAAATAACAGTACCCTTAGCACGAACCAATATCGAATTCGAATAGTTTTCGAGTGCGAAATGTCATTGTCAAATGTGTACTGATTTTTAGTTCTCGTTACGTACTTTGTGGTGCTGCTGTATAAGTTTCCATACGAAATTGACATTGAAATTTCACACTCGCAAACTATTCGAATTCGATAATGGTTCTTGCTAGGGGTACAGACGCTTGAAAATGTATGTGTTCTATTATCGAATTACTATTTTTACAAATTTCAGCCAATCGCATTGTAACTAAGTTCAAAAAGAAATGCATACGTACTACAGTTTGTATATCATTTTATTCTTTTTATCGCGTAATAAGACATTCCTTTCATTTAAAATGCTATGTTAATTAGTAAAAAAAAAATCTTTACGATAAACCCTTTCGATGGTTATCATAAAATATGTCGTATTTTATTTCGAAATTTCACGAGTTTGATTCCAAGTTGTAGCCGTCGCTTTTTAAAAAAAAACTGTGAATGAGGTTCTAGTTATTATCAAAAATGAAATGATGTCTTCTTTCAGTAAAATATCCTATCTTTAATATTTAATATACTTTCCCTCCGTGTGAGGCCGTGGGACGACCTGTTTAATAATTTAAAATTACATGTTATTTAAATTTCGAATTTTGAGAATTTGAATTTTCAATTAATTATAAAAAAAATGTGAAAATATTTAAAAATGTAAGTAACTGTACGGGGTTCCCCATTTAAATAATGTAATTGAAATTTTACCTAAATATTCCGTTTTGGCAAAAGCATTATACGTAAATACTTAAATTTCAGTCCTGTTACACATTAAATTATCGATCTAGAAACCTAGACTTACGGACAGACAGACGACCGGGTGGCAGCAATAGGGTTCTGTTTTAATCCTTTGGGTACAGAACCCTAAAATAAATGTATCATTGTGAAGAGTAGTTCTATACCTAAAATTTTAATAAAAATGTATTTTTTTATTTCTTAGTTTTTGTTTATTTAATTTTATTGGTACAGAAACCGAGAGATATATTTCAAAATGTATCAACTTTTGATAAATATTTACCTACCTACTCTTATTCAACGTTTTTGTAAATAAGTACCTGTCACATTCCTATCTTTGATATTTAAAAGCGAAAACTTTAATAATGGTTTTTAATATTTTTCTCTTCCATTTTGATGGTTAACCGCCGGCCGGAATCCAATGATTTTCTGTATTGTCAAATTTTTAAATTTTCCCACAAAGTTATATCTTGTTTATATAATAATATCCTGACAAAAAATCCATTCGAAATGGTTTCATTTTGAAATAAAAATTAAATAATCCCCTTCTTTAAACACCTCGTTTTCTTTGCTTAGTACTTATAGCCAGCTGCCATCCCAATCAATTTACAAATTTCTACTTTGAAAACAATAGGGCGATTCTGTAAAATAAAATCTCACCACCGATTTCGGTAGCTGCCATTTTCACATTAGTTTGATATGCATTATGTCATTACACGGCAAAATGTCGCTTTATCTGTAGAAGCAGCCAGTATTACATATGTTACATTTGTCAGGAATCCGAATAAATGAAATCGTAAGTGAGATTGCATCTTACAGAATACCTATGCAGGTTATAACCTACATAACGCGGAAGAATCCCTAAACGGGGATCCCGCGGATTCGCACTAAGCAGCTTAGAGGGTATTCGCAGAGTTTTTAGCGGATATTATGCCGTAAAGCGCCCGTAAGAGTTACGGGGTCCTCAGTGGGCAGCCACTGCGGGGGCCCATAAAGCTTACGGGAGTCAGGTGTGAGGTCCGTTCGGCGGTGTGCCTGTTAAAGGCGCCATCGTCTGTAAACAGAGGTTTTGCCCGCGTCACATAAAAGAAAAGGTTATTATAACTTATATTATTATTATTATCGTTATGAATGTAGTTTCCGAATCAATATCGAGTCGCGTGATGTGCCCATCTGTCAACGTACGAGTTTATATAGTACTTTCACGATAAATGTTTCGTAACGATTGTTATTAGAGTTGGGGCCAAGGCCGCGGGCGGGGCGTATCGTACGCCCGCCGCACAAAACAGATAGGTACTGAAGTCAATCACATGAATGTACTTCACTTTTTCATGGTCGTGTTAGTGGTATCCAGTTGTTTGATTTATTGTTGAGATTGAAATAGGAAGGATGGGTGTAAAAACTAATAATAAATAAAAGATTTGAATTTGAATAGTATTGCTGTTAGGGTAGCTACACACACACAAGCCGGTCGGCATTAATCGGCACAGCCGGGCGACGATATTAAATACCCTTTATCGTTGGTAGGGGTAGTTAATATCGTTGCAGCCGGACGGTAAAATCGAATATATGATGATGAATGTTCGGCAGTAATTACTTCGAGTGGGCTTTGTTGTTCGACAAATACTGCCGAACCGACTATGTGGGCCCGATTATGTGTGTAGCTACCCTTACAAACACGCGTTTTCTGAAGCGGATAGCACTGGCATTCGCATTGTTCCCAACTGTACCGAGATATCATGTCTGGGTGTCTATGTGTGCGTTACTCAAACGCACTTTGTACGTAGATTGACTTCTGTACCAATTTGTTTTGTAAACCCGTGTGAACCCGATGTTGCAACTATTCTTGTGTATCGGTATCGCTCCAATCTATATCGTTAGTTTGATTGCACCCCTTTTAGCTGTTGGTTTCACTATTGTAATGCCTATTGCGATGCTAGCAAAACGTTGCCTATAAAAAAGTTACGACCGTATCTACTCGGAGATGTTAAACGACTTTAATGTTCGATTAAAGTTAGCGCTGATACTTTTTTTGCAATATAAGAATAGGAAAAGGCAACGTGAAATTAAAAGTTGTTAAAGTTATCTGACATCTGTGAGTGCGACTTTACGTGAATTTCAATGTCGTTAAATCACAAAGTTTGTTACTCAATCACGCAAAATGGAACGCTGAATTTAGGACACATATAGTTTATTATCTCGATTGAGACATCGGACACTTTATCTAGGGAAAAGTTTGGCTCCTTTGGTTTGGAAGTAACAAGAACGAAGAATGATAATATTATCATGGCTTTAGTAAAAAAAAAAAAATCTCAAACTACATTGAAGGGAAAATAACTGAGCCTTGTGGGTTGCATGAAAGCTTAATGACGTCAGAAATTCAAAACGTTGCAACGTTTGCATAGCCTAGCCTAGACCATGACGTCAGTAACTTCTCGGTTATTTTGCAACTAATCTGAGTGCATTTCAGAATACAAGTGGGAGTGATTACTATATAATACTAGCAAACCCGGCGAACTCCGTTTCGCCACCGGATGGCTTCTTTTTATGTAACATTTCGTTTGGTGATTAAAAGAAGATTTTTTTTTATAATTTTTCCTGAATTTTCTTTGCTGTAAACCCCACGGAGCCCGAGACCTTTCCAACGAATGCAAAACCGTGGAAATCGGTTCGTGCGTTCTGGAGTTATAGCGTCAGGAAGGAAAACCCGACTTATTTTTATATAGTAGATTAGACTCACTTTACGACAAAGGAAAAATCTATTACCTATGGCTCATAGTCTTCCAAATTAATTTTATAAGCTTTGTACTAGAGAGAGTTTTTGTCTTTTATTTGAGTAAGAAAACACCAACAATAATTTAAATCTATATACAGGATGGCCAGGCAGGATGGGAGTTGACGTTCAAACGTAAAATTTATATACTTTATGATGAGGAGTATCCAAATCACCCCCATGTATGTTCTACGATTTTGCGTAGTTTTCGAGTTATAATTTCTTTAATGATTTTTTTCGTAAGTTTCACCTAACATCAGTTTTCGATTTTTTTCTCATTCTGTTGGACGTTTCTGGTTCAGTTTTTTTGTGATAACTGACTAACATAGTCTAACCTAGCACCCTCAAACTTATGGTTTATCTAGGCATTGCAGAATTCACTTAGAATTTGTTCGAAAGTTCAAAATTACGATTTGAGCTCAGTACACACAAATTTTCAAAGTCTCAAAAAAAATGTAAATTAGGGGATTTGGAGTTCAAAGTACTTTTAGAAACTTCCTGAGACGTTAAACTTTAAAACAAGGCCAAATAAAGATAGGGTTAATGGGTGTTTATTTTCTGTAACTGACCTTCAAAGTAAAGTAAGGCATTTTTAAAAGGGAAAATAATAATTATTTTATTTTATTTAAATCTTTGACTTTCTATGAGTTATGATGGATTTGAGTAATACGTAATGATAGTTTGTCTCTATTTTAGAATTTGTGAAAATGTCAAAGTGTAGGTTGTTTATTGAATTTAAAACGAATTTGTACTTAACATAAATAAGTTATTTTATGTTTCGTAATGTCTGTTTTTTTTGATTTTTTTTTATATTTATTTAGGCTTTTTTTGTAGAATAGAATAGAAATAGCTTTATTGTCATGCTGAGTACAATGGTGTAACAAGTAATGTGTTAGTTCTAGACAGCTGCCCGTTTCGGACGTACAATATTCATTATAGGTGGTAAATGCTATTAAAGATTTCGAAAATACTCTTTTAAATTATAAAAACATTTATCTTTTAACCATTTCTTTAATTTAATTTTAAATTCCAATAAATTTAAATATTTAATGTCATTGGGCAAATTGTTAAATATTTTACTTCCACTTATATAAGAGCTTTTGTCAAATATATAGCTAGTCGATAATGCAGTATTCATGTCATTTTTATATTGAGCTCGTATATTAGCTTTAGTCAGTTTTTTTACAAAAATATTCGTCATGATTTTTTACAAACACACATATTTCAAATATATACATATATACAAGTCAATGTTAGGTGTCTATATTTTATAAATACTGGTCTTACAGATTCAAGTGGGTCAATTTTATATTTAATACGCAAACACCTCTTTTGTAAAATAAATGTAGAATGAGCATTTATAGAATTACCCCAAAATATGATTCCGTATGTCAAAACGGGGCATACATAGCCATAATATGCATTCCGAGCAACATCAATGGAAGTTATATTAAGTAGTCAATACTGATACAAGGTAACATTTACTAAATAATCTATTATTTATTTATTAATATGTGATTTCCAATTGAGATGGGGGTCAATATTAACGCCTAGAAAATTTGTCTCATTTGCTTGCTCGATTTTCTTATTATTGATAACTATGTCAATATCATGTAATTTCTTTTTGTAATTCCTAAATTGCATAATCTTTGTCTTTTCTAGATTCACTTTAAGATTTAGGGTTGACAACCATTTATCACGACATTAAGAGAATCACGTACTTGATCGCCAAGGTTTGAAAATTTGTCTGTAAACATTTCTGCTCTGCACGAGTTATTCACAATTGAATTTATGGCGTCATCGTAACTTTCAAAGATTGAATAATGGTAGATTATTAAAAAAAAAATCAAATTAAATAAATATCTAACACCATAAATAGCCCGAACATAAATTTAAAAATTGTACATCAAGCTGTACCTGAGCGCCAAATAAACTTATAATGTAATATACTAATACATGTTACAATTATTGCCCTAAGCTAAGGCAAAACACAGCAAAGGCCTTTGTCATACGCGTTGTTAGGCCGAATGTCACATAAACTGCGACCGTAAGCCGAAGATCTGCCGCGTGTGAATAATGGCTTACTCTGGATATAATAACTGTTATGTTTTCGAGTTATGTAATAGCCGGGCTCAATGGAGCGGGCCTGCCAACTTGGCACAACACAGCAACGGGGACGTACTTCTTGGTATTCTGACCCATTATTAGCCAGTGTGACTCATAGTCTGTATTTTTAAATGAACGTAAAAAGGTCTCTATGCTTTTTAATGTAAAACAACTTTCGCAGTGGTCGGTCATTGGATGGGTGACCAAAAATTTACTATCTCGAGTTCGTCCGTGCTTCGGAAGGCACGTGAAGCCGTTGGTCCCGGCTGCATCTGCAGTCGTTAGCATCCACCAATCCGCACTGGGCCCGCGTGGTGGGTCATGGCCCAATCTCCCTATTCCAACCATAGGGAAGGCCTGTGCCCCAGCACTGAGGATATTAATAGGATGATGATGATAATGATGATAGCCTATAGACGCTTGCGATATCAAAAATGTCACTCGCGCCGATGCCTATCCTGACCCAATCCCCTACCCAGTTGAGCCCTGGAACCTTACTCACCGACAGAATACAACACCACCAAAAGTTAGTGCATTCTATAAGGGTTTTCCTAATTTAGAGAATACCCTTTGGAGTGCCTGTCTAGCGATGTAATTTCTACCTTACAGAAGATCCACAGTGATATAAAAGTACCTTTTAAGTAGTGTGTTTTGTATTGTGCTTCTGTTGATGAGTAAGGTTTTAAACTGAAATCTGACTCACCAACAGCAGCACAGGCCGGCAAGGTAAGGATAACTAGAGCAGTACCTACATTTTTTTCAGTAGGTACAAGGCCTGCAGACGCAAATTGGCGAACATGGCGTAGCTTACTGTAAAAAATTATGTTAGTTCTAATTTTCCTGCCGAATCGTCCAGCTTTACAACTGTACCCTTAGCACGAATCATTATTGTGTGGTAATTTGTTGTGCCTTAGATAAAAAAACTACAGGTTGATAGTAAACTATCAACTCGTGCAACTGGTAGATTGTGTTTTACTGTCGCTCTCAGTTTATCACAAGGTTGAAGGTCAAATTAAATGGACTCAATTACGAGGTGGCTGTGGCCTTCATGTCCTGGTTCTATGTTCAAAATGAAATTATTTTACTCTACATTTTTTTTCAACTATAATCAATAACTTCAAGTCCGGCATGGAAGACCTAGAAAGCAATCTACAATATACCACAACTTGCTCTGGTGCTAAAATAAATACTGCAATGGAAATCTCAAACATCCACGGAATAGTTGGGAATAAAACTCAATCTGATATAATTTTGTAAAGAGAAAACAAAAGGTTGGTAATAATTTGCAGTCTCTAAACGTACTCTCCATGCATTGGAAATTTTATAGCAAGAACAATTATCATTGAACATTTGAATAATTCTATTGGAGCACCATGGAGACGTTTGCAATACGGACTGCTAAGAAGCTTTTATTCTACCGAGAGCAAAATACAAAACTTCAACAACTTCCCGGCACAATGCTAATGAACGTAGTCGTGTTTCATTTTCACTTTTGACAACAAATAAACAACTTGGAAAACTGGCATCATTTGGCTCCTATACGTCAAACTTTGAAAAGCCTGAAATGTTTCGAATGTGAACTTAAAGAAATGAGCATCAAAAAGTTAATTAACGTGTCTGATCGCACATTTATTTTTGAAGAAACTTAGTTTGAATTTATCGATTGTAAACCGGTTCTAAAAGTGTTATTAAACTTATACACTGAATTCGGTAGTATAAACATTTTATGATTAAACTAGTGAATGTGAATAAAAAAAATTAAATATCAAGTATAATATAAGATATATCCCATAGGCATTGTTTTACCTACATCATTTTTCTGCTAATGTTATTAATTGATAAATACTCAATCGAACCGAAGCGGATTTGGGTCAAAGACATGAAACTATAATATAAAAGGTTTAATATAAACTGACACATAAGATGCCAGATGCCACTCAAGATTTTTATCTCAGTAAAAGGTAACTTTAGGATCCCCGGCTACCTAAATAAAAAGGCATTGTATTATTATTAAAATTTCAGATATCCAAACTTTTTTCCAGAAAAATATTGCACGATTCGGTTTTTGCTTCAACTTTTCTTTTCTTTTCGGATCTTACCTGGATATTGATAATAAAAATATATTTTGACCTAAGGAATACAGAGCGGCATAAGAATATTCCTGAACAAATCAAATTTTAGTAGTCCTTCGGATCATTTCTTTCTACAATTGTATAGAATATTTTTTGTACTTAGAATTGAATTTTAAAATTAAGATAACCAGTGCTTGGGTCTATTAAAATACGGAAGACTTAATTCACCTATAAAGTTAGCAAAGAACCCAAAACGAAGACGTATAAATTATATGATTATCTTACGTTTCTTTTATATACAAAACAGAACGCAAAATACTGTATTTGTTTTCTGGTCTCAATATACATTTATAAATACTTCAATTTTATAATCATTGCTACATGGCGCTTAATTGAAATCTGCAATGCTTACAACGCTTAATTGATGTTATAAATCCAAATAAGAATCAGTGTTTATATACAGTCAATGCATTTACAGTGAAAAAGTCAACTTTCTTATGTGAAGTCAGAGCTATAAGGCGTTGAAGACAACACAATAAAATGGCACAAGTGAAATATTTTATTCGCAAACGTAAAGCGTCGTGAAGTTATTGCGATTTTGGAATGCTCGCTTGTATCTCTTGGTACTTTGGTTTGATTTTAAAATGCTGTGATTTGTTAGTGATTATTTTCATTTGATTAGCCAAAATAATAAGCAACAGTTTAGACATTCCAAGCATGCATTTGTTATCTTCACTTCTAAAGCATGGGTTGATCATATTATGTTCAAACAAATTATAAGAACGGTCACCGAGGTCCCATCTGCAAAACTGTTAATTTACGTAGAGCTGTTTTGAGTACATTTAAAAAGTTTCATATTTTGAGACAATTCCCATAAAAACTGATAATATGTGAAAATTAAAAAGAAAAGGATGAACTTTTTTCAGAACAAAAGTTCCGAGGTTGTTACACAACTTCTGCACATTCTGATAGAATTAGTAGACAGGGGAAAAGAAGGATGGACTGTATCAAGATGATATTAAAAAAACAAAGTCAATGTAGAGATGGAATTTGATTGCGAAGAATCGTAGAAGAAACATATTTCGCTGACTCCAAATAAATTGGTAACCGGGTAGGAAAACGGAATGTCACAAGCACAAAGTTTAGCGTAGAGTTACGACTTACTGGCTGAAAATGAAATGCTGAATAACAACAAGAACTTGGCTACATCATTAAACGAAATAACAACATCTTTAACAACAGTAAATTACTCAAATATGCCTCTGTTTATATACGAGAGCTATCAACATTTCTACACGGCAAATAAATTAAAGTGGAATCGTATTGTGATACTTTAAAAATAAAAGTAATACTCACAAAGCGTAAATCAAGAGTTTGGTGCATCCTCCCACGTTCATATGAGACTGCCCGAACGTTTTTTTAAAGAATCAAATTAGGATTCTTAAAATACCACACGTTCACAAACGATCTGTGAGATATGGCGCCGAAGTTTTTTTAACGTTTTATGTTGCTCAGTTTATAGTATACAAAAAGACAACTGCCTCATCGTTAACATTATCAATATACATTTCAAAACAAAAAAAAAGTTTTTGACACTTGAGATTTGACTCAAAATAAAAATTCGAGTAGCAGCGTCAATTATTTGTGAAACTGGAATGAAAGTTTTATAAGAATCTAAATAAAATAAATGCCTGAAAATCTTTTTGTTACCAAGTGATGGTGTACATTTGTTAACTATCCAAAAATATAGGCTTGTAATTAGAAATTAGTTTCAAATCAGCAAAATCTCTTTTAATTAAAAAAATTTGTAATGCAAAGTAACAAATTTCTAATTATAAACTTTATTGTGTCTGAAATTATTTTATTAATATTAACATTTTATTGCTTTAAAAAGTTACAGTATACCAAAAAACCGGAAACATCAAATAAATCTTGATGAGATAATAACAAGAAACACACCGCAATGCGATGCTTTTAGCGTTGCGAAATTTTGACCGGCTAAGTTATTCTTAATTGGTTCCCAGAACTTTGAGATCTCCAAGCCAAAAATAACCGAAGGAAGTCGGAGGGCGCGACAAATTGCGATGTTTCTATTCTCGTGTCGCGCATCGGAATTGACATGTTGACATACTTTTAATTGATAAACTTGGCTCTGACTTTATAGAAGAATAGTCATTCTTGCTAGCGACTGTGTATGTGTGAAATAGACTTTGACATATTTTGTCGAAACAAAGTAAGTTTCAACATTAACCTAAACTTATTGAAGATTAACAAAAACATATCGTCAAGATAGTAAGTAAGTACAGTGGATAGTTCATAATTTAAAAAAGGCACTGTTAATGTAAATATCAACATTGAATCCATAGACGTGAAAGCAAGTGTACAACATGTTGTCACGCCTGACTTGTTGAGTGGTACATGGAGCGAATTGATCTGTAGGTACTTCCTTATTTCCTGCCTCACCTACTTCTCTACCTCAACAATTTATCAATCGCTGCATGAATGCCCCTCGGCTTTTAATAATAATAATAAACTTTATTTTCTCTCTTCCTTTTGGTACTTAACTCGGTACTTATTTGAGAAAATCACGAATTCAATAGATATTTTCTCAGTACCCCAGGCACGAACTTTGGCAGATCTATATTCGTAATGCAATCGTCAATGTTACTATGGAAACTAAGCAGTGCTCCTACCGGACGTAAGAACAAACTAGCTCCTTTCATAGAAACTGACGATGGCGATACGAATACTTTCTCGCTAGTAGTTCGTGCTTGGGATACTGTAAGTAAATTATAGGCAAAACGAAGCGTTCATAATATAAGTACATATTTCACACATTCCTTGCGTTGCTCTTTTTTCATCTATTCTATACAAAAACCCGAATACGGTCACAAATTACTAAATATTAACCGAATTTGCATATTTATCACAATATTTATCTGCTCATTATCATATAATATTATGATACTATTAAGTCCAAAAATATAATCACAATTAAATTAGTTCATTTATCATGATATTAGTTTTATTTCATAGTTGTTGCTTAAGATTCTAGTTACAGTTTACCACATAAAATGAAAAAATCAACATTAGAAATACTAAGACACAGAATCGTACTTCATTGTTATAATGAAATCCGAAATGTATTTTACATGCAACATAGGAATTATTACAAAACCGTATTCGGCTACTGTTGGTCGATTTTTTTACCTAAGTTAGCGATAACACGCGAACTCTGACTAACCTCGAAGTTAATTTGACTCCGTCTACAAACGAGCTTCTGGAAAACAGCGGCTTTGGCGCTAACGATTTACGGATAGACACACCTAATGGATGTGTTATGAATGCCTAGCTTGGTGTCAACGACCGCCGAAGGTTAGGACTATTTTGAGATTAGAAAATTTGTCTCCTAAAAAATGTTACTTTAACATCCTAAACTAAACACACGTGTTGCCTCAGCGTCTGCATCACGCAAGAGCAGGGGGTCATTGTCCTCATTATCATTTAGCACGATAAGTTTGATACGGAAAAATTCATCGGCGTCGTTGATACTGTTATCAGCCAGTTTTCGATGGACTTTCATAATAAGTCGCGGCAGATTAAGGAAACGAGGTCGAATCGGCATCGCGACGAAGTGCCACGGATCTTTTTTCAGTGGTCATGCTATGATAGCGTAAATTACCACAGTAAACAGAGTATACGTGTCCTTGGACACGGATCGTTAGTCTCACCGAGGTCGGAAAAGGTCAACTGTTGTGAGTATTATTAAAGTGGTTGTTTTTAACACTTTTATTAAAATTTTGTGCATTATATTTATTCGTATACTATGAAACTGCTAATCACTTATGTTCATACATCCAAATGTATCTATAGCTTGAATAATAGTGCGATTATACTAGATAAAACAATTTCGAAGAATATTCTTAAAGCATTAGTGTCATCGGAATTGAGAATGAAAAACCTCAGTTCATTTTACTTTATACACTAATTTGATCAGGAATGGAATTTAGGACACATTATGTAATCCAAGAATGGCGACAACGCAAAGTCTAGCTCATTTTTATTTCACTCCGCTTCACTTTTCAGCTTGTTCTTTAATAAATGTTTAATTATAATTCAATGCTTTAATTGTTTAAAATCAAGCTAATTAAGTAAGCAAGGTACACATCTATTTGGCAATTTTCTCATCATACAATGACAATCCGAGAAAAAGGTTTCACATACCTACATTGGGTTGTTGAGAACAGTTTCCGACATTCATGCCCGTGACTATTGTTCTTCGGATTCATATAAGCTAATAGCAGGTTCTTCGATACCGCTCCATGCCCGTCGGAGGCCTTCATTAATGACTGAAGGTTGTTAGGAAATGGACTATTGTGGTTCTTTGTTGATGCCAATATGTGGGGCGCACACCGAGAGTCAGCACCCCACTGTTACATAATTATGTGAGTATTATCAATGGAACGAGGCAAAGTGCGAACTGCTACTGCATTGTGTCCATCAATATAACAGAAGAGCTCTTAACATCAAATATTATAATTTTTATTATTTTAAAGCATGTAACTGCTTGATGTTTAAATGTAAAGAAAATATAACTAGAAAAAATTCCACGCGGACCAGGCGACATTGTGGGTTACCTATAATGCGAAGAGATGGCGCTGACTTGCAGCTTAAGAATGGCTAGAAGAATTTCGACGCGGTCCGTGAGGGCCGAGGTAGCATAATTGGTCAGTGCATTCGCCCGGATTGCGAAGGGTGCTGGTTCGAGTCCCGTCTGCTGCCTGGTCCGCGTGGAATTTTTTCTAGTTATATTTTGTTTACATTTAAAAATCAAATATTAGCTTAAGCTAACAAGAAGATTTTTCTGCCACAGAATCATAAAAGAATCACTATGAATTTCTATAAGGAAAGCCAATGCGTTCGTCACCATCTTTGAGGTACCGGATTCAAATATCTGGCTGGTAAAAAATGAGAAATCGATTTATTATCTCCTTTGCTAAATTGGCAAAAAAGTCATAAATGCAGATAGTAAAAGTCCATCAATGGACTATAATATACCCTTTATTAGGATATTGTTATAGTGGTGGGATGACAATACCACTACAATGCATTTTAAACCAGTTTCAAGTTTTTTAAGATCAAACATCTAATAAATATCTATTTAGATAAAAGAAATATATTCCTTTGATTTATTGGTTCAAAATTGAGTCTGATGTTTCTATAGCAATGAAAAAGGTCAACACTATGAATCCAGTGTTAACGACCCCTAAACCGATGGCCTATGGAGAAGGCCGAGCCGAGCTGCCATGGTTTTTGTCCCGACGAGCGTTGCTCAATTGTATTCATTGTCTAACTGCAACCTTGGTCAGCTGTTGACGAAAACAGGGGAAGCTAAAACTGTTCAACGATTAGAAAATTATTGCTGAAATTTATAATATTTAACCATATTATACCACAGAAAAGTAACATAAATTGGCCTTAATAAGGTTTGAAACCGTGTCGAACGTTTTTTAGTACCTAAGACTAAGTGTTGTAAGAATCAAGAAAAACCCAATATTAATATTATAAATAGATACTTTACTAGTAAAGTTAATTGAGTTAAGTTGATAAATGTGAATATTTAAGTGATAATACAAATCTATGTACTAACTAGTTGCTGACTGGAGTAATCTACCTGATTTAGCCAGACGTTACGGACGGTGAGCCCCCTCCCGCCCCCCCGGTCTTACAGTCGCGAGCGTGGCCGTTCATCTGGTGGCCGTTGTGGCTCAACCCGGGTTTGGCCTTTAATTGATCATGTAAACATAGAGGAACAAGTAAAAATCTACATACCTATTTTTCCGTTGGGACTATACGGACCGTAACTGCTTGATGACAGCGGGGAGGAGTAGCCGTTGTTCGGGGGCTGCGTGGCTGCGCCAGGGGACGGTGAGCCCCCTCCCACCCCCCCGGCCATCCAGTCGCGGACGTGGCCGTTCACCTGGTGGCCGTTGTGGCTCACCCCTGGCTCGGCCTTCACCTGGCTCGGCAGACCGCGGTATGCCACCTCGTGCTTCAAGTCCATGCCGCCGCTACCGCATGCTGCCGCGCCAGCCCCGCCGCCCGCGCTCCACACTTCTGTGAAACAAAGAAAAATTTACATTACTTCTGAATTCAACTAACACATACATAACTTGCTCCCAGAATACGCAAATGGTAGGCCCTACATGGATGTAGATTATAGAAATAGCCAGATATTTGGCATATTATTGAAGTATGGATTTATTTCTTCTTTCCTCCTTGAAAAATTAAAATGTCAAAACATCACAGACAACATGCTGACATAAGAGTATTATTAATCCACAGATTAATATAGGTACTAAATATGAGAAATTGAAGTGTTGTATTCTAAAAACTAGAATTAAGTATGGATAATTGATATTTTTATAAAGTAATTAAATAAAAATGTTGAAAGAAATGAATTTTCTGGTAAATTAATGCCTACAAGTTGTTGGTAACAACATGTTGTGATAACACAACATAAATAACGTAATAGCTAATTATGCTTGTAATGATAGACGATTTATTCTTTTACAACTACAAACACAATTAATTATTTTAAATGCTTGATAGTGTCCCCAAATATAAGTTTTTGATGTCATAGAAACAACAATGTAATCACAAACTACTTGGTGTATGTTTTTTTATGCTTGTTGAATTTTAACCCTTTATGGGCTTGATCCTGTGATGATTCTAACGAAATCCTAGCTCTAATAAATGATGATCTCACCTAACAAAAATCATAAGTCCATACATCCAACTCTCAAAATAAAAATAATTCTAACAACATTTTTTTCTTTTTAACGAATATTATTTGGTTTCTTTCGATATACTGCATTAAAATTTAGTTTTAAGCTTATAAAATCAGGCTTATTACAGACACCTTATGATTGGCAATGCAGTAAACACGATACAGGGAAGTTTGTATGATGCTTGAAGATTCAAGAAAAAATAGAAATTTGTTTACAAATATTACTTTGTTTTAACCTTTCATGGTCACTAAAATTATAGTATACTAGCAAACCAGTGAACCAAATGTTCACCAAAACCTGATTTCTCGAAAACCGGAAGTGCTACGTTACTCAAATCCGGTTTGTAGTCTTATCAGACTATTCTTAACTTATAACTTAAATATTCTCTTTATCTATCTCTTACGGTTTGGCCGCTGAAACAGCACCACAGACAGACGGACGGACTTGTCTAATAGATAAGAGATTAATGTTATTTACGGGATTACTATCACGTATGTTTTCTGGGATATTTCGGCACTTGTTGCAAGCGTCATGATCACGGAGTAACTAAATAGAACGGTGCTGAAATATCGGGCTCCCCCAAAAATGGTACATGGTAGTAATCCTATTAATTGCCAGATTGGTACCATGTACTTCTCTCTTTGTACCCACCCTCTATTATATAAAAAAACTGAATTGTAAACAAAGAATGTCTCTTAATAAACGACACTGTTATGTGTTGTAAGTCTTAATCTTGAGTGTGGTGCGGACGATCGCTCGTAAAGTTCTGCGTCTGGGATTAAGCGAGATCTTTTGGAGAGAACCGAACGTTGGGATGTTAGCAATTGGCCTAGCATTGTTCGTCCGCTCGTAAAACAAGATGCATTGCGTTCTGTGACAATTTTTGAGATATATTCCTCGGGATAAGGGATATGTCTTGCTTTTATGTAATGTCATGTAATCCGGGTCGTTTCTCCCGTGTTGTATTTATTTGTTTGAGTAGTTTTATAAGATAAACAGAGATATTGGTAAAGAAAGTAATAATTTAGAAGTTAAAGCTTTAAATTACTTTTGCCACAAAGGCTGATTAACAACCACTTAACGTCGTTTTTCACATCTTTTTGTATTGTCATGCCTTTCTCACTGTTCTAATTGTTTTTACTGTGGGTAATTGTTTTTGTGATATAAGTGTTATTATAATATTTTCAAGTGCAAAGTATTTCATTACGCCCCTGAATGGATTTACGAAATGTAAGTAGTTACGCGGTGTTTTTGAAGTGAAAACTTCTTTAGCGGCGTTGTACACTTTTTTTGTATGGGTAAAAAAAGTTAAACTCGCGTCAGGTTAAACACGTGGGCTGATCGCATCATGACACACAATAACATTGCAAAGGTTGTTGACTTTTGATATATTGGACGAAACATAGTAATATTTTATTGTATTACTTATAAATAGATAATTCGTAAGACGAAAACAATAAAATTGGAAAGGTTGTTGACTTTCAATATATTGGACGAATCATAGTAATATTTTATTTTATCGTATTATAATAATAAGTCTGTGTCTACAACGTCCAGGTAGCAGCTTTATTGCGAAGAAATTGCATTTTTTTTACAGTAGGTTTCGCTAGGTGCACTTAAATGAGTAATTCTGAGAGATAAACTTTGTAATGTAATATAAATTGTCAAGTTTGTGTACGATAGCGCAATAAATAAATATTGTATTCTACCACATAAATAATAGTACTTTTATACTGATAATTAACGAAATTCGTGCAAAATTATTCCCTAACCATTCCAAAATATCAAAAATGCACAACGTTAATATTCAAGTTTTCACTTCTGCCGGCACTCCCGGAGTGCAACCCGTCGTTTTTTTTTATATTTGAATTCCTTGACCGAACCACACACTATTTATTAATTCTGGTAATATAAGATGTAATATCCTAAATAAATCAGTTAGATTAGGAACAAAATTATACAAACATTTTCATAATTATTCCAATAGTTAGTTCCTATTATAGCGCTTTTAAGGGTTAAGTAGTCCGGAGAAGGAACCTTTATAGTTTCGTCATGTCCGTCTGTCTGTCCCCGGTTTTGCTTCTACCATTTTGTTGACCATGCCGACAAAATGGTAGAATAAAGATTTTTTTCTAGATTCCCTGCTAGATTCTTGGACATGTAACCTGGGGATGTTTTTTTTCATCATCTTCCATATTTATGCTACGGATATAGTTGAATAGGTCTTTTAAAATTACTTCGAGGTACCTAAGATTATTTTTCGATTTTGGGATCCGTTTGCGAAATATTGAACTTTAAAGTGCTAATTTTTGTTCGAGTAGGGGGTTGCCCCTTCTCAGGGGATGACCGCTTCAGATGAAACTTATAGAATCCTTCTAGGCCATAAGCAGGGTATCCATGAGGATTTCACACCCGCTACCCCACCTGGCAGGAAACAAAAAATGAATCTACGGTTATCATTCGTATTTTAATAAATAATAATATCGAATTGATTTTGAGTTTCAGACGCAGTTCGACTTTGATTAAGGTAGTAGTAGTAGTAGTCAGTATTTAGTTGAGATACAAAGATTGATATTAATTAGTTTTTATAATTTGCGATATTGAAAATAAAGACTCCTGATGAAATATATTGCGGTTACTACAGGCAACTACGAAACCTTGCACTGAGCGTGGCATGACACGCACTTTACCGGGTTTTTTCAAAATCGTTTAGCCTTAAAATTTCATAATTATAAATTGCATCATTTAACATCTAGGTTATTATCAACATGACCTCTCTGTTGTTATGTAATGTAATGTCGTCCGTCATATTTTTTCAATTTTTTAACTTTTCACCGTTGTGTTTAAATTTTTTAATTTTTCCATTTGTAAATTCAGTTTTTTTAATACAGAGTTAAATTTGTTATTTCATGTTCTTAATCATAGTTTTCATACGTATTTCACACGTTCAGTATTGTGTCTACAGATTTCGTATCGTTTATGTATAACATTTTGCACTATATACGTATGTTACAGGGTTTTACGAGCAATACAATAAACTTTGTTACTTTAAACATTTTATGAGAACTCATAAAAATAAAAATATGCAAAACACGCGATTTCACTACCAGGAATGTTGCTGTATACAACTAAAATATTTTTGCTTTTATTAATATGTGTTTGTATGGTAGTAACTACTTTATTAAAATGATAGTTACCAAGTTTGTAACGTTTTAGCCTTATCATGGCTATTTTATTTCGTAATTTCTCATGACCGTCTAGAATTTTAATTGCGAACTTGCCAGTAGTATGTTTTACAGCATGAGTTGCTTTATTTTAGTATAAAAATATCTAGAACACGGAATGATTTTGACATTATCCATGCGTGAATACAGTTACGTCATTTCACTTTTAATTTAAACACCGCTAGGTATTTTGATATTTTTTACAAACATGAATTTTCTTATTAAAATTAAAGACTAAATATAAAATAAAACATTTTTAAAAACAGATGCAGCCACGTGGAACTGAAAACTGAAGACTTGCATATTCATATATATTCATCTCGACTATTCAAATAACTTTACAAATGTAGGTTTTCAACATTGAAGAAGGTCCTGTGAATATATATTAACATATCTGGGTAAAACGAAAATCTAACCGTTTATTCCGTTATGTGAAATATCCGACAAGTAGGTAGGTAGGAAGGTAGCCACATACATACATTAGCAATTATTCCGCATTTACACGCTGATTGAGGCTTACCAAGCATTCATAATATCAAGCCTTTAGTTATAAGATATGGCGGCTAATCGCCTAAGGGGATTGCTATGGCTATCGCAATCGCTTACGATTTCAGTTTGTTATTTCTGGCCGCTGAGCGTTTTTAATTACCTCCCGCTCATTTTTTTAATATTGTTATTACCAATGCAAAAGAAAAAAACGAGCGCAAGGCATTTCAAAACCTTCGACGGTCAGAAATAACAAAATTAAATCCCCCTCAAAAAAGACTTCTCTGCCACGTTTCTAATATTACAGATGTCAATAGACCCTGATCAGTGGATTAAGACAAGTGGCTGTAACTAAGCATAAGTGAACGGTAACACAATAAACTTTGAAATTTTAGGTCGTCCACTTGATGATTTAATTAATAATACAATGTTTAATACACATAAAACTTACAAGAAATAATTTCATTGATTTATTGCTTATCATTAACGTTCAAACGAATAGAAAGAAGGCCAGTTGTCTATGCCCCCCAATATTATAAGAGGGCTTACAATTTTTTTTGTATTCTATATCGAACATAGAAAAGGCAGCTTTGAACGCTGGCTAAGTCTTAAAAACGTAGCTTACGAATTCTCGCTTAGGCTATTTATTGGATTTAGACAAGTGGCTCTAACTAAATGAACGCTAACACAATTAACTTTAAAAGTATAGGTCGCCCACTTGATGATTTAATGAATATACAATGTTTGATACACATAAAACTTACAAGAAAAATTTAATTGATTTATTGCTCATCATTAACGTTCAAACGAACAAGGAAGAAGGCCACTTGTCTATGCCCCCCGATATTATGAAAAGGCTTTCCATTTTTTTATATTCTATATATAAAATGAAAAGGCAGCTTTGAACGCTGGCTTAGTCTTAAAAACATTTAGGCTATAGGATAGCGTGTTAATACGGCATTAGGTATTCCATAACACCGCATGACGGCGTGGTTCGGCGCGGCGTGGCAGCGGCGCTGGAGCGGCTCGGTTGCGCCAGCGCAGAGAAAGCGCTGACGTCACGACCTCGACACGCTCACCCAGTTGCTCGGTGCACCAACCTACTTCGACGCTACTCCGCGGTCCAATGTCGTTGGCTTTCTTAGCTGCGTTCATCACAAATTTTTTAATGTTCTCATGATATTTGATTCGGTTGAAAAAAGTTTTGTTTATGTTTTATTTGTTTTAATTTTTTAGACGGAATTCAAACCCGTATTTTCTGCTTCTGCTCGGATATGGGATTTGAATCTCGTCTGAAACCAGCACCGAGTGGATTTTTTTTATACATCAAGCAGGAAAATGCTCAAACTATAAATATTTATAGTAATTTGACTAAAAAAGTTATTTCTTGTTTTGTCATCTTACTGACTTTTGGTGAACTGTGAATTTCTTAACGAGTGAGGCACAGCAGCCTCAACGTATTTGTAAGACTTTTTGAAAGTTTTCAAAAAAAAAAATCAGCAGCTTTAAGCAACATATTTAAATTTTTGAGTAGTTTCTTTTTTATTATTTCCAAATAGGCCAACCTTTTTAAAAACTAAAATTATAGTACTAGCATTATCATCTAAGACTAGAACCAGGTTGCTTCTCTGTGGCTACAGCAGTTTCTGAAAGTACCCTGTTCATCTTTATCAAATCCAAGCAGAAATCATAACCGAAATATATGGATGTTCACAGAACCTTTTATGGCTTTAGCATGGCGTGGCTGAGAATGATTTGTCTTGTTTCGTGACAGCTATCTCTAAATAAATTTAGCTTGGATGCCAAATTTATATCTCTACTACAAAGTAAGGTAATAAATTATTAAACATACTAAGCATCTGTTTCTTTGCCTGTCAATGCGCTTACTCCTCAAGCTGCAGAACTAAGGTCCAAGCACCAACTCTCACAAATCCGTAATCGTAGGTATCGCATAGTCAAAGTGTCTATGAAAACTAAGCAATGCCCCTATCGGACGTAAGAATCCACTGGCTCCTTCCATATAAAATTTGACGATGACGATACTATACGGAGCCTCCGATTCCTCCCACACAGGCCACAAACACCAACACTACACAAAAGTGCACACAAGTGTTGCCATCAAGTTTGAAAGAGTTGCCGTGTTCGATACATCAGATTGCCGTATTTTTAAATAAAAATCATGATTTATCAATCATGATGCCGTATTACCTAATTTTATTTATTAAAATTTATAGGTAGTTCGTATTATTATACGGCAATGACAAACCTTCCGTATAATCTGAAATTATGAACTCAAATTGCCGTATATTACGGTAATTACCGTATCAATGGCAACGCTGGTGCACACTAGCTTAGTATTAGGTAGACACCGCACCCGTAGGATAAGAGTGCGAAGACCCGGTCTACACACAAACGCTATACCAGGTACATAACCGAAGTCCGAGTCTCAGAGACGCCTATAGTTGAGTCGAACCCCTCAGGTTCGAGTGGTCTAGAGACTCCAGACGGAGAGGAGACTCCCCCCGTGGGGAGATGCCATCCGCCTGGATTACCTCTAGAGGCACCGTTCACAGGATCACACTACAGGATCTCGCCGTCCTTAAACCCGGTGACGCTGTAAAGGTCATCTGCGTCCAACAGTCAGTCAGTTTTTTTTTATGTGTATGCTACACATAAAAAAAAACTATAACGGACGTCCTCTGATTTTACGATTCGATTGATGCATCAGTTAGATAATTTTTCACACATTGTTATAGGGATATCTAATTATTATAAGCCGGAGAACAAAATCTGTACCTGGTTTAAACGGTAGCGAAGTAAGGTTTGGTCACTAGGATTTGATATGATTATGCTTAAAAACATGCACATAATTATCTAAACATCAAGACTTTCAAAAAAAAGGAGTTGAAAAGTCTTTTATGAAATAGGTAGTGAGCGCGAAAATTTAAGAAAAATATATTGTGTTCATGCTTTTTCTTGATAATTTCAACGTTAGTGTAGATTTCCGCCCGCCCGCATTAAGTTGTTAGTTGGCCGTATTGATGGAAGTAGGTAGAGCGTGAATAACAAACCTTCGATGAATTTCCCCTTGCCTACGTGCCAATCTCCGTAGCTGTTAAATTTGGAATGGATTTTTTTGCAATGACTTTTACTTTGCAAAAGAACAAGTTTAAAAAAATTGGTTTCTTGGTAAAAATTAGACATCATAGGTATATCGTTTGGATTCAATAAGATTATAGGTAGTAAAATATAAAGAGCTATTGCTGTAAAAACCCACAGGTTTCCTACGGGATTCAGGAGGACCTGGACTGAGTAGATTATTTTCTAGGAATATTTTCCTTAGATTTTAACATCTAGCAGTTAAATGCACAAAATAAAATAATTTATAGATGGTATTTATATAGGTAAGTTTCATGATAATGACAACGGTAGTAAATAATATAAAAAATGGGTTAAATCTATCATAATTCTGTAACAATATATTTTAGTGTAATTAAAAGGATGGCAAACAAGCGTAAACGCTCAACGGTAAATCGGGCAGTATAAACTAAGTTTAACTACCTCAATTTTAATTCGTTAGTATAATAATCTTATGATACTGCTTGCTAGTAATGTTTTGGTATCACACCTCTGAAGCCTATCCTGACTGACCCCATCCCCTACCCTGGAGAGCCCAGGAAACCTTATTCACCGATAGAGAGCGAGGCCACAAAACTGCGTTGCGACGTCGTATCGCAAAATCGAACGCAAAATAAATTATCACTGCGGCCGGAAGCGCATCGGACTATTTCGGGTTGCGATGTATGACGTCGTATACGGTGCAACGCCGGCGCCGCAACGTAGTGCACTCGGTCTTAGGTAAGACTACCTTATAATTGCTTGATGTCAATTAAACTTAACGCTTTGCAAAGCGATAGCATCAACATTAATCACACTTAAAAATAACGTTGCTGAATGCTGCCGAGACAGGTATGTTAATTTTAAACACCCCATTGAAAGTAGATATTATATTAAATATCTACGCAGTAACAGATTCCAAGCCAGATTTTCCACTTTCATCGCTTACTGTGCTAGAGGTCTAGATTCATACTTACTATATTAAGTAAACCGATTATAATTAACAGTCACTTTCAGAATGAAATGAGTATTTTCACAACGAGTTTTGTTGCTATTTATTGATATTAATGAAATATTAAATCATGATGTACCGTTTTTTAACAAAAAAAAAACTTGTAAACTTTTTATATGAACGTATGAACATTAAATCTTAGTGTTTCACAATTCTTAGTTTCTTGTGGCGAGGCGATAACAAAGAAACGGCACTTCCCTAGAGTGAGTGCTGCCGGCGCCACCTATAAAATCAAACGACACTCTTTAATTTTTACACACGGCAGCCGAATATCACAGTCATTTTGCCCCGAACAAGACACAAAACAAGGCGAGCGGCCGCCGCATCGTTACATCGCCGATCACGCTTCCGTCTCCTTACCTCCGCAAACCAAACGTACCGTCTCTTTTACGACACGGAAAATAAACTTTTATTACTCATTACGATGACATTAGAAAATACTACACGGGACGGCGAGAGCAATCGAAAGAATTCGCTTCGCGTCCACGAATATTCGTGAAACGAAATCGCTACCTGATTTATGCGAGCTTTACACGACGATATTCAGTGAAATAAATCCGGTGCGGTTGGGTGGTTCGCGCGTAGAACACGTATAAAGTATCTTTGCGGTCAGCGGATATTTACTGGATATAACATAAAGAATAATAAAGGGAACGACGCGTCGGTGTCCTCAAAATGTCCCGGAATAGCGTCGCCCGCCAGCACTGATATAGTGCTAGAATCGGAGTGGCGCGTCTTTATGTTGGTACGCTGCAATTCCAAAATGAGGTTTTACTCGATTGGTGCAGTATCAGGGAATCTCAATGACATGGAAATAGAATTTATGTGAGTATCGCGACCCCACGCGCGATATATTCGGACGGCCTCGAGTATGTTGCGTCACTGCGCTGGCTGGTGTGACCTTGTTGTAATTTCACGCAGGCATACTAATTTTCTATATCTACTAGGTAGGCGGGTTCGATAACCGAGTGAGGTGGGACTAGACCGTTTGTTGGCACCGTAATTAGAGAGTATGGTTTGTTGCAGTGGCGGCCTGGGCATCATGAATTATTGAATTCCGAATGTAAGCTGCCGCCGAGGTGATTGCCGGCAAATTGTCATAGTTCCCACGGGAGTTACGTCATTTTTATGGACTGCTTAACCTAAATTAATTAGTACAAAACGGTCACCGAGCAACTTTATGGAACTTGTTAGGCTCAACTGCAATAAACACAAGACACTTCCTGAAAGTTTTAATGAATTTAATAGGCTTACTTTAGTTGATTTTTCAAATATCAGATATATCGTTCCTGAAGTTATTTTTACTGTGTGATTTTTTTAATATGAAAAACATGTTTAGGTCATTTTAAAACTATAGACTACTCAAAGTCAACGACGATAAGCAACCAATGTTTTTGCCATTACAATAATTGGAAAGGTTCTCGCCATAATTCTATTTAATTTATCTTTGAGTATTTTAACCTCGAATCAGGAACAACCTTGTCTTTTGTTAAAAGCATTGGAATTATATATGATGCGAAATAAATAGGTACCCTACTATACAATTATGGATTAGTGACTGTGTATATATATATCCTAGATGAGTAAATTTTTTCAATTCAATATTCTTTAGATAGGATAATCTAGCAATTAAATGCTTAATAAGAAATTATTTTAACATGAGTTTTTACATAAAATGTCTATAATTTTATCCATATTTTGATCATGATTGCTTACATTTACGTTTATTTTTTATTTACATGCCGATGAAATTAGATTTGTGATACACAAGCAATTTGACTCAACTTAGGAACAGATATAGAAAACTCTTTCCACACTCAATAAAATCGTTCAGATATCATATCAAGGTTATTTTAAATCCGTAGCAGTCTGAAACGACTGCGCGCCCTCTGCGAGCTTCGGTAATGCGATTCCTAAACTAGATCCAAATGTAAGTCCTTGGCTATTCCCACCAGATGACAGCTCGTGTTTACAGTACTCGCCATTTGAAAGGGGGACGAAAAGATTGTAAGAAACGAGGAGGGGATATCACGTATCTATTTTATAGCGTCTTTGAGACTGGATGGGCGAGCTAAGCGAAAGCTCCGTCGGACCTGAATCTAGTTTCCAGTTTTTCGTATTTCTTTTCTCATGAATTTCTCTCGTATCTGTTGTGATTGGTTTAAATGGATAGAAGAACTTATACGTACTTATGGAAGGCGGGAGAAATTTTGGGAAATGTCTATTTGTTATTAAAACATACTTTAGAAATTTAAAGCTAAAAATTCAGGGGGTGTCGTCTAAGAACGGAAAAATTGGTTTATATCTTTTTTATGTAAAAAGATATCAAACAAGCGTATGGTCCACCTAATGGTAAGCAGCCACCATAGGTGAGGAGGTTAGGAACAAAAAGTGTCATTTACAGTTTTTAACTTTTTGAGTAAATTGAGAAAATAAATATTCAAGTTGACCTAAGCAATTTTTATTAACCATTTATGTGTCAATTATTGTATAAAATTTAATGTATGATAAGGTTATCTTGCTGGTTTTGAAACTTGGAAAAAAATACATATCAAATGTCACCCTTTGATCCAATAGCATGTAAATGTCACTATTTAATTCAATAATTATGTTAAATGTCACCTTTTGAAACCCACTGTCTGAAAAATGTTACCTTATCAAACATTTAGTATGAAAATAAAAATAGATTCACACAAAACATTTTTATTTCTTATAACAAAACATTTTTATATAATTCTCCACAATCTGGTTCCTAGTTTGAACCGACTAAAGACTTTTCAAACGTATTTCTTAAGAATATGTCACTCTTTGAATTCAAGTCTTAATTATCACTGTGATTGAATAAAAATGTAACTTTTTGTTCCAGAAGCAGCAGTTCATATCGATTTTTCTATAAAAACTACTCACTTTTGAAAAAAATCTTGGGAGTTACAGATAGAATATAACATTTTGAGCCGATTAAAATAAAAAAAACCGAATAGAGCAAAATACGTAAATGTCACCTTTTGTTCCTAACCTCCTCAACTTATAGACGCTTCATCATCTTCATCATCATCAACAAGCTAATAATGTCCCCACTGCCGAGGCACAGGCCTTCCCTACAGATGGAATAGGGAGATTGGGCTATGACCCACCACGCGGGCCCAGTGCGGATTGGTGGGTGCTTAACGTGCCTTTCAAAGCACGGAGGTGTTCGAGATAGTAAATTTTTGGTCACCCATCCAAAGACCGACCACTGCGAAAGTTGCTTAACTTCAACGAGCGCAGTCTAACGCGCTAATCATATGCGCCATCGAGCTCCTCTATATGTATACAGATCTCTCTCTCTCTATATATATATATATATATATATATATATATATATATATAGACGCTTGTGATACCAAAAATATCACACGCTCCGTTGCCTACCCTGAGCCAAACAGCTTCACCGTGGAGCCGTGAAACTTTACTTACGACAGAAACACAACACTGCCAAAGGGTAGTGTTATTTTACTGTGATCTGTCTAGTACGCACGAATTATTATTACTTACACTTTCAATTATTCATTGTTTAATCGGTGCTTTATAGGACAAAATTTCGTGCTGTTCTTGTATTAGTACGACAGACGGACGCCTAATCCAATGTTAACGATTCAAATCTTAAGGTAAAAGAAATTGGATGCTTATTAAAATAAGACGTCTTATTAAAGATTGATTATATCAGAATCACGTTTTTGACAAAAGTTATCATGAACGAATCTATTGCATAACGCACTGCTCAAACGGTAAGTATCTTTTTAAGAGCACGGCATCAAATATGGGCACAATTATAAGAAGACCAGTTTGATTGTGTTTGACGCCCGCTCTGCTGTTAAGAAACCAGACTTTTGAACTTTCAGGGCTGTCGATGAATCTAAAAAAAGAGTGTAAATAAATCAGTTAAAAATTATTTTCGATCAAAGCTAATGAGTACATTCATCATCAGCATATTCACATTCACCAGCAGCTGGGACGCGGACCTTAGTGTGTGGATTGGTAGGTGCTAACGACTGCAGATGCAGCCGGGACCAATGGCGTAAGGTGATTTCTAAAGCATACAGGAGGTCGAGATAGTAAATTTTTGGTCACTCATCCAATGACCGACCACTGCGAAAGTTGCTTAACTTCAAAGAACGAACGCGCTAACCACTTGCTCGATCGAGCTCGTTGAGAACAGGATTTTATTAAATGATTGATTTGATAAGTAAGATTTTATTGATTGAAAATTTGTTGTGTTGTTTGTTGTCGTTGTTTAAATATTACGTAAACGTTTGCGAGCCCTGAAGCAAACTTAAGCGTTAGGAATACCAAACAGCATTAGTTTGTATTCATTGTTAATCGGATTGTGTCGAAAGATAGCTTCGAACAGTTGGTTCGCCCGTCTGACAGATAAACTGAATCAGCGTCAGCTTGCGACATTACTATGCAAAAGGTTCGTCGTTGTTTCTCAATAACATAATATCCAGTAAAACAGATGTCTGCTGTAACAGCTGTCAATTCTACATATATATAATCCGAATCATAAAGTTGTAACTACATAATATTTTATCTAAGTTTGTTGTGCTTTGACCTCCTTTTTTATAAGAAGATAAAAAACCGGTCAAGTGCCAAGCGAACTCGCCCACCGAGGGTTCCGTACAACTGTAGTTTTACTGCACAAACAGCCGTATCTTTTTATACGAAAATTTAGAAGTTTCACTTTTTCACCGCTTCAAGGAACCGTAAACCCTAAATACATGGTTTAAATTTCACGGGACCTTCATGCGTCCCTGAGATAAAGGGTTTTGGCAGATAGACGGACAACGAAGTGATACTATAAGGGTTATTTTTTACCTTTTGAGGTACGAAAGCCTAAAAATTAGATGTTAGTATACAAAGTTGGTAGTATAGATTTAGCTAGAGCTTTGCCATGGCAAATTTTCTATCACTGTAAGAATCAATAGCATTTAACCTTTTTGTAAGCATGGAGATTGCAAATTGGAAAGCGATTGGGAAAAACTACGGAAATATTGCTGAGTAACTGAAGTAGTTACCATCTTTGCCAACCCACGCGGACACGAATTCAAGTTGGGTAGTTATTATGTATAAGCTTCTCTTTTTTATAAGTCGGTCGGGTTAATTAGACGCTGGAGTTGGAAATTGTAATTTTTTTCTTTCAATTTAAATTGGGTCTCAGCTGGAAGTATAATTCCAACAGAAAAAAATTAAAAATGTGGCCCTTAAAAATATATGCTGTACTTGTGCTTATTTATACAAAACTAATATACCTACTTAAAGAAAATATTATGTGTCTTATGGTATTTTAGAAACATGTCTACGATAAAATTGTACAAAATTAACTTTTGTACGTGAGCTTATTTCAAAATTTGCGAGTATGTGTAATATATGCAGAGAAGTTGCGGGTTCTGTAAAATTGTTATCTGGCTCAAAGTATGAGTGCCCAGGTAGAACCATCTAGAAATTCTGAATTCCAACAGGAAAATAACAGGAGAGCTAAAACGAATTTCGATATCTTGAATACAGGTATACGACAAAGAACATTCGCATTTTACTACAGTAAACAGCAAAATGGTGTAAAGGAAACCATGAGAGTCATATAGTTTTATTGTTTGCCAGTTCAGTGTTCGTTTTCTTAAATTATTGTTCACGTATAACTTCCTTAGTCATGGCATTAAAATATGAGGTCATAGTTATGAATGTCGCGCTGAAGTTATGGTTTGATATTATCCGACGAAAGAAATTTCAATAGTAAATATTACGCGAAAATCTGGAGGTGACATTCGCAATCGACGTTGATTCCAATAAGTGGACACAGTGGGTTCAGAGAGATTTCGAATGTTTTTTAAATAAAAATAATATATGCACGATCGGTTTGGTCTTTAACATAGAAATTGAAAACCTCAAGTGTGAAGTATCGATGTCGGCATTGCATTTTCGATAGGTAAAAATTTTCAATTCAATTTCTGTTCTAAAATTGATTGAATTTAATCAATTTTTAGGATATCCTTTCAGAATTCAAAGAAGCGGACTGCGCGGACTTTTTGCTTTAGTTAATCTTTGGTTATTTGCAATAGTAATCTGCGGAATTAGTATTTACCAGCAAGAACATAGAAAATTCATTTAAGATGTGATAGTAGGGACTTCTATAAAAGATAAGAAACAGTTAATTTAAGGTGCTTTTGGGTTTAATTGATATATTCGTCTAAAATTGTCCATTCCCTAACAGCCTCTATATTTGAGTTTGCTCAACGTACCTTAGACAGATCCTCTGTTTATAAATTGATAAACAAATATACATTCGGATTTGGTCTCTATTCCGGAATTGAAGACCTTTGCGCGTCCGGGTGGTGCAAGTAGGGAATTCTATAAAATATTAAAAATTATAGGTAATAACAGTTGTTAAAACATAACCTGGCACTGAGACACATGGGCGAGCATTTAGTCTCAATCATGGAATCGTGCCTGCGGGAGGGCCGGTTTCCGGTCGCATGGAAACGGGGCAAGATCTGCCTCCTCCACAAGAGGGACCGGCCACTTGACTCCCCGTCGGCTTATCGACCCGTGGTCCTGCTGGATGAAATCGGTAAAGTCTTTGAGAGGATTCTCGCAGACCGAATCATCCAGCACTTGGACACCGCGGGTCCTAACCTGGCCGGGAGCCAATTTGGCTTTAGGAGAGGTCGCTCCACAATGGATGCGATCACGGAGGTGAAAAGGGTGTCACAGGAGGCTGTGCGCAAAGGAGAGAGAGTTATTGCGGTGTCCCTTGACATTCAGAACGCATTCAACTCTCTCCCCTTTGAGGTGATCAAGGTGGCCCTACGCTACCATGAGCTGCCCGCATACCTCGTAAAGGTAATCGAAGACTACCTAGAGGAGCGGGTGGTTCTGTATGTTAGGGCGGATGGCGTGCTGGTGGAGAGGAACATGGTCCGCGGTGTTCCACAGGGGTCGGTCCTCGGGCCGCTCTTGTGGAACATGGGCTACGACTGGGTTCTTCGTGGCGTCTTTAGGCCCAGGATAGGGGTAATCTGCTACGCGGACGATACTCTTATCCTGGCCCGAGGGAGGGACTACGGGGAAGCCAGTCGGATGGCCGGGGTGGGGGCGGTCATATTAATGACCAGGATCCGGCGACTAGGGCTTGACGTGGCGGTCTCTAAGACGGAGGCCTTAATTTTCCATGGCCCACAGGCCAGGCCGCCACGTGGGTCTAGAATCTGGGTGGACGATCTACCGGTTCAGCTAAAACCGCACATGAGGTACTTGGGGCTAGAGCTTGATGGTAAGTGGCGGTTTGACCACCACTTCAGGCTTCTGGCCCCGAAGCTCTTTAGTGCGGCGGCGGCTTTGGGCAAGATCATGCAGAATGTGGGTGGCCCCGGTAGCAGTTGCCGGAAACTGTTCGTTGGTGTGATAAGGAGTATGGCCTTGTACGGTGCGCCGGTGTGGGCTGATGCCCTCAGTGTGGTCAACAGAGCAATGCTCAGGAGACCGCAGAGGGTAGTGGCCACCCGTGCAGCACGGGCGTATCGTACGACGTCATACGAGGCGGCGTGTGTTATCGCCGGGATGCCCCCCTGGGACCTGGAAGCGCAAGTGCTTGCGCAAGTGTACCAGGGGAGGGTCTCGGCGATGGCGAGAGGGGAGCGTGCCACTATTGAGGAGGTGGCGCAGGTGCATAGGGAGGCAAGAGAGGTGCTGATGGAGAATTACCTGTATCAGATACAGAGGGAGGCGGACCCCTCGTGCCACGAGTGCGGTGATGCCGTGGACACAGCTCAGCACACCCTGGAGGTGTGTTCGGCGTGGACTCGGCAGCGCGGCACTCTGGTTTCGATCCTGGGAACGGACCTCTCACTGCCCAGCGTGGTCAAGGCCATGCTGGAGAGTGACAGGTCCTGGCAGGCGATGGTGGCTTTTTGCGAAGACACCATTTCGCAGAAGGAGGCTGCGGAGAGAGTCCGCGAGGAACAGGCCCTCGCTGGCTCTCTCCGGAGCAGGAGGGGGGGAAGAAGGAGGAGAAGACCGGCGCATCTCTTGCCACCCTAGCACGGGGGATGGCCTTATTGAAGGCCGCGGGGGGAGAAAAGGTCCTTTTTAGGGCCGGGGGTTGCTGAGTCCCTTTAGGGCTCAGAGCGGGGAAACGGCCCTTTTCAGGACCAGAGGGTAGGAGCATCACCCCACAGTGATTCTTAGCAATCACTGCTAGTGGCTGGTCGATGCTCAAAAGGCCCTTTTCAGGGCCAAGGGGGGACGAGAGAGGGACGGAGAGAACTACGCTCTCCCTCCCACTCTCATGAGGGCCGCGAGTCTGTCCTGAGGGGGCCAGGCTTGCATTGCACAAGCTCTCTGGATGTTGATGCCCCTCATACTCCGGGGCATGTTCATCGGGGCGGGTCCGCTTGCGGACAATCACCTTGCGGGTGGGCGGACTATTCGGAAACGGATACCGCCACATCACTCGCACTCCCGGTGCGCACTAGGAGGGACCGCGGTCCCTCATAATGCGCGCCGGGTGACCGGTGCAGGAGTATTGTCTAGTTTTTACGGTCGCCCTTGTGGCGGTCGCCTTCTTGGCGAGGTAGGGCCCCGCTTGCTTCTCGGAGCACTTGTGTTCCCTGAAGCGGCGGAGAGGAGTCCCCGATAGCTTCGTCCGCAACCCTTGGTTGGCGAAGTATGCGTAATGCATTTTCTAGACATTAAAAAAAAAAAAAAAAAAAAAAAGGTAATAACAGTTACCAGGTAGTTAATTCAAGGTGCTTTTGGGTTTGACTGATTTATTCGTTTAAAATTGTCGACTCGCCAACAGCCTTTATATTTGAGTTTGCTCAACTTTAAAGGCAATTTAAGGTGAGTACTTAGACAGATCCTCTGTTTGTTTATTGATAAACAAATAGACATTCGGATTTGGTCTCTATTCCGGAATTGAAGACCTTTGCGCGTCCGGGCGGTGCGGTCACCTTGCGAATTGATTGGACATTGACTCGGTAACTAACGCTCAACTGTAATGTCATACAACAATATAATTGAAATCACATTTAATTGAAGGTCACTGTTTGTTTTATTTGATACTGTTTTACTGAGCAATTTTCTCTATTGTCTAGCTGGTCTAGAACTGCAAGTTAAACAAACATTGTCAAAGTATAATAATGTAAAAGGATATTTATGCAGATGTAAATGTATATAGTATGGTGAATAAATTTAATGTAATTTTAACCCTTCGACGAATGTTATTGTTTTTAAACGATTTGTGATTTTTCACCAATTGAGTTTGCAAATTGTTAATTGATAATACTTGACTAACACTTAACACCCCTTCCTAAAATAACTTAAACTTTTTATTACATCTATTGGTTTCCAGGTAGAATATATGTTAACTAATTTTATACAAGTCCCATAAAAAAATAAGTGGTATGTATATTTTTATTCCAGGCAATAATGGTTATACTTCTATTTAATATAAAAATAGTCCAACTTAAATATTATTACAGATCAGCGTTTAAATCTTAACAAACGTCATACATAAACAATTTGAACTTAAAACATCGTGTTCAACCTCGAAATAAACTTCTTTGATCTTTGTGTTATTCATATCCTTTCGTAACAGTTTCTTGGTAAGCTTCTACGTTCAGAACTGAGGGTCTACTCTGAAAGTTACAACCCACAGAAAGATTTTGATTTGTAAATTGTCAGAAACAAGTAGCTTTTTCTTTCTGGTAATGTTTGTTTTTGTTTAATCGTATCGGTGACCCAAAAAATTTGCAAATATAAATTAACTATAGAGTTAGTTAAATCTTATGTGTAGTATAAAGAAAGAACGACATGTTTATTTCTATCAACAATATGTGTAAGAAAGATAATATTTTTTGATTTATTTTCAGGGATATTAATTCTTGCTTATTTCTAAACTTTCAAGTTGCCGTTATCAGCTAAACGAATTGAAAAATTGCCTCTGGTAAGAGGCGATTACCGTACCGTTACCGTACCGTATTACCGTGGCCGTAGGTATACGGGCCCTTTTCCTATTATTTTTGCGGGCTGTGCTCTTATACGGCAATGCTTCTTCCCTTAAAATTTAAATTGATCAATGTCTTTGTAGCATACGTGTTATTCTTTCATTACTAAATTCCATAACTCACTTGGTCGTAAAATGAAAAAGAGTAGCTTTGAAAAATTCTGTACCTTCTTTTGCTCCTTATACTATATTATGTTCAATAAATTCGATAGTTATAACAAAACAAGGGCATTGGGTAACCTCGGTAGTCATTCTCAAAGTTGTAACCTAGGTTATGGATAGAATAAAACCGTAGTAATACTATGAAAGAAATGAAATATTTATGTTTGTTTCGTTCAGAAAGGGCTCACGCGATCCGAAAATGGCAAACCTTAATATTTCGCTGTTACTCTTATAATGAGCTTACGGCCTTACGTATACCCCTTTGGGGTATGGAGCAAAAAGGCCGTTTCACCTAAATAGGTACATTTATTGGGAGAATTTATAGCATTTAAGGCCTACGTAGCTTAAGCAATTACTTATTCTACTTTCAGGTCAATGGTGTTTAATTATGTATACAAGGCTCCGCTTTTAGGTTATATATCTGAAAAACTTCTTTAGATGATGAAGCTTCCAGACACTTTTGGAGTTGATAATATAAGTATCGTTATCCTTTGTTGTACTTATATCAGCGTCAGTAAATAACAAACCAACAAGTTTCACCCTTTTCATAAGAATGATATAACAGTTTTACTTTCGAGTGCGTAATAGAAGTTCTTCTCCAGAAGCCGAGTCGAGAGTCTTATTCGTAAATTTCACCCGAAGTTTAAAGTTCTCACATAAAGACAGGGCGCTATTTGTTCCAATGTTTCCAAGTTAGACTCTTTGCATAATAGTTTTATTCCAATTTCATTTTTATATGAGCAGTAACATCGAATAATATCCGAATTTCATATTCAACTACTGGTTCGAAGCAACTTTTGTGATATACTATGGAAATTTTAATAAATACAGGTAGTGTTATCGGGAAGCATTGTCAAAGGAAAGGACTTTGAATATTTTGGATTTCTTATTTAACCGATTTTAGTTAGGGTCTGTTCATGAATTGTTAAATATGTTCGTTTGATGGTAAATTTGTAATATAAACTTGTGACTGGTCATTGCAGGAAGTTCATATTGTTTCATAAGTACATAATTTTTGTGACGATAATTTAACGTGTATGGAATAAAGATTTGTATGCAAAATCGATTATTATTATTTTATACAGAAGAAGTTATGATTGAATACGTTTTATTCCATGGTTTTATTGTTTTACGACAAAATCCTAGCTACTTTTCAAACATAAATTGACAAATTGACGTAAACATGTTTTTTTCAATCTTTAAACGTTTTTGAAATTTAAATATAAAATACAAGTAAGGTCACGTTTACATAAAAACAGGTCACTTCGAATCGGTCTTTGCTCTCGAGGTGTACGGTCATCATCATCATCATCAGCCTAATTAGGTCCCCACTGCTTGGACACAGGACTTCCCTATGGATGGAATAGGGAGATTAGGCCATGACCCACCACGCGGGCCCAGTGCGGATTGGCAGGTGCTAACGACTGCAGATGCAGCCGGGACCAACGGCTTAACGTGCCTTCCGAAGCAGGAAGGAACTCGAGATAGAAGATTTTTGGTCACCCATCCAAAGACCGACCACTGCGAATGTTGCTTAACTTCAACGATCGCAGCCTAACTTGCGAACCACCTGCGCCATCGAGCTTCTCGATGATGTGTATGATACAAGCATGAAAATGACATTCATATTATTTTTCTTTCAAACAACAGCATCAGCACTGTAGGTTCTACAAATCACTCTCCATTTGATTCAAACTCTTAAAAACAAGCAATAAATTTCAAAATCTACTTAACTTTTCCTGATTCTCCTTTGAATGTAGATGATTTTGAACTATACAGAGACTTTCATGATGGAATCGTAAAATATGTCAGTGTAGCTGAGAAATATTACGGCCAGTAACCAGTTCATATATAAATACTTCGGTTCACGTAAACAGGGATCTTGCTTGGCATATTTTAACAGGCCGTTTGGAATTTACAGCGATTTATGTAAAGCTCTCTTATAATCTGACGAGTTTAAAGCACAACATTAATTGGTTGTAATTTAATCAGAATTATCTTAACAAATTTTTATCTGTTGTTTATGTGTTGTTTTGTAAAGCAAACACTTTGTTGTGTAGTGATACAATTTCACAATATCTTTAAGAGACCATTAAGTAATATTGGCGCTTCAACGCTGTGGATTGTGAAAATAAAATACTAGCTGTGCTTCAGCAGTGGGGACATGAATAGGTTGATGATGATGACTGCAGCTGGACTGAGAGCGTAAGAGGAAATCGGAGATGTTAGTAACGTAAAACTGAGTTAAAGCTATATGACTATATTTTTGAAAATTATTTTGAACTGTAAATGTAGGGAATAAAGTTGCTTATTCTATGTATACTATTCTATGTATATATTTCACTCCGACCACAACATCTTACATTATAGTAATATAAGTTATTTACGGAATTGTTACCATGTACCTTGTTTTTAGCGATTTTCCGGTATTTCGGCACTGTTGCGAGCGCCATGATCACGGAGTAACTGAATAATTGCGGGTAGTTGTTATTGGCAGACATAGCGGTCTACCCTCCGACGAAGTCTTTTATTGCGTTCGATACGCGTAATACTGTTCATATTCTCACTATTTACTCGAAACTGTTCTCGACACACAACACTTACTGTATCGGATCGCGACACGACACTTTTTTGATTATTTCCGGTTTTACACATACGAACCACAGGATTCCAGGTATTCGCCAATTTAAAACCGTCCTCACGATTGAAATATTTATGTTTTGTTATTTTAATCGCTTCCCTAACCAATCTTGGTATATAGTGGCGTTCTGTCTAGATAATTTGTGGATTATGAAACTCAATCCAGTGGTTAGGACCAGAATCAATCAAATGTTCCGCGATGGCTGATTTCTGCTACTTTAAAACAATAAAACATCTTACGTCGGTGAGGTGTTTGCAAATGAGAGATGTTTAAATACGTTTTACTCTTATGCTTAGAGGCTCTTTCAACCCCGGAAAGTTAATGCCGATTCGTGAAGGTAGGAATATGATTTTAATACGATACTTGTCGAATATTATATTTATATTGCTATTAAGTCTATGCCGAAGAAAGAAGCACGACAAAATATTAACTTTTATAGAACTTACAATTTAATTGTCGTCTCTGAGTATACCAATATAAAATGATGTAGAAGATTTTTGATACTCAACAAATCCTAATTTGGACGAGAGAACCGATGCGTTTTGCTGCATCGCGTATATCTAGTGTATATTACGAAAGTTGACCTGGTTTCGTTGAAACGAGAAAGTAGTTGAACATTCAATTTCAACTGATTAATTGCTTTGTTATCAAGATTGCGTCTTACGCGAATACATAATGAGACCCGTTCAGTCATCGCCCACACCCTCAAAATATGTTTACCGAGTTGATTGTTTATCTTAAAAAGTCTAAGTGTGGCAGCCTACACTTTAATTAATTTATACTTACAGAGAGTAAAAAAAATCATGTGGTATATAAATTTCTTACTAGGAACTGAGAAATCGACCAAGAGTGAATCATACTCACACACATAGTTTCATACTATTCCACCGAATTTTACAATTAAATGCAATAGATTGTTGACGTTGTTGAGTTTCTTGTATGGGGAAAACTTTTTAATCAACTGTTAAATTTTATTTAGTATGTAACGAGGGTGGCAAACTTGTATATGTCGTGCTGATGGTAAGTACGCAATAGCATAGAGATACTTGCGTCATTAACATCACTTGCCTACGCTAACCTCGTTAGGAGTTGGGGCCGTAGAGGCCTGGAACTGGACGGATGTGAAAAATCCCTTAGCTATTTATTGTTTTAAACTTTCATGGTCACTAACATTATAGCTATTAACGGGATTGTTACCATGTACTTTCTTTTTATGAGTCTCCGATATTTCGGTACTGATGCAGTTGCTCCGTGAGCATGGCGCTTGCAACAGTGCCGAAATATCGCAGACTCATAAAAACAAGGTACATGGTAACAATAGCTATAATCCCTTAGCTCTCTTAAAATATTTGTTCATTCATTACTTATTTATTGATAATGCAGCAGTAACTGCAATTTAAACTTTTGCCAGACCCACGGTATGGATGGACAGATAGGGACATAGCATCAGCATGCATATGTTTTTGTATAATGTTTTAAAAACCGAATTTTGAGATAGTACAAACATGTAAGACATGATAGAACGCGTGCGTCTAGCATACAGACAAGTACCGCAAGCCCGCGGAAATCCGCTTCAAGAGAAAACAGCACTAAGCAACCGCCCAGTACGTATAGTTTATGAAACCGAATCAGAACAGGGTTCAGAATCTGTCTCATTAACATGGTGTATAACATATTCCAGTTCCTGTTTCAGTTTTTTATTTCACCCATATTATAAAGTTGAGCTTACGTGTTTTAGTTCAACCTACCTCTATTAAACTATTTCGTGCCAGCCTTATCTTGTACAAGGTGAATTTCACGACTGACAGCGTCGACGCCACTGCGACGCCCGCCATTGGTGTTGCAGGACTATCGATAGTTTGATTATCGATAAATATTATATGTTTTATTCACGGGATTGTTACCATGTACCTTGTTTTTAGCGAGTTTCCGATATTTCGGCACTGTTGCAAGCGCCATGATCACGGAGTAACTTTAACAATATATCGATAAATAATAATCTTGGAAAAAATCTACAATATTGCTTCTTTAAGATTGTATCGATAATACGCGATATATTTAATCAAAACTATCGATAGTTCCAAAAACTATCCTATCATATGCCATATGAAATATCGATAGTATGCTTTGTAAAATATCGTTAACCTTATTGGCAGCATTATACGGTTTTATTATAGACGCGCAAGTGGCATAACTACAATTTAAATTAGCTGCTTATTCAATTTTGCTACAATCGGTATTTAATCCTTTTTACTATCGATATAATTGCTAGGAGTATTGGTATGGTGACCATTTTCCAAGCTACCTGTATTATCGATAATCCAATCTATTGCTGCAACTCTACCTGCCGTGACCGTGCAGTTTGCATTTAAATTTGCACTTGCCAAGTGTTACTGCGGAGTTTCAAGTGAGACAAGTCCAAACCCTGCACTAACACTCTTATTTACACGAAAGAACTTAATTCTTTAATTTAATTTACATATTTTGTTACTTGAGGTACAAAGTAAACGCAATAAATTGGTGTGAGATATTGTTTTTTTGTAATTAAGTTGTTCGTTGGGGTGTTCAGGTTACTTTTCTTTTACTCAAATAATTTATTGCTTTAATAACTTTTTTATAGCTTAGTGTAACAAAAGCCTGAAAAGTTTGTTCATGCACTAACATCATTTTGTTTGATAAATCTTAAAAATACTCTTGCGTACAGTCAGTGTTATATTTTACTTTAATGCTCTCCGCGGAAGCTTGAAAAGATGAGTTTCTTATACAGGAGAATGATTTTGCGTTTTATATAGAACATTTCATTAATAAAATCGGTGCAATGAATAGATTACCCCACAACAAACCGTCGACATATAAATATGCCAATGACATTGTCGACTTGGTGAAATAGGGACCTGTAAGTGTGATAGCGTTCTGTACCTCTTCAATTAAAAATTGAACAAGAAAGTTTAAAAGTCATATTGTTTACAACAAAAGTGAGGACCACAAGCAAATATAATTACAAATAAAATAGTGATAGAGTCTGAGCGGAAAGAGAATGGGATTTAGATTGGAGGGCGCTGTAGTGATTTTCTACCGTATTTGTAAGGTTTTACCCCTTTTAGACATGATTAAATACAAAAAACCGCAAGAAATCACAACAACAAATAAATCCGTATCAAAACAAAACTTTGACGTTTTACAGATTGCTGGGTTTGATTGCCAAACAAAAATCTTAATGTTAGTTCCGTTTTTCGCCACGCCCATTCGCTTTCCGCACAGGCTGTAATGGATGTTTATAGATGATCCGAGCGAAACTTCTTTTGAAATTCACTAAAACACCTAAAGAAACAAACATAGTACATGTATATATTTAGCGCCTGGCTTTCCTCGAATGTTGACCTCAAAGTGACACAGTGACTATGTTGAGTAGTAAACCATCTGATACCGTAACCTTATTTATAAGTTTTATTATGTTTGGTGTTGCCAACTATACATAATCATTTCATATTTCGATCACTTCTCTCATTCTCTTCGCTATTTTACTATTGCGTTCTTTTCAGACCTTTCACCTCTCAAATAAAATTTCTTACACTGAGTTTGTTGATAAACTTGTTTTTTTTACTGTTGTAAAGACGATATTTTCATAGGTAATAATAATATTTTACTTACCAAATACTGGTTACAATATTCAAAATGTATTGGTAAGTCATGTATGCATGTTCGTCGTTAACCATTGAGAAAAATATTAATATTCTTACAACAAAAAAGTTACACACGGTTTCAAACATTGTTTAGGCAAATTTTGTATGACATTTATTCTTTAACTTGTGTTGAAGGCGCGTCTAACTTTTTTCTGGTAATAAGGGATAACAATTTGGACATTCTAAAAAGTTATTTAATTTTTAAGAAGATAAACATAACACGATCAGATGGCTAACAATAAAGTTAAGAATAAATAAAATAAGTTTTGTGCACAAGATCTCGTGACACTACCACAAATGAAAATATTCACTGCACCCTCTTTAAACACCATTATAAGAAAGTGAATAAAGCCAGATGTCCACGTGGAAAGAGAATAAAGTACAGAAGTGTAAAGTGTAAGAAGGGTGAACAAAAGTGGAAAAGAGGTATTTTTCTTTATTGTTATGTAGACAGACACTTGCTTACTTATTAATAAACGAAGAATAAGATTGTATTAGTTACTCCATGTCTTATCTCTGTTCATTGAATGACAAATTGCATTTGAATGATATGAAGAAAACACGGCGTAACCAGTATAAGATTTATTCTCATTTATTAATAAGGGGATTGGTGATATTTACATTACATGTCGTAATGTAAATATTCCGATTCTTCAAATTATATTATATTTTAGATTTCCTCAAAATTTAAATTTGTGTGATGATTATCTGTGTTAGAGTCCCGAAGTATATTATTATCCTTCGATATTCATTAACAGAATGTATATCAGTATTAACATCAATTTGAACTGTGTAAAGAAAGTGTTATTTTAAACTGTTGTAAACAGATCCATCTAGCTAGCTGACGAAATAATAACGTTAAATGTTTATCTTGATACATATAAACATCATCTTGTAACTATTTCAAAGGTAATGAGAGTTTCACCGGTGACTTCAGAAACCAGTCGTGAGTCATGGAGTCTGTCTCACTATTTATTGCTATTTGAAATATAAAAAAGAACCATAAAAAGCTTATGCTTTTGATAGTAGGAAGATGCTTCATTTGAAAATAAATATTTCTCACCCTGTATTTATTTTACTTTCGCCATACGTGGCAGCATCACTTAAAGGAAAATAACATTTGGTGTTTAATAAGGATTTAATTTATAGTCACGAACTCTCACGAATTTTTATTTAATGATTAAGTGTATTAAATCTATTTTTTAGTAGACATATATACCTATATATTGATATTGAGCAAACGAGTCATCTGTTAACATACCAACCCCTAATAAGGTATCATAAATTCAATTCCCATCTTTTACGTCAAACATTGCTATAAAACTTCTCTCATACGTCGATAGAAAAGATTCACTTCAATAATAAGTACGTTTTGTTATTGATTAATTATTTAACTAATATTTTACTTATTTATTTAATTAATTTATATTAAATAAATAATAATTACAAAAAATAATATTTTTACTGTCCATCTTTGATATAAAATATAACCTCTACTTACGATTTGGTGAAAGGCACAGTTAAAGGAAAATAACATTTGGTGTTTAATAAGGATTTAATTTATAGTCACGAACTCTCACGAATTTTTATTTAATGATTAAGTGTATTAAATCTATTTTTTAGTAGACATATATACCTATATATTGATATTGAGCAAACGAGTCATCTGTTAACATACCAACCCCTAATAAGGTATCATAACGTTTATTAATAGTCAACCAGCACCCGTAACTCTTGTGCTTAACTGATTGTTTGAGTCATTGTTTACGTCTACTGACCCACTTGACCTAATCGTCGATCATGATTCAGATCAATTTATATAAATTAATATACCAAAAAGAACATCCTTGATCAAATGTTTACAAATGTCACACGCGGAGTGAAAGAAAAGCAGAAAGCAGAATGAACAACAATGACAAATTTCCACCTATCAGTCTTTCAACAAGAAGATTTTTCGACTAAGTATTTTAGGCGTTGTCGGGCTGTCAACCTTTTGTATATTATTAGTCAACAAACCGATCTTATCTTCTTGTTATAGAGATTTGGGTATGAGGATAATATAATTATTGTTTGATTAAAATATTCAAACATTTTCTTTTATGAAATACAATTGATGGCGGTTTCCCACATGAACTGGAATACTTGTTTGGGAAAGTATTTTATATATTACTAGCTGTGCCCTGCCACGCTTCGCAGTGGCACATTGTGATTGAATGGTTGAGAAATGAGAAACAAAACAAAGAATACATTTCATATAAGTTTAATTTTGTAATACTTGTGGATATACAATATTTTTTGTTTTTCCACTGTCTGCGTAGATATAAAGATTATCTGGTTTGCCGACTCGGGAACACGCAACATACAGTTGTCCATATGAAAAGCAATCCGCATCTAAAACCACACAATTCTAAAGATTGACCTTGAGCTTTATTGATTGTGATTGCAAATGCCAATCGAATTGGGAATGAAACAGAAGAAAGGAATGAAATTAAAACTTCTTATGGCTCTCACAGTTCTTATATTCTCCTATCTCTCGTGATTCTCATAGCTGCAGCTCGACAACAATGAGACGCAGGATAGACAGAATTGAAAATTAATAATACTTAATTTAGTAATAATAAAAAATATGTGTGTGTATTACTTTACACACGTAAGAACTGAAACTTCCTCATGACATACCATTTTTTGAAAAATGACTTACTATTTACAATTCCTTTTTAACACGCTTTAATTAGCTTCATTTTACATCAACTTGTACAATAATTGCATCTGAAGATTTCTTGGAATTTTTGGATTCTGCCATTGTTGGATCTAAACATTATTTAATGAATTTATAAAAATATACCAATGAAATTTTAGTATTCATATTTCATGTAATAACTTGCTAAAGTTCAATAATTTTTTCAGCTGTACAAGTTTTGTATAAAAAATAATTGAAATTATTTATTGAAAGTAATACAATTATTAAATGCTTGCCAATTTAACAAATATGCATTAATTCTTTCGAATTCAAAATGAATGAATAAATTATTAAAAACGAAAAATATAAGAAAATTATTAAAAAAAAAAAAATTAAAAAAAAATGCACGGCTTCATGTGTTCATTTTACAACTGTGAACTGTTTTACATTTAATTGTTATTTTATTTGATTTTATATTGAAATTAATTGATGTTTACTATATTGACATTCGTATTAGTTAATAATTGCTAGTTTTAATGTAATTATATTTATATACGTTAACTGATACCTATAAACAAAAAGTGAAGTTAATCCAAAATAAATACTATAATTACGTCCACGTGTTAGATGTAATAAAAAAGATATAACCACTCACTTCTGTTAGAAATCCACTTGAATTATAATAAATACTTTTATTTTGCTTGTATTAAAATATTATTATCTTTTACGTCACTATTGAATTATAGAAACAAACATTGCTATAAAACTTCTCTCATACGTCGATAGAAAAGATTCACTTCAATAATAAGTACGTTTTGTTATTGATTAATTATTTAACTAATATTTTACTTATTTATTTAATTAATTAATATTAAATAAATAATAATTACAAAAAATAATATTTTTACTGTCCATCTTTGATATAAAATATAACCTCTACTTACGATTTGGTGAAAGGCACAGTTCGATCACAATACTATCACACCAAAAATTCTTGATTTAAGTGAATATTTAATTCAGATTGTATAATAATCAGAATCAGATGCATTTTTTTTTTGTAAATAAACAATGTAATTGGGAACGAAGTTGTTTCTCATGTGACTGCGTCATTACTATTGCGGTTGTCAGCGAGTGTTTTCCTCGCTTCTGGCAGATGGCGCGGTCACTGGTACACAGCTGATCGTTAAAATAACTGTTTTCTCGCGGTTGCAGATATATGACCGATGCAAAAAATAGATAAAAACAATCCTTGATGCGGATTTTATATCATGTTAAAATTTCAACTCAATCGGTGCAGAACTTTTTGAGTTTTTGAAGCGTACACAAACCAACATAACATTTTTATATATATAGATGTCCATCCGCATCTATCTTCGACTTTATCTTGATTGATATAAATAGTGAATTCAATTAAGAAATCTAGACTTATGGTATCTGATGTGTCCTTAAGTAGTAATATTGGAATGTTGTCTCACAACGGGGTCAAGCCTATTAACGAAACCTTGCTTTCTATCCCATGACGTATATTTTCAAAGATATATTATGTTCCATATTTCTTGTAAGTCGGCGTTGAAAATTAATGAAATTTCACTCTCAGCGGTGACTGGGGAAAAACAAAGTGGTCAGGTGTTGTTAACAGCGGGTGCAGTGAATAAAGCCGTTCTCTATGGGTAAGCAGGACATAAATCTTTGATTATTGCATTGACAATGCCTTCTGTTGGTTTCTATAATTCTTCCAATGGGTTATTTGTTTTTGTAAGGTTGCGGTAGCAAGGTCGATTCGCTTGTACAATTACACTTAGTACTTGCTCTTTTAAATAATCTTGTCATAGATAACCAGCGAAGAAGGGTGCAAATTCAGGGAATCATAAATAACGTTAAAAAAAATTTGGGTGTTATCCTTTGTCACTAAGGAGTATGAAAAATATTTACTTGCTTTTTTCAGATCTTTTATTATACACATCAAATTTTTTTAAATCAAACGGTTTCGTAGGAGCTTTTTTACAAACACTATGACACGAGAATTTTATATACTTATAGAAAGTTTTATATATTAGATACTGCTTTCAGAGGAATATTTTCTCTTATTATAGATAGAAGGACAAGGTGAATCGAAAATGTAAAAAAATAAATGTATTTATGAATATTGTATTGAATATAGCAAGTTTATTAGTGGAGAACATAGTGATAGTATCTATAATAAAATAGCTCGCAGACATGATTTATCAGATACATAAATTCATCACTATGACACCACAGTAATAGATATCCATGAACGGAATCAGAATAATATTATTTGTTACATCCTATGTTATTGCTTCCGTCCTTACGTTATATTTTAAAATAGATATTTTAATGAGACTGCGTTATTAATGAGAGAAAAAAATGGAAAGGTGAAAATGATTTTTTTTCATAGCTTTACGTAATGTTACGAGATTTGTTTTGCTACTACTCATGTTTCGTTGGTTTGGTTGCTTAATTAAAAATGTTTTTCAAGCATATTTTTAGCGGTGATATCCAATAACGACGTATAAAAAAGTATAAAACATGTGGTTTAAAATTTAAATTTTCGAGACTAAACAATACATATGTTAGTGTATGGATTAAATTTGTTACGTTTTATAATGCAATAAAAAAAGTCAGCCAACAACAGATCAAGATTTGCAAAATATTATTTCATTTAAACGACTTTCAGTTATGTCTCGTTTGATATAAAATTCAGAAACGATTGAGAAAGTTTCATATTTTGTAGTAACTTGATATGTAGCAAATATATATAGTAGTCTGTTTTCCCGGACCATTATAATCTGGACATCTTCAAGGCCAGAGTGAACAGGCATCTACTAGGCAGCCGTGTACCATCCTAGGCCTCATCATCGCTTTCCATCAGGCGAGATTGTGGACAAACGCCTTGCCTATTTAGCATAAAAAAAGTTAAGTATTTAACACAGCGGATTTGCCGCTCGAATTGAAGCACCTGTCTTGTGAAACAAGATGAAGGACCTTACAGAAGTCCAAAGTAAAATAATACAACATTTTACTTGTGTTGTGTTTCTGCTGATGAGTAGGGTTCCAGGGCTCCTCGGGGTAGGGAATTGGAGTCAGACCGGCAAGGTGAGGATGGATAGAGCGGCATACTTGCGGGATCTTCTATCTTAGCGACTGGACTCTACATACACTTAACATGGAATGGAATGCTTTGCCTGCTCACGTGTTCCCTCCCTTTTACAACCTGGGATCCTTTAAAAGAGGCGTGAAGAAACAACATGCAGGCCGGCAAGGTGAGGATGGCTGGCGTGGCAGGTAGAACTGCTTTACCAGCTATCTTCACATCTGAACTTCACCATCACTAAACACCAGGTGGAGTGGAGTAATTTGTCGGACCTATCTAAAAAAAACATCATGTGGGGTAAGGTAATTTGTTGCACCGCGTATAACGTACAAGAAAATCTTGATTAAAGCTTGAACATCTCTAGTGCCATACTAAAATTTAACAGTCGGTTCCACTCCAATATCACTTATGATTACAATCGTCTTATGTAAACAAAGTGTAGTAGAAACTCGAATGCTTCACACAGAGTCCTGAGACAATGTTGGTACGTCTAAATATAGCCTTGATCGTACAACATGAACGAACTATCCAATTGACAAGAACGAAGGCCATAATCATTACGAACCAGTACAATGAACCTAGGAACGTATGAGTAGGGGAGACACTAATACCACAAATAATATAGTACAGAAGGGAGTTTACATACAAAGTGGAGTCAAGCAACGCACACATAGACGTCGCTCACGGATTCGATATCTCAGACCGGTTGAGGGCGGCGAGGGAGGGGTGGGGCTTAAGACACGAATCTGTGAACTGTGCAATAATTTTATTTTTTATTGTAATACTGTTCGTTGGACGGTTGTTTAAATTTGGTGAATTGATATTTTTTTTAATTGAATTATCAATTATAACAATCAAATTGAAATATTTTAGTCATTATGGGTTTATATTTCCATTCTTCCTGTTTCACTCTCAACAATGAATCAAACAACTAGATACGAGTGACACTACTACGATAGTTTTTTGTGAATAAACATTTTGTAGGTATGAAAAATCGTGTGTTGCGCGGTGCCACGGGTTGCCCGTGATACGTGCGAAATATCGATTTGCATCGCTATCTTAAGTTAGACTCAATCGCGAAGTATATGAAGGACGCCTCAATACGTTACTTCGATAAAGCCGCGCATAATCCGAATCCCTTAGTAGTTCAAGCCTCTAGTTATCACCCGCCCGCCCTCCCGTCCTTCAATCGTAGGTCCCTCCGATTCCGTCGGCCTAGGCACGTCTAGAGTACCCCGACGATGATATCACCGACTCCTCCCATACAGGCCACAAACACCAACACTACACAGCTAGCTACTTGCACACTAGCTTAGCATTAGGCAAACACCGCACACCCGTAGGATAAGACTGCAAAGACTCGGTCTACACAAGACACGCTTTACCAGGTCCAAGTACGTACCTGGGCTTTTTTCCTCACCCCCCACGACTAACTAGAGCCGACATCCGAGTTCTAGAGACGCCCTCGGGCGTCAGATTCGAGTGGTCTAGAGGCTCTAAACGGAGAGGAAACTCCTCCGTGGGGAGATGCCATTCGACTGGAATGCCTCTAGGGGCACTCGCCAATTCTCGACTTGAGGTCACCTTAGAATCTGGCCGTCCCCAAAACCGAGAACGCTGTAAAGGTCATTTGCGACCAACAATATACACATTAAAAAAAACATACATTAGTTTGACTTCTGTACTATCTCTTTTGTGCTAATACGATTGACGCTTAATTTTAGGGCGACAAGAACAGGCGAACGAGGCCACGCAGGAATAACATGACATAGCGCCTATTATTTACGCAGTAAGTGCGATTTTAAAGCGCACATGTATTCACTGTCATCGCTTTGACAGTACCTATGAGTGCGGTCTTTCCGAATGAATTGTTACATTGTCATATTGCATCACAATGTTGATCAAACAAATACCTACCTATTTAAACATTCTAACTTTTGTTTCTTAATGAAGTGTTTTAATTTGACTAATGGCTTCAGGTAATAATTGCAAAGTGTAGAGAGATGATTAGTACAGGGGTTTTTTTAATTCGTCGTAAGAGTGGTAATAGCAAGTATATCAAATATAAATGTTTGGGGGTTCGCATTTATAGTAAGCGACCTTAAAAAACGAGAATAGAAAAGCAGTTAATGCGTTAAATCAATCGACTTAGAATAGGGGTGATGACGGGGTACAGTAAACGAAATTCTATTTAGTCCGTCAGTTAGATGATCAAAAAATAATGGACACGTATTTTTTCTTTGGGCAATCAACCAAAAAATGGCAAAGTTATAGCGCGTCAAAGTTTGGGAGTAGGGGCTCGTGACGTCACTTTTGAGTGAATTTTCACTTATAAGTGTACTCAAACGTGACGTCATGCGACTTTTCAAATCAATATATCTCTGCAATGTCTATATTATGTGAAAAAAAGACAAAATACGTGTCCAATACTTTTTGATAATCTACCTGACAAATGAAGAAAAAAAAATTAGTCATCATCCCTATTAAAGGATGTTCCCTCATGATTTACACGGAAAAAGTCAGACGCAATGCAGATTTATTCCGACCGTTTTGCTAACAAGCCTTCTCGAAAGTTCGCAGCCGTGATCAAAATGTAACTAAATGTGAGGACTCAGTGGCACTAATTAATATGAAATTAACGCACACCAGCGCGAAGATAGGAGAAGATTTTCACTGTGTACAAGATTATAGACTTCTTTTTATCATGTAATTGTCCTTATTGTTAAAGTAATGTCACAATAAATATAAATCTAACAAATAAGAGCCTAATTAAAGCCTAATTTTATTAGCCTAACTTAAACCTTTATTATATCTTTTTCTATTCAACATAGAATGAAAATGAGAGACTTCTATTAAATTCAGTTTTTGGGCTGGAATAACTCAGAGCAGTTTTATTTCACGGCATAAAGTATGATATAGGTGCGATATCGGCAATTTGTAAAATAAAATAAATTATTATATTTTGATCTTAATCATTTAACTCCTAAATTTATAAATCCAAAGAATATTTCCTTCCCCCAAATCTACAAGTGCGTCTGTCCGGATTGCGGAATTTTGCGAGTCAAATTTTCTTTAGATTTATGAATTCCATAATGATTTAATAGGCGGTACGTTTTGTAAGAAAAAGCATTTTTATCTCCTATTTTTGTCTCAGAATGTTCTTTACGAGATTTATTTCGATAAAAGGGATTACTAACGATTCGATGTTCGGTTTCGAGACACGTCGCGGCCCCGGCCTGTGATTGTGAGGCCTGCGCGTCCTCATTACGCAGTTGCATTGTTGCATCCTCAATGTAATTTAAGCCGATAGGTATCTATATAAAAGGGTTTCTATGAATACACATGAGCTATTTAATGGGACAGTTACATACGCTAGATTGTCAATTGTTAGCTATGTAGGATTTCATGAATATATTTATTTTAATTTTTCCTCGTGCTGGACTGAACATAGAGTGCGCTAGCTACTTGTTTTCATGTACAGATATAGATAGTGAAAACCTATAGACCACGGAACCTATTGTAGGCTGACAACCTACTCTATTGTTTTCTATTCAGTGATGTTTACTCTTAAGCGATACCTTTGTGGGTGATCTGTTAACCCTGCAAAAGATATAATTATATAAAATAGGTACTAGCCAATCCAGCGAACTTATTGAATATACACACAAAACATCCTTAAAATTGCATAAGAATCGGTCGAAGCGTTTCGGAGGAGTTTTGTGACACGAGAATTTTACGAACCGATGGCGTAGCTTCTAGACATTCATGAGTGCTTGTAACAGATATTAAGTTCTAATTATAATAAAAAAAAATCGATTATTATTAAAATTCAAGTAAAAAGAATAAAACTTGTATTAAAATCCTCAGCATAACATTTCAGACTGTAATTTTTACCAATCGGTCTGCGTCTAAAACTGCGTACCGAACAGTTGGCATATTGTACATTGTCTTAATTTTATTATATTTGAACTCATAATTTCAAACGACATGTCAACAAAGACATGTCAACAAAACAAAAAAAAAAAAAAAAAATATTTAAAAAAAAATATTTATTTATTAAACTGTGAAAACAATAGTAATTTAATACATGAACTGAACTGTATTTTCAGCACTCAACGAAACAACGAAGATTGGGCCACAACAACCCACCCCACTGGTCGAGTGCGGATTGGTGGACCGCGTGCTAACGACTGCAGATGCAGCCGGGAACAACGGGGCTTAGCGTGCCTTCCGAAGCACGGAAGAGCTCGAAATAATAAGTTTTTAGTTTTTCACCAATCCAAAGCACCCATTGCGAAGGTATGCTTAACTTCCACGATCGCAGGTCAAACGTGCTAACCAACTACGATATCGAGCTCAGAGTGTTATAGTTAAAGTAAAACTGGGTGTAACAATCCCTATATGCATCTTAAAACTTCGATCTCGGTGCCCGGTTATTGAGCGGCCGATCACGTACGGAGCACGAAGCATCTGAGGCCGCGTACAGCGCAGTGAGGCGAGGCGTGAATGAGGTCCGCCTCTGTTGTGTCTGCCAGTCTGGCGGTATCGACCCGGCGCCCTCGTTTCGGGCAGGCCGACTGCGCCCACTTACCAGATCCAAGTTCTACTGGATGGACCTAATTCTTTGTTGACTCCTTGAAGGATATTCGGCGACCTTTTACTGGATGGACCTATTTCTTTGTTCTCTACTTGGAGATATTCCGCGACCTTCTACTGGATGGACCTAGTTTTTTTGTCGCCTCCTTGTAGATATTCCCTGACTTGTTAGAGGAGATAGGAGTTATTTTGATTTAGTGGAAACATTTAACTATCTCTTTTTCCAACAAGTTATCAGCTGATCTGGTGTAATTGAAGTTTGACTTAAAGCAACAATCAACGATATAGCTGAAATTATTCCATAATCCAGATAAAGTTACGTATATATGCTAATTTTGAATTGAAGAGCGTAATTATGCTTGGCTTGGTTTCAGCAGCACCTTTTGCATATGGATCGAAGCGGTTTAACTTGAGGTCATATTTATCAGAAAGATGAATGTATCTGATCCCGTTGATGAGACAACAAGATGATTATTTCTAAAAAAAAAATCCTGAGAAAGCTATTTTAAATATGAGATAGAAAAATCATTGTAAAAATATAACTCAGAAAACCGGTAAGGATTCGAACTTGCGACATTTTGCTTTAAGTAAATACTTTTTGAGATTTTCTCTCTTAGATAAAAGAGGGGTAAAGCCAAAACAATAAGGATTCACTAGGCGAGGGATTCAAGTACGCGCTAATATCACAATGACACCTCCAGAATTATTGAGTCCAGGTTATCTAGGACACGAGGCGTAGCCGCCAGCCTACTGCAAGGCAGACGACAGTCGATAAACAACCCTCACTGCGGCAACATTTGCGCATTATCCACATTAAACATACATACATTCACGCCATACAAGAATTGGCAAATAATCAAAGGTATGGCAATATCAGCAAGTATTTCAAACCTTAGCGACGCCACATTTGGCATTGATGGTAAGCGGCGACCATAACATGAGTTTGTCCAAATGCTTGTTTATGAACTTGCCTGTGTTAATCGTTAACAGTTCTTACTCAGTATAGTGATCGCCCAAAGAAGTGTAAGTCGCACGTATACTTTTGTACCAAAACCAAAACTGCAAGTGATATAAAAGTACCAGTCATTCGTTGCCTACCCAGCCGTGCAGTTTTAGTAACCGTATTATTAATAGAGTAATTAAGAGAGGTAGGGCATAGTGGATTTTTCGCTCGAATTGGAGCGCCCGTCTAGGGAAGTAACCACCACCATACAGAAGAAGATCACAGTAAAATGACACAACCTCTTGGTAGTGCTGTGTTTCTGTCAGTGAGTAAGGTTCAGTGTTGCCAGGTCTCCAGATTTTACAGGGGATCTCCTGTTTTTCTGAAATTTCTCCTGTTCTACTGTTTTTCTACATAAATATCCTGTATATACGATTTTCTGTTTTAAATTGCATGTTGAGTTGTATTTTACACCATTAAGAATGTCGGTAACCTTAATAATTTAAAAAAAATGTTATTGTCTACAAAAAAAAATAGCTTTGAGGGGCGTTAGAAGCCACAGAAACACATTTGTTAGTGGACCACCAATTCTAGGGGGGGAAATAGCAAATACGAAAAGTACGCCTTTGCATCTACTGATTTTCTTGTAGCTCTTTCCATACATCTACTGTTTTTTTCTATAACGCAAACGCAAGAATAATAGAGTCGGCGTATCTGTACTTATAACTTAGCAAATCTTAGCTCGTTGCACTTGAGCGATAGATAACAGAACATTAAAGATTCTATCGTCTGATATATGGTTAACTCCAAATACCCACTTTGTACATTTTAGATTTGGTCTAAAAGTTGCCCGGGAATACCGGTGACAAGTTTCATCAGTCGTTGCGAAATCGTTTCCGAAACCAGGTGTGCGAAACGAAAAATGTGACCAGGCTGGAATCGAACCATAGGCCATCACCTGACACACTTCTACCATCCGAATAACTAGAACAATCGGCCTACTTACACGTAATGTTTTAGCATATTAATATTTTTAATCTTAAATTAGTCTGAAAATAGTACACAAGTTTTTAAAATTAAAAATTAATAGTACCTAACAAGTGAGATCAAGTGTCGAGTTACAATTATCATTGTCACGCAATTCCAATTCCAGTTTCATTTTACATCATTCTGTTTTAATATCGAGTCCTCGCCTCGATTTAAATTAGAAATTAAATATTTTGTAGGTGCCTACTATAAAAATACATAGATATTTTAAGGCAACTAGGAATAATGGAGTGCCTACGTAAATCTTGTTATATCTAACTACTTATGAAAGAATTAATGTATATTTCTTAATGAATAATATGAGCTAAATGAGTTGTTATATTGAAATAATATTTAATATATAAGTTGATCACTACTTATATATTTTCATGAAGGAGACATTTTGACGAAATAAAATTTGAAATATAAATAAAGAATATTTGTAATTGCTGTCCAAACGCAGCTTTTCCCATTTCCTTTCTATGGAAATTGTAGAAAGCGTACACCAAGGCCGAGCTATTATTTCTCGATGAAACTTTCGAAATACATTTTCACGGAATCGTATGAAACCCCGGGAAATATAAACACAAGTTGGGAGGAAATTGGATACCTAACAAAACAACAACAACAACAATACTTGAGCGTTTTCCAAATCGGAGTCAGCAATTCTTAGTTTTGCATCGAATTCCAAAAGAATAAGTACGATAGCATAAAGATGTGATATTGAAATTTATTTTTCCCAGAAACCTTTACACGTTTATTGCGGACTTTCAATAAGAGCGTCCAATAAACTACAAAGAACTCAGTGAAGTGATATCATATTATATTTACTTATGAACAATGGAAAAATAAATAAAAAATTATGTTTGATTTTCCTGGGTTAAAACAATGTTGCTGGGGGAAACATCATCATTGAGGCAAAACTCTTATACCTTATATACTATTTCATAATCTGACCAGACTTGTTATTAACAGCCAAAATTCCGATATACTGTTGTATGAGGTTGATATTCCAGAGAGCTTTTTTATTCCTATTTTATTATGGATCTCTCGATCACAATAAATAAATGTAGCCTTAATTTCTCAAAACGTAATTCGTGTTATGTTCATCCTATTTAGATCTTATAATTTACCAGACTGAGCTGCCAGTGCCAATTTCTTTCATCTTGTTCAATAAGACTTTATATTTACAGGATTTGTCCATCCAGTAATCATAATAATCATAATCAAAATCATTTTTTCAGTTTAGGCAGTTACAAGCACTAATGAATGTCTAGAAGCTACGCCATCAGTTCGTAAATCTACGGCGTCAGACCTAAAACTGAGAAGAACCGGCAAGAAACTCAGCAAGGGCTGTTTTTTTCTTTCTGTTTTATTATTTACAGTAGTCAAATTGAAAAATGACTTCAGAGATGATTCATGAAGTCACCTTTCATTACATAATGATTAAATATACATTAATTGTTTAATAAATTTTGATTGTTGTGTCATACAGTATAAATACTACTATAATACATATACTTATAGTGGTATTTATATTAAGTGTAACTAAACATTAACATCTTTCAATCTTTCAAGTTTTTATAGTACAGTGCAACTTAAATATCACGTATCTCAATATAAGGAATTCCACGATTTAACCAATTTTTCGTAATCACTTTGAATTCTCCATAAGAGTAGAGTCTGTGCGGAAAGAGAATGAGATTTAGATTGGAGGGCGCTGTAGTGCTTTTCTACCGTATTTGTAAGGTTTTACCCCTTTAAGCCATGATTAAATACATAAATGCGGTTTGTTGTAAGAAATCACAACAATAAACAAATCCGTATCAATACAAAACTTTGATGTTTTACATATTGCTGGGTTTGATTGCCAAATAAAAATCTTAATGTTAGTTCCGTTTTTCGCCGCGCCCATTCTCTTTCCGCACATACTCTAAATGTAAAATATACCTTTATATTGCGACCAACTCCTTTACAACTTATTTATAACGAATTTTCAACTATAAAAAAATACCTTTAATTAACGAATTTTGACAACCCTAAACCTTTATATAACGTTCACACCAATATACGACCCTCAATCCTATAATATGTGATTCATGTCGCGACAGGAAACTATTGTTATTACCTCTTTATAACAAATTTTAAACCAACCTAACCTCTATATAACAAACTTCAGTATAGATATGGGCATTTTTAGATATTTTTGAAATCGATGTTCATCGAATTCAGATAAATCGCATCCGATGCGCGCATCGATGCCGGCATCGATATCGTAGTATTAGAATGCGATACGAATTACGATAGATGCTTGTTTTGTGTGGGTTTTCTTAAATTCCATGAATCCATGACTTGGAAATATAATCGAAACCATTATTTACTTTTCGGCATGGTAACTGAAATTATGGAATATTGGCAAAATTATTACCCAATAAGTTGCACGCAGAGTTTAGGTTTTGAACGCAGTCCTGTGCCACAAACTTTTCTGTTGACATTTTTGTTCACCGCTAGAGACATCTCCACCGGCACAGATTCGTTTGTGGCACTGTAGCTATAGTAACGTTGACAAAAACTAGATGACATCGGCATCCAATAACGGTATCCAGTCGCATAGGATCGCGCATCCAAACCTGCCATCGTTATCGCGCATCGTTATTCTAAAAACGCCCACTCCTACTTCAGTTTAACGAATTATTTGATATAACGAATATTTACTTGTTCCCTTCCGATTTGTTATATCAAGCTAGCACTGAATTACATTAAAGAGGGAAAAGGGCAGCTGTAGATTGCCCGCTCGAGTTAGAGCGCCCGTTTGGGAGCGTACTGTTTAGATATTAAAAAAACAATCTTAAATTGTTAGTTTTATTTCATTGCATTTACTAAATGCCGATTATAATCGGCATGTTTAGCCGAATAATCGCTGACTAATCGCCGACTGCAAACGATGCCGAATAGTCGTCTTTTCCGACTAGTCGTCCCATCTGTAAAGCGAGAGTATCATAGTGACAATATTTCCTGAAGAAAATGTGTCTATGTAAATATATCTTTTACTGTCAGAAGTACGAAATCTGACGTAAAGCTTTGCTGTAAGCTATCTCATTACAATTTAAAGTTGAATTTGAATAATTAAAATTGAATAACAAAAACAGTACACATACAATAACAATACTTAATGTCTAAAATTAAAATCCAAGTAATTAATACAACAATTAATTAATTAATTAAGCAAAGATTTAATTACATTTCATTCACGAACCGACTGTCCTTTCCTTTTACTGTGTTGTTTTCAATGTAATATTTCTCTTTCGGAAAGTTTAATTTTGTTTCACAGCGTGATCTGGCTATTGTTACGGAAAACACTATTTATGTTAAACCTATAAATTTCTCCGTGCTGTTTTGCAAAACAGAAACCATATTCGTAATTGAATTTGTGTTGTTTTTGCTACAGTGGAAAATTGGCTTTGTGCATTCAACGAGCGACCGTGAGAAAGTGCATAGGGTACAGTTGACGATGTGCTTGCTTTGGAACTTGCTTAGTGAATTTGGTCTTTACTGTTTACATCTGAAGTCTGCATGCGGTTGTCAGTTGATAGTGAATCAGTGTACCCTCTGGAGGAACATATTCACCGGGCAAGTCTTATTTACAATATAAAAACAAATTTTCAAAGTGATTGGTGCTATGTGCGCTGCGCTGTCTTCACTACACGTTTTATGTTTTCCAGTAAGATGCAAATACATATAAAGTTGTTCAATAATATTTCACTGTCTAGAAAACAACTTAATATAATTAATAATACTTTTGGTGATTTTACATACGTAGGTTTGCTACGTCCTACGATAAACTTAGACCTTGCTATGTCTTACGATAAACTTATGACTTATCAATTTCAAGTCTATATTTAATAACACACTAATTTCGAGTCGATAGAAGGGAGCGCATTGTTTTTTATTTCTTAAAGAGAAAGTCTTTGGCATAACTTATAACTGAAAATTCCGAGATACTGGCCGTTTTAGCTTTATAAGATTTTAATAAATTATAATAAAAACACTAAATGTTTTTATGATAAATAAATAAAATCAGCGTGCAGATTTTCACATTTATAACACCTTTAATGGTGGCATAAAAGTAGGCTCTTTTTATTATCAAAAGCTTAACAAACAGCTTGAAATAAATATTTTATAGCCTCGTTTCATGTTTTGGTATAAAAACTATTACTTACTGCAGGGGATGTCAGACGTACCTTAATTAGCAAAGTTAATAATAATATATCAAATTACCACTTCATAATTAACAATAGGTAGATAGCAAAACCCGTAATACACGATGAATATAGAACATTCTCCTTTTTTGTAAAAAGCCTAGGCATGTTGGTTGGCTTGGCTTTTTTTTATAAAACAGCCGAACAAATGACTCTTGATGTCAAGTCTATATAAGAGGAGTCCTATTTCTATTATGATCAAAAGGTTGTCTAAGTCGACCCAATAGGTACCTATAACAATGAACAAAGGACAATCAAAGTTCGTATGTTAGTTTGTTATCCATTCTTATCATTATTACGGCACAAAATAATCTACGAAATGGGTGAAGTCACCCACGTAAAGCCTCCAGATTTTGAGGGTACAATTTATACGTACCTAACCTACTACACGCACAACGGCTCCCTAAATTTGGATTTGTTACAGCAACCCTAGCTCTCTCCTCCAAAGGGAGACAGTCGCCTTCAGATTATTTACGGTGAGCCTGGGTGACCTACCCGTGACCTTTGACCTCGGAGCCTCTGACCTACATCCAGACAAATCGATTGTACGTTGCGAACATTCGCATGCCAATCGGAACATTTGACTGGGTAATACTGCACGGATCATCTTACTAATATTATAAATGTCCATATCCAGTAAGCAATTTTTGCAAATGTAGTAATACTCGTAGCAAAAAACCAATTTTTATAAAGTGTTTCGACAAACTATTTCATGATATATGCACTTGATTATGAAAAGACAGGTGAATGTTGCTGAATACAAATAAGCAATTGGGGTTCTGCCATTTAGCTCAATGTTTTAGGGTATAGTTTCGTCATGTCCGTCTGTCCGTCCCCGGTTTTGCTTGGAGATTATTAGCACTAAAGAGCTGTAATTTTGTGAACTGTCGGGACCCATTAGATGGCGCTGCCTTGCAGCTTAAGAATGGCTAGAAGAATTTCGACGCGGTCCGTGAGGGCCATTGGTCAGTGCATTCGCCCGTATTGCGAAGGGTGCGGGTTCGAGTCCCGTCTGCTGCCTGGTCCGCATGGTTTTTTTTTCTAGTTATATTTTCTTTAGATTTAAACTATGATTTGGTTGAAATTTGAATTTGGTACGCATATAGTTTGAGCTGGATTGAAACATAGGATACTTTAAATCCCAAAAAAATGTTAGATTCATGAGGCAATATAAAAAAAGTTAACGCAGTTGAAGTCGCGGGCGGCCACTATTATATTATATATGTATAAAGTGTAGGATAAGAGATAAAACAGTGGTTTTTGTACGGTAATAAAATAATTACCCTATCAGCAAATAATGATGCAATTGTGGCTTGCTGTTACCTGTGCTATGTACAGAAACGAATTTAACTTATTTATTAATTACGGTAACAAATATTCAAAACCCAATCCAATTTCCAATTGCCAAGATGACAAGACCAAAATGCTTAGAGTATTTCCTAATGTCCTAGTAAAATTAAATTTTGTACATACAGTAAGCTAGTATTGGTACAGAAATACAAAAAAAGATGGGTGCCGGCAGAAGCGAAAACTTGAATATTAACGTTGTGCATGTTTGATATTTTGGAATGGTTAAGGAATAATTTTCCACGAATTTCTTTAATTATCAGTATAACAGTACTATCATTTATGTGGTTGAATACAATATTTATTGATTGCGCTATCGTATACAAACATGACAATTAATATTACATTGAAAAGTTTATCTCTCAGAATTTCTCATACATTTTCTTTGCAATAAAACTGCCACCTGGACGTCCTAGATACAGACTTATTATTATAATACGATAAAATAAAATATTACTATATTTTGTCCAATATATTGAAAGTCAACAACCTTTCCAATTTTATTGTTTTCGTCTTACGATCAGGACACGTGGCCTGTGATGCGATCAGCCAACGTGTCATGACGCGAGTTTAACATTTTTTACCCATACAAAAAAGCGTACAACACCGCTTAAGAAGTTTACAACAGTTCTTGTAATAATGAAACGGCTAAGTCACATCTTTAGACTAAGGTATAGAGTTTGTGAAGTTAGGTCTTGAAGAGTTAGAGCGCGTATAATTAGAAGCTGGGCTCTAAATAAAATCTTTTGACAGTGCGAGTCAGTATGGCCTCGTTTTAGCAACATTTCACATAAAAATTGTTTTGGTGGGATAAGCTATTCCTTATTTATCTGTACTTTTATTCTACTAATATTAACAAATAATACTCGAAGAAGGCGAATATAGGATGAAATATTATTATAATAAAAATTGTTCATTCCATGCTGGTAAAATTAAGTGCACCTGGACCAGTGGAGAAATAAAGAAGAAACTTTTTTCTTTGTACGCCAGTTTGCCATAAACACAAACTCATTTATTCAGTGTAGGCTGTTACAAGCTCTTGTGAAAGTCAAACGCTACGCCATCGCACAGTGTTTTAAGAACCTCCATTTTGTGACATGCCCTTTTTATCCCAAATTTCTATAGATTAAGCTATTATAAGCACTGAAAAAATACTGGAAAATTTCTACGATACGTAGTTTTCGAGAAAAAAAAATTCAAAGTTAAGCCTTTTTTCGATCCGGAATTTTTAAAAAAACAATGTTACTCTTCTATTCAACATGTTTTTTTGTTTTGATTAAATGTTTGTTATGTGGCTTTGTACAATAGATTTTCCCACAAAATTTGAACTTTCTAAAGCAAATAGTACCTGAAATATTTATTTATTTATTTTATAGACGATATGTTTTATTTTTCAAGTTTTCTTTTATATTTTTTTTCTTTAGTATAACGGCGTATTCGGATGAATTTTATTCACTAAAATATCGAGCTTATTTTATTTTATATTTTTTTGCAACCGAATACCGCGTTATGTAGAAGTTATGAGCTTAAAACTTTTTTTTCATGGTTGACAAAAATTTTATTCCGGCCATTTAATTATGAAATTGAAATATAAATTACTTCTCATAAATAAATATTTACAATGAATCATTTATTTCTGTATTTACAACGAAAGAATCGACGTAGTCCTCAAAATTAATATCCCTTACTGCTCACTTGGATCTGTCACTTTTAATAAAGAAACTACTGAAGATGGTGATGGTGTTAAGTTTTGATAATTTTTTCTCTCTTGCATTCGAATGTTTGTTATAACAGGGTCCGATGTTTCCAGCGCTCTATTAAACAAATTCACGGCTCATTTTTGGGGTATGGTGCTCCTTATCATTCCGCCAATATTTATTTCGGGCCTCGGCAGCCTGCTCCGAAAGCATCACTGTAGGTAAAGTGGCTGATTTGATAATATCGGTACCATGAATTAAAACTTTGTGCAACGTTACGGTCTCCGGACACCAATTTTAGTTAGCGACATACTTATAAGCCAGATTTTTACAAAAATCCCTAAACCGGTCGTAATCAATTGCATGATTGCTAGACAAAACAATACATAATGTGTGGAGATCATCCAACAGCCATTGTTCGATCCCCAGGATTTGGGAAAATTTTTGGCGGAACTTGTCTGACAAAGCCATTCGTGCTGTATTGCGATCATTTGTTGTACCCGAATTGGGGCGCACTACGTCGACCAGTAAACCCATCTGCTTTCTCCCTTCATTTTGAATATTTTTTTTGCGCTCTTCAACTTTGACATAATCTATAGAATTGTGTGGGATACGCCATTTTTTTACATCCATCTTATAATCAAGTCGTAAGAGAAATTCTAGCACTCGTATCCAAAAATGAAGCGGACTTATACCGTTAATCAATAGCTCTCGATTTAATGTCTTAGAAAAAGCGATGTCCAAGTTATTGAAGGTGGTCTATGTTAAGCCACAAGTTAATGTTCATGTTAAGGGCAACGCATTTGGTATGACGTATTTAATAAAATGTTAAGGACTTTTCCGTCAATAGCTGCACAATATAGTTCACAACTTACGTATATTATGACCTAGTGAGGTTTTGCCTTGCAGTTGCAAATTAGATATTTGATTTTCAATTAATTCTTTTTCTGCTAGAATTAATTCTTTGTTCTCTTTCCTATATTGAATATGAATAGGTCTGCAGTATGCGATTGTGGAGCTGGATTAGACCAAACAACATCCCTTTCATTTAACACGAGCTGCAGCGGAACAAATATAGTAGCAAAAAGATTATTTTCATCGTCACTCCACAATATTGTATAATTGTTCATGCAATATGCAACAAATAACACTGCCAATTTTGAGTCGGTAAATCCTTATAATACATAAATATTTTGTACTAACTATCTTAAGTGTTATTAGTTACATACCTATAAGTTATATTCTCTTTGTTCTCCAATAACAATAAATAGGTCATATAATATATGTTAAAAGAATGCTTATTAACATATATTATAGGAACTTATTTTATTTTTAAATACTCAGTTCCGGAAGTGACAACCCTAATACCGGAATTATGTTTAATTAATGTTTTTGTTTATAACTCGTACATAACGAGGTTTTCGGTTGCATAAAAAATACTCTACATAGTGACAACAAACTTCAGTATTTTCATATATAAATATTATCCGAATACGCCGTTATTCTTAAGAAAAAAATGAAATCGAAAATTACAAAAAAGGTCATATGGTCTATACGGTTTGCTTTAGAAGGCTCAAAATTTGTGAAAAGATGTATAATACAAAGCTATATATATATTTAACCAAAACTAAAACAATATGAATAATAGAGGAGCTAGATGATTTTTTTAAAATTCCTAGTTCTAAAATAGGTCAACTTTGATTTTTTTTTCTCGAAAACTACGAGGCGAAGTAATTTTTCAGTATTTTTCCAGTGTTTATAATAGCTTAATTTATAGGAATTTGGGATAAAGAGGGCATGTCACCAAATCGAGGTTCTTAAAACACTGTGCATCGGTTCGTAAATCTACGGCGGGAGACCTTGTACTGAGAAGAACCAGCAAAAAACTCAGCAAGGGCTTTTTTTTATATAACAGAACCTTGCCTAGTCCTCACTTATCGCCCAAAGCCACGAATTTGAGGGGCTGTGATCCAAGAATTAAAATTCTGCTCAGGCATTTCAGACATCGTGTCCAATGGTTACTTAACTAGTTTAACCTTATTTAATTAAGGTGGCCCTTTTTAATTAAATATAAAGTTGTTATAATAAAATAAGTATGTAAGGTTAATTTTTGTCGTGGCCGTATCAAATCTTGTTGGCATCACAGTCACGGTGGTGGAAATCGTTAAGCAAATTGTTTTAATCATTTCCATTTAGAAGGAAGTCAAAATCGTTGTTCTTTTACAGAAGTTAGAAATGTTATATCGAAGAAGAGTGTGATAATGTCAATGCTTTTAAAGAAAAATGTAAAAAAACAACTAGAACAAATTCCACGACCACAAGATTTTTTTCTAGTAAATTTTCTTTACATATAACCATGTAGCAGTTAAATGCTTAAAATAAAATTGAGGAGCTGGCGATCAAAATGGTATAATTACATAAAATTCAATTTAACAGGAGCTGCATAAAACTAAATGACATACCAGTGAGCTTTTGGCATGGTTTTGAATTTATAAATTTAGTAATTTTAACTCTGTTTGAGGCGGTTTGATTGAAAATTATTTGAGATTCAAATTCAACGGGCCTGAAACCTCCGGACTGTAAAAAAAGTAGTTTGACCAGATGCGTAATTTTTATTATACCGTTTTGTTCCCCAGCTCCTCAATTATAATAAGTTATCAAAGAACTTAAATCTCTTCCTTTATCGATGGACAACCGCAGTAAAGGCCCTACTGAGATCAGCTTCCTATGACTCATAGTACCAAGAAGTCAGAGCAGTTCAAGCGTTTTCCTTAAACAAAACAAACCACTCTCTATTGAATGAATATTTACCTTTCCCATTTCTTTAAAGAATCATCAGATTACGTAAAACACGTTAAAGAGAGAGAGAGAGTTCTTAAAAAGCATTTTTCAATGATTTCATATTAGATTGCGCAAAATAGCAGATGTTTATACAGAAAAACTTTGAACACCATGAATTTTCAGTTACCTAAGAGACTTTACTAATTTGACAACGATTTAGGTTATATTTCTGCAAAAAAAATCTTTATTTTTTTTCAAAAAATGTCTCTATGTTAATTCATTATAATGAAAAATTCATTGTGCAATTATGAAACCTTAAATTGATTCAAATAAACGTACCTTTTCGATACTACGACTACATACATTAAAAGGATATTAATTCCATAATAGGTAGGTCATTTATAAATTTGCGCCGTTTTAGGATATTTTGTAAACGAAATAAATCAACAATTTTGTATGGGAGTGTCGTTTGTTTGGTTAGTTATAATTCAAGGTGTATAATATTCTCCTAGATTGACATGTAGATAATATAAATTTTTAAATACTATACTACTCATAGGATTTGGGTCATCGGCATGAACTTATTAATGCTTGTTGAGTTACAGACCACAGATCCAGACAGATTAACAGGGGAGAATGGGCTATTACTCAGCGTGTCTTGTTGGTTTGCTATTACGTTTGCAGCTGCGGTCAATGGCTTTGATCGATCATATTTTATATAAAAAAGAACACTGTCAAAAAGATCGCATTTTAAAGCTTTGTTTTTTTTTTACATAAAAATGAAACCAACAAGCTTTATAACCCGCCTGATTGTAAACAACACAATAGTCTATTAACGCTGACAATACCAAAGTATCAGGAAAATTATTTAAACTAGCGGCCGCGATTTCGTACGCGTGGAGTTAGTTAGAAATAAAGGTTCACTGCTCATTCCCCTAGGTGATAGCGTGAAAATATGTAGCCTATATGTTGACCCGACTTCTTAATAATATTCGTGCCAAATTTTAAGTAAATCCATCAAGTAATTTTTGAGTTTATCCCGGACAAACAGACAAAAATTCTAAAAACTATATTTTTGGCTTCGGTATCGATTGTAGATCACACGCCAAGTATTCTTTAAAAAAAATATTCAATGTACAGTTTTGACTTTCCTACCATTTTATTATATGTATAGATTAGATCTCATATAAAATAAGTTAGTGATAATTGATGACCTCCGTGGCGTGAGTGGTACGTACACCGGGTTTCAAGGTGTCGCCTACTCGGGAGGAGGTCCCGGGTTCGAATGCTTGTAGGGAGTGATGAATACGTTACGCATTTATATAGATGTTTATATGTATTTCTAGATTTAATTCTAAGATATGTATCATTGTATGTATTCTATTCCTTACCCTTATTCTCTAATCATCATGATCAGCCTATCAATGTCCCCACTGCTGGGGCACAGGCCTTCCCTATGGATGGATTCGTTACCCTTATACAAGCCTTATAGTGCTTATTCGTATGAGTGTAAGAAATAGGTATTTATTATTATTTATTAACAGTATTAAACAGATGGCAATTTTCATTAATTACTTATATACTATTTATTGTTATTATACTTATTAAATCAACATTAACTTAAATAATGTTTTTACCTTATAATGGCTGTGTTTTAGGAAAAACTCTTTTTGAAAAGTTTTTAATTAAACAAGTTATTTGAAAATGAATACTAGCATGATTTTTATGTTTTCCCAAATACATCGACGCGGATGCCGAAATAGTTCAGTCGTTGTACAACTTCGAGAGTTTATATTCATTTCCAAGATATCCCGGTTACAAACAGTGTCCTAATTCTTATTTACTCTGTCCCGGGCGACCGGGTCGCGTCCCTGCTCTTGAACCGGTTTGCGCACTTTCATTTTCTCCGGGAAACGACCGGGAAAATGGAGCCTGACCTACCCAAAGTTAGGGCTGCGCCACAAATGCGGGGGCCGCAACGCATGCGGAGAAAGGAAATGGGGAGCCTTACCCTGCGATTTATTGTTTCCCGAGAACTACTTCTTAGGGAACAGATAAAATGGAATTATACCTATTATATTATCACGCACACCAAACTTAAAATAAACACTTTAAAGCAAATACGAAACGCGTTTTGACGAGTTTATTGCAAATTTAATAAAATAATAATTAAAATGTGTTATGACGTTACTTCATCATTATCGTCATCAGCCTATTAATGTCCCCACTGCTGGGGCACAGGCCTTCCCTATGGATGAAATAGGGAGTTAGTGCCTGAGGCTATTGTTCTCTGTGTTTCTCGGGACTCATCGATCGTTAAGATTTCAGAAAGTTTGTGTGGACATTTATTTGACACCATACATATTGACAGATCTGTTAAAATAGAAAATGTTTCTTTGCTTTAACAAATACTGAAAAAAGGATACCAACCACTTATTGCGAATAGGCTTTGGTCTCCTATAAACGCGGTAAGCTGCGTACAGCGCCACGCTGCCGTACGTCGCGTCACGATATCACGATGCTTACTACAGAAATGTACTGTACCCCTAGCACGAACCAATATCGAATTCGTATCGTTTGCATTCATTGTCAAATGTGTACTGATTTTTAGTTCTCGTTACATAATGTTATGGTCACTTTCATACGCTGGCGTCGGTGTGTGGACGCCATAAAGACGTCGATCGGAACATTTACGCAGCGTATAGCTTTTAATAGAAGACCGTAGCCTTAGACTTATAAGAAGTGTTTATAGCAATGAATGCACTTCAATTTGTATACTTATAGCAGCTTAGGAATAAAAGCGCTGTCTATATTTCTATGCCTTATTAAACTATCCGAGCAAAGGCTCGGAACCGGTTCGATAAATAGCGGTAAATAAAGTTCTTTATCGATTTTTCAAAACATTTCATTCGGAGCAAAACCGATCATAATTTCGTTTCGTATCCGAAATAAACCGTTTTAAGACTGTTGCCGGACCTGCATTGTAGGGAGGTATCTACAAACGTGCATCCTGAATTGATAGATAGCGGTTCAAACATACACGAGAAATTTGTCCTTCAAAATAACGGTTTAATAACCGGTTTCAAGGGTCGAAAACGTATTACTTATATACCTTTGGTCAAACCCAGTTTGAAAATTCCGAGCCATTTCGAAACCTTTTCCGAGCCACGCGTACAAGAATTTCTATAGACAACATCAATATCTCAGCCTATTAGAAAGACATATTGTTCCCGTATCATCGAGAAAAACATGTCAACCAAAACAAAATCTGATATAGCTTCTTCGGGGTCCTTAGTAATTGGCACCTCCGTATTATATCACCTAGCAGACTCCTTTGTCGCCCCGTCATTCAAGTAAAGAGGCTGAATTTGTCAATATTGACAGTACACGTGCTGTAACGTTAATGCCGAATCAGGTTACAACTTGATGGATGTACATTGTTTTGCCCAAACAAGAACTATAAGTACTTATAGTATTTCTCGGTACTCAATTTGATTGATCCGACAATATTTCTGAGAAGCAAGTAGATCTGTATTACTACAAATATTGTTGCGAACAAAAGTATAGTACTAACGTATTTCATATTCCATGAAACAGTACAGCCGGCAATATATTTAGCTTAAAATAAATAAACCTCATGCTGGATTGTGGTATTAAAGATATAGAATATACCTACTGAGGTCTTTGCACTGTAACTAATACATTTATTTACTATCAAAGCTTGGTAACAATATTATCATACCAAATTGTATTCAAACAAAAGATTTGACCCATCCATACCAAATTCTTCAGAGAGTTGTGAAGATTTTTTTTTGAAATTCTTTTCCTTTTTAAATAAAATGTCGTTAAAAATGATTAGTGGCAGAATTAAGCCAACCAAAATGTTAAAAGACTTCTTATCGCTATTAAAAACTTTAGAAAATTAATTATCAACTCAAGAATCATTAAATATTATAAGCAAAAGCAACACTTAGGTACTACATATTTTTTTTTTGCTTTGTAAGTTTACAAAAGCAGTTTACTGTTAATATTTGAAGAAACATTTTTTTTTTACTTTTCGCCACTGGCACAGCGTGCAGAATTGATGTTATAAATTTATTTTCATTGGCTGAAATAAAACTGTCCTAATTTATAATTTTAATACTCTGTGGAACAAGTTCTTTTTTCATTTTCATCAAGACAAAGAGGTTTCTTTTGAAGTTGCTGCTCACTTTGAGGACTATAAAGAGTCCATCCAATTTTTTGTTGATGTCCCAAAACTTTTATATTTTGTACCCACAAAATTTAATTAAAATAAATCAGCATAATGTATAAGTTCGAGCTCCTACCAAACGCAAAATACTAGTAGCATTGATTGATTAACTAGCGGCCACCCGCGACTTTGTACGCGTTGTATAATTTTTTCGGGATTAAAAATATCCTATGTTTCAATCCAGGTCTTAATATATGTGCGTACCAAGTTTCACTAAAAATTGGTTTTGTATTTTTGCGTAGTTGATTACTCAAACATACATACAAACTTTCACATCTATAATATTAGAAGATTTTAAAACACATAAGTAATCAAGCTTAGGTGCTTGTAAAACATAAAGCTAGCTGTGGCCACCCCGTGGCACCCGAGTAGAATAAAACTTAGTTTGTAACTGTAAAAGCGAAAAACGAAAGTCCTAAATATTGGTGAAACATTTTAGATTTGGAATTTGCATAGTAATCTTCGCGTATTTTCTTATTTCTAGGGATTCGTTCGCAAATTAATTTCCAAAATAATAGGCATCTCCATCCGAGAGAAACAATTCTCGAAGAATGAACAAAGGAGAGAAAAATGGGTTTGTAAGATAAAAAATACTTGGTATCTGCTTTGTGGTTTCATATTAATTATTCTATTCCATTTAGGATTTAGTCCAAAGTTGGTTATGAAGCGATATAAATAACGTATAATAGAATACTGAACAAAAAGAAACGACAACAAGATTTTAGTATCATTATAAGCCAAATGAATATATATACTAGTGTATAGTATAGTGAACAAAATAAAAAGCCAAATAAGTATTGCACTAAAGTTTGCTATTATCTCTTAAATTGACAAAATATCGCCTCGCGATAATACTCATTATAGATTCTCATTAAAATTTTACCAACGATATAAATATACAACTCGCACTTTAAGGCTTGGTAACACCTCATATAGATTGATTTAAAGAGCCCAGATGCTTTTAATCATCTTATCTGACATTATGCTAACGGTGGGGCCTAGTTGACGATGTACTTTGTCTCATGTCTTCAAATTCACAATAACAAGACAGTTTTATAATAAATGTATTGTTATTGTGAAACTTGTTCTAATCGGGTGTTAATGTTGTTTGTCGTTAACAAATGTATTTTCTTTCTATCTACGATCCCGTTTGGATTTCGAAAGTAGTTTCTCATAAGGTTCTTCTATTCAATATTTTTGACACTACAAGTACTACAACAGCCAGTGTATAGTATGGTAAGTCCATAAAATGTTAGCGTGTCTGTCAGTGTCTGTGACAAACGGGTCTGTTCTGACCGCGAGTGCTCATGTGTCTTGCCGATAGCATCGCGAACTAAAGAGCTTGTATAAATCTCCGCTCAGACTAATGCACACATAAGCACATGCTTCTGATAACACTCCGATGATAGAGTAAAACTCATCGTTACACTATCAGCTTTTGGATTTTACGAAGTTCATATTTTTTTCTACAAAACCTAGAAATAGACACACGGTTTCGACAAAAATGGTTATTGCAATGATTCCTATTTAAAAGGATAAAAAGAACACAGTCTACCTTTAAAGTTTTCCTCTATCAAATTAACATATAATTCTAAAAAGGTGCATACACAAATAAGGTTGACTATTTGTATTGATGATCGTGCTAACTGAAGATAAAATTAAATAATATACCTACGTAAATAATTTGAATGAAAATAGTTTACGAAAAACAATAGAACAGCGGAAGTAGGCCGTGCCAAACAAAATGAACGTTTAGTGCGCGTTCTGTGTAAAGAGTTAATTTATGTATCTTCGATCTAGATCTGATAACGTTACTGCGACTTAGATTTTAGGTTTAGCATTTTGATTATTATTTGAAACACGGGCAGTTACCTTCCTATTTTAATTACCTATAGCAGTTTACAAAGAAGCGAGCTTAGTATAGAACAATTTTGATGCTCTTAAATACAACGCTGCAAGGGATATATTCCTACATACCAAAATCATTAAATAGGTGTATGTAGTATAAAGCATATAATACATTATGTTGGTAATTACAATTTCACCTCACGCACACAACGATTGTACGGTTAACCGAGTAACACCTGGTAGGATTTCAAAGTCAAATGTCTCGAAAAGGCACCTAATATTATGAATTTATTGAATCTATCAAAGGTTCTGACGCATTCTGCATAGTATACAGAGACACAGTTTGAGATACTGTTGATTATTTTACATTATTTTGGGTTTAGGGTTGGTGGCCACTTGATATTATTATAAACGTTTCCATTTGCTGAACCAATGTTATATAAGGTGGTGTATTGAAACACACAATATACATACAATATACTAATAATCATTAATAAAGGCACTTCTAAAAGGATTCAGAGGGGAATGGCTATGGTAAATCTTGCTACTTAATAGCAAATAAAAGAGACCCTCGATATCTGCTCAATTTTGTACCTTGGTACAAATTATTTAAAAAAAAACATCTAAAATTATACTTAATAGGCAAAAGACTCACTCATCAAAATCTCAATAAGTTCAATAGAAATTGGTGAAAATCTGAATTAAAATATCTTGAAAAAGGAAATTTGCGTATAAACAAACGTTATTACCTAGAAGCAATTTGGCATTAAATGACAGATGTCAGCTAATACTATTGGTTTAAATTCATTTCCTTGATAGTGGTCGATTGTCCGTTATATCAAAAATCACGTGACTGTTTTGCTCACATTGTCTTGTAATAAAGCCTTCACTTTCAGTTATTTTATATGTATTTTGATGGGCTTGCAATATATATTTTGTTATATTCAAGCTTTTGGCGATCAGGTTTTTTTTTATGATTTCCGTAGCTTATTTTAATTAATTAAAAGATGCCCATTGACCAATATATTATGATATATTATCGGCGTCGCTATTAATTTAAATGCTTATATGCTATACGGCATTTTTATGTGGTACAAGTGGATAATAAAGTCCATTTATATTTATAATGAATTCGGCGTATTTTTCTTCACATAAATGCATCATAATACTTGAGTTACAAGATTGGGCAGAGCTGTATGGAGAAAGGAATCTTTTACTTTGTTGCCATTGGGAATACCGTGTGCTAGTTTGCCATCCAAGATTCATTTAGGAAAAAATACCTTATTTAAGCATTTTTCACAGTAGTAGTGTTATGTCATGATCTTGTTTATACAATGTATAAACAAGGTCATGACACAATACTACTTTTAACCTTTATGTGATAAAGGTTAAATTATTCTAAAAAGTACTTGCCGCAACAGAAAAAATTACTTCTAAACTTAGTTTTTAGATAGGAAAACGTATTTAAGTTTCTATCTATAAAGTAGTTGTTTAAGTATCATGTTGGCCTGGTAGAAATGGAAAAACAATATGTACTAGGAACAAGTTCCTGAGGCCAATGACTGGCAATTGGTGATTATTTTCGAGTAGCAAGCAACTTAGATTCAATCATACAACGCATTCTGATCATGATTTTCCGCCACATGGGATAAGGCACAAAAGAATATTCCTTAGATGCATCATGTTAGTAACTTTATAAAGTTATATATTTGTAATAGTCTAAAAATGAGGAAAATTTACTACTACTATGGTTAAAGTTTTAATGGGGAATTACATTTGTAATATTAATTGTACTCAATTTGTAATATACAGATCAGATTTTTTGCTAAGTGGTAGTAGAAATCTGAAACATGCTGAGCATAAAACTCTAGACAAACATAATTACACCGAGATAGGATTTTCTTCGTTTGTTTTTCCGTCCGGACAGCGAATCCGATATCACTACGGTGATATATTATGACTTGACATTTGAGGCTCTTGTCTACGGATCATGACGTCAAATAGGTACCGTCAAGATCACGCCAGAGACATTAACACTACGATAATAGCTTTCAGTCATCATCATAACACACCACGTTTCTTCTTCAGAAAAGGGAGGCTCAGTACTTTTGTTTGCAGAAGCAGCCAGGACCCATAGATGAAAATGTATAAAAAAATTGAGTGAGTGTCATGTAACACTAGGTTGGAACTGGAACTCTAGCTAGCTGACTCGCTAGATTGTTACGGAAAATTTACGCCTAGCCCCCATTTGCTATACGGTCCATAAGGGAACTTCGTTCCAATAAATAAAATTTTTTTTCATTCATCCTATGACCGATCATTACTAAAGTTGTTTAACTTCTTCATAAATATGACGCGATTTGAATTGTAAAAGTAGTATTGTAAAACTACTTCCTACGTAATGAAGTCTAGTTACTAATCAAACTGTTACAACCTAAGAGGTTTTGACGTGACACAATTTGCTTATATTTATCATATTATTATCAACTAGCGGCCGCCCGCGACTTGAGCCGCGTTAACTATTCGTTTTTTTTTTCTAAAATAAAAGGAATCTAAGTTACTCCTTATTACATCAACTACCTGCCAATAAAAGTCCTGTTAAAATCGATCCAGCCATTTCAGAGATTAGATGCAACAAACAGACAGACAGACAAAAATTGTAAACAATGTTATTTTGTTCTATGTACCGTAAATATATATTCATATGTATGTAGTAAAAAGCGGTTATTTCAATATTACAAACAGACAATCCATTTTTATTTATATGTTTAGATGTATAGAAGATGTACAGATTATTTATTCCAAAAAAAAACAATAAAGGACAACCCTACACGATTCATTAAATTTAGACTCAAGAACAAAACAAGTAACGTTCGTAGAGTTTATTTGAATTTAAAATGTGTGAATGTAATGGATGCTGTTAGCGCGTAACATGAGAAGGATCCTTTTTTTTTTCATTTTATCACCTCCATCCTGTTAGTATCATTGAGATTTTCGAGGACGCATTTTTTGTGTCCAAATTATGGTAAATCTGCCGACTAAGCCTCTTTTTCGCTCTGCAGAGCAGATCATGAATAAAAATATGGGTTTAAAATTTATGAAACCTAAAACTCGCATACAAACAAAAAGAATTTTCAATATGAATGTTATATTTAATAATTATCTCGGGTCTGTGTGCGGTTGAAGTAACAATTTTATTTTCGATGACAGATGATTTACTGCCTGTCTGGAGAGCAAAGCTCTGTTCTGTATTTATTACTTTTTTTTTTCAAGTGTTACGATTTCGATTATGTTCACTCACAAAACACGGAAAATTTTCTCAAAACACCGACCTTTCTTCTAAAAAAAAACAAGGAAAGAGATTCGTGAAAAAAAATAACAGCATCGATATTCCTTTCCTTGAAATTAAATTAAAAAAACGTGGGCAGCCGAGCTCGAGTTGTGCGCAGACGTCGTGCAGAGAAACGCACGCATTCCGGCCGGCGGCGGGCGGAGCGTTTTCTCCGCGATCTATGCTTGGCCGCTCAATAATGCGGCTCGGGTATGTAGCCAGGGCCGGTTTTTCGCTAGCGGCGTCTAGCGTTTTTTTGATGTGTAACATCTTTCCTCTCGCTTTCCTGCAATTTGTGGGAGTGATTTCGTGAAATGGGATGGAAGTGTGTAACAGAAAGTCGCGAAAGCGCGCGCTATTTAATTTGATTTTAGATCATAATGTTCAAATGGCTTATTCCTTTTGTAATAGGTTTTATTTCTTTTTTTTCTAATATAAGGTGATGTTTCAAATGTTACACATCATACGCGACTACTGTAAGGCTGGCTCGTTTTTCTTCCGTTCTTACGCTCACAACCTCATCTGTGTTAGCAATTTGCAAAGCATTCGTGTAGCCAATATGAAACAAAGCGCTGTAACAAGTCAGTTTTATGACCTCTCTGCGTCTACAAGCCCCTTCAGGTGTCATTTGTTTAACAGTAAATTAATATTTATCAGGTACTTGGTATACTGGAAGATGTAAGCGGCATGCGGCAGTAATCAACCAGGTGGAATCTGAACGCAAAAAAATATTGAATTTTCGAAACTTAAGGTCTAATTTCAGCAATTTAAAACCGCTTACTTACCATTAAGAAGGTTATGAGGTTGTGTTGTAACTATTTTTATATAAAAGTTAAAAAGCGTCCTTATCTATGTTAATTATTACTAAGTAAGAAATTATCCTTTCTTGGTAATTGCAGCTGCGGGACCCATTAACACCCCTTAAGCTGGCCCTGTGCACATTTTCCACCGAGATATCCTTCCAGAGCCTGTTTGGAAAAAAATAAAAGTGTTCAGATATAACACCGAACCATACTGTGGTTGAAATAGCTTAGTATTATTATTCGGAATACTGCGGGTTTTCGTTGGCTGTAATGAATTTCCTTTGTCGCTTATTTATGGTTTTGCTGTTGCACGGTAACAACCTTAACATATTTCATGAAATGCTTTATAAATACGTAACTGCTTAGTTCGTACAATTTGGCTTAAATAAGCTGGGTATTCGTATTTTAAAATAAAAAAAATCATGTTGCGAAATTAATGATTCGTGAAACTTTTGTTGAATAGAAACTCATTATTAGATGAATACTAAATAGAATTGGTACCAAGCAATGAATTTTAACTCATACTTAATTTAGAGGCGGTTAAAGAGACGTTGAATATCTACGTCTGTACTTTCTCTCGCTTTTTATTCACTGTGGCTATTTGTATGGAAAGTAATTTAGAAATAAATGAGTAATTTGTATGCTCGTTTTATGTTATTCGCATGTTTCTCGATGAAACGGATGAAATAAAAAGTGAATTAAGAATCTAAGACTATTCGTTTGTAATAAAATAAACATAATTTATGCATATTTGTGCAGAATAGAAGACTAATTATCGTTTCGCGATCGTTCATTGTAAACAAAAAGTATACAAAGTTATTTCAACTTCAATTTGGAGTAGTAAGGGAACATCAGAGCCGCAAAAATATAATTTGATGTCCATTATTAATCACTTGTCAATCCGCAAGAGATTTCGTCTGTACGAAAGACCTATATGAATCGGGGACGTCAATGGACTGATGGTGATAAGGGCGTTGAAAACAATCGATATCGCGGCTAAACTACAGAATCACAGCTGGTTCGGCGTGCATACTTCGTTCGTCGGAAGTATATGAGTAAAGAAGGCACAGAGGCCTCTTCATGCAGTGCGCGTGTGTGAGTAAGCACTAGTGACCTGTCACGTTCCACTGTTGCCAGATGAGGAAATTAAAAACGCGGTAAGGTGGCTACAAAAACGCGGATTTTCAAACTAAAAATCTGTATAGCTTGTTTTATATATTTTATGGGCCACTTACAATATACAATCCCCGCCCTGCCACCCCGGGAAATTAAATTTCTTAACTTATGAATCAATACATTGGAAAGTAAGAAAATGGTGCAACCGCCATAAGGAAATATGGGTTGTTTTGCAAGTTTTTAAAAAAGCGGAATTGCTTAGGTTAAAAGCAAAACGCGGAACCATTGTCAAAAAGGCGGTAGAAAAAACGGAAAAGCGGTACGATCTGGCAACATTATCGCGTAAAAAACGTAGAGAAACGTTTCTATTGGAGGAGACGGTCTGCCAGTGCTTACTCACACACGCGCATTGCATGAAGCTTGCCCCTGCGCCTTTACTCATGTGGTCGGAAGTATGTAGGACGGCGGCTTCGAGCGATACCTTATCTCAGTGGGTTAACAACCTATCGGCAGCGGCCGGCGGGCGATATCGGCGCAATCACGACATTGTTATCGCTGAGCGTTCGACTGCATCTCTCAAGTCTTAAGGCGTTTTGTTGCGATTCAGTGCACGATTCGAGTTCTGTGCATAGTAGTTATCGTTTTCTATGCTTGTTTCCAATTCAATATACAAGTTTAATTAAAAGCACAAGGAGTTTAATTTTTTTGTATCATTCAAGGTATTTTCAGACTACGCTATACAATTATAGCATATAGCTTACACGACAATATCACGTACCATAAATTTACATAGAACACGTTAACATCACCCTATAAGTACCTACTGTATTGTATGGGTTTGTTAAGCGCGTACCTAGTTTATACGCACATTCAGATCTGTAGAAAACTAAGTAGCATTATGCTAGATTATTTTTCATTTTATCTGTTCCCATCAAAAATTATAAGGAGATTTCAAATTAGTCACCATTAATAATCTTTGATAGTAGTTTAGCAGTTCGGATGATAATATTGTCCTAAACAATGACAATCAACCAAATTTAAAAGGTTAACTACAAAATTATCATGTCAGCATAGATCACGAAATCAAAATGTTGTCATCTTTAATTTACCCCGTTTGATTTTGAACCTTATACAAATCAGTTTAAGGTTGCGAATGGATTGTAGAAATTTTAAACTTTTGGAAAACCTATTAAATAAACTGTCCATCTATCATTAAATTGTGAGGTCAAATTAATATTACAACATAGTATAAATAGTTTAGTTTAAAAGAATAATGAATTTATTCATATATATATTTTAGTCGAGTAATATTATTTAATATCAATTAATAAGGTGCCTGTTATAAATATGGTTAGTTCAAATATATGTATTTTTAATCTATATTTTTCCTGCTTGCAATTTCATAGTACGTGGGTTTTTTGCTTGGGTTCCCCCAAGCAAAGCTCTTACAGGTCAGGCCGGGGTTCAGAGTTTAAAAAGTTCCCATGTGTTAATCTATTGTACGTTTTCTGTGTATACCGAATTTAATTAAAGTCTTATCAGGCGAAGCAGATCTATTGACATAAACAAGTTCAAACAAAACTCTTATAAAAGTTGAATAAATAAACTCGCACGTAGGAACAGCTAAAATAGCGGCACCGAAAAAAAATATTTTTTCAGTGTGATAACACTGTGAGAATTAGAATAAATGTCAAAATCGCGTGCCAACGAATGGTTATGATAGCGATCTAACAGCGTAAATAAAACGTAAAATATATCGATTAATCTCCACCGTTGCTAATTAATACAGCCCTGTCAAGAGATAACAGATGAGTTTTTTTTATTCGCTCGACCATAAAATGATTTATTTTTGAATTTGAAAAAGGAAAACTTGAAAACAGAGCGCAAAAAGCGCAAATATGTAGAATGTTCAAAGTCTGCGCTTTTATTCTGTGAATTTTATCATGTTGTAAATCTTTATTGATTATGGAGGATATGATTTTTAAGGCGGAATGGTTTTGTACACACCGGTTTTACCCTAAAAAAATAATGTGTAAAATGTTGAATGTTGTGCAAGTTTTTTTTCGAATAACTCTTTAGCCTGTTTACGGAGCCAGTTTGACACATTTAAATTCAAAACGCAGAATGTAACTTCTGTCATAAGATCAGTTAGCCCACATCAAGTAATAAAAGAGCTCTGTTTATGATTATATATCTAGTTTTTATATGTATGTAATAATAATATTTATTTATTTTTCTCTCAAGTATAGGTGGTGACAATAGATTATTTTAGTATAAAAACATCTTATCCTAGTACATGCGAGAAATTGGTGTCTGAAGTAGGAATCAAAAGATACCTATAATACAGATCGCGGAATTCTCCCCTCCCAGAATAGGCAATGTGTAGAAAAAGAACTGGAAGTAGAACTGGAAGATATAGAAAAAATCCATGAGTTTTTTATGAAGGTGGTTGAAAACAAAAAAAAAATTGCGGACTACTCCGTGGAGACATACACACAGACACGAACCATGTTATAGTTTCCAAAGGTGTATGATAGTAAACTATCAAACACAATATTTAAAAACGGGCACTTTAGATTTTTTTCTCTACTTCAATTAACATTACAAGAATGAGGTTTTATTAATTTGATGATGTATTGGTCTGTACTTGAAGCATCCTGCCTTGCGAAATTCTATATGTTCCAAATTTAAATTTTGCAGACAACTCCACGAAATACAGGCACGAAACACGTTATAGATTCCAAAGGGGTATGATAGTAAACTATCAAACACAATAAGCCCAATATAATATATAAGAATCTCGTGTCACGGTGTGCGTAATTGAACTACACCAAAACGGCTCGACCGATTTTCCTGAAATTTTATATGCATGCAATATGCAATATTTTTCATCGCCCTAAATGTTACGGGTTTATGTTTTTTTACCCTTAATTTTTTTATGGACATTTTTTTTGTTTTTTTAATTTTATAAGATACATCATACAATATTACATACAACCCTAAATTTTCATCCTTCTACCACCAACCCCTATTTTTTTATTGCAGTATAAAGTTCGCTGGGACAGCTAGTTAAATATAAATAAACCAAAATCAATCAAGTTAATGGTAGGCAGCAACATGATTGGAATTGCTATACTTTTGGTATGAACTTAACGCAATTTTTCCTGTAAATGTAAGGCATATTATTCTCGCTATATTTCTAAGTAAGACATAAGTAAAAGTACTCTTATTAATAACTTTAACTATAGGTGCCTACCTGAGTATGCGGTTGTAAATACACCTTTAATAAGATCAGCAATTTCTAAGAATATCGATTGACCTCATAACTTTCATTACACAACAAGTATAACTGTGAATACTTACCTACTTACTTTAGAAAACAGAATAAAGTAACGTTACTCTTGAATTCTATATCTAAAGGTAATTTAACTTTATACAAAATGGCATTGGTTTTATAATAATGGTTTGTGTACACAGAAAAATAAATAAATTACATCAACAATCAGAACCTTCGCATTCTACATTATTAAATTTGGTCGACAGGTTGAGGCGCGTTATTAGAAAAAACTATAAAACTAGTTTTTCTCAGTGTTACAACACCAGCCCAATGATAAAGACTTTCCAGCAGGCCGAAATTCAAAATTCAAATTCATTTACTTAAGTATTCATTGGTGTCGATTCTGGCATGATTCTCTAAAGCTAAACTTAAATTTGACAACCGTGTATCCTTGTTTTAAGTTCAGAGAATCCTGCCAGAATCGACACCATTGTTGGCATTTACTTGCACACTATGAAAATCGAAAGAGTTAAAATCAGCACCTTGCATCTCGATTTGAAAATATTTTTGGAACACTCTATTACTAACGGAATTAACAGGATGTTATAACATAGACCTTATTTCTTTATAATATTAAGACTTTTGTATCTAAACTTTTATACGATACCAGAGTGAACAATAAACATCAAAATACAATGAGTTTTGTCGTAATACAATACAAATATGAACTTCTGCTTATATAATTTAATAAAATAATGACAAAGGTTTTATTTGCGCCAAATTCAATATCTATGTATTTTCTAAATAACTAAAATGTATTTTTCAGTTCAAAATAAGAAAAGTTTTGTACTATGTTTTTTAATCGACGTACTTACAAAGGTTGGTCTGTAAAGGATATGGGACACCGCAAGGCTTACATCGTACCAATGATACAGGTAAGTAATAAAAAAGGCTTTGGGTGATTCATTCACATGAATCGGTCGTACGCCTATAAATGGATCCTCTTTATAAGACAGCTGATTTACTACACACATACTCATTCAAAGGGACCGCGCTTGGTTTATTAGAGTTCAGATTCAGTAGTCAATTTATTAACCTTTTTCCGTTTATACAAAAAGTTACAGTAATCGATAAAGTTCTTATTAGTTGCCAATGAAATATCTTTGCCGACCAATTAGAGCATCAGAATTAAATTAATGCGAACATGATCGCTTTTAACAGCGATTATTAGATTAAAAAATAAATGGATTGGACTGAACGATATATCGTAAGTAAAAAAATCGTAATGGAAGTAATTTTTATAAAACCATAATTATGCTCCCGGTGAAATTCTGATAAATATGTACCTAGTTGTAGGACTGCATACAACATTCATTTTTTTTATAGAACTTATAAGTCCAATACGAACATTTAAAAGCTTTGCTTACATATTTATTAAAATTATATTGTAAGAAAATACATATAAGTAATATTTTTGCTAATGTCCATTTTATCAGAACCTTACGGGCTCAAAAATAACCATGGTAATAAAATATAAAAAAAATGCACTGATGAAATGAAGGTCGCGAGGTTATGTTTATATTTACACACGTAACATTGGGAATTCGCCAAGAATATTATGAATGACTTTACAATACTGAATATCATAGCTTTTCAGATTTTTTGCTAAATAAAGATGAAATATTGTTGTATTCAAATATATTTATCGCGTTCTTTGAAGGGGCTTTTACAAGAGAGGACGATAGGTAAAATACTGTTAGGTACATATATTTTAATACAAAATACCTAAATCCTTGTAGTTTTTGTTTTTTTTTTGTAAATGCGGAATTGTTTAACTGGCCTTTTTTTCATTGAGCAACCTTCATATAATAACTTTTCCTCGATGGTACATTTTGTAAAACTGATGTCAGCTAAGAAAAGGTTAGTAAAGGGATGAAAGTTTGAATGGGTGAATTAACATTATGTTATGAAAATAAGGATTAAGTCTCTGATTATTATTTATCCAGAAAAATGAGAGTATGTTGTTTTAAACTTTCATGGTCACTAACATTATGTGTGTAGACATTAGCGGGATTGTTCCGTTCAATCCCGTTAATAGCTTTAACGATAGTAGTAGTAGGTTTGAATTTTGTTAATTCAGGTGATCTGCGGGAAGTTTTTATGATAAAAGATTTATAATGACGCATTTTTACATTATTATTTTCTATTCGCACCATTGGGATGAAACATGAACTGTGATCTCTTATATCTGGAACAGCCAATTTAATGAGCGGTCTCAACTCATAATTACACCAATCTTTACCTTCACAACAAAGACTACAGCTTAAACTGACTAATAGCATGTCGTTTTGTTTTTCATTATTAAAATAGCTAAATTTATTACTAACACGTTTTTTACTAATGAATACTCTAAAATAATGAAACATTTAGCGGTTCGCTGACCGCACATTGCTTTGTTTTCGTAATTAAATACAAGAAAAAAAATATAAGACAAGCTTCTAACACTTTATAAATAGCTGACCATTTATAAAATATGCGATATTGTTTCTTTTATAACCCTTTTGAGGCAAATAAATGTTCATAATTCGTCACACCGACCGACATTAGAAATATTAAAATGGTTTTAGGTACTGAATTAAGTAAATAGTTACTATGGAACTTGTGCATAATGTTATCGATACAATATAAAAGCATTGTATATTATTATGATTATTAATGCTGAAGTTTCTTAGATCGAATTAACTACATGAAATTCTGTGCTGAAATAAATTTGGAGTTTGAAATTGTGCAAATATACTATGTATTGAAGAGTAGTCAATTACATAACTGATGACACAATTTTGTGGTAGATTTGTATGTGTATTTCTAAACAACCAAAACGGTACATACCTACTTACTTTTTACTTACAAACAATAAGGTAGTGTTAGTAGCAGTAAACACACACACACACACACACACGCACACACATACAAGTAGAATTCATGTATATAATAACATCTATAGTATAACTATTCACCTCAAACTGAACTACTTATCAGCTCCAATTTTAGATTAAACCGTCTTATTAATAAGCTTACCACTGGAGGCGTTTTCCGAGGCGAACAGCGGGGCGGCGTTGTAATCTAAAACAAAACGGGTTCAATTAATTTCTTGTTTTATCTTGATTTATCTGTTAATTCTTATTTAATGTACGTATATATGTTTGTATGTACCGACATGTAAACGTATCTATTTCCTGTGAATACGGAGCAGTGCATGTCGCAATATCAGCCGCGCTTACGTTTACAAATTAGCCATTAAGTTTGAATTGGATTCTCGTCTGCCATGTTGTAGTCTTGTTTCAAGGAGGGTTGTTAGCGGTGATAACTTTCGTTGTATGTATTATTAGTAAAATAGAAATTTAAGATTTATTTTTCTTAGCAATTATTATACTATCATTAGCAGGTTTTCATAATTATTATCTTCTGCGATATAATAATTGTGAACTAATATAATAGATAATAGAATAACTATGGTCTATTGCTTATTTTGTATCCTTGTTTTATTATTATGATAATACAATCTGTATTATATAATCTTGTTGTAACAATACACGCTTAGATTAGAATAGAAATAATATGGTGTACGTGAAGTCAAATGCGTTTTCTTTAAGATCTACAAAAAAAAACAAGTAATACAGAAACCGGATTAAAATATAATGTATTCTACTTTTACTATAAAACTAAAGAGTTTTCATGAAAGTTAACAAATAACAACATGTACTTTTATTATTATTAAGTTTTTTTACACACCAATTAGCCTAGCTAAAAAGTAAGCACTATAAGGCTTGTGTTATGGGATGCTAGGGTAGCGGATAGAATACATATACTGTACATATATAACTATATAGAAATACTTAATATGTATGACTGGAGTACAAATGCTCGTATTAATCACACAAACATCTGCCCCCCACCGGGATTCGAACCCGGGACCTCTCGAGTCGGCGACACCATGAAACCCGGCGTACAAACCACTCGGCCACAGAGGTCATCAAAAAGTTAAGGTTAAATAATGGGCTGCATGTTTGTTTAAGCATAACTCTACTGTCCGTATTTAAAAAAAAGTAATAATATAAAGATTACTGGCTCAGGTCGTCGCGTGTATCGCCAGTGCCTCCGTGCGATAAGGTTATTACTCGCTATCAGAATGCAGTTCAACGGGCTCTGTGTCAGTGGAATACGGCTTATATTACAATGTCTATTAGTAGCAAGTAGGACGGCTAGTGTCACTAGCTGTTGGCGCGTGAACGTCAAGCGGGAAACGATATGACTACGAAGGCCGCGGGGTAAACGACACTGGGCTGACGTTTACGCAACCCGTGCATCAACAGCCAGTATATTTTGGCCCGCGAACTGATGTCGTTCCTATTAGATTAGGTGTCGATTACCTCACTTCGTTACTATGTTACGATGACGCATAGTTTAATAGTAGACGTCGAATTTTGGACGTACTCTAATGATGTATGACTGCGAGCGATGGTTCGTCTTTTCTACTGTTTCTTCTATTGGTCTTTTGTTGAATCGTGAATCGATCGTCTTTTGTAAACACGGAATCCAACTGAGAAAAGGTAATCTATAAGGGTCACTCAATATATTTCTATTTTTAAAAGGATAGCGACCTAATATTGTCAATTTTCTTACTAAACCATTATAAAAATGTGATGCGTTGAGCACTCAGTGAGTTTTTTTCGCAGAAACCGTAAATACTGTTTGCTTTGCTAATCCACTTGGCAGTAATCCAACACTACTGCCCTAATATTCGAAATTTCAATAAAGACAATTCGTAAAACATTTTGTTACGTCAACATTTCAAATGGCTCTACGTGATATGATTAGACATTTTTTATTCATTCACACACACATTCTAGTTAGTTGAATTAGCATTATTAGTCCGGTGATAGCACAGTAAATTTTACAATTATTTCGAAAATAAACTGTATGACACCCTCACGACGAATATATGTGGCGCTGCGTAAAGGTTAGTGTCTATTTGTGTTTGTTATCGCGTTCCTGCGCTGATCGCCTCCAATCGCTGTGGGCGTGCTTTTAGTTCAGTATTTTGACTTAGGGAATGTATTATTGTAAGAAATAGGCATATTAACGAACAGAAACTTAACAAGAGCACGATTATGAAAAAAAAAGTGAATAAGGACTCATCTATTAGGTACCTCATTCATTGACTTAAGCGTTTAATGATTTTGTAAAGTTCTTCTTCTTTCGTCTTAACTTTGATTTAAGAGGGCAGTTACAAATTGTACATGAAAATCTATGCATATTCGTCTAAAAATGGAAAATGCAAATAAATTACTCTCAATGAGTTTTTTAAATTCCTCAATATCCATTTTGCTTCTGATAAATTAATAAACACTTCATAATATTGTTTACAACGACTATGATTGTTTTTAATTTTTCACAAAAACAGTCTCATTTTTTGCCAAGCCAATGAACTTTGACGACGACCGATGTTCGTTACGGAGGAAAACCTGTCATGTCAATCATCTGTCAAAGTCTGGCCAAAGGAAATTTTTATTCTCTAATTGCATGCATGTTGAAAATAACTTTGTGCTTTTGTGACACTTCATAACCTTTGGACGTGTGTGATTGACATTTGGCAGCGAGTGCAAGAGTAGCATTTTCAATGATAAAGTCATCAACATTGTTATGATGAGTTCATTGATTGATAATTATAAGAACCAGTGATGTAGTCACTAATTTGGCTTAGCAGGCCTTCTCTAAAACATCTTCGTTACTATGATATAGCCGCGCATCACCCGAACCTCCTAGTAGTTATCACACGTAGGCTCCTCCGATTCCGACGGCCCAAGTAAGTCTTAGAATACCCCGACGACGAAATCACCCGCGCCAACGCGCCTCCGATTCCTCCTACACAGGCCACAAACACCAACAAACTGGCACACTAGCTTAGCATTAGGCAGACACCACCGTACCCGTAGGATAAGAGTGCGACACGCTATACCAGGTACAGATACGTTCACGGGTGTTTTTCCCCGCTCCCCACTACAACGGCTTACTAGAGCCGAGGTCCGAGTCTCAGAGACATCCTCTAGTTGAGCCGATCCACTCAGGTTCGAGTGGTCTTGTGGCTCCAGACGGAGAGAAGACTGCCGTGGAGAGGTGCCATCCGCCTGGAATACCCCTTGCGGCAGTCGCCGATTCTGGGCTTGAGGTCCCCTTAGGATATAGCCATCCCAAACCCGGTGACGCCGTAAAGGTCATCTGCGACCAGCAGCACACACACTCTCAAAAAATAAGTGCTTCTCTGTAAAGTCTAAACATTTTTAAACTTGTTTTAGTAATCAGACTGGAAAGCTTTTTACTCCCTTTTTTTAGTTTGCACTTATATTTATATCTGAAAATTTTGACCCATCTATATGGCTTAATTCTCTTACCAATACTCTCTCTGTTTTTCGTTACTTGCTTGCCTGTTTAATTGTGAATCATCGGAGATCTTATTTTAAACACCTCTGTCAGATATCATAACAATATTAACAAGGTACCAAATTTTCCTTTGTTTTCCATGTTCAACACCACCCGTCCTTGTATTTTTGGTATTTCTCTTACTGTATGTATACTTATCCTTTTCTATGTTTTCTTCGTAAGAAATGTTCGCCTTTTTCTATTAGCATTTCTGCATACATATTGGATGAATTTATGAATATGAAAATAAATATCGAAATAGAATAAACATTATTACCATTTTTTTTCTAAACCTTAGTTTTACTAAAATCCAATTTGATACTTGTATCTTATTCGAAATTCTCTAAAATTTTAACTAAATCGGGCAGCCAGCAGTGGCGTCCTTACTATGCTCTATGGTAAAAAGAAATGGAGACCGCTGTCCAATCACGTTTAAGGTTTAGAACACCACGCCAGAATCAAGTCCAAATATCAATGAATTACGTGTGTTTCGTGTTTTTCATTTTTTCCAAAAGTTGACTGGGAGAGAATGCTATTAGCATTAAGTCCGCCTTTTGTACCATTCTTGTGTATTTTTGGGCAAAAAGTTTAAAATAAATAAAAACTTTCACGCCTAAATGGTAATATGTAATAGTTATTCAAATAAAGCTTCAGAAGAAGCAGAAATGATAAAATTTGTTTGTCCATGATATTGATAAAAGGTAAAGAAACATTACTAAACAAATGAATTTGTACAGAGAGGAGATATATCTAAAGAAAATTTTACTAGAAGAAATCCACGCGGAACAGGCAGCAGACAGGACTCGAACCCGCACCCTTCGCTATCCGGTAGAATGTAGTGACCATTATGCTACCGCGGCCCTGATGGCTGTGACGAATTTTCTGTAGCCTTTCTTAAGCTGCAAGGCAGCCATCTCTTCGCATTGTAGGTAACCCACCATGTGAAATGAATACCCTTAAAAGTCTTAAACATCAGAAAGGAGAAATAGCAAATATAGTTTTGGTCCGCGTGAATTTTTTTCTAGTAAAATTTTCTTTAGATTTAAACATCAAGCAGTTACACGCTTAAAAATAAAAAATATAACTAGAGGTATACATTTTAGTATTATATCCCATTTCTACCTTTAATCAACATTGAAGGCGTACCAAAACTTTTTACATCATCAATGTGACATGCTGATCGACTATTCAGTAAATTCAATGGTTTCACGCCGGCCGGCCATGTTGCCTACATGGACAGAATGCAAAACACATGAAACTCACACTCGTACGTTGCACACCGCTCACACACATACACACACAACAACTCGTACAATTACACACATGTTTGTTCTTTCGAAAGAGTTATGTCGAAGTTTAGTTATTACACGTTGAAAAAAGGAAAATATATTTATCTAAGTTGGTAGGTAGGTAGGTACTTAGTTCATTGACAGCGTATTCGCTAATTAGTTACATTCATTTATTATCTCAATAAAGTAATAGTCGGAGGAGAATTTATTCTCTAGAAACGTGAAATGTAGTGGTGATGTAAATGGTCGTTGCTCTCATGATAAGTACGCTTAATAGTGTGTAATTAAAATAACAAATGGATGTTTTTCATGACCTGATTTTTATATAAGTACGGACTGACTTGAGCAGGTTGGATTGAGAATCTGAGACTATGTTTTCAATTGTTTGGAACGCAACATAATTCAAAATACATATTTTTTTATAGATGAGTCCGACAAATGACTGCACCCTACCTGATGTTAAGTGAAGGTGAAGTCCAGACGCGAAGATAGCTGATACAGCAGTTCTACCTGCCACACCAGCCATCCTCAAAGGGGTTGTAATTTTAACATAATGCTTCTTGTATTATTTATTTTAACGATTTCGCTGACTGAGCGATTGCTTTTGCTTTCTTTGTGTACATAATTAGATCCTGCAGTAAATAATATAAAGCTTTCAACAGAATCTTATGCAAATTCACAATCATTAATATAATAACTCAAGATAAACACGGCGAAAGTTATAAGTTCCATAAAAGGCGAAGAACGTAGAAAATATAGGGGCACCATAAATTTTGCATTAGTTATGTCCATAATGTGTAATGTGCCCATAAAGCAATCATCAAAATTCAAAAATTACAACTTTCATAAATTCAGAAAGGCCAATACTAAACAACCTCTGACAGTGACAGGCAACGAGTCTGAAACCTGTCAACAGCATTCAGGACGACTCATTGAGGCTGTCATATTTCTTTTCAACACAGCCGCGAAAAAATTGCCAATGTCAGGTCGGTCAAGCAAAAATATCCTACACAAGGTGACTTCCCTAAAGTGAAGTCATTGAATGAAAATGGCACCGCAAGTTAGTACCTACTCTTGTGTTTAGATTTAGACCGAACGACGACGATGTCGACTGAAGTTAGTTATTTACGCGAGTATTAAATTTTATTACATTCAGAAACAAAGAGGACTGTTCGAGGCCGTTCTCAGTAAAACTATTTATTGTAAGACTGAACGTTTCATTTGGCGACGCAACTTTTTACACACAATGTTAAATAAATAAAAAACGTGTGGCACTCGGGGACTGCCAGTTCGGATATGGTGCGCTAAAAGTCCATCTTACCAGTGGCATCAAGATCCACTTGACGCTGCTCCAATACCGCAATTCTCTACTCGAAGGAGTCAAGTCGAGTAAAAGAACTGCGGAAGGCCGCCATCTACGAGTGGAATTCCCTCATCTCCTTCATGCAGTCGGCTAGCATACTTTTTATATCAATGGTGTGATTATTTCCAGCGGCGTTCTCCTTGGCCTTACCCTGGACCTCATCTTCCTTTGGAGAGCCACTGGCCAGGTCGTCAGGTTCCCGTGCAGCAACCGGTTTTTCGGACACAGAAGATTCGCTGATACCCTTGACAGGCGTATGCGTGTTGTCACCCCTGCGTGTGCTCTTCTTGCAGTTCGGGCATATCCACTCCTTGCTGACACGCGACTTTTCCGGAATGGCGAGGCAGGCCTTATTATATTTTATTGGCCAAGCACAGCTAACAATAACATTGCCCGGCGTCAAACAACTTCCACAAGCTGCACAGTTTACCATCTTTAGTGCAAAAATTTAAATTATAATTATAAAGTCTAAATAAAAGGGAAACAAATTAAAATAAGAACAGGTGCTGCTATAACAAATATATTAAAGAAAAGGAAAAATAAAATAATAAAAAATTAAAAATACGAGTGCGGGATTACAACCGACGACCGTGGTGATGCGTCGAACGTTGGTACCGTGGCAAAGATTTGATTCACTGCGCCGTTTAGATTAACACTGGAATGGCGAAAATTGTGTTCAATTGATATATGTACTCTTGTAAGGTTTTTTCGTTACGGAATTTCTTGATTCGGTCGCCGCGCTAAAGCCCGCGATAAAAGCTATACAATAGCTTAATAAAATTAAAACGAGTATTAAATGAGGTGTCAGGACTTTTTGAATTAGGAACAACATTTTGATGAACGATTATATTGTTGCAGTTTCTTCGCTATGTTAATATGTAATTGTTTGTTACATTGTTCTATTTTTAGATTTAAAAATGTGACACAAGCTGGCCGGCTGACCTACGCTCCTGATACATATTTACTCATGTGCGTCGAAACTCACTCTACCACGTTTTTTCATCGTATGCCGTGTGTGCCATGTCATTGCATAAATGTGCATACTACAAACTGCACCCGTATACATCGCTCACCCTTATGTACTTCTCCCCTTATATACGAATTGCGACGTTCATCGCATTGAAAGCCTGTATCCACGTGAGATGTTTGGCTTTCAGGAAATGGGGAAATTTCATCACATATTAAGAGGACCAAAAAAACAAGTGATTTATTTAAGAAAATGTTACTAATTCATGAACTTTCATTTTAAAACAAATAAGAAAAATACCCTTTCAAATATTGGGTCTGTGTTTTCGGTTATCTGCATTACAGTAATAACCAAACTGAATTTATTTTTTGGGTCATTCCTAAAAAATTATGCTCTTATAAATTCACACATCCATACATCGCTTTTTAAACTAATCTTCGTTCCTTAAAAGGCAATTCTCACGACAGTCTAAATAAACATACCCACATAGAACTTTTCAAGTGCCTATTTAAAGAAAAAACGAGCGAGCCTTAGGGCTCTTTCTACAAAAGGAATAAGACATTTGAACATTTTGTGTTCTAAAATCAAATCATATAGTGCGTGCTTTCGCGACTTCCTTTTACACACTTCCGTCCCATTTCAAGAAATCACTCCCACAAAATGCAGGAAAGCGAGAGGAAAGATGTTACACATCAAAAAACAAATATTGTTCAGCATTCGCAATGTACGTGAGTATCGATTGGGAACCTACCTCAACCCCTCTTTGTGCATGTGCCCTTGAGAGCTAGGTCTCCCGTGGTAGGGAGGGGGAGAGGGGAGCAAGTCCTGACCACGGACAACGCAACCTCGTTGCACCGCCCGACCGCGCCGGCCTATATTTAGTGATGCATTTCCAAGTAGGTACATACACTACGCAGTGTTTCGACGTGCGCTCCACAGCTTTTGCAAGATGGGCGACTTTTCGATTTGCGTTGGTTAGTTTTTTTGTATTTGTGTATCAAAGAGTATTTTAAGCTTAAGTCGAGTGGCAAGCAAAATATAAATAAGGTGAAATTGCATAAAAAATCAAAGTTCTTAGAAATAATTTAATAATAATAAGCATGAATTAATAAAATAAAGTTTTAAAGCTAGCCTGATCAAGAAAATTTATAAGTATGTAGTTTATTAAATTTTTATTTTAAGCATCTAACTGCTAGATCTTTAAATCTAGAGAAAATTTACAAGTAATTCTAGGTAAAATCTCTTTTTTACGGTTGATATGAAAAACCCAGTTAATTATAATGAATAAAATATACCAAATAATTGATTTCCTAGATAAAATTACTTTGCTTACTTATCATCAACGTAAACATTGGAAGTAATAATTCAAGGGGAAAAATTGCAAATTATGAAATAATCTTTATTATAACTTAGTTTGTTATCCCACGTTGAAGTTACACCTTATCTTATAACCTAGTATTACAAAGTCACGTAAGTAACACAAAGTCGGATCGGTTTTACGCTTAGTAACTTTAAATTGTAACATAATTACTTGTTATGCATATTCTTTTTCTTATTTCTTTGACAACAAAATAAGCAACTTGAGTGTATTTCATTCAAATGACTTCTTAAAATGTATAACTTTGTGTCACAAGGGTGTAAGAGAACTATTATTATGGTTTGAACAATTGAAGGTAGGAACTCGCTTGCTGGAACCAGGGGTAAAGAAAAATAAAATGCACCGGATGTTTATTTTCTCATAGTCTCATATAATCATAACGTATTACCACAAAAAATATCATGTATCTATTTATCAAGCATAATGTGAAACTCCACAGGAAATTGTGGGGTGATATCCACACAATTTCCCAATAGGTTTCAATGAATTACAAAACAGGAATACGGCATAAAGTTACTCACATTAAAAAGAAGATTAATAAAGGAATTTGACGAACATACATAACTTCTGTAAATTATATCTCAAAAAGTAGATTTTTTTGACATTAATAAATAAGAAACCGTATTTTGGTTTAGGTTCACCAGAGAGGCGTAGCGCGCCATTTAAGCCCCTCTAAATTATTGTACATTTTTTTATTGCCTTCAAAGGCAGACGAGCGAACGAGCCACATGATGTTAAGTTTAGTGATCACCGTCGCCCATGAACATCAGCAATGCTATTGACACAGACATGCCGCTGCCTTTCGTGTAATACTTTATGTAAGCCTCTAGATTTGCAACGAATAGTATATTCGGCAGTATACGGAATACCGAATATTCGGCGAGGCCCCTGACCGAATATTAGGCAAAAGTATTCGGCTGGATTTTAGCGCCAAAAACTTGTACAGAGGTGATTGTTTCGCGCTTTTTTGATTGCAGTGCAATTCAGTCAAATGCAGTTTCAACAGAAATGGATCTTTTCTTAAATATTAGTAATATATCACGTCATAACAACCCGTATACATGGTGGCAGCAAGGAAATTTGAATTTCCGTGTTTGAAGATGTATGCCAGGAAGTAGTGTTTATTCAGAGCGCCTTTTCTCTGAAGCTGGGATGGTCTACGAGAAAAAAAGAAGTAAACTACTTCCTAAAAATGCAGAAAAGTTAGTCTTTCTGCGCCATAACCTTCCAATTCTAAATTTTGATTATGAAAATAATTCAAATGCATAGAAAAATTCTTAACTTGTTTAATACAGGAAATGATTAAATTATGTACCTGTTTTATGTACCAATGACTACTTAATAAATGATTATAGAATAAATGAGAACCTTACCCTTTTAAATTTTGATAACCACAATAATTCAAATACATTGAATCCTCCATTTTTCCAATTCAGAAGATGATTATGTACCTGTGTTTTGTACCAATATAGTACTACTTAAATGATTATATATAACAGAAATGAAAATATGAATATATACGCAATCAATCGATTTTAATTTTTCATTTTACCAATTATTTCTCTATGGCAAAATATATTATTTCAGTATTTGGCCGAATAATATGTAGGTATTCGGTATTCGGCCGAATATAATAAAAGCAGCCGAATAGGCCGAATACCGAATAGTAACCGAATATTCGTTGCATGTCTATAAGCCTCTCTTGACGGTGGACCATCTTATAGTACCGAGGGACATTTGAGAACACACTGTAAAAGCGTTCAAATTGCCACCGTTAAGACTCCAAAAGGTTCTTGGTTCATATGTAGGTCAAGGTATATGTTACTATAATAAAATACCAAAAAAAAAAAAAAATTACCAATTGATAAGCTTAAAGTGTGTATAAACCTTTTCCCCTTAGGAAAGGTTACTATATTACGGCTAAGTAATTTAAAAATAGTACCTAGCTATACTTAACTTATTGTTAATTAATAATACACACATCAAAAGTGTCTAGGGATCAACATATATTTTTGCAATAACTTTTCTCCTGATTGATATTAATTAAAATTTTCTTTAAGGATTCATCAAATAAAGTGTTTTCGTTTGTCACAGTAACGATAAACCAAGTCACCTTTGCATTAATAAAGAAATTTGCCATTTTCCTAATAAAGGGATTTTTGACATTTGAACCACTAACACAAAAGTTCGAAAAAAAGACTGAAATAACAGTTTTCTCTAAAATTTTATTGGGTAACTTAAACAATTAATAATCCGTATTTCTACCGCGAACACTAACAACACAAGAACATCGGTTTGGCATACTCAAAATGAGTTCATCCAAATCACGCTGTGGAATGGCCGCCCATGTTCGTTGCAACAACAAAAAAAGGTCTTCTTGCGACTGGATACCCTCCATATTCGGCAGAGCTCTTCTCTGTAGCATATCCCATGCATGCTCAATCGGGTTCAAGTCTGGCGACTGAGCAGGCCAGGGCAGGACATTGATGTTAGCTGCGGCGAGAGTCTGTCTTACAACTCTTGCGGTGTGCGGTCGTGCATTATCATGCATTAACTGAAATAAGGGACCGATTTGCACTTGTAGAGGAACGATGACGTCTGATACAATCGTCTCAGCATAAATTTGAGCGTTGAGGTTGCCTCTGATCCAAATCAACTCAGTTCTTCCGCCGATCCAAATACCCGCCCATACCATGATGGTTCCACCACTATAAGGATGGACTTCCTGGCAGGATTTTAATCGCTGTTGGCGTCCAGGGGTTCTCCAGTGTCGTATACGTCTTGTATCCGGTCTCATACCAAAACGAGACTCATCAGAAAAGCACACGAAACGCCATTGTTCTTCTGCCCAATTTCTGTGTTCAAGAGCCCATTGATATCGAATCCTACGATTGTGCATTGCTATAGGTGGTACCCGTAGCGGTCTTCGGGAATGAAGGTTCACTTCATGCAAGCGGTTTCTGACTGTTTGGTCGCTAATTAAGTTCCCTGAAGAGTGATGAAGCCTCACGGCTAACATCATGGCGGTTATTGTTGGAGCTCTTCGAGTTAAGATTTGAATGTATCGGTCTTGTCTCCGTGTGGTGCAGCGATACCGTCCTCCATGGCGCTCAGCCACGGTACCAGTGCTTCGGTATCGTGTCCAAAGTCGACTGATAACACTCTGACTTGTATTCAGAGCTAAAGCCACAGTACGTTGCCGGGAACCAGCTTCTATCATTCCCACGGCTCTGAGCATTTCTTCCCTGCTTAAATGACGTCGCCGCTCCATAATAACGTTGGTTTTAATCAGTAGTAGGGAAACAGTAGCACTAATAATGTCTTCAATGCGTTGTATGTTTTTATAGGGAAAATATTGACAGCTGATTTTCATCTTTTACTCGAATTTGATTCACAGTTCCTGATTCAAATTATGAAATGCACCAAAAAGGATCCATATAAATTTATAAAATCATAAATTTATTACAAAGCCACATCTCAATCTCAAGAAATCCGCATAAAAATGCTTGATCCCTAGACACTTTTGATGTGTGTATTAATGTGATGAAAGTTGACATCAACACATGTTTTCAATTTTTGATGTTATCTTTACAATTGACGACACCGAATGAAACAAAACAGGGAGAAAAAATAGCCCTTGCTGAGTTTGTTGCCGGTTCTTCTCAGTACAAGTTCTCCCGCTGTAGATTTACGAACGTTACGCCATGCGTTTGACTTTCACAAGAGCTTGTTACAGCCTAGACTGAATAAATGAGTTTGAGTTTTAAAGGTACTTCGAAAAAATGTAGGAAAAGTAACGTTTGCCTGTGGGAATTGTGCTCACGCCCATTTCCTCCGTGAGACAACTCGAAGCTCATGTGATAACATTTCCGAGAACATTCAAGGGTTATGTCGTGACACGATGTTCTTATGACGCTATTCAGTAAACGCATAGTCTAAAACGCCTTTCTACGTATTTCTAGAAATAATTACCTTCCACAAATGTGTTTTAAGACATTATAATGTACACTCTTGGCTTATGCTTATGTATTAATTTCTTGATATTGCCTAACATAGGGTTATAGTATTTCCTATTAGAATTTAATTAATAGTGAATTTTCCTAATTTATATTAATATTGACCATGGGTCGCTTCTTTTCCAAAATATCGCTTTACTTTTCATTATTTATTTATTTGTTTTCACACACATTAATCATTTAGAGCCCTTTGTTTGACATATAGTTAAATGTGATTACAGTTAAAATACGTTTGTAAAAGTAACCACTTGTCAAAATTCACACATTTTTCTATGTATTTGACGTGACTGACTAATACTGTAATCACATTTTAATATGTAACATACAACGAGGCCTTATTAGAACACTTTTTATGTGTATAGTCCTTGTTTAAAAGACTTTATTAGCTTAGAAAAACTTTGCGGTTCGAAGAAAATATGTGGGTATGGTATTCGATAAGGTAAACGTAAGTATACACTAATGAGATGAGCATCGAATTACTGACTAATACTGTAATCACATTTTAATATGTAACATACAACGGGGCCTTATTAGAACACTTTTTATGTGTATAGTCCTTGTCTAAAAGGCTATATTAGCTTAGAAAAACTTTGCGGTTCGAAGAAAATATGTGGGTATGGTATTCGTTAAGGTAAACGTAAGTATACACTAATGAGATGAGCATCGAATTATACGACTCTACAGTTGTATTATTGTTTGCAACCACTTTTCAATATATCTTACTCAAATTTTCATGAACTTTTAAAACACACATAAATTAAAAAGCTTTCTTATAATACATAGTTTCACAACTACATTCAAATGAGCGACTACATATGTCTATTAACTAATAGCAATAATTAAATTTAATAAGGCGGCAAATAATTCATAGTCACAACTTTAGATACGAAACTTACATGCGAACGATAATATCTCGCATCAAGTTCCGTAAGTTGAAGTTTAAAACTACAAGACTGTAACTCAACTATAATACTGGCTTCTAAATTGATAGCAGAAGTCTGTAAATAAAAGGTTGGAGGAAAAGTCTTTTTGCATTCTAGTATGTATGAACTTGTAATAAAATATCCTTGGCTATCCCATTTGTGCCTGGCTGGTTTCGGTATCACTAAAAAGTTTAAATTTTAAAAAAGATAATTCCAAATTCAGCTTAGAAAAATATGTGCTTTTCATTTGTTTTTCTTACTGTCAAGATGAGCGAATGTAATGATGAATTTCGATGCACTTTAAAATTTTACAAAAAAAAGTAAAATGCAACGCAAGCCGCGAATAAAATTTATGATATTTGTGGAACTAGTGCAGTGTCTGTGAGAGTAGTACAAATTTGGTTTAAGCGTTTTCAATCCGGAAATTTTGATGTCAACGATACACGTCGCTCTGGTCGCTCCGCTCTCCCTGTTACGGATAAAATGGATGGCATTTTTTGTTTACTCATTTGTGATTCTTTATTACGACGTAATGAAACCGAACCATTTTTGAAGAAGCTGATAACTGGTAATGAAAATTGAATCACGTACGACAAGAACGTGAGAAAAAGGTCGTGGTCAAAGGCCGGTCAGGCTTCACTGACTCTGGTGAAACCCGGGTTAATTCGCAACAAGGTGATGCTGTATGTATGGTGCGATTGGAAGGGCATTATTCATTATGAGCTATTGTTGCCAGGCAGGACCATCGATTCTGAGCTCTACTGTGAACAACTGATGCGATTAAAGCAAGTAGTTGAGAGAAAGCGGCGGGAATTAATCAACAGAAGGGGGTTTTCATCATGATAACGCTATAACTCACACATCTTTAGTCACTCAGCAAAAATTAAGAGTTTGCCTGGGAGGTGTTAATGCATCCGCCGTAAAGTCCTGACCTTGCACCTTATCATTTCTAACTGATTCGGTCTCTTCAGAATTCTGTAGGCTGTGTCAGGTTAACATCACGAGAGGACTGCCAAAACCACTTGTCGTGGTTTTTTGATCTGAAACCCCAAAATTTCTATGGCAATGGGATTATGTCCCTACCTATAAGATGACACAAAGTTATAGAAAAAAATGGCACCTATATACTTTAGTTAAATGTAAATAACCTAAAAATGCGAAGAAACTTTTTCCCCAACCTATAATACTTAGTTCCCGCCATAAAAAGCTACCAACGGTAATGGCTTAATAAGATAAGTGGAACAATATAGTGAAAGCACATTTTCCAACAAGTTTCGCTCCCTACTAATGCGGAGAAACCGAGCAGTGGGAAACTAGGAAAAAATTGCATAAAAAAACCATGTATGGATCGCCGAGCGTATTGCGTTCAACACAATAACATAAATCGATAGTCGGAAGCCCTCCGAGTAGTTCAGCAGTGCGTGAGGGCGACCTAATACACCCACAACCAAGACCGCATGCTATGCGGGCTAAATATACAGGGCTTGCTGCGTTCCAGCACTGCACTGCGTCGAACGGAACTTATGTCGCAACTACAACGTCCACTATTGCTTGTCCGGAGAAAATAACCGGTTTTGTTGACACGCCGACCGAATTCCTACTTAACTGCAATGTGAAAAGTGCGGGTTTCGCACACCAGCATTTTAGAAGAAGGCCGTTTCGCAAGCAGCGTCGGGCGGTAATAACACAGCTAGGTGCATTTTCGCTGCAATTTCGCTCTCGGTCGGGCTGTGTGTTTGTGGCGCGCTGAAGATCAGGGCTAACGATCGGCGCGCGTCGTCCGTCCCTCTCGCACTCACTGCTCTCGCAAAAGAAACTCTACAACTCTATCTGACAGCGGCGCGACACCCGAGAGGCTTTTGTGCGTTTTCCATATTTATGTTTATAGCAGTGCACGTACCAGGGGTGCTTTGAACGCCGGTTGCGGCGTAGTTATAAATTCCGCGACGTTTTTGTTTTTATTTCAAAGTCTATGTTTGTATTTTGCTGCGCTCTGGTAGGTAGGTTAGGTACCTACGTGTTGCTGCGTGCGCTAATGTGGAGTTTATTTCGTTGCCCTTTGAGTTCCGCAAATAATTTTGTAATAAAATTAGTTTAGTCGTTGATTTACTCTTTGTCTCCTTGAACTGGTCGTAATGTCGTTATCGATTAAAGTCTATATTTATTTAGGTTTCGTGAAAATAAATGAGGTGTTATAAACCGATGAAAGCGTTTTCATATTTTATTTACCTCGCCAGATTAAGCCTGTGGGAGCTTTGCTATTTTTGGTAAGCTGAAACGGAATAAAATTCTCTCAGCCATTTTCCTGCTTTTCTTGGATAAATTTATTCTGTTGGTATGATTCAACATGTAGATTTATTTCAAATACAATAACAGTCATGTAAAGTATTTCCGTCGTTTGGTTGACTATTCTTGAGCATTAACGATAAGTACTGTTAATGCAGCATTCAATTTGAAATCAATACTAACATTATAAATGCGAAGGTCCGTATGTCTGTCTCTTTGTCTGTCTGTTACCTATTCATGCTAAAACCTCCGAACCGATTTAGATGAAATTCGGTAAAGAGACAGTTTGAGTCTCGGGAAAAGTCACATGATAGTTTTTGTCCCAGATATCATGTAATATATAATAATATAAGATAAGGTGGAAGTTTGTATGGGAATCCAATTTTTCCACGTAGACGAAGTCGCGGGAACGCACTAGTAACTAAGTAATGTATATTGCTTCGTCTTGTTGTATCGCACCGGTAATACCAAAATCAATCTCCAAGGGACAGATTTGTAAGATCCGCGTTGACGGCCGCGAAAGTCATCGCAAAAGTGGGTAAACTTAAGGTAGGGTGGAGCCTGACTAAGGTCCGTTTGCTGGACGTGCTCCCTATGCGATGTTATAAGTGCATGGGGACGGGCCAAACACGTCAGATGTGCCAACAGCTGATGGTAGCTGCTGCTACAAATGCGGGGAGCCTGGCCACATGGCTGCTGGCTGTAGAGCCCCGTCAGATGCAGGATACGCGCAGAGGCCATAACAGTCTCCCGCCGTGTAGTGGCTGCCTCGGTCTACCCCTTCAGGAGGGCCACCGCGTCCATTGTGGACCGACTGGATCGGAAGCCAAACTAGTTGTCTGCCAGGTTCGGCCCCGGGCCCTCCAGGTGCTCGACTATCTGGCGTGCCAGGATCTTCTCTAAAATATTCCCAATATCCCTAACCCTAACTCTTCATAATGGTGATAATTTTGTTTTTCAATAAATTATGAAATCTTTATTCATAGACTCTGTATTTCTACGAGTTCGTCGATATTAGAAATGATCATTTGATTTCTTTAAAAGTAATAATTAGTTTTTGGTTCTGTAACATAGTTTTTTTTAATTAGTATTTTTTTATGAATCATTTTAAGCTGCTTTTTATTTGACTGTACATATTTTTACATATTAAACTTGGACGTTTAACCGCGCTTTCATTAAGTTTAAATAAACTGTTACAGCGTATATAGTCACGTCTTTGCGAAGTTGTATTTATAATAAGTATTAATATATTATATTCATTAGATACATTCAATAGTTGTTGAAACACGGTCGTTGAGCATTGCGTATGCAAACGAACAAATAAACAAAAGACGATAGAGTTTTTTTTAAACATGCACAATGTATTGTGAGCAAATTCGTGACAGAATTTACCTAATCCGCGAGGTACTCGCGGAGGCGGCTACGCTTACGCCCGGTGGCGTAACAGTAGGAGTACTATATTTACTTTAGGCACGTGTTTCCGAAGTGAATGGGCGCGGATGGCGACCTTGAACCCGCACGCACCCGCCCAAACGGACGCCTGCCCAAACCCCAACCCCTGATCAATAGCTCGCTTACGACTTCCATGGTTTTATTTTACACGTGCCGCCTTTATGAAAAATTGCGCGAGCTACAATATTGATTAGAACAGTACTATGCTCAATTACGAAAAAAAATGTACGATTTTCTTTCGATATCAGTACTCTCTCCCGGCTTTAATTCAAAAAATATTATTTTTGATGTTCCCTTTCCTGATATTTTTATCAACAAATGTTTTCATAATATTTTGTTAAATCTTTTGGATAAATTCCCATTTTGTTTTCAAATGCTCCTCATATATGTATATATTATGCTCATGACCAATATACAACTTTTGTCATCGAGGTTTCACTTAACTTTCGATATTTTCCTAGTTTGTTCTACCCTATAACATGCTTTTAGCAATATGTGTTTATGTTTTCCATTCGTTGTCATTCTAGCATTGAAAAGTGAACCTTTTCAAAATTCAGTAAAATGAAGTAGATATAAGATACCCAGTTTCCGTCGCCAAGAAAATACTGTTATTATACGTGGTCGCGCGAATATAAATTGGTGCTTCGGAGGTTGTGTGAGTCAGTTTGTTTGTGGTGGTACGACGATCAATAGCGTGTCACAAACTACTTCCGACAATGGATTAAATGGGATTCATATCGACCTCATTGCCTTGATGAAATATTGTAATATGTATCGTGTATATTTCTCAGACATTGTCAAAGTTTTAGTGATTTGATTGTAGTAGAAATGTATTGTTTTATAGTATATAGTATTAAATGTGTTCATTTAATTAAAGATTATTTTTCATTTATGTTTAAATTTACACTATTTCATTAGGTTACTTTACATTTTAGTTTTAAATAAATAAGGTTTTTTATTGGAGTCCATTATTCATGCAAATATCGTAACAGTTTAAGACAACCACTTTTTAGTGTAGAGGATTAACAGAGATGACAACAATGTCATATTATTAATCAATATAGAAACTTCCATGAAAAGGAAATCAACTTTATAAATCAATCAAGATATAAAGATAATCAATCAAGATATTATATGTAGATAACAATTTTGTGCTCTATGTATTAAAGTGCTTAAGATCACCTTGGCCGGTTTTCACATCTGCTGCTTGCCGGTCCGATGGGTAAGCAGGCCGCTGTCCATTGTCAATACAGTTGCGCGAGCGCACAGCTCGGTTCTTGGTTTATATTGTTCTCAAATTTGTTGTCGGAGGCGTTAAAACTGTTTCGTGCATGTTCCATATCAACGATAACAATGTTTCTCGATTCTCAAACAAAGCAATATCTCTGAAAGAGTAATCTAGAAGATTGAAAGTTTTGGTAAATAAATAGATAGATTGGTAAAGGGAAAATCATATCTTTGTAAAATTAAGTGCTTGAGTTTTAAATTTGATCACATCGGAGTAATTGACTCTGTTTTCACTTACATAAACCTGCAGTCTCATCGCCATCGTGAATTAAAATTTAGATGCGAAAAACCTATTATTGTTGTATTGTGTTTTTCCTTATCCTTAAAGAAAAAAATAGTGTGATTTATGAAACCACGATGCAAGTGAAACTGTTAAAATCATTAATAAGAAATCCTTCCTCAGCTGAGAATCAAACCCGAACCACCGATGCTTGTTGAAAAGGTCTGATTTTATTAATACCAATGAAAATGTAATGCAACATGCTAAAGTTGAAAAAACGAAAAAAAAATATGGCGATGTAATAAAAGTTTCAGGTTAAAAGCATTACCTCACTTTGCAGCCCTGTAGCCTTTTACCTTAAAGCTTCTTAAAACGAACTAGTTTATCGTAGAACACTAGGTTTTAAACATATGAGAAGAGTAATGCAGTTATATGGCATTACTCTTATCATATGCATATAATCTCATGTTTATTACGCGAACACGATCGAGTACGTTAAAAACTCAAGCAATGCTCTGTTCCACATTCGATAGCACACTTCCATTTTATTCCAAATATTCCACTGTCGCTTCCTGTTAATGCGTTTGTGGTATGATTATTCGAGTTATGTACTGTACCGTATATGAATAAAAATCAATTCTGGCATGTACGTACCTATATAAGATATTTAAGAAAGGCGGGATACATTTGGCAGATATTTGCATTCTTAATTTGTTGTACGAAGTTTGTATTCACACTCCTATGAAAGTCCAGCTAACGTAGTTGATCTGTATTTTTTATATTTCTTACTGTCATTTGTTGTACGAAGTTTGTATTCAAACTCCTATGAAACTCCAGCTAACGTAGTTGATCTGTATTTTTTATATTTCTTACGTAATGGCCTTCCGATCGAAACCGGGTAGAGTTACTACTAAAGTTATAATACTCATTACATGGTTACCAGTTATTGAGTTAGGCCGCGTATTCAGTAGGCAACATTTGTTGATAAACTGTTAATGAAGTTGATCAACAAGTTCACCGTAAACTCTATTTCTGAAACTTGTCTGTCCACACTTGCCAATTGTTGTTAGGATGTTGCCCGAGGAGGAAATGTCGCTCTCATCTGCTCACTTAGTAATTTCTGACAGTACAAGTACATAACCATAAAGCTCTATAAGCATAAACTTGGTCATTGGACCACACTATTTTCATGTTTAAACAAACTATAAACATCGCACAACCACACTTGTCAGCTTTTGTTTATAAACTAAATGTTTCGTCTTGCTCTCCATTGAGAGTGGAAAACAGGGCAACATGTATCTGAAACAATGTTTCATCACCTATGTTTTTAAACTATTTCTAAACCATATACAGTGATGATGCAACATTGTGAAACACTGTTTATAAACAAATTTTGCCTAATGAATACGCAGCTTTACAAAAGCATTAGTCAGATACACTTGGTTCCTAGGGTATAATTGTATATCGAGAGCTCAATCAAATCCGTAATTTATTATATTGTTAAAACATGTTATCCATAGGAAATTGTTTACAACGCTTTTATTTGCTTAACATGTAACTTGTTGAATAAACATGATGCCATGATAGCGGAATAGATGGATGGCAGTGGGCGTTATTTCGTATACAATATTAAATCATGCCAATACATAATATAAACCTACATAGATTTATATTAGGTATTGGCATATTTATTGAATTCTTAAATGAGGTCTACGAACATATACCGCCTTATTAGACGTAGACTAAAGTTAAACCTGGACTAAAATTTATGCCATCACTTTTGTTTGCTTAAAAGAAGACAGAAACAATATAAGGTTTAAACCAAGACTAACTTTAGTCCGCGATTTAAAATAAGGGGATTATAATGGTAGTCTAATTTGTTACCTTACCTGAAACCATTTAAACATAACTTTGAAGGTACAGTAATTATATGAATTTATTAAATTTTGGGATATTAATGACGCAAAAAACCATTAAAGGTTTTTTTACTGACATTAGCAGCATGGTCACGAAAAGTGTAAGGCAATTTGGACTTTACAATATCAGTAATTAGGTACATATAAAAGACTTTCGAACAGTATTTATAATATACCTACCACTTCAAACTATACGAGGTTTCATTGAGCTTTCGTTTTAAATCGAAAATTACATTAAAAGTAGGCGCGTTGACTTACGTCCAATATAAACTGAGCTCCTATTACATTTATTACTTAGTGCTGATATTATAAAAGACGTACGATTCCATTCGCGTCTGATCAACTCAAGGCACGCTTACGATTTTCGTATAATGTGTCTGAATAGTTCCCTAATTCCTTAGCGACCGACTCCCGTTGTGTTTGTTTTTTATTTCGGTCAACGGCCGTGCACGCTAGTGGATTGACACCATTCTTGTGCCTTTGAGTACCTTCTAAAACGGGACAAATAAGCCCTCACACTAAAAATTCCAAAATTCATAATAGGCAGGCTTTAGTATTTCATCATAATGGTTTATTTTTGTATAGAAGCGCACGTGCTAATCCAAAGGAGGATTTGAAAAAGTGCTTTAGATCATTCCTAAAACCTGTTTGCCGTCAACGGTGACGGAAGCAATATATTATATCGCATCAACGCTCATATTAATAAGCGTTCAATGTTTAGTTCTTTTAAAATCTACAGATTGCTACACCCACGCTTGATGCTTCGCTTTTAAGTTTTTTGTTAAAGGCTTTGGACTAAGCTTCCGACCTCTGATAGATTACGGCCACCAATCAGAAAAAATGACTATTTTATTTGTTTCTTAGGTTTTCACGCACATCACTCATTAAATAAAACTAGTTTTAACAGTAGAATATAAAAATTCAGTATTCTGACGATGCAGACCTGAAAAGGCTGCGAAACGTCAATAATTAATAAAGTTTCGTACATTAATCCGTTAAAACTAGTTTTATTTAATGTCTATTGTAGCTGTAATTTGATCAAAATTTTAACTTTATTCATGGCCTTAATGTATCAATACAAATAAAATAGATATGATTCATTGATGATAAGAAATAATAGAAAAAAGAGAACACTGATAAGTAATCGTTGTTGACTACATCGTCTTAACAAACGACAAAGAAGATTTATTTGAGGACACTGTCAAATCAAGTTTACCTATAACCCAGTTTTTAACAAGCCACAAGAACAGCAAGAAAATTAGGAGCATACTGTGTACATTTAGTAGTTAGGTCACGACGACGTAATGTTTGGTCTAGGCATTCGAAACTGGCGTGTGTTGACCGGGCGCTTCACCTTGAGACCGCACCTTGCTACGTACAGAGTATGGCGAAGTAGAAAACGCTTATGACCAATACAATCTTGAAACTGGACTGGAGGCTTTGCAAGTTAGTCGTGTTGTATCATTTGGTACAATGCTCGAAGACCGGTCCGCTGTGGGTGAGCGAGTTGTGGAATGCACGGGACGGACTGAGGCGGTGTGATTTGAAAGTGTATAGACGTTGCTATCAACTTACGAATTTTCGATTGGGTATCGAAATGATTACGGTTGTCTTCTTTTCTCATACTCCATCTATTTCATCTATAAAGTAAATGTTCAAAAGTATGCATTTAAATCGCTGCATTGATGATAGTGTGGGACGCGTTTTATCATCAATTTGGAAGTACCTTACAATTGTTCAGCAATCCCAAATTGCTTGTAATAATACACTGTAATCTTGTTTGATAGTCAGTTTACATCATTACTGTTGGTAGATAATCAAATTATCATATTTAATAGATAAACACTCCTTTGCGGTGTAGTCTCTAAAGCTAAATTCAGGAACAAAAAATAAATAGGCAGTTGGTCGTTAACATCGTCTTAAGTGCTTCCAAATGTTAATTGTTACATTCGTGCATTAGGATTAACTAGTTTTTCAGCAGACAATAAATAATAATAAATTATAAGGAGAAACCGTTTTGACATGCTGGGGTGTTTGAATCCGGGGTCTTTGTTGTTTCAGCTCAAAGAACTCAGAGAACAGTGCTGAACTTAGATCCCATTTTGGGCGGGTAGGCATTTCTACCAAGTTTGAATTAGGTATTTCCCCCTTTTTTTATCTCTTTTTTTAATTGTTACCCTTTTTTAATTTTGTGTAATATATTCCTTTTATTTGCATAGATATAAAACATCAAATAGGAAATAACAGAGAAAAAGTACAAATGTCTATTTTGCTGTGCAGGGCCAACAAATCGATGTCTCAGTCATGCTATTGTAGATACTCTCGCAATTCCACAGTAGCGCTGATTTTCAGCCACCGCCTAGTGATGTGTGAAAGTCAGACATAAAGCGAAAAATAAAAATTTAATTAAAATAATAATAAAGAAAATAAATGATAATATTTAATTATAATTATACTGCACAAGAAAATAAAACAACAAAGATATCAATAAAAATACTCCTTAGCATGTGATTTTCCCAGCATTTCACATTCCGAGTTCACACTTGTCTTATTATTTTTGCTTACACGAACATTCTAAAATAAAGCTTAATCCTGTTTAAACATTTCTAATTATGGGGCTTAAAGATGCTTATAATAATAATAATATGTTTTATTTCCAATAAGAGGTGATTTTCAATTTAACTTATAAGGCTAAAATAGTACTAAAATTTTTAACATAACTACATTATTATGGTTATGTTTTAAATTTTTTTGTGGCTAGTGGCCCTTAATTAATATAAACTGAAGCCATCGGTTGTTATGGCGACCACATATTGGTGGCGCAAACGTCGTGACACAGAATTAACGATACTGTTTTCTTTCAGATCAGTTAAGGAATAAGGTCGATAAACTCGTTATTATAATGAAAATAATAAATTAAGAGACAATGAACAAAAATGTTTCATTAATTGATTCATTGATGTTCTAAATATAAAAAATATATCACTTGTTACGACTACCTATTTTACCGATTGTTTTTTTGTTTTGTTCATTATTGTGACGAAAAGGTTTGTTTGAAATATTTTCAAGGCTATCGAATCACTACAGAATTCAGAAATCTGGATGATGTTTTTGTTTTTAACCGACTTCAAAAAGGAGGAGGTCGTCAATTCGTCAGTATATTAATCTATCGTATCATCAGTATATATATCACAATAGTTCTCATTTTTCATTTATAAGATTCTAGTTATGTATATATTGAAACCTACTTTGGATCTGTCATTAATGAACAGTTTAGTTATAAACAATAGTTTAATCATCTAATGCTCATTTAATGCAACAATCTTATCTTATAAGTATTTTGGTTTTATTGCTTTAATGTATATATAGTCGGTCCAATTCCATAGCAGTTCTGTCAAGAGTGAAAACAATTGTACAGGGCTTGAGTTGTAATTATTGATAGCGGCAATTAAATTAATGAGTCTAAGGATTCATAACATAGTATTAATAATAAATTTCAGTTTGAGTAATCTCAAACTGATTAGAGGAACTTCATTAAATATTTCTTTATTTTTTATCTAATAAGCCCGCGTGTTGGATGGGAACTATACCCATGTCCATGGCCCAAGGTCCTTAGGCTATAGCTAGGAAAGATTTCAAGAATTATTCGAGTTCAAAGATAGTAGAACTAAAATTCTTAGAAATTCAACTCAACGGTCGATTAAGTAAAATATACCTATAACGTATTTTTTTAGGTCCTCCATTGAATATATTAGTAGGCAAAGACTTAAATAACGACAATGTTTTAAACAAAATAGAAAAAAAGAGATCTTTATCGTATCGCCGGTCGCCGTTTGCAATTTGAAGCATTTTATCAACACCGGGCGTGGTCAAGTTAGTTTGTGCCACTCCGCCCACCGCGCAGAGTCCACTATCGTTTGACTGCTCCTGCCGCCCACTCAGGTGGTATAACAAACTATTTGTTTTCATCGTCCCCGCGACTGGCTCGGAAACCCCGATGTTTAACGGGTCGTCCCAATTCAAGCCCCGAAATAACCCGCGCTCTGTCCCACTTTCGTCCCGTCCCTCTTGATACCACGATACGCCTGGTATGCGCTGTCAAATCAAAATGTTACCGACGATAACTTTAGCGTACCAGGTCACGGGTGTAATTATGTAGGGTTCGAGAAACATGCTCAAATGTTTGTATATACTATTTTAACCAATTAGTATAAGAGATAAAGTCAAATGTTTGTATCACTCTATTGAACCAATTATAAAATGTACTTATTGTTTTGGCTTTACAATACTATGGCCCAATACTTTTCTTAGTTTACATTTTAAGTGTTCCGGATATTATTATTATCATTGATGATATACGTATAATCTTCCTTCACACCATATTCCTTCAGGAGTTGGAACAGCATCGAAGAGAGAGAGAGCTTGAGAGTAACGCAATCAACTTATTCATCAGTATTCCAATAGCCACACATCCTATTCATTGACGCCACATTTAGCATCAACGATACTTGAATAAAATCTAAAACTCAATTCAGTGGCGTTATTCATCACAATCTAGCGCGAGATCTAGCACTGTGAAGTTTTCAATTACGTCACCTTTTTGTATTATAATTCCCGCCGGTGCCCGATCCAAACGAAACGATACGCGCATGTTTGCCGTCTGTCCGTCTGACACCCGTTATCGCAGTAGTTATGGTACCCAAATATCATTTGTGTTGGGTGAACGACCGCACCTGCAATCGTGCGTGTTGACAGAAGCATGACGTCGAGTGATAATGAAATGAGCTTGGTTTCACCAACCGATATACTTGTGATTTTCCTACAGCTGCTAGTAAAGGAGCAGCTTTAAAAAGTCAAGGAAAACTACATGAAAGATCCTTTATTTTAACAAAATAGTAATAATAATAAATTTTAGGAATAAAATAATAATATATTTGATTATTCTGCTAAAAATATAACGAAGGTTTACGAAATTGAAACAAAGAATAGCAAAAGAAAATATTTTTTTGTTCCTTTGACACATCGATTGTATTGATGGATTATCTAGTTGTAAAAAAAAAAAAAAATTTGCTTGTTTAGCATTTACAATGTATCACGAATGTTGTCTATCGTTTATTTTTAATACTTTATCAAAATCTAATTTAATAGAAAGAGAAACAGGAAGTTCGAGAGAGTTGAAAGTATTATAATATTATTTATGATTAAATAATACCGTCTTTCAATAAATTTATTGAAATTGGAAGTACCTATACTTACTAAAGAATGTTAATAAGCATGGTGATCTAAAATGTAATCAAATTGATTGTAAAAAAAACCGTTCAAGTGCGTGTCCTGCAACACGCAGTATAGGGTTCCGTAGTTGTTCGTCGTCACCACAATATATTTTGGAAATAGTCTATATTTTAAGCAATTACTTCTAAATGTTTCCTTCTAAGGATATTTTATTAGGTCAGTTTTTTTAATACATACGTTGAACAACTATTACTGTTTAACTAACAAAATCTATTTTAACCGTTATAATTTTCCTTGAAAGTTCATGAAAAGGTATCATAATTTTTTCCAGGTTTTTCAAGCCAATAGTTTAGCTTTTTTGGGGGGGGGGGGGTACGATACCCCACAAGCTGGGGTGGACGATGAAAATATAAAATCATCTCCAGGTTACATGTAGCAGAACTACCATAAAAATATATTTTTCAAAATTTGATTATACCATTTTGTCGGCATGATTGATATACATTTCTCCACAAAATTACAGATCTCTAGTGCTAGCAGTCTCCAAGCAAAACCGGGGACGGACAGACAAACTGACATGCCGAAAAAAAAACTATACTGTAAGCGATTGTTTATGTCGCCAGTGCGACGAACTAATAATAAATCTATCCTTTCATGTAAAAGTAATTTTATTCAGTACGTTTTCAATTCAACGAAACTATCATTTAACATTGACCCTTAAACCCAATTAGACCTCCAGAAATTGTTTAATATGTATGATCGAAATTAATTATCTTCTCCGATATCACCAGCACCCATTTGTTGTGACGTGTAGACCTTTTTAATATAACAAAAACAACATCACGTCCTTTTGTATCTTTTTTGAATCATCTTGTGACTGCTTTGATTCCGCCAATATCAGATATCAGTACCACGTGAAAAGTTCAAGCGCCATTTTACCAAGCGAACTTACCCACCAGGGATTCGGGGCATGGCCTTGCCCTGTTTTTAAAGATTGGCACATTTTTATCTGCCGCTTGAAATACCGCCAGCCTAGACGAACAGTATGATTGATGAGGATCATTTAGGGAAACTACGAGCTCAGACACTTAGGTTTTGATTTGAGAGTAAAATCTTATAATATGAGATTGTTAAGCTGTTGAATTCATATTTGCTCTTGTCACCGTAGCATGAAGACCACAATTTATATTTTATCACGTTTTTTATCGCGGCTAACTGTCAAACGCCATAGTAATTTGACAGCTGAGCGTGATAAAAACGTGCTATATATCATATCGCGGAGCTCATGCTCGGGGGATTTAGCTTAAAGTGTCTATATTAATCATATCTTGATTATTTTTACCATGCAGCTATATAGATTATGACCACGAAATACATATTCGTCTTTAAGACTCTAATTTTGGAATCTATCAATGGAAACAATAAATAGGAACTGATCTCAATGCTGTTCAATATAAGAGACAAGTGACGCAAGTGAATGTAAAATCTCAGGTTTTTGTCAAGATTTTGATAGAATATTTGTTTCTTAGGTTTTCACGCACATCACTCATTAAATAAAACTAGTTAATAAAATATTTCGAAGGTAGCTCGACAAATTAAATAAAAGTTTGATTCTGACGACGTAGCCAGTAAAGGCTACGAAACGTCAATAAATAAATAAAGTTTCGTGCATTAACCCGTAAAAACTAGTTTTATTTTGATAGAAATACAGAACATAGCTAAAACATGGCAAATCTAAGGTAACTTCTTACACTAGTAAGGTATTGAATAGTTTTTCCTAAAACAAAACGTAGCGTATATTTTTATTTATATACTTATACCGAAGTACCTAACAATACTTTCTAGTACTAACATACCTTCAATGATGTAACGGGGCACCTCAGGCCCTGCATATTGTTACGATAATAAAAAAATCGTATTTACACTTAATAAAAATCACTCATTAAACTCGGGCGTAAATTATTGATTTATATATAATTGAATTTTCAAATATTGTTTTTTTTTTTCAAAACTGTAACGTCGTTTAAAAGAAATTAGCAGCAGTATTTGCTAAATTATTTTGAATTAGTACTTTTTAGGATTTTTTGGGAGTGTTGGAAAAAAAACCCAATGCAAAATTATTTTTTGTACGCAATGGACAAATAGATCGTAATATTTTATATTTATAATATTTAACCACTACTACATGTTGTAATCTGAATTTAAATGTTAGTTTCCTTGTAATTGGACAAAAGATAAAGCAAGAATATTTATTGTTTTGATTTAATGAAATAATTATATTAAAACAATGTAACCCTTAATTGGTCGCGGGGGGTATCACATACCACTTGAAATGTCAGTTTTATAGCGTTGAAATTTGATAAAGAATAAATTTTACAAATATTTAGGAAAAAAAAATTTTTTTTCTTCAGGTTAGTTGTGTATTGTAATAGACTAATAGCTGATAATGGTGATATTTTTTTTTAACATCTCGCTTCTAATATATTCAAAAGGTCAGTGTCCCAAACGATTTCTATCGTTTTAGTTAAACGTAAACGTAATCAAATATTTGTGCCAACATATCCATATTACCTGATCCGCTACAAAACCGAAGAAGAGGACATCATGAAGCTCAGGACCAAGGGTTTATTTTTGAACTAGGCTGATTGTTCTCATAAAAAACTAGATGTCGGAGAACTTGTCGTAAAGAAAAAAGAAGATTGATAGCTATAAGTATAGTCGATTGTTCTCATATAAAAGTAAACGAAATTCTAAGTATAACCTGCAAACTAGTACTACCAACAAAAAGTAACTAGCTAAATAGGGGTGATAACGGGGTACAGTAAACGAAATTCTATTTAGTCCGTCAGTTAGATGATCAAAAAATAATGGCCACGTATTTTTTCTTTGGGCAATCAACCAAAAAATGACAAAGTTATAGCGCGTCAAAGTTTGGGAGTAGGGGCTCGTGACGTCACTTTTTAGTGAATATTCGCTTAAAAGTGTACTCAAACGTGACGTCATGCGACTTTTCAAATCAATATATCTCTGCAATGTTTATATTATGTGAAAAAAGATAAAATACGTGTCCAATAATTTTGATAATCTACCTGATAAACGAAGAAAAAAAAATAGTCATCATCCCTATTGTTTAAAAATGTATTTAATAGTTTAAAATATTTCTCAAATCATGTTACTAATTTTAGGTGCTTCCTAACCTACGTGACCATTTATAAAATATTTGGGCACACTCAATAAAGGGTTAGGGATGTCACGTCACATAGCTACCAAGATTTTTGCATGAGCATTGGCAGTTGACCGCGGAATCTACAAATGCCGAAGTAATCGAATGTTGTTGAACCTAAAACTTATATTGAGTAACCCTTTTTATGCTCACAACCGTAAATTAAATGCTTGAGACAAAAAAAAAACTAACCGGTTTAGCCAACAAAAAATACTTGAGACGCTGGCTAAGATCGTAGACCTTTGACTATAGATGCGGATTTGCATAAACACAATATAACAAATAAAGTTGACTTGTTTTTCGTATATGTTACTAAGTGTGTTCATTAATTTGGCCTTTCTTATGTAATAGATTGCGCGCTACAACCAAAATATCAACAAATCAATGACCGCAATATATTCAGTTATTTTAAAGATAGAGATATGACACAACAATCAGCTGAGGAGAAGACGCGTTTAGACATTGTGTTGTGCTGTGTGCCAGTGTGCTACCTGCTTGCTGTGAAGCGACACTTTCCAACTTGTACGCTATAAATATTCAATGGCCGCATAGCTGCCAGCGCTCTCACCGTCTGTACTCCAACCACCACGATACCCACCTAGATACAGTTTGGACTCAATTTTGACGGCCCTCTCTCACACTCCCACAAAAAACAGTCGGCACCGTGGCCTGCGGACACTAGCGCCTCTCTCTACTTATCCATCACTGCACATCCGCACGATAGTGAGGCTCACGATTTCACTGTCACAGCACGCGACGGCCGACCGGCCAGCAAGTCACACTGAACTACCGCAGCGGTGCAACGTCGATACCGGGAGGTGAAACGACCGAAACTGCAGCGCGAGGTCGCCGCGACCTCCACGCTCGAGAGCGTGAGAGCCGACGAAGCCTGGACGGTGGCAGGTGGGCTGCGAGGATGCAGCACGGCGGAGAGCTGTACAGACGACGCGCGTGACTCGCCGCCGACTGACGGGGCGCGCCGCGACGAGCCGCTCACCACCACACGCGCATTCGCGCACACTCGCCTGCTGCGCCTCGCGCCTCACATCGACAACACTTCACTCACCGACACTCCGCGCCTCGCCGGACGCGGAGATCCGCCGATATTTTAAAGTTTCATATCCAATTTGACTTTAAAATCCCATCGACTCCGTGGACGCGACGCAAGCCAGTCGGACAGGCTGAATATTTACCCAAATAATATCAGTGCGGTGTCTCACTGGACGCATTAGTTGCGCAGTGAATGGGCAGCGCGTGTAAAAATACATAGAGCGCATGCGCCACGCACACTCCCCCGAGGAGGCCTCTGTATCAACCAAATTTTGACATTAACGCGTGTCTGTCCGTAGTAAGGTTTAGGCCGTCCGCTATAAGACGGCTAAATTGAAAAATAAGCCTCTGAAACTCGTGTAAGATGTTGGATTGAGAGCAGAGAAAACCTCTGCTTTGCGAAATTTATTTGAATACATTTGTAGCGTTGTTGCCGGTGTCTTTAAATAGCACCGTGAACAAAAGAAGTAATTACAAATAGCAAAGTTGGATTGTAGTTATAGCGGTAGCATTTACAAGTTAGCACAGCGGAGGCAGAAGGTCATCCTAATGATTTAGCTGCGATGCTATAAATTGCGCAAATAGATGTTCCAATGACTTCGTTTAATAATAGCGGGCGTCGTGAGGGCGTTAAAGAAGAGAATAGCATTCGCTCTGTCGAGTTTGTGGCTATCCGACACTACTTCGAACAGTTTTCAAGGTTGGTACTCGCGAGAGCGTCATCTGTAGGTATATATTCAGACAAATGCTTATTTAAATAAAAAAGCACCAGAACATTCTACAACGGATGCTTGAATGGAGATTCTAGGAACATTTAAATTAATGGATGCTACTGCCTCCTATAAAATTGACGACATATTGCTGAAAGTGTAGAATCAGAAGCGTTGTATGTCTCGGATAATATACAAATTTTAATGAATACCACTTGTGCACATTAATGATAATGATTTCGTCAGTCATTGTTTATTTTGAGTTTTACTGTTTTATTCTTTAAGTGAATTAAAATAACGTAAAGAAATCGTTCAAACGTGTAAGCAATTTCACTGCTATCGTTTATGCAGCGTCACGGTTCATGAACTACTCTGAGACTCCTGTGTCCAATCTTAAGTACCTACCAGAAAGATTTTTTCACAAAATATAGGAAAACTTGAAACTGCTCATGGAAGACACGTCACTTTGTTCTTTATAATGAACTTTCTTTCAGTTCAAATTACATTAAATCTTTTACGGTCCATATTTATACGTAGAGTTAGCAACGAAGTAAATCAATTTCATAAGGTATAAATAATAATAATAATAAATTCCAGACAATTCACAATAAATATATAGTTCCAAACTAAGCAGAGTTTTTATCTTTTATGAAATTTTATTGATGTGCATGTTTAAAACAGAACGAAGGAGCGCTGCCATCAAACTCGGTCAAACCAACCGGTCGTGAAAATAGAAAAGTATTCGATACAACAAAACTAGGTATAAGTATTTGTTTATTTCAGTTTTAACGCACACCTATTATTGTAACCACGAGCATGGTAAAGAATCCGAAATGGCAAGAGCCGTGACCTAAACAACAATTTTTCTCATATTCATATTCCGGAAAATTGACGGATTCTCATAGAAATTTTTCTCTCCGAGGGAATAAATTTACAAAAAACCCCTTAAAATTCTCATAATCATAATCCCAACCAAAATTTCCTCCAAAATTTCAAAGTTTGGACTTAGTGAAATCGGTTGTGCGTTGAAAATTATGTACTTTACAAACATTTGTACTAGTATTCTTATGTAGATTTCGAAACAGTTATTATGGTTTACACTCACACAGTCACAGTATCATTAAAATTGCGTACGATTGCTGTTAGATACAGACGTGTATTTCTATGTAGAGCTTTCTGGGACCCCACGCGACGTTTTACTAACATAAGATTACTGTTAATACTTCTTGTTGTAATGTCTATGTTATTTTAGATCGTGTCTGATAAGAAAAATATGCTCGTAATAAAATCTACTTCTATGGTTACAATATAAATTGAACGGATAGTAGGAGACAAGTTAATATTGTCTATGTGAATGAAATCATTGGATACTCTACAAAGCTCTACAACTGTTAAATTATTATTTTCTCAAACGAAAAAGTAATTCAAAAATATCATCGACTATTCACGTTCTGCATCAATCACCCATGTGGCCTCTTACCCGATAATCAGCATTGAAAAAATTTTTTTTCCTGTGTCAAAAACATGTGTATTCTTTTTTTATTTATGGTTCGGATTCTCCTAAAATTTTATTCATTGTTGATAACAACACAATTTTTATGTAAATATAAAAGGTAGTCTATTAGTGTGTTTTTCTATTAGTATATAAGGTTGAAGGGCTAGTGCGTGATTGAAATAGAGGTGGGATAGAGGATTGGGTTCAGAAACAGACATAGATCGAAGTAGATAACGCAAATGTATGTACTTCAAGTGTTCACACTTTTTAAATCAATTTATAACAATTACAATGGTAAATATTTCATAAATGCAGAAATAGCGAGTTAACGTGGAGACATTTTTCGAAAAAAATAATTTAATTTTTTTTTTGCGGAAATTTCTAATTGTTGTCTGAATAAGCTGGTAAAGTTTCTCAGGTAACTCAAATTCACGGTGTATTTACTCTACAGGCTTGAATTGATCTAGTTTTATTATTTATTTTTTAAGCATTCATCATCATTACTGCTGGACATAGGTCTCCCCTAATGCACGCCACTGCTCCCGATTTTGTGTTACTCTCATCCAGCCCACTCCAGCCAGCCTATGAATATCATCATCCTATCTTGTCTCAGGGTGTCCTACACTACGTTTACCGAGTCGTGGTCTCAACTCAAGAACTTTCTGGCTCCAACGGCCATCAGTTCTGTGGCTAATGTAACCAGCCCACTGCCACTTCAGTTTGCTAATTCGGTGGGCTATGTCGGTGACTTTGGTTCTCTGTCGGATTACATCATTTCTGATGCGGTCCTTCAGGGATACTCCGAGCATAGCCCTTTCCATAGCTCTCTGAGCGACTTTAAACTGGTGGACTTGAAGTATGTAAGTATCCTATGTCTTAATCCAGGTCATAAACTAAATGGGTACCAAATCTCATTTAAACCCATTCAGTAGTTTTTTTGTGATTGAGTAACAAACATGCAAACTTTCACATTTATAATATTAATAGAAAAAATAGTTTGTATCATAATTAGCATGTTGCTGTGAAACCTCATGACGACAGTGATGTGAACATACTTAAATTCAAAGTGCCAACAGAAATTCCTTCTCTACCCTCTTACTATAAGTATCCCCACTATCGGAACAGCTAATGAGCTAAACGTTTGTACATTAATACTCGAATGCAACAAAGATAGGTCTGTGCAGAGGTGGTCGCCCCGGCGCGACGCCCATCGCCACTTCCGCCGGCGCCCGGATCTCTGCCAGAAACACTCAGAAAAACTGAACCTTTCACGACATCTACATCATTAACTTCTATAATTTACACCGGCTCACTCCGCCAAATGCTCCGAGTACGCAGCACTTCGACGTTAATCGGCCATTTTGTCGATATTAACGTCACGGAGGCGATGACGGTGGCGTTGAAGGATTATTTTAACTCACGTGCACTGCACGATAATATGATCGATCCATTATTTTTGCAAACAAAAAGGCGTAGCGTGCCAAATTATTGTGCACTTACCAAAAATAATGATGTCAAATGACATTATGAGAGATGTGTGATCGTGAAATATTAGTATTCTCGAAATCCTACGCCTTATGGTTATCTCCAGTGGGGTTTTGAAATTAATGACGTGATAATTGATGCTTTGCATTGTAACCGTGAAGTTTGTGTTTTTAGACTTGAAAGAGTGACCAGTGTTGCTCTATGGGTACTTATATCGGATATATATACTGCTCTTATTGAAATGCCCGTATGGGTAAGTAGCGTTCACCTTACAGATGACACAGTGAAATACCTCACTATATTTTGGTGGTGTTTTGTTTGATCGATGATTAAGGTTTCTGGAGCTTCATAGAGCACGAGATAGGGTCAGAGTAGGCCAAGTGCCAGTGCTCACAAGCTAGGACCAATGTATCACAAGCGTCTATAAGCAAAGGTGGCTGCTTTCCATATGTTGAACGAAGTAAATGCAAGTATTGCTTAAAGCTAGAAAAATACATCATTATTTCAACTGCCACTGTGGCTACCTATGAAATCACAAGATGTAAGTATGTTGGGTGAACTCTGTGTGGTCTACGCACAGACATGTAACGACTTTCGATCGCATCGTCCTATAGTGCCACACTGGTTGTATAAACAACCGTGTGCTTCTTTGTGCGGAATGCCGACGCAGAGCGCTTCTGATTGGCTCGTGTTTCTCGGACAATGGAACATAAAAGTTTACATATTTCTGCCCGGTTCAAGAAAACATTTTCACGAACGTAAACACGACAACAAACAGTCGTAAGGGATAAATTGTTAGCGGTGGGCAGCGCTTCGCTGGTGATCAGCACAGGAAAGTCTCGCATAGCACTATTTTAATAGACTTAAAAAGATGGAACAATTCATTATCGGTGGGTCGCAAATCATGGGATTATTTATCAATGCAACTTTTACTACTTGCAACACAGCAGGACGATCTTGTAAAATGAAATTTCACTATTGAGCTTTGACAGTTCCAATTTCAGACATTTGTTAACCTGAAAATGAAATTCATTGAGATGAAACAGAATCGTTGTGCTATTAAAGGTTTAAAAGTTTCAGTATATCTGTAAAAATAGGCTGAAAAGCCTCGTTACAGTATAAGTAAAAAATATAATATACTTAGTTTATTAAAAAAAATGGATGCGTGTAACTAATGTATGCGCGTGAGAAGTTATACTTCTTTAGCATCATTAAAAATATTTTTTAATTGCATGCAAATAATTAATAATTACAATAAAATAATAAAAGGACTGGAAAAGGATAGTTAACACAGTCAATTAAGTTCAGTTTTAATTTGAAAAATTAAATAAATATTCAAAATATTCAATTAAAATCACTACTGAATTTAAGTTATTAGTCCATATGTAATTATCACTTGTAAGTAACTAAAACACGTTGTGTCTATATAGAAACTAGAAACATGTGGATAAATATTATAAATATGAAAACAGTGATCAGAGGCGACGAGCGTGCCAACATTGTTTTTGACAACGCGATCATCTTATGGAGCTCCGTGGATCGTTCAAAGTACCTTTCGAACAGATTATTAACCACTTAGTGGTTAATAATCCACCATTATTAGACACTAACATTCATAATGCCAACTTCATGGTGTTACTATTGTGTTACAGTGATGCGCGCGCATCTCGAAATTTCACTCACATGATTTTTTCATAACGCGCCCGCGGCCAACTTCATGCTGTTACTTTTGGGTTACAGTGATGCGCGCGCATCTAAAAATTTCACTCTCATCATTTTTTCATAACGCGCCTAAAGAAATATAACTTCAAAAAATGTTTTGTGTAAGAAGAGTATATCTAATATATAAAATTCTCGTATCACGGTGTGTGTAATTGAACTACTCCAAAACGGCTCGACCGATTTTCGTGAAATTTTATATGCATATTCAGTAAGTCTGAGAATAGGACAACATCTTTTTTTTATGCCCCTAAATGTTAAGGGTGGTGCCCTTTAAATTTGTTTCTTATTTGTTTTTATTTTTTTATGATACATTATACAAAAATACATACAACCCTAAATTTTCATCCTTCTACCACTTCTACCACCAACTCCTATTTTTATGGTGGTACGAAGTTCGCTGGATGTTGTATGTAAATGTATGGCTATGCTTAACACAGTGTTACGAGTAAATTCACTTATACTTTTCTGTAATAATATGATAGGTAAGATTACCTTTGATTGTTAACGTTAGCTTTCAATGCCTGGTCCAACTATGTTTATTAATATCCAATATAAACTTAACAGATTTTATTATACTTAAGTATTTTTATGGCCACACAGTTCAAGGCTTAATAAAATTTTAGTGATGGCAACATCGCTCTGCTTCGCCTTGTGTCTCGTTGCGATTGCATATGCAGTCCTCAGAAAATAAATTAAATAAACTTTCATTTTATTTGTACACAAACCCTCAATAAATGAGGTAACTCATTTATTTATTGCGACCGCATTTTCAATACTCTCGTAACACTGTGTTTTTAGCCAACTTGGCAGTTTAGATTTACATTCATACGAGTTAAGTGAAACCAAATTAAGTACATTTGTTTCTTAGATTTATACGCATACTCATTAAATATTTTTTTAATCATTATTCTGTCGCATTCCTGCAAAGGCTGCGAAACGTCAATAATTAAATAAAATCAGTGCATCTAACCCGTTGAAATTTGATTTACCAAATTAAGTATTTTGTTGACTTTAGTTTAACGAAATGGCTCAAAAAAAATTGAATTTGTTTGCAAAAGAAGTTATTTTTGGGAAATGTGGCACAAACTTTATCTTTCCTGTCGGTTTGTATTTGATTAATGTTATAATTCACTTTTTGTGTTGTACTAGATTTTTTTCCAAAATAAATAATTTCCGCACTGACAATAAATCACAATGGACATAAAGTTGAGCTGTTGGATGGAGCTTAAATATCATCATGCACTTTGAGAGGTGACGAGAGGAAAATGCGCATTGACAGAAAATTCTATAACTTTATTTTAAGAAATAGGTCCATGAATTGCTTTCTTAGTGATAAATGATAGCCACGATAACTTCAAACGGTCAATATGCATACGAAGGAAAAGAGGATGTTGGGTAGGTAATAGAATTTATTGTTCACAACTTGCAGTGTTGTAGATTATGATAGGATGCATTTAATGACGCAACACGGCTCTATTGTTCACACGCTGTAAGTGATCAAGTCTTCTGAGGTTGCAACCTATTAAAAACAACGAGTAAGCACTCGTTAGGGCAATCCTGTAGGCGCCAGCAATACTCTGTGCAGGACTCCTTCTCTTGATTATTATTTAAAGAGAACTGAAATTTTCAAAAAAACACATTAATCTGTGAATAACACTTTGAACTGAGAATTAAAATAGTCGTCAATAGAAAGTAAATAAGTTTGTAGCCGGAATAAATAAAAAGTCACAGTCACTAAATTAATTGTCTCTTAGCACTAAGCGTGGTTCTTTGGAAAAAACCTAAAAAACAATAATGAAGATTGAAAACTTAATTGTTCGACCATCAATCTTTATATAGTTGGATTTTTTAATTGTAGAAGGAGGAGGGAACTCTCGTTTTAAGCTTATTGAATAAAATTGAAGATTATTTACCTACATATAAAATCTATACCTACTCTATTTAAAATTCTTTCTTCTCCTTTTTTTAATTCCAACATACACGAACAACCATTACCATTTTAGTCGTCTTTTGTTACCCAAAAAAGGGTTTCCAATGTTATTATTTTTTACTTTACAAGCAATTATATTGATCTCACGAGATACATGATTTTTTTACTGTGCAATTCTCATATAATTTAACCGATATAGCCGGTCGATTTGAAAAATTATGATGCTTCGCCCATTTTCGGAGATTTGGGTTGTTGATTCAACATGAAAAACGTTGGTCGACGACCTTAAAGTGGTAGTCGTATAATTTTGACAATTCAGATACCAATCCATTTGGTGCTTTTTGCGGCTGACCCGAAAGCTTGACTCATTTGTGATACGAAAAGACTCACTAAAATTCATAACAATATAATGAATACGTGTATGCCTTTGAACACACCTAATTATTCTTTGATATATGAGAATCTGATATAGGTACACTTTTGGAAAATATTTTAATCGATGCGAATAAATAACAAGATAATTCTGTCATAAAAATCGGTGGTTTCGTAATTAATAGTTCAGCAATAAAGGATTATCCGTTTTTTGTTTTCGGTTTTGTTATTTTGAGGAAAAATATGGAGTTAAAATCGACTATAGAATGCAAATATATGTGGTGAAGAAAATATTCAAGTTAATCTTTTTTGTGTATAAATTATATATAATGTTTAGCAACCTAACTCTCAGCTGTGAATACTCTAAAAGCTAAAATGTTGGCTTGAAAAACCGAGAAAAATATATCATGTCATATCATAAGATATTCATTAACTTTTAAGGAAAACTATAACGGTTAAGATAGAATTCTTAGATTGAGAGTAATAGTCGTTCCACTTTGGTTAAAGAAAATTTTTTACTCATTGAAAATTTCTTAGAAGAAAACATTAATAGTGACATAGATGAAGTCATTGTAGCGTAAAATCTTGCATTGCATTAATGCTATTTAAAAAGTACAGTAAAATATCATTACCTTCACAACGCTACCGCGAGTACCAACAGCAATGGCTTCTGAGTCGCGCTAACGTTACATTTTTATAAAAAGTATATAAGCGCTTGAAAAAATTGGCGGTTATACTGCATCATTCCCTTTTCAGGGGATGATCGCTTCATATGAAGCTTTCAGTCAGTAAGTCTGACATAGCCTTGCAGCCGGCTGTCGAATCGGCGGCTATCATTCGTATTTAAAAATAATAATAATAACGAATTGAGTTCGAGACGCAGTTTGACTTTGATTTAGGTATTTTAGCTGAGATACATAGGTTGATATTAATTGGTTATTCTTATTTCCGATATAGAAAATACAGACTCCTGCTCAAATATATTGTGGTAACTACAGGCAACTACGGAACCCTACAATGCACGTGGCACGACTTGACCGGTTTTTTACTTTTTTCACAGACAATTAAGATTACTCACAAATTAAATACAAAAAAAGTACTATTGATCCTCTAGGGTATATTTGAAAATCTTTCGAAAAATCAACCATATTTTTCTATCAGGTTGGATTTTCAAAATTGTAAAAGGTCAAAATTGAAATTGTACAAGTATTATGTGCGATTTGAACTCGCAAAGGAAGGGTAAATTCGTAAGGAATTAATTACCTTAAGTAGTCTACAAATCTAAAATATTAAATTTACACAGAGCTGACCATCATTTAGTAATAGTCATGTTTAGGTCTTGTCTTTACCACGCATTTAAGTATGATAAGGGTAAAATGTTGCTTAGTGGAACGGGTAACCCTAGTAGCTAACCTTTGCTGTCGAGTTTTGCAAATTATCATTTTTAGAGGTCATCTCGTTAATAGCGGGGGGCACCCTCGGCGCCTGCGCACCCACGCTACGCCCACGTTTTACAGACCACGTTAATTGTTCACTAGTGATGAGCCTTTCTAGTACAGACCGAGAACAATATCGCATAGCGCATTTCTTGGGGAAGTACCCGCTATCAAAAAGGCTTTTCTAGACGGATGTAATCCAGCGTACTAACCAAGGTGACCTTGCCCGTTGCCATCTATTTAGACGAAGGATGTACCCTAATCCAAATTTTGATTTGACCTTCAACGTCCTTGGATTACGGGCGCGTGTTTCCATCCGCGGTTAGAGCGCGTGGATTACAACCGTTTGGCCGGCGGATTACATCCAACCAAAGACAGTTGCGATGTGGCAGTCGGCGGATGCGCACGTATGCGTGCACGTATTCTTAGGAAGTTATGAATATCATTAAAGTCCGATAATTCCAATAAGTTTGAATGAGTTAGAATGGCTGAGAATCATTCGCTGTTGTAACCAACGCTTCATCCACATTCTCTTTTTTGTTGTTTTTCGTCGTGTATTGCACACAAAACTGTTAAGGCAACGCCCACATTTTGAAATTTAGACAAATTTGAAGCCATTTCCACAACACGGTTACTAATACAGTCCGCGCATGATACAAGTGCATACGTGTTTTCACGCCAGAAGACGGCTCGCGATTGCGTGTTGGCGCGTGGTTTACATCCGTGTAGCCAAAAATCATAACGCGGATGGAAACCAACTTCCCACCACCTTGGGTGGTACGCTGGATTACATCCGTCTAGAATAGGCTTCAGATAGAGGTGAGATGACCACGGTTTGCCGGTTATTTCATCACACTTCTTTATGGTGGTGTTCTGTTTGTTTAAGTTAGGTTCCAGAAGTAAAAAGTCCACGAGGTAAAAAGTTTGGTTAGCTCGGTAAGATGGTGGCACATTTTTTCCCGCAACTGGATGCCATTTACAAACAACAAGATGAAGTGGCGACATTTCTTGCATTTTGTGTATAAAAGAAATGACCGTAACATACTCACACGTTTCTGACAGGTTATTCGCTAACTACGGATTTTGATGTGGTTTTCAAGATCAATTAGACGATTATGAATTGAAGATTTTATAATATAGAAGCCCAGAGTGTGCGATTCACTATTAATAGGCATTTTTTTTTTCAAAAATAAAAATACAGTTTTTTATGTTTACAGAGTACCAAACGGTATTATAATACAGTTTGCACAACACTATATTTTGGTGCGAACATTAATCAAAACAAAATGATTTTTTACCGGCCTATTATGTTTTGGAGGTGTTTGATTTATTTAGTGATACATCTCTGACAGCGGGTGTCGTAAAATTAAAACCTTTTATTTGATACAGACTGGTTTTCGGCAGGTCTCGAATATCATAACGTTAGGCAAAATAATCGCATTACTTTAATATACCTATATCATCGATACTTTGACGACTTTATTTTTTTAACCAAGGATCGAGTTTCCAATAAACATCGAATGTTTTTTTATTTTATTTTCTTTGAATGTATAAAATAAAATGTAAGTATAATTAATTATTGATATATAAGGACACACCAATTTGTGATTTTAATAAGAATTCAAATATGACATCTTTATTTTTATTTTGAAATTTATGCACCTGAATGGTGCGTTGAGTTGACCTTATAATAAACAAAAATCCTAAGACTGTGGATATTGCCAGTTTATTTTTCTTTGAATAAACTGTTTTGAAAAGATTGTGGTTTGTTTTATTTTATCATCAATTCAAAAGGCTTAGCTTAAAATAAACTAAAGTTTTGGCGATATTTGTTAAATAGAATTTGATTTAAAAAAAATCAAAATATGTAGTAACAAGTCGCTTGAATCAATGAAAAATTTGTTGGAATTCAAGTGTAATAATGGGAATCCCAATTGGAATGAGTTATTTCAAGACTTTAAGAGTGCTCATTTTTTCTTTATTTCTTTAGATTACAGGGTTTCATACTCGGAGAATATGCCAGCTTTATCATACCCTAACCAAAATTCACACAGAACTTATTAGGCTACATTAGCCAGGGCGAACTGTTCTTACTAGCGAAAACCATATTAAATATCGAATGAGTTCATTAACAGCAAATTATATATGGCATTAGTCCTCGATGTAAGTATTATTAACACTTGTAACATTGTATCCATGTATTACCACTCAAATAATACTAACGTCGTGGACTAATAGCCCATATAATTATGATTGAACTTCAAATACAGGTAAGTTCGTTTAATCGCCAATTTTTGATTTGAACGCCCGTCTGCTGAGGCTTTTTATGTTTTAATTATGATAACCCTAGAATAATATAAGGTAAGGAGCCATACAGCTCCGAAGCACCATAAAACTAGTCGAAGAAGCGTAAATATTTATATATCACCATCATCAGCCTATTAATGTCCTCATTGCTGGGGCACAGGTCTTCCCTATCGATGGAATAGGGAGATTGGACCATGACACATCACGCGGGCCCAGTGCGGATTGGCGGGTGCTAACCACTGATTTATATATAATTCCTATTAATATAAGACAGCATAATTTGATGCTACGCTACTACGCTCTAAGGTACTCACCTTTGACTACCGAAATTACTTGATAATCATCAGTAAAATACTTCTACCTGGTTTATTATTCTCTTTGAAGTTGAACGACCTCTTTTATCTAACAACACCAAAAACTAGAACAAACGATTTCCGTGGGTCATGGTTGCCTGACGAATATCATCGACCCTCTGCCCATTCCCGTTACGTAGCCGTAGGATCACCAGATTTAATGTTTTTTGTGGGATAACTATTAATAATTTCATATTGGAAATTTAAAATTTTTTGGATTTAAATTAGTATAAAAACTATTTTGTAATGATTTACTGATTCTGTTCTTTTATCAGTTTGCTTCTTTAACATTATGAATAATAGCATGTTATATTAATAGTTTTTATTTTATATTCGAGGCACATAAAGTTACTGATATTTAAGGGTAAATGGAGTTAAGCTGCGAAGATAGATAATGCGACAGAGAGTGTGCCGCTCCACCCATCTTCACCTGAACCCAATCCCCTACCCCACAGAGCCTTGGAAACCTAATTTCCGGCAGAAACAGGTAGTTTTGTTTACTGTGATCTTCGATGAAGGTTGCTTCCCCAGACAGTCGCTCCAATTCAGGTGGAAAATACTACTAAAACCATTTTAAAACCTTTATTGAAATAGAGGAGCCTTTCAACAAAAATGTCTATACCAGGTGTCTTTACTCTTCTATAGCTACTGCCCTATAATTTTTAGATTATAAAATTTGTGTGTAATTCTCACTTAATTTTGAAAATAAATATTATACAACTGGATATAAAAATGCTTAAATTAACTGGAATACAATTTTAAATTACAAGAAGCGACATTTCCATACAATTTATTTCTCCAAAAACTTTATAAATGCAACATGTTTTATTAAACATTATCGTTAAATTATATGGATATAGTAGGATCGGGTAGTGATATTAATTATCTCCTACTTATCAATATTTGTCCTGGTATGTTTATAAACATGGACACCCTACGCGGGAAGAGCTAAAGAAAGCTCAAAAACAGGCTGCATTCTTTAGCGGCTCGTTTCGTCTATGTTACGTCAGTCGGTCGGTAACCCGTCTTGTTTTTACGTCAAATCAGGTCAAAAATTTGGGTTGAACCACACTGAACTCATATATCGGACGTTTGTTCACCTCTCTAGGTCGTGCGCGTTCGTATTTTCGCTGTCCTACTCATTTTTTAATAAAACCGATCGAGAATGGAGATGCCATAACGTTTAGCAAACGACTAACGAAGACCGGTTAAAAATGAATAATAGATAAGCATGTAGAAAGTGAAAATCTAAATAATAGTACGACCCGAATTTTCTTTTTGTATGTTTTCTCTTATACTAGAACAAATATCGCATGTTGACCGATTATGAAACTAGTAGATAAATCACTATCTTGTTAAATTCATTACCGAATTAGTTTGTAAATTATAGTGGCCTGTCCTCGTTTCGCTTCGGTGTAGAGCTGTAGTGAAGACTATAGTTTTTGTTCTCAGGCTTGTATTGTACACATTGAATTTCTTTATACAATTATAGTGGCCCGCCCTCGCTTCGCTTCGGTGTAGGGCTGTAATTTTTTGGTTTAACGCGCAAATCTCAGGAATTGGTCCTATTTAAAAAACTTTTTGTGTTAGATATTGGATTTATTGAGGAAGGCTTACTTAGGCTATATTACGCTGTGACCAGTAGGAGCGGATTATCGATGTAAAATGTTGCAAAAACGGATAAAAATTTACCATTTGTGAGCTTATATTGCTTGCGCTGCGTAAATGATTAGAGTTACATAAAAATCATGGCGGAATTGTTCCCATTTAAAAGTTCTATAAAAAAGTCCGCAACAGCATATGCCCATCTTTTAAGTTTGGCCCACTATAAAATTTTTCCTCAAATTAACGCGAGTAAAACCGCAAGGGACCTTTAGTTGTGTAATATAACTGTAATAGTTAGACATATTATGGTATCTCAGACTTTGTAGATATTGATGTATTCTATAAAACTTTAGTACATCACTTTGCTTTACTGTCAATGAATGCCGCAGCGTAAGCGATATAAGGTTATTTTTTGCTATTTTTTTTTACATCCTGGGTTACGTTATCGAAGTTTTCATACGGAAACCTAATAATTATAAATAATTATAACAATGGTAGTCAATACAATTTTTTGTCCTTGTGGAGTGAAGGAAGATAGTATTTTAACAAATGATAAATCAGAAGGTACTAGTTACCTATATCATCAGTGTTGTAAAGAATAAGAAAAAATCTATAATCTACTTTCGTTCCCATTCCAAACTAAGCTAATTATGAGATAGTTTGAGATCTAATGTATTCATAAAGATGAGTCATAAGTGGCTATTATGATCATTAGGGATCGATCGATCGAATGGAAAGAAATAGTTCAATATCCGAATCATATAGATATTTTAGTTTTATTTAATATGATGTATATTCTAAATGATTATATAGCTAGTATTTTATTTTTTAAGCATTTAACAGCTAGATGTTTAAAAACACCTACCAGTTAAATGTTTAAAAAATAATGATGATTGCTTTTTCTTCTTTTAATTGTTGAATACTTGTAAAGGTATTCATTTGACATTGTGGATTATCTACAATGCGAACATATGGCGCTGCCTTGCAGCCTAAGAAAGTTTAGAGAAAATTCGACACGGCCAACAGGGCCGAAGTAGCATAATGGTCAGTGCATTCGCCCGGATATCGAAAGGTGCTGGTTCGAGACCCGTCTGCTGCCTGGTCCGTGTGGAATTTGTTCTAGAGTTTTCCAGTTATCGTTAAAGCCAAAATATAATAACCACTATTTTAAACTAGCGGCCGGCTGCGACTTGATTTGCGTCAACTTTAGTTATTTGAAAATCCCTCAGCCATATGGGATAAAATGTATCCTATGTCTTAATTCAGGCCATAAAGTATTTGCTGGTGTACCAAATTTCATCCTAATCCGTTCAGTTATTATTGCATTATTGAGTAACAGACACACGAATCTACCCATGTATAATATTAGTAGATGATTGTGGATCTACACTGATGCACAATCATCTACACTTAACTTGATTTCATGAAAGCTCTCGATATAAGAGCAGCCATAAAACTCAAAGGAAATTTAAACACAATGTTATGTAAACTAAAAACAATATTGTTAAGTGCCAATAAGAAGGTTGAGGTTAGTGAAATGAACCTTAATATACGGAAAATATAAAATCCTAGGGTGCTTATTTACAAGCAATGTGATTACTTGGGTATATTTCCTAAATAAACATGCTATTTTTTTCTAAAGTGATTTGCTAACAACCAAAAATTGCATCTACCGACAGATCATCGAATAAATTTATAATAATATAATAAAAATAATTTATTCGTATTTACATCAGAAATCAGAAATCAATATATCTTTATTCAAATTGGATGTATAGTACAACTCTTTTGAATCGTCCAAAAATTTTTTTTCCCTACCACGTTATGGACATATTTTTTAGCTGCGGAGAAAAACGAGCGAAAAAAACTCCACAACATTAAAAGTCTAATGTAACAACATTTACAAATCATTATGTTGTTACAACGTCAATACAATTATGATTTATTTAATATAGAAAACCTGTTGGAAGGATTGGAACAGTTCAAATCCAAGCATTTTTGTCTGTAATATAATCAGACACTTTGTAATAAGCTTTTTTAATAAGTGTTTTTTTTATAATATCTTTAAATTTATTTATGGCTAACTCTTGGATATTGCTTGGGACTTTATTGTATAAGCGAACACAAAGACCTTTAAATGAATTATTAATTTTGTGAAGCCTAGTAGCAGGTAAAGTTAGTTTATATTTGTTTCTTGTATTAATTGTGTGAACATCACTATTTTTAAGAAACAAATTAATATTTTTTCTTACAAGTAGTAAATTTTCGTATATGTATTGTGATGCGACCGTCATTATTCCAAATTCTTTAAACTTATCTCTTAATGATTCTTTAACTTTAAGATTATAAATTGATCGAATAGCTCTCTTCTGCAGCACAAAAATAGTTTGAATGTCGGCGGCATTTCCCCACAATAAAATTCCGTACGACATTACACTATGGAAATAACTAAAGTACACTAATCTGGTCGTATCTACATCCGTTAACTGGCGTATCTTCATTACGGCATATGCTGCAGAGCTAAGTCTATTTGACAATTTATCAATATGTGGGCCCCATTGAAGCTTAGAATCTAAAGTTATCACTAAGAATACTGTGGTGTCTATAAGGCCCACATTCCTATCCTTTACATTCACACTGGTTTTTACCTGTTTTACATTAGGTAATACAAATTTTATACATTTCGTTTTTCATTCATTAAGTAATAAATTGTTAACATTGAACCAGTGGACTACCTTAGAGATACAATTGTTCACGTCGTCAATAACTTTTTCCTTGCGTTTGAGTTTAAATAAAAGTGATGTATCATCCGCAAACAATACTATCTCATGGTTATCTCTTACATAGTAAGGTAAGTCATTAATATAAATTAAAAATAAGAAAGGACCTAGGATTGAGCCCTGCGGAACACCCATCTTAACCGGCGAACCCGGAGACTTATTACCATTAATGTCAACCCTCTGAATCCTATCCCTCAGGTATGATGCCATAAGATCCAGATCAGTATCTCTAAATCCATAGTGGTGGAGTTTTCTGAGTAATGTTTCATGAAAAACGCAATCAAAAGCCTTGGACAAGTCGCAGAACACACCTAGAGCGTCCTGCGAGTTCTCCCAGGCGTCAAAAATTTGTTGTATAAGTTCAACACCGGCATCGGTTGTTGAACGACCCCGTGTAAAACCAAATTGTTTACAGTGAAGTATATTATATTTATTAAAATGTGATTGCATTTGATCTAACATGATTTTTTCAAAATTTTACTAAAGGTGTGTAGTACAGAAATTAGTCTAAAGTTTGTGGGGTCTGATGTACTTCCCGTTTTATGCAAAGGAGTAATTTTACTGTATTTCATGAGGTCAGAAAAACACCACAGTCAACACAATCATTAAATATGCAAGCTAGAATAGGAGCTATTGTCTCAATTACCGATTTAGAAACATCAACGGAATTGCCCCACAGATCCGCGGTTTTCTTTTTATTTAATTGGTGAAACGTTTTTATTACATCTTTAAAGTCAACATGTTTAAAATGAAAATAATTAGTACAAGGTTTCACGTTTTCTCTTAAGATTGATTCGGCAGCAATGGGGGAAGAGTTCAAAGATTTCGTAGTTGAAACTGGAATATCAGTAAAGAAATTTTCAAATACTTTTGCAACTTCAATATCTGATGTAACCTTTTTATTATCAATATTTAGGTTATAATTATTTTTGCGAGTTTTGGATTTTCCAGTTTCATTGTTTATAATATACCATGTCATTTTGATTTTGTCATTACTGTTCTTAATTTTTGAACTTAAGTAATTTGATTTTGCTAAGCGGCATACTTTTTTAAACAATTTGGAATAGTTACGAACATGCTCTTTAAATTTTTCACTAGTGTTAGAGTTTCGTTCATTATAAAGTTCATAAAGTGTTCTTCTACTTTTATGAATTCCAGGCGTAGCCCACTTACTAAAATTTACCGCATCATTAACACATATTTTTTTGGGTACAAAAACATTATTAAATTCATCGCAATATATATTACAAAAATCATTATATAAATCATTAGGACTGTCTTTATATTTCAGATAACACAATTTTCTATCTAATTGATTTTTAAAACGTTCCACACGATTAGCAATTTTTGGTATAACAGTGATATGTTTTTTCGTCACCTGCTTGAGCTGATACGGAAATGTAATCAACTGGCCATAATGACCACTATCTAGTTTATTAATAATTTGTTTTTTCTGTGGTATAATATCTGTATATATATTATCAATACAAGTGGCCGAAGTGGTGGTGGAAGTTTCAGATTGTGTGATTGAAATATTTTTTTATTTTAGTACATGAACTAGATTTTTCTAATAAATCAATATTAAAGTCACCACATACAATCAACCGTTTGCCTGTAGTGTATGTTTTTTTAAGAGCTTCATCCATGATAACTTCAAAACAATCATACAATGCTGATGGAGGTCTGTATACGCTCAATACAACAAGCTGGTCCAGTTCCACACAGGCAATTTCTATTGTTCGCTCAACCGACAAGCTCACAATATCTCTTCGTTCCTTAAATTTCAGTTTTTTATTCAATAATATTAAAGAGCCACCTCGAATTGCATTTTCTCGATTGAACGAACTACCAACCTGATGATTATTAAAATTAAATATATTTTGATAACTTTTTAGCCAGTGCTCTGTAATACAAAAAATATCTATATTATTACAATTCATAAATAATTCAATTTCTAAGTCCTTACCCATCATTCCTTGAATATGAAGATGTACCAGGTTGATAAAACTTACATTTTTTGCAATGTTTTTGGATGGGTTGATTAACAAAATTGTATTTTTTATTTACTATATTATTTAACAATATGCAAGACGAATTATCTTTTATCTGATTGCTTAATTTAAACATTAATTGCAGCTTAAGGCTACGAAAATTTCGACGCGGCGAAAAGGGCCGTGGTAGCATAATAGTCAGTGCATTCGCCCGGATAGCGAAGGGTGCGGGTTCGAGTCCCGTCCGCTGCCTGGTCCGCGTGGATTTTTTTCTAGTAAACTTTTCTTAAGATTTAAACATCTAGCAGTTAAATGCTTAAAAAATAAATAAAAACATAACTATAATTGCTATTTCTTCTTTCAAATGTATAATACTTGAAAAAGTATTCATTTGACATTGTGGATTACCTACAATGCGAAGAGATGGCGCTGCCTTGCAGCTTAAGGCTAGGAAAATTTCGACGCGGCGAAAAGGGCTGTGGTAGCATAACGGTCAGTGCATTCGCCCGGATAGCGAAGGGTGCGGGTTCGAGTCCCGTCCGCTGCCTGGTCCACGTGGATTTTTTTTTCTAGTAAACTTTTCTTAAGATTTAAACATCTAGCAGTTAAATGCTTAAATAATAAATAAAAACATAAACATTTATTATTATTTTGAGTGGTTTCAGTAGAATAATTACTGATTGTCATGTCATTAGAAGGTTGCTCAATAGGAGCAAGTTGTTTAGCCAAATTCTTGGCTGACATAAAAAAGAAATATGATAGCGACTTAGCTACCTGTCTTTTATTATAATTAGAAAGATAAAATTTATCTTTTGTCAAATAAAAATTTCTACCATAATTGTTAGAGGCAATCAAATGATATTTTTTGCTTTTACAAATTGTGTACAAAAGCATATTTAATTTATATCTTAACAAATTTTCCTCCTTTGGCAGACTGTTGCAGTAAGACAATGTGAACAATGCAATTTTTTCTACATTTGATGTATTTAAATCTGTTATATATTTTAATAATATTTTTTTGTTCAAAATGCCTCTGTTTCCTATAAAAATAACAAGGTGTGACATTTGCTGTAGCTATGCTTACTTGCCTTTTCTAAAATATCCTTATAAGAGGTACCAGGCATACAGTTATTTGTTATTGAATGTCCCATTTTAGATAAAAGAGGGCCCATATTCTTCCCAATTTCATCACTAAACATTATAATCTTGTTATTTTTATTATCTAAAGATGTGTTTCTTGAGTGAGTTACTTTCACCGGTGTCAAGTGTGTACCTATTGGCTGAAGTTGGGAATCAATAGATAAAGACTTATGTTGTAAAGTGTAGGAGTCAAAATTGAGCGATGATTGAGTTCCCAACTGTTTACAATCACAAGTATGATTGTTTGTTAATGAGCGAAATCTTACATTATTGTAATTGCATAAATCAATTAACTCATTCATGGTCTGCATGTGTTCCTTCATTTCACATTGTGCTAATTCATATTTTTTGGTTACATTTGAGAGACAATCTTGTAGTTAATCTATTTTACTTTGTAAAATTTCAGTGTCTGTTTCATATTTTAAACTAATGTTATTATATTTTGCAGAATAAATGTCCAATTCATCAATTAACTGTAATCTCTCCCTGTTTATATTAACATTTTTTATAAATAACTTTTCATTCATCATTTGAAGAAGAAAGACAAAAAGTTAGAATGGATTACAGATGAAATTCTGGACCTTAAAGAACAGAGAAGGCAGTTCAAAGAAATAGATATAAAGAAATAGATAATGTGATTTGGAATAAAATAAGAATAACTAGAGATAAATGAAGACTGTGAAGAAATTGAAAAACTTCAGGAGAAAACAGACAGCTTCAATTTACACAAAAAAAATTAAAGAATTTACAAAGACACATAGGAAACAGATAACTGGCAAGTTAACAACTTCAGATAACAAACTTGTAATTGATAATGAACAACAATGTAAAACTTGGGAGCTGTACATAGAGAAACTGTTTGAAGATGAGAGAGCAAATTTGGATACAAACTTATTATTAACAACGGGAAGCAAAATGGAGGGACCACCTATACTCCAAACAGAAATCAAAAAACAATAAGATCTATGAAAGAGGGGAAAGCTGTTGGCCCTGATGGGATATATGTAGAAATGCTAAAACTTTTAGATAATGACAACTTAAAATTACTTGTTGTAATGTACAATAATATTTACGATGTGGGTACACTACCAGAAGATTGGCTCAAATCCACTTTCCTTCCGCTCCCTAAGAAAGCAAACGCTAAGACATGCGAAGACCACAGACTGATAAGCCTGATTAGTCACGCCCTGAAAGTATTTCTTAAAGTTATAGTTATATGAGAATTTATAACAAAATTGATAAAATCATTACAGAAAACCAATTTGGGTTCAGAAATGGATTAGAAACACGTGAAGCACTAGTTGCATTGCAAACTCTAGTACAGAACAGTTTAGAATTCAACAATGACGTATATGCATGCTTCATTGATTTTGAAAAAGCATTTGATAACGTCAAGCATGACAAATTAATGGAAATATTGAACAATACTGAAGTCGATAGCAAAGATCAAAGAATAATTACAAACCTATACTGGAACCAGTCGGCACACATCAATGTAGGAACATCAAGTACAGATGAGATTAGGATTCGTAAAGGAGTGAGACAAGGATGTATTTTGTCACCATTGCTGTTCAATATTTACTCTGAAACTATATTTCAGGAAGCTTTCGACGAATGTGAAATTGGCATGAGGGTCAACGGTACAGTAATAAATAATCTCCGATATGCTGTTATCTTAGCTCATTCTTTAAAAGATCTCCAACAACTCATGAACCGCTTAAATACTGTAGTGGATAAGTATGGTCTAAAAATGAACATATCCAAGACCAAGTACATGATAATGAGTAAGAATTCAGTGGGTTCGACTACGTTGTCTCTTATCGGAAACCAAATTGATAGGGTCAAACATTACAAATACATAGGAAGCACTCTTAATGAAAAATGGGATTCCCAGAGGGAGATTCGTGCGCGAATAGAAATAGCAAGAAGTACATTCATGAAAAGGAACAAGTTATTTACCAACAAAGACATCAACCTGAAACTTAGATGGAGAATGGTAAAATGCTATGTGTTGTCTGAATTCATGTACGGCGTCGAAAGCTGGACCATGAACAAAACCATAGAGGCAAAAATAAACGCTTTTGAGATGTGGCTCTACAGAAGAATGCTCAAAATATCGTGGAGAGACCGTGTAACTAATATAGAAATTTTGCATAGAATGAAGAAAAAATTGGAACTTTTGGAAACAGTTAAGAAAAGAAAGATCTCATATTTTGGACACATTTATCGAAATAATAAATATCAAATTTTGCGAAGAATACTAGAGGGGAAGATAGAGGGACAAAGAAGTAGAGGACGGAGAAAGTTAACCTGGATGGACAATATAAAGAACTGGGCAAATATTGAGGACGCTGCCAACCTGAGTAGGATGGCTCAGGATAGGGACAAGTTCAAAGGGATGGTCGCCGACGTCCGATGAGGACAGGGCACTACAAGAAAAAAGAACATCATTTGAGAGTAAATATCTCATTAAACCTCGATTCAGCATTATTTAATTTTGACCTGTTGTCTGTCTTCTGGGACTTATTCTTTGTCAAATTATGACCGCATAACCATCAAATATTCCATAAAATAAACTGGTCTTAAATTATAGCCAAACCTCAGATTGATACCCAGAAGCACAATAGCTTAACAATGGCGGTGTTTTTACTGATATTAACTGTAAACCTATTTTATAGCAATACCTCGAGGCTAATTAGTTTGTAGTCTATAATAGCACAGACAAATTATACCCCGCGGCATCTTGTTTAAGAAATACTTATTACATAGTTAATCCACCAATTTCATGATATAAATAATGAATTACGGATCAGTATAGCTTTCTTAAATCATTAGTTTAAATGTAAATTGTATTATTAATAAAGTCTGATTTTGGAAATTATTTGTTTTTGAACCTTTTCTTGATTTTATATTAGTTACTATTACTAACTCGTTGAGTAAACATGAGGAGCTCGATGCCGAAAGTGGTAAGCGCGTTCGGCTGCCATCGTTGAAGTTAAGCAACTTTCGCAGTGGTCGGTCATTGGATGGGTGACCAAAAATTTACTATCTCGAGCTCCTCCGTGCTACGAAAGGCACGTTAAGCTGTTGGACCCAGCTGCATCTGCAGTCGTTAGCATCCACCAATTCGCTCTAGGCCGTGTGGTGGGTCATGGCCCAATCTTTATTATTTCATCCATAGGGAAGGCCTTTGCCCCAGCAGTGGGGACGTTAATAGGCTGATGATGAATGACGAGTACACATAAGATCAATAAAGGCGTTTTGAATAGAGATGATAATTACCTTTTTTCTTCGTCTATCAGTCAGATTTATCAATAAGTATTGGACACATATTTTTTTTTCTCGCATAATCAAAACATTACTGAGATAATATATTGATTTGAAATATCGCATGACGTCACGTCTAGGTACAGTTTTTAGTTACGAGTCCTCTACTCCTAATCTTTGACGCGCTTTATCTTTGCCATTTTTTGGTTGAAGGAAGAACTGAATGATCAAATTTATTAGAATTTCGTTCACTTTACCTCGTCATCACCCCTATTCAAAGGCAGTTAAAATCTCTCACCCGTGTAGTGTCAAAACCAGTTTTTAATAGGAAACATTGAAAGGAAAATGTAATCTGTCTAGTCTAGCCGGGAAGTTGTCGCATCTATCCAACCGGTGCTCGCACACTGACCCAATGATGGACGAGTGTTCTAAAAAGGAAATCCTACTTGCGTACCAACGCGCCAATGGATACGTGCCTTTACCGCTTACAAAAGCTATTTAATTCTAAGCACATTCCTGGGTAAATACAAGTGCATAGAGAAAGTAACTACAGCAAATTTTTTTACTACAAATTTTAAATGTGCATTCTTACCATATTTTTTTCATTAATGTAATAAAGTAACTCCGTTAGCAATTAAAATATTGTCGTGCAGGCGTACATCGCATAAATTTAAACATCTGTGGTTTTAAGATGCGGTTAATCACAACATAAACTGGTAACAATAAAAAAAAATTAATAAGCAAGAAATAGTGGTAACATTTTTATCTTACTGCTTTACTTAGTACTTTTGAGGGTTCCGTACCTCCCACAAATGGATCCTTATAGGATCTCTTTGCCCGTCGGTCCGTCTGTCTATTAAGATCCATTTTTGGAAACGCGTGTAGGCATCGAGTTGAATTGAGAAAATTCGATATTGGTTCGTGCTAGGGGTACTGTTCCTTGAAGCAGTGACAAAATAAAACTTCTTAGTTATGAAACTAAAGATACGGTCATTTATCTGTCTGTCTCGGTGGGCGAGTCCGATTCGCACATAACCGTTCTTTTTTGTTTTATATTTTATTTTTAACTTTTAAGCTGCTAAGTAAGTACGCGAAATTAATATAGGTAGATTATGTTACAACTTATAAGAAAATCGATATCGTTTATAATCTATCTATTAGTGATTTTTATCCTTCTTTTTAGCTTCAAAATCAATTGGAAAACAAAAAGCGATGAAAATAGGCACTCGCTCAAATAAGCTCAGATAGGTATTTTTTACGAGCAAATCAATTAGATAGGAGCAAAATCTCACCCAAATACAAATTTAAGTGTAACTTTTAGGAGATCTTTACCAAGAAACGCGAAATTAAAAAAAATATGTAAAAGAAGAATTGCTCACTTAAACATTATATTTTTTATAAAACTAGTTTTTACGGGTTAATGCACGAAACTTTATTTATTTATTGACGTTTCGTAGCCTTTACAGGCTTCGTCGTCAGAATAAAACTTTTATTTAATTTGTCGAGCTACCTTCGAAAGACTTTTATTGAGCGTTTGGTTATTTCATTGTTCGATTTTTAAGTTTTATTGTCTATGTATGAATTTATTATTTAATTTACTTAATAAAGTAATTTTATTTCAAATTCCTTTTTGTAATTTTGAGTTTATTTATTTGACCCTGACTACCGTAAACTAACGAAACGTCAATAAATAAATAAAGTTTCGTGCATTAACCCGTAAAAACTAGTTTTATTTAATGAGTGATGTGCGTGAAAACCTAAGAAACAAATATTATATTTTTTTATCCACTTTTCTTCAGCATGTAATTAAAGTATATGCAGGAAAGCCTATAAATGCCATACTTTTTATTTTATGTTATTATAAATCGCTGTTACTTTTATTAGTACGTATAAAAAAAAAACTTGTAGGTACAATTTTCACGTAGGTAAGTATAACTATTCTGAGAGAAATAATAAAAGCCTGTCCCGTCTTCTTTCACACAAATGTTCTTCAGCGTACCTACCTGAATCCGATAAACGATAAAAAGCAAGCATCGAATACTTTGTCACTGTCACTCTTTATGAAACAGACGAAGATAAAGTATAGAATTGAACGCTTGTGAGCGCCTGAAATCGACGAGAAAACTGTACAGCTAAGTTCACACTGCAAAATTTTATAGCAATTTTTTAAAATTTTACCACGATATCCACATACTGATAAAACATTGAACCTTATTGCTGGCTGATGTATGAATATATTTTGTAATCTGGAAAAGGAAGTAGATATTTCGGCATTAGCTATGTCGTGGTAGGTAAAAGACAACTTTAAAAGTGAAGAAGAAAAAATATAGAAGACAAATGAGCATACAATTGTATGGTCACTTGTCTTTATATTAAAAAAAACGACGGGTAGCACTCCGGATGTGCCAGCAGTAGTGAAAACTTGAATATTCACATTGTGCATTTTTGATATTTTGGAATGGTTTGGGAATAATTTTGCACGAATTGCTTTAATTATCAGTATTAGTAAGTAGTAGTACTTTCTTTTATGTGGTAGAATACAATATTTATTTATTGCGTTATCGTACACAAACATGACAATTTATATTACATTAAAAAGTTAATCTCTCAGAAAAATCAACTTACATGAATCACATTAAAGCGCACTTAGCGACATCTATCTAGTGTTGTACTAGAGACTTATTATTATAATACGATAAAATAAAATATTACTATGTTTCGTCCAATATATTGAAAGTCAATAACCTTTCCAATTTTATTGTTTTCGTCTTACGCCGCGTGTCCTGACGCGAGTTAACATTTTTTACCTATACAAAAAAAAGTGTACATCGCCGCTAAAGAAGTTTTCACTTCAAAAATATCTTCGTGATCGAGAACCGAGTGAACTTGCTTTACCTATATGGTAAGTGTAAATTTAATTTAATAAATCGGTTTTGACAAAATTTTTGGTGCTTTGACTTTCTGTAGGAAAAACTTGTACTGTAAACGCAACGACACGTGTATTGACTTTGACTTCAGATAGAATGTACGCTTCAACGTTGTTGTAAACAATATAATTACTTTTATTAATTCGCAACCTGTCTATGACTTGGGGTCCCGGTCCACGCTCCTCATATATGTCCCTGTGGCAGTGATGTCGACAAGCTAGGACATCACGGACGGTCATGCCAGAAAAGTGCAGGCCGCTTCTCGACACACGCCGCACTTAACGATATCATACGCCGGTCCCGTGCCACCGTCAACGTGTCAAGTCTACTTGAGCCGACTGGTATTGCAAGAGACGATGGCAAGAGACCGTACGGTATGACTGATTCCATGGAAGATGGGCCGGGTACTGATATGGGATGCAACCTGTTCTGACACTCTAGCCCCTTTTCATCTACATGGAAACAACAACAGAGCTGGTGCGGCTTGCGAAGCGGCTGAAAAAGCTAAGACATACAAATACGGGCGTCTAGGCTTCGAATATGATTTTGGCCCATTCGGTGTCGAGACCTTGGTCCGTAGGGTCCTAGCGCTGTAAGGCTATTTAAGGAAATAGCAAAAAGGTTAGTCGACATCACAGGAGACCGAAGAGCTAGCAGCTACCTCGGACAAAGAATTAGTCTAGCTATTCAAAGGGGGAACGCTGCCAGTATCTTTGGAACCTTGCCAAAAGGGACTCCTTTTAATAATGTAGTTTAGTTATATATATTTAAGGTTTTTAGGTGTAAATATCTTACTATATGTTCTTTAGTTAAATGTTCATACATGTATATATTGTGAATTGTTAGATATTATGTTAAGCATTAAAACATGCAGTGTAGACGAAAGGACGTTGCATTTAATAAAATACCCAAATCTGATACTCCTTTGGTTAATTTGCTTGAAATTACTTTTTTAATGTTAATAGAGTTATATTGGTGGGGCAAATATATAACCTATGGTCCATTTGATTGACCGTTTTTGTAACCATCTACGTAGAGATTTTTTTATTCACCTTTTCTTAACTGGTTATGATTAAATGGGTTCTAATTTATAAATCGACAAAAAAAAATTAAATAACTAAGAACATGGATTTTAAATTGTAATTATCTAATAACTGATTAATAAATAATATTTTCGTAATTTTCTTAGTTGTTCATCTTAAACAATTATGAAAAGGGAAAAAGTATTGTTATTTCATAACCAGTAAGAAGTCAATAAAAATATTTTTTTCGTAGATGGTTTAGAAAATCGATCAAAGGAATATATTCACTGCCGTGTTGGCATTGAATGCACGACTATGCAACTCTTTTGTTTCTGTAGTGCATTCACACAATATTTAAAGGTCATTATTACTAAAGAGACACTAATGCATTGTTTGAAATAAAATTATTCTATCACTACAAGTGACATTAAAGATCAAATTAGTGACAAGTGAAACGATACACGTAGCAAGTTTAATTATTCGAGTGACACTTAACGTTCTTCGAAATGATGTGGCTCCACGCCAAACTGAATAGCTAAAGCTAGCTAAAGCCTATAGTTTGCATTACACATCAATAAAATGCACGAATTTATATTTAATACCTTGCTTGTTGTTGTTAAGTGTCATCGCACAATACATCTTTATATTTTTTATGATTAGTTTTAGCATAATTGTAAGTTGATAGGTTTTCTTCTTAGAGTCGGTTTCTTCATTCCTGAGGGTCGTGGTCATCTTTGGGGAACAGTTTTTCTGCGATGATGCGACGCTAGCTATTTCTGTCAGTCGCTGAATGTAAAGCGTGTGTGTGGAAGTGTCGACAGCGGTGCGGATTTAGTTGGTCTAGGTGTGGGGTCTTCTTGGTCACTTTCCCTCAATTTTCACAGTGACCATCAATGTCTCGAGGATATTGCCATATTTTCTTGCTATGTGACCGAAATATTACGAGGACGACAGCCGAAATTGATAGAAACTCGTTCGTTATTCAATCACGTTGTGACGTCTGATCTGGTACAGAGTAAAAACTATCACAACGCATATGAATGCGATTTTGGTACTGTTAAATACTTATAAACGCTTTTTCTTTCAAACAGATCAAACTTTTAAAGCTGGTGTGATATGCGCTTAAACTGTAATCATAATCATAATCAAAATCATTTATTCAGTTTAGGCTGTTACAAGCACATATGAATGTCTAGAAGCTACGCCATCGGTTCGTAAATCTACGGCGGGAGACCTTGTACTGAGAAGAACCGGCAAGAAACTCAGCAAGGGCTGTATTGTGGTCAATTCCCAGTCGTCGTAACTACTAAAATGCCGATCTTGCGCCACTTTTTCAAAAATGGCCTCCATTTTATCCGTACCAGGCCGACCAGAGCGACGTGCATTTTTTACATCAAAATTTCCGGATTAAAAACGCTTAAATCAAATTTGTGCTACTCTCACAGACACTGCACTAGGTCCATCGACATCACATTTTTTTTGGGACTTAAGTTGCATTTTTACCTTTTTGTAGTAAAATTATAAAATGTTTCGAATTTCTTCGTTACATTCACTCATCTTAACAGTATAAAAAACAAATGAAAATCACATATTTTTCTAATTTGAATTTGGATTATTTTCTTTAAAATTAAAACTTTTTACTGATATCAAAACCAGCCACAAATGGTATAGCCAAAGAGATTTTATTACAAGTTTATAAAAAGACTTTTTCTCCAACCTATTTTATTTACAAACCAATCATTTTCGACTTGAGCTTGTAGTATTGTAATTTAAAATAAAGTTTGAACACGAGTTATTGGTTACATAATTCCATTTATTGTGCGACGAAAATATTATTTTTTGTTGCTCATACCTACCTATTTAAATTTCTATATGATGCAGACAATGCTAGGAGTTTTTTTTATAAAGGATCGAATCGAGGAAGATGACGAAAACTTCATGCATAATTGATATATACCTACTTATTTGTCTCCGTTGCTGACATTTAAGTATGAACATAATATTTATATTACTTACACGATTTAAACAAATACTTAACTCGTATGATTTTGGTCTAAATCAACAAAGATCTTTATAACTTAAGAAACTTGTTGGCACTGAGCATATATACTCGTACTTATCTTTCAATAAAAGATGTTCATGAGATGGGTGACCATAATGTAGGTACTATCTGCAACTTCTACGTGCTTCGTAAAACCATAAAACCTTTGTTTTCGTCCTAATATAATCTCAACATTTTTTCACTGAATTTACTTTATGAACTATCTTTACATTCGTATTCCAATAGGCTTGCATTTAGCTGTGGGTAATTGGATATTCTGGTATAAATAATAAAGAAAATATCAAAACAGGAAATTTCTTAAAAGTGAGAAAAGAAAAACAAGAACTGAATACGTGTGAAAATTTCAAGGAATAACCTTGGATAAACTTATTCAGTGCGTTATCTCAATGTCAAATTTGTGCGGAGAGGTCGACTGGTGTCGGCTTCAGATCGCTTATAGCGTCAACAATACGTTTTGTGTTCGACAAACAACAAAAAAGAGATAAATCCATAATGTTGAACCCTTTCGCTTATTGATGGAGGTAATAATGAATAAGGTGACAAAAAAGAGTGTTTTGGGAAGTCTTTTGGAGCTACCCTGAAAGCTTGTTTATCAAAGTCATTATTATGCTATATCGGAGTCGCGTCTATGTTTCCACTTAGATTGTATTGATTTGTCTCAGTTATATCTGTTTCTATGTTCTCAGTATGGAATGTTAAGAGTTGACTCTGGGGGTGGTTGATCAGGGTGATTAATGTGTTCAAATGGTTTTCTCCCGTTTGATATAAGCCTAAACTGATATATTTTGAGTGTCTGTGTGATATAATTCACCGTTACTCAGAATAAAGATTATGATGACGAAAGGTTTTCCTCTCAGAAAGGTCTCCCAATTTTGGAAACGGTGGTAGTTTACGGTAGTTAGGGTCAAATAAATAAACTCAAAATTACAAAAAATAATTTTAAATAAAGTACTATTAACTAAATTAACTAATAAATTCATACATAGACAATAAAATTTTAAAAATCTTCCAATGAAATAACCAAACGCTCAATAAAAGTCTTTCGAAGATAGCTCGACAAAATTAAATAAAAAATCAGTATTCTGACGAACAAACCTGAAAAGGCTGCAAAACGTCAATAAATAAATAAAGTTTCGTGCATGAACCCGTTAAAACTAGTTTTATTTGATGAGTGATGTGCGCGAAAACTTAAGAAACAAATATGATGATGACTTGAACCTGAATATAGAGTGAAGAAAATGTAACAAAAAAGCTGATTTCTCTGACATGGATTCTAAAATTGACTCTACTTGCCACAAAGGAACAAACAACAATCGCTTATTAAGTTATTAATCCTCAGAAGAACAAAGGAATCATAGCGCCACAATAAAGAGGTTTTTCTATGAATCAGAATATCTTTAAAAGGGTAAAGCATTACCTAAAGAGGTGGACGCTCATGTGTGTCGCGTTATAGTATCGCAAAGGGACCGCGAGCAACTTAACTGTCGATAATTTATGCGGCGACGACGACCGCAGACATAATTAATGAGGAGTACATACAGTATAAAGCTGCACGTTCCGACTTGGTATGGATCGTGGAAAACTTTGTTGCAAATAAAAGTCTGTGGCTAAATTCGATTTATTGGGATTGGGTATTCATATTTGTGTTATAAAGCTGCCCAAAGAGCAATGTTGAGGGCTATCCTCGGGGTTTTACTGCGCGATCGAATCAGAAATGATGAGATCCGCAGAAGAACTAAGGTCACCGACATAGCCTAAAGAATTGTAAGCTTTATGTGGTGGTTGGGGTTGCCAGGTCTCCCGATTTTACAGGAGATCTCCTGTTTTTCTGAAATGTTTCCTGTTCTTCTGTTTTCCTACATGACTCTATTGTTTTTCTTTCTTAGAATACTATAATACGATTTTCTTTTTTAAATTGCATGTTGAGTTGTGTTTTCCGCCATGAAGAATGTAGGTAACTTTAATTATAATAAAATAAAGATGTTATTGTCAAAAACGAGCTTTGAGGGGCGGCAGAAGCCACAGAAACACATTCATTACTGGCCTATATCTTGATTTTGTTTACCAATTCTAGGGGGAGAGGTGGGTGCGCAAATCGGAAAAAGTACGCCTCTGCATCTACTATTTTTTCTTGTAGCTTTTTTCACACATCTACTGTTTTTTTTTATAACGCGGACTTGGCAGCACTGGTGGTGGTGGTGGTGGGCAGGGCAAATTGCAAGGAGGACTGACGGTTGTTGGGGCAGAAAGGTCCTCGAGTGGCTGCCGCGTACCGGGAGACACAGCATTAGTAGGTCCCCCAAAAGGCGGACGGACGATCGGGTAAAGGTTGCGGGAAGCCACTGGATGCGGGCAGTGTAGAACCGATGGGTTAGAAATTCCTTGGAGGAGGCTTATGTCCAGCAGTGGGCGTCTCCCGATTGATATGTTGATGATGATATTTTGTGTTAGGGCCACTAGCACCAACAATATTAATTCAAATTGGAGTAAAACCCAGTTAGGCACATTACTAGTCATTGTTAAATGGCAAGGAGGACTGATGGCTGTTGGGGCGGAAAGGCTCTCGAGTAGCTGCCACGTACCGGGAGACGAAGCGTTAGTAGCCCCCCCAAAAGGCGGACGGACGATCTGGTAAAGGTTGCGGGAAGCCGCTGGATGCGGGCAGTGTAGAACCGATGGGTTAGAAATTCCTTGGAGGAGGCTTATGTCCAGCAGTGGGCGTCTCCCGATTGATATGTTGATGATGATATTTTGTGTTAGGGCCACTAGCACCAAACCCAGTTAAGGGCATTACTAGTCATTGTCAATTGGAAAATAATACCTTCAGTGGTTAGGGCATCCGCCCCGACAGCGGAAGACGCAGGTTCGAACCTGCCTGACACCTTGACCGAGTACCGAGAGAAATAATCCATTTCTAGTAAAAAAAAGATCATTAGATTTATTAGTTCTTATTCTAAGTATATGGCGTGACAGAATCGCCTTACTTTTCAACTAATATGGTGGCAAAGTCTGGAATCTACGGTGTGTTGTTTATTTAAGAGAATTGGAGCGCCCGTCTGGGGAAATAACCTCCACCTTACAGAAGACCACAGTAAAATAACACTACCTACCTCTTGGTGGTGTTATGTTTCTGTAGGTGAGTAAGGTTCCAGGACTCCACTGTGTAGGAGATTGAGTAAAGGTAGGTAGGCAATGGCGCGAGTGATATTTTGTAATGCAAGCGTCTATAGCCTTTTTTTGGTACGCTGGGGAAATGCATAAAATTGCATACCTCATGGTGGTGTGGGGGTGTGTATGTGGGGCTCTCCTCCCCAGAAGGCCTACCCACTAAAATCCCAGTGATGGCCGCCATCAGGCATTATACGGGGCCTCAGGATCGAGTATTGCTCCCCTGCACGGAAGACCAGAGGAGCCCTTCTCGGGGGAGTGTTCGCAACCTCCCCCGTCCTACGATGACACCCCCCGGCCATGTGGGGGCGTCGTCCCTCCCAGGTCTCTTCCATGAACACAAGCTTCGTCGTGCTCACCAACGACCCGCGGTGGCGCATCAGGCCATTATCTGGCCCGACGCCGCCTCCTTCGAGCGGAATCGGCCATCTCCCAATCCCGCTCGGTGGCCTCCTTCTTGAAAGCGTCTATAGCTTATAGTGGCCGCTTATTATCATGCAGGCCATAAAAAAATCGGTGCCATCTATTTTCCTTTACTATTTTTTATTATAACCCAGAATGTACTAACGAGTGATTCTGAAAACTTACCCTTGAGCTAGCGTAAATAGATACGCCATTAATAGACCACTAATTTTAATTGCGTCATTGGGGGCGTCTCGATTCCGGGAAATGTCTCTTAATATTACAGAACCGATCTATTTGTAACATTGCACCCACTCTCTCACTAATTTCACAACATGGAGCATCAATTATAACATTCCATATTAATTTAAGGTATGAGAGTTCGAGATATACATATAAATAAATGAATAAATATTTCCAACACACACCAATTAGCCTAGCCCAAATAAGCACTGTAAAGGCTTGTGTTATGGGATACTAGGGTAACGGATAGAATACATAGTAGTACATAGATAAGACTTTTTAATATTACGTAACAGCACAAAACTCTTTATTTTACACCACAGAAACATAAAATATTTAGTACATAAAGGTTGGATACAGTGCAATTATAGGCGGCTTTATCACTAAAAGCTATTTCTTCCAGACCGCTCCCCCTTCCTCTAAAAGCTAAACTATAGGCTTGAAAAACCTGGAAAATTTCATGATAATAGTACTTTTCATGTACTTTGAAGGAACACTATAGCAGCTAAGATAGATTTGTTAGTTTAAGAATAGACCTTAACATCCATACATCAACCGCACTGGGTACTCACAGATCAATATTCCAATGTGAATGTATCTATAACTCGAGCCGCCACCGTCGCCATTTACAAGAAAGTCACAAACTATAAGATACTCATAAAATTTGATATTATGGCTGTCCTAAGAGCCCTAGATAATTGGCTTAAAAACCTGGAAAAAATCATGATAATAGTGCTTTTCATGAACTTTTAAGGAAGACTATAGCAGCTAAGATAGATTTGTTAGTTTAAGAATAGACCTTAACATCCATACATCAACCGCACTGGGTACTCACAGATCAATATTCCAATGTGAATGTATCTATTACTCGGGCCGCCACCGTCGCCATTAACAAGAAAGTGACAAACTATGATACGCATAAAAACTGATAGTATTGCTGTCCTAAGAGCCCTAGATAGTAACATCAAAACTTCTGGGCTAGTATATGAATGTCACCTAACATTGGAGCAAATAGCAACAGAGAACAAGGTTATCTTGTAATGGATCTAGGGACATAGCGGCTAAAAGGGGATCAGCGCACAAAGTGGAAGGCCCTGAACCGTTCCTGCCGTTACCCTTCAACCAAATTCGTACATCGGTGCGCCAACACACCATACGGAGCCACAACACCCACTGGGCCAATACCGAGGGCTGTATTCCCTAGCATCAACCCAAGACTAACTAGAAAACTACTTAATCTTAACCGAACAGATCTTCGAGCAATGTTAGGCACTATAACAGGGCAAGGCTGCTAAATAAGCATTTACCAACCATACGTGTTACAGATAGTTTCTGTGCAGAGGATGTCTGGAAACAGATGAAACGGCCACTCATATGTTTCTGGAACGCATAGCGTGGCAGAACACCGGGCATCAATTCTAGGGACGCTCCTAGAAGTCTGTGAGAATCCCAGGAGACTACTGCGCTTCTGGAAGGACCTGGGCTGGCTGTGCTAGCTATCCTAATCAACCCTGCACGCACAATGGACCAACTATGGAGTTTACGTGCAGAAACGGGGGCCCACAACAAGTAACTGGGACTTCTATATCAATTTAGAAGCTTTAGACAATTATGTTGAAAATGTAGATGAAGATTAAGTCGAATTGATTTAAATTAATTTAATTTAATGTTTTCTTAAATAAATTTGTTTTTTTTTTATTATAAAAATATTTTCCTTATCCTAAATATTAATAAATAATAGTTTATTCCTCAATGAGTGTAGCAGTTTACCGGTATATTTTAAGTGACTAAGAAACTAATTGCTTTCCATATCCGAATATTCCGAAATCTTCTATTTTCAGAGCCAGTAATCATAATTTTCCTTAGAGCAAATACCAATTTTCCCGAGTCATTATTAGAACATTTTATAAAATTGCTTATATCTAAATAACTATAAATGATAATTAAAAGTAAGTCACACAGAGCTAAACTTTAATTAATTTAACATTATTAAAACATCTAAACACACTTAATTTGTTCATAGTTATTAAGTTATGAGCCTCTAAAATTATCAATTTTTTTTTCAAATCTCATTATTCTAAAATTGCTCATGTCTAAATGTTCCAATACTGTCTCCGATAGACGATATTTATTCTTTCCAAGAAAATTGCCTTTGATATAAAAAAAAAAAACTGGCATTCAGCTGTTTCGCGATTTACAGTTCAATAAAAGTTATTGTAGGAACCAATAATGAATCAACCTATAAACGAAGCGTATTGAAAGTGTTAGCTGTCTTCAAAGTTCTGCTCTACCAGTCGCCATCTGAAAAATCGAGTACATACAAAAGGCTCAACTCTTCGTACCAATACAGACAAAAGAGGTATTAGCACTTTAATAACAGAGTTCGTTTTATCAAATCACTTCCTCTGCTATGGTCTTTATGAAATGGCGAAGTGTGGAATATTTATAGTAGTACAAGTAGCAAAATCTGTGAAACATGATGATAGCTTTAACAAGGAGATTTTAGATTATTGCTAAACATGCTCAAACGTGTGTATTGACCATATAACATACTTATTATATTTTCAGTAGAAAAGTGAAAGTTTGTCAACCATGGTAAAGTAAAAAACATTTTTATAACGAAAACACGCAAATTACCACACTCCCTATCTACTTAATGTTAAGTCTGAATGGAGTCCAGTACCAGAAGCACGAATTTTGACAGGTCTATACCCTTAGCACGAACCAATATCGAATTCGAATAGTCTGCGAGTCCGAAATGACAATGTCAAATTTTGTATGGAAACTTGAAGAGCAGCGTCATAACGGACGTAACGAGAACTAAAAATCAGTACACTTTTGACAATAACATTTCACGCTCGCAAACTATTCGAATGATATTGTTTCGTGCTAAGGGTACTGTAATCGTATCGCATCGTCAAAGTTTCTATGAAAACTAAGCAGCGCCCCTACCGGATGTAAGAACCAAGTGGCTCCTTCCATAGAAAATTTAACGGTGACGATACGATTACCGATCTGTCAAAGTTCATGCTTGTACAGTTGCGAAGATAGCTCATGTGGCAGAAAAATGTGCCACAGCTATCCCCACCTCGCCAAGACCCTACCTAGCCCATGACGAAAGAACTCTTGGACCTAACTCACTAACAGAAACAGAAGACCACCAAAAGGCAGTGTTATTTCTGTGGTCTTCTGTTACTTATTCAATTAATCTTAAAGAACTGTGAAATCTCAATTTCGTTAAAAAATCCACCAAATAAAAATAATGTATTAAAGCTTGAACAAGACAAATAGATTTGCGTTGGCTTGTTAGTTTCATTATTATTAATGAGGGACTTCAAAATCGAACACGCAGTTTTCGGTGGAAGACATCCACTAAAATATTCACGTTGCGTTACCAACATATTCTGTTTGTAGTTTCATGATACAGGTGATTCAAATAAGTAAAGAAGGCAAAGAGACAAAGCAATATATTCGAAAGCTCTGTACCCCAACCCATACAAGCATGAATTACTAGCGAGAAAGTATTCTTATCGCCATCGTCAAAGTTTCTATGGAAGAAGCTAGTTCAGGGACTGGCAAATTTTTCGTCATCATCATCATCAGCCTATTAATGTCCCCACTGCTGGGGCACAGGCCTTCCCTATGGATGGATAAGGGAGATTGGGCCACGACCCACAACGCGGGCGCAGTGCGGGTTAGTGGGTGCTAACGACTGCAGATTCAGCCGGGACCAACGGCTTAACGTGCCTTCCGAAGCACGGAGGAGCTCGAGACAGTAAATTTTAGGTCACCCATCCAATGACCGACCACTGCGAAAGTTGCTCAAATTCAACGACCGCAGCCGAACGCGCTAACCACTGGCGCCATCGAGCTCCTCTTTTCCTTATCGAGCCTATATTAAGCGAAGAAGCAGCCAGTATAAGACATTTGACATTTGTCAGAAATCCCAATAAATGAGATCGTATCTCACAGAATACCTATGCAGAGCTAGTTTGTTCTTACGTCAAAGAGGCGCTGCTAGTTTCCATAGAAACATTGGAGATGATGAAACGCATACGGATCTGTCAAAGTTCGTGTTTGGGGTACTGTTTTGCGATTGCGTACGCAGAGAAACGTTTCTATTGGCGGGGGACAGACCGCAAGTGCTCACTCACACATGCGTACTGCATGAAACTGCCCTCTGGCATTCTATACTCATGTGATATAGGGTCCGATGAACTCAGTGTGATTGACAGAGAGCTTACTTCCATTACCCGAAGGTCTCATAAGCAGTAAATGGTAACTCAAATCTATCAATATGCACGGCACCGACTCCATAAGATAATTTGACTTTAAATGTAGATATAAGTAAAGAATATACATTATTTCTTAATTTTTAGTAGTTTTATTTTTATGAAGTCGGTTTTTATTTTTGCGAAACAAAAAGGTAAAAAAGGAAATGTTTTTACTTTTTGTTAAAACAGTTTTTATATTTCACTTTTTAAAAGCTAGAGCAATATCAACTTTCTAAATATAGACGTATGACCTGCGATCTCTTTCATATTTAAAAAAATAACCAAGCACGATATCGCAGCTTTATTCCAATACTGTCATTAGCATAAAATAAAATTAAAATACAGGATTTGAAGTAATGTGTAGATTCATAACGTAGCAAATAGATGGCGTTGTAAACTATTTTTTGAAGAATTTTGTTTAATGACAGTATTGGAATAAAGGTGCGATATGTGTACTGTTCGTATTTGAGGAGTTCCGTTGTTTATCTCCAAAATTATCTACTAGATCTGTATACTGTTTGCGATCGCGTACGCAGAGAAACGTTTCTATTGGCGGGGGACAGACCGCAAGTGCTCACTCACACATGCGTACTGCATGAAGCTGCCCTCTGGCCTTCTATACTCATGTGATATAGGGTCCAATGAACTCAGTGTGATTGACAGAGAGCTTACCTCCATTACCAGAAGGTCGCATTAGTTAGTAGTAATTTAAGGGTGCTCTCCCTAGTAGTAGTCATCATTATTGATTGTGCGTAGCCGGTTATTTGGCCGGTGACGAGCGATAGCTTAGATATAATTATAATTCCTTTACGAGAATTAATTTATTTCTGCTGACGAAAAGGAAAGTAGGTTCTTAATTCATCATAACTTTTGAAAAACCTTGGCTAGTTCCGTTTTCATTAAGATGGTCAATTTTAAATTACATCGGTCTCTAGAAATTCACTACAAATCTATACTTATAATAAATCTGTAGAGATGTCAATTCTGTACATGAAATATATTTTTAAAATAACTATCAGGGGGTGATTAGTGATCGATACTGATGCCAAAAATGCAATCAGTAAATTTTTTGTCTGTCTGTCTGTCTGTCTGTGTGTATGTTCCTTATAGAAACAAAATCTACTCGACGGATTTTAACGAAACTTGGTACAATTATTCTTCATACTCCTGGGCAGGTTATAGTATACTTTTCATCACGCTACAATCAATAGGAGCAGAGTAGTGAAGGGAAATGTTGGGAAAACGGGAGAAGTTACTTCATTTTTTAAGCTTCCGTCGCGTGTGCAGCCTTAATGGTTTAAGTTACATAGAAATCATGTATGACGGAAATATTCTACATAAAATTGTCTAAAAAATATCCCGCAACAGCATATGTCTATCTTTTATGGTTGACTCACAATAACACGTGTAATTATATAAATAAAGTCATTGTTTATTGCACAAGCCTGAGAACAAAAACTATAGTTTACACTACAGCTCTACACCGAAGCGAAGCGAGGGCGGGCCACTAGTAAAAAATAAAATATAAACCCCATTCAATATCGCAATATAAAGCAGTAAACAAGCGAACAGCTTTTATAAATCCTATTTTTTTTAAATAAAATTTAATTCTATAAAGTTATCAAAAATTGCTGAGATATAATTAAGCGAAAGCTTTGGCATTCCATGGAGTTTATAATGAATTGCGATCTATTTTTATCCAGGAGCCTACCTGATACTAAAAGTTTAAATCCTTCATAAAATAATTCCTAGAAGTGATGTAAAATTTCATTAAGTTGGAAATGCAATGAACTTTATAACGGCTGTTAACCTAAATATTTAATTAATATTAGGCAAGGCTCGTACTGAAGAAAAGGAAAGAGTAACAAAATAATATAGAATTTCAGTTATCAGATTCAGTTACTATAAAAATGATTGTGACGATTTGTTAGACCTATAAATATCTAGCGAAATTTATTCAGCTTTTATTTAACGGCCGTTCATTAGCATGAATATAATAATGAACCGTTTATTATACTTCACTTTGGGATAAGGTCACTCAACATCTTGGTGCTGAAACAAGCTGCTCGCCTGGTTACTCCTGGTTACTCTTGGTTATCAGACTGCATACTATCTTATGTAACTTGTATAGCGCCTAGTTTGTCTATAAGCTTAGCAGTTAGTGAGGATTATCTTTTAGTAAGCCACGCTTTTTTTCTCTAAGGGACTACCCGCAATACAGAACAAAACGTCGGTGACTCGTGCCTGTGTGTTCGAACCTCTACAAATTTGTATTGCTGTAGTCATACACATTACCGTGATTAGTAGACACTCAGAGTTCAAAATCACCAGGTATCGAAGATTTACGTAGCGTTGTGTACGAAGGGGCTTAGTTGTCTATAGACAGCAAAGTTGTAGTCTGTACTGTAGATCGACTTTTACTATATGTATAGCCTTGAATAATTAGTAGTCAGCACATCCTATTATATTTCCCATCATTATCAATGTAACGTGGTAGAATAAAATATTCTCGGCTGAACTCAAAACAAATGAACAGTCACTGCTTAAGATATGGATACTAAAGATATCATTGACAAGAAAATCAGCAACTTTCAAACGATTTTTTTATTTATTTTCCTTTTTTACTTTATACAATACCACTGAGGTTTCATCCGTAACGAATTCAAAGAGTGTTTGTCACATCACGAAAGCTGTTTACGTAAGGTACCTACAGGATGGCTAGAACACGTCGTCGTCGTACCATATAAGACTGTACCTTACCTATACAAAGTGAGTACCGCGTCCCCCGTCGCCATTAAGCTGCTGTCACACGAAATGTTGTCGCGGGCGAGGCCGCGTTGCACAGGGTTGCCAAACGTATGAGAAATCTAATGTTCGAGATTTAGCAGTATCTATACATGAAACGAGGTAAGTAGATGTGTCGTATACTTTGATATGAGATTTAAACAATGTTGGCTGTTTGTCATGTACACAAACCTCAAATGTTATCAAAACGTAAATAAATATCCAGTCCACAAAGTATTGTCTCAGTAAGTACAGATTCATTATGCCATCACTAAATGCATCCTTATTTGTATCATCGTATTATTACCTCGTATCATGTATAAATACTGCTAAATCTCAAACGTTAGAGTTCTCATACGTTTGGCAACCCTGTGCGGCGTGGCCTCGCTCGTGACAACACAGACCGTGTGACAGTACCTTTAGCGTCAGGCAGGACATTGCCGATCCGACACGCTGTCTGCTCATCCAATTGCGCTGCGTCGGCGCAACTGGCTGCCTGCACCGGTGATGCCAGATAAAGAATTTTCAAAATGCGGTAACGGTGCTTAAGGAACGCAGATTTTCAACAAAAAGAGCAGAAACAAGAGGATTTAGTTCTCTATCCTTCAAAATCAAACATAACAACTAAACAGTAATGCATATAAATCCTTCACATCAGTTTTAATAAACTATCTGTAATGTTCTGTTATGTAATCATCATTTCAGAAAAAAAACCGGTGTAGCAGACTTTGAAAAAGAGGAACTGCGTAAATTAAAAGCAGAGGAATCCGCATCGTTGGAAAGGCAGGTTAAACGCGGAAAAGCGGTGCATCGGGTAACATTGGCCAGCCTGCACCCATTGTAAGTAATTGGTCGTGGCGAAACTGCATCTATGACCTCATCTCGTGATGGACGTAGGAGTGACCAGTTAATGGACCGTTGTTTATTCGATAAATATGTGCGAGTAATTTGAGTCAATTATGTTGTCGCTTACCCAGCAAAACTCGGAATCAGAAGTATGTATTCGATTTTGCTAGAAGAACGATGGTGCATTGACCTCAATCTCGTTGGCCGTACGCTCTGGTTAGAATCATGGTCATCCGTGTACTATTAAGAGCGACTGCCCCATTTGGCAGTCGGAACACAAACGAGTGAATAAATCACTAAAGTTTTCGATATGATTCTGAATATTATACAACTAATGAACTAACTATAGTTTTTCTTCTCGGTTTTATTATACATAATACATATAAACTAACTTATTGAATCACTCTCTCTGTTACTGAAAACTGCATCATAACTGCTGCATAATTTAAAAGGTCTAAGCGTACGGCGGTTGCGACTTAGATTTATACCTTTGATTATTTAAGATTTGAACCTTGTAAAGATATACAAGGATTTGTCCAAACAGTAAATTCGAACAAATGTCGCCACTTTACTTGGGTATACGTGTTTGTTATTTGTAAACTTAACATCAGCCAGTCTTATTCGCTCAATGTAAATCGTGGTAAGGATAGACTGTTAAGGATTGTCAGTTTACAAAAAGCATAAACGACGAGATGGACAAGTGAAGTGTTAGCATAAAAACATTTAGTGAAGCTAAAGAGTGATTTATTGTTGTCATTTACTATGTATAGAGTTGCAGGAAGCGTGACCAAATACAATCATTCGGTTGCAATTAAGAGAAGTACTTTGAGTGTGTTTATACAAAGTGCTTACGCAAGGTCGTTCGCTGACCCCCGCCCTAGCTAGCCATTAGCCCCCCATCGGCTCCGTGAATTATGAACGAATCAGCCCTAGCAGGGCATAAAACTATAATTGACGCAATACCAGCCGTAAAGTGGTAAAGGACGACGATAAAATTTACAACAATACTGCGGTATTTTAGTTGATGAATGCTTGAAGTTCTTGACACGAGTTTTATATCAGTAATGATTTCGCACCTGTGGGTTACAATATATTAAATGATTAGTATTTATTACGTGTCTTGAGTGTAAGAAATAGATTAAATGTCTGCGTCCTAAAAATAGTAACCTAATTTAAAAAATCGCCATATAGGTACCTACCATGGATTTGACTGTGCGGTGGGATAGAATGTCCTCCTGTTTTGTTGTTTATTCTATTATAAATAAGCGTTCGGTATTTGATCGTAAAAGTTGAGCAATTTTCGCAATGGCCGGATACAGAATCGGTGACCAAAAATTTTCTATCACGAACTCCTTCGTGCTTCGGTGAGAACCTTTACCGTTGGTTCAAGCTGCGTCTGCTGTCGTTAGCACGCATTAATCTGCACTGGGTGTGGCTTAATCTCACTATTTAACCTATAGGAAAAGCCTGTGATCCAGCAGGTTAACGTTAAGAATCACCACAGTTAACTACAATACGCGTTCTTACTTTACCTGAAGATACATAGTCCATCATTTTTCTTACATTTTCATCCCAGTACAGTAGCGAAGACTTCACAATTCGCCGTAAATTCAAATGGTGTGACAAGACATTACTGATGGTGTACTTGCGACACGGACGCATTACCTCATATTCGTTCGTACGAGCCCGTTTATCGGTCATCGGGTACGCTACGTGCATTTATTATTTAAATTCCAAATGTCTGCGTGACTAACTCACTAAAAAGGATGTGTGCGATTGGAGACCTCATAAGTTTCTTGTTGAATAAGGTGATTTATGGTAAGATTTTGTTCTATATGTTATACAAAATGTATGTACCAAAGGACATCGACGAAATCGGCCTTAGCATGCCCAAAAGAATGTTCTTCACTATTATTTATCTATTATTTTTTTAACTTATTAGCAATTAATCACAGTAAACGGACAATCTGTTAAAAAAAATAAAAAATAAAAGTTCTGTTACTAGATACTACAGTCTGTTCATCCAACTTGTCCTATTTGGTAAACAATCTTGGCACTCCTTTTTATTGAAAATACAGCATTAAAAATCAACTGATAACTGGATTCAATAGGATTCAGTCTATTATAACGATTTATTTTAATAGTTTATTGGCTTCATTAATATTTTCTTATTAAATTGGTGATTTTGTTAAAAAGTTGTGCTAAGATTGTTTACCTTAATAAATGCAATATAGGCGACCATAGGTATTTGTCAAGATAAAAATAGAACTAGGTTCCTTAGTTAATAATACTTATTACTAGAATTTATATTATATTTATAAAAACATTATTTCTGAAATTATGTAAAGATAGTTCATACTCCCATCCCATGTAATATCTGCTTATTTTTATGAAAATCATAATTATAACCAGGTATATACTTACCTAATTACCGATAGTAAAATATAGAAACAGGTAAATGGAAAGACTCTGAACATTTCATTTGAAATCTATTATTACTACAGGTAGGTATAGGTATCATAGGTGCTAACTGCCAACACTCATAAATCAATATGAATATAAGCACTTAATATTTTTATTATTAATTGCATTTTATGTTCATTTAATGCATATTATTTATGTGCTTACATAGAGGTAAACACTAAATCTATTCGGAATATATAAAGTGTAAATCTTTTACGATTAAGTATAATAATTATAATCTCAAAATCTAATACATTCTGTAATAGGCCACGGTTCCTCAAGTTGTCCGTATCTCAACAAATGCCTAATTAGAGTTTATGAATGGTTCCGAACACAACTAGCATTTTCTCATTACTGGGCGTTCCAGGGCATTCAATGTATGGGGAACGAGCAATGTCCTTTCAACTTGATGGGTGACAGAGAGACAGACAGACAATAAAGGGATAAGGGTTCCATTCTTGCAGATTGAGGCACGGAACTCTAACAATAGGTGTTTATAAAGTTTGTCACAAAACTGCCCTATATAGATCGAATGCCAACTGCAATTCTGACTGCAAAGCAAAAGTAAGAGTGTCAATTAAATTCCGTTTATTTAGCTACTAATTCTCAGGGTGGATTCAAAGCCGGACTTAATTTATAGGCTATATTCTTACCTTGACTTAACTACTAATTGATTACTTTGTTTACTCAAGATCTTTAACTAAATATTTCATGACTAATTGAAAACGCATAATTTACAATACACATATAAATTTATATTTATGACGCTGTTCGATTATTATCAGTTTGTTGATGAAGGTATTAAATTATCAGAAAATAGGCCCTTAAACTATTCTGTAAAGTACCTATACTCTAACGATTAATTCTATTTTTTTTGTTTCAGCCGTAAATTGTATGACCTGCAAATACATTGCACTAAATTCAATAGTTACATACAATGTCTAAAATGATCATAATCATTATTTAATAAACTTTCACTTCTTTTTAATTAGAGACAGACTAAATCCCATTTCAGTCATAAGAAAATTTTGAATCCAATTTTCCGTTGTAGTCATGGCAATTATATTCCTGGAACTTAAAATATTGCAGTATTGATGTAAAATAAGGAGCAGATGCTTTCCGAAAAGTTTTTTCGGTTATCTTACTAGTGATCACTGTTTTATTCGGGAAACAATTGCATTTCGATAACTTCATCCATTGTAAAATTATATAAGTGACAAGCTGTGCACGCGACTTCGCCCGCGTGGATGTCGCAGAAAAGGTTATAGTGAATCAACCTTAAAAGAAAGAACCTTAAGACACAATAAGTACAAATAGCATATGCTGTCGCGGACATTTTTTAATGAATTATCCAATACAAAAGAATTTTCAATTTGAATCAGTACTTCTTGAGATTAGCGCTTCCAATCAAACAAACGAGCTCTTCCACTAGTTCCGCTTTATAATAGGACTGGTATAGAAGTAAAGATATGATAGAGATATCGCTTCAGATAATTGTTTTCTCAATAATCATTCATAGGATTGAGATTGAAGCCAAGCAGAGAATAAGTTAGGAGCGTACTTACAACAGCTGCCGGAACTTGAACAATGGAAAACCACGTGAAGCACAAAATGACGAGGAAATTGTCTATTTATGATTGACTGGAAATGTACAGGCAATTTACTTAGAAAATTCGATGGAGTTACTTACAGAAGGAAAATACTTTCACAACGTTTCCAGTTTCAAAAAACGAAAAGAGATGATTTGCATGAATTCTTAGTTAACAACGAACGTTCTCATAACCGTTTTTGGTTGAATGCCTGTATTGATTAATTTAAATGTTAACATTTAATTAGTTTATTAAAACTGAAATCAAAAAGCTTTTTTTCTAAATAGCTATTTTTAAACAAATTAATAGGCGTAGACTTACAATTGACAATGGTAATTTTTTTTCTTAGGCAGATAATATTGCCATTGTAATTTTTGGTTCTTGTTGGGGCACTGTGCAGTAGTTGTATGTATTTAGTCTTATATATATATATATATATATAAGACTAAATACATCTGTTTCACTTCAAGCCAGAGATCCCAACCAGATCCTAAGTTTGAAATTACTATACATCACTGTGGTTAGATTCGCAATGCTAGATTAACTCGTTACAATACCTTGGTGGTCTTGTTGACCAGAGACTGTCCTAGCACAACCATTTTGATTTGGTAATAACCAAATAGTATACTGAGGAAAATTAAGTGGATATTTAAGATTGTGTTCATGTTGTTCAGGCATAGTATTTCTTATTATGTGGGTAAACTGCAAATCCACGACTCAACGGTAACGGGCGCTGCTGTCACTCCCGTATTACTCCTCTCGGCGGCGCGAGCGTATACACAAGGTGCTTGACTACACTGCGGGATATCGGTTTTCGGTGGATTATCATTAATAATTATAAGTGAACTGCTGAAATAGTCTCGTATATCAAATATTTGTATTTGTGGAACAGCTGTGTTTGAAATTGGTACGCAATAAGGACTCTGAGTGGGTGACCACGTGGACACGTAACGCTTCCAGCACGAGCTCACACTGGCGATGTCAAGGGGAGTGGTTTAATTCATAGTGGGGGAACGTGTGCCTGAATTTTACCAATAGAACCGATACGATCAGCGACCAAACCAACTTGTTCTCGTGGGCTATCGAAGGTGTTCTCGCGAACAATGTTATGTCTTATAAACTGCTTAACCGTGTTTAAGTTGCTCTTGTTCAGTCAGTCTGTGGTTACATACGTACGGGGTGGTGCTACAAAAACTAAACTTCTTGAACTCAAAAGATCGCAAAGGTCTCTTATTAAAATAACGTATGAAAAACCATGTATTTTAAGCCATTCTAAATACCTCACACACGATTTAAATAAAATTAACAATCTTCTTACAATTACAAAATTATGTATTTTAAATCTTATATTAAAAAACGAGGAATGACTAAAATCATTGACTTATGAAGAGGCGGAAAATAATTTTAAAATAATAACATAGGTTGAAGAATTGAAAATATTTAAAATAAAAAGTAAATTCAAAATAAAAATAATATACAAATTGACAAAAACTTGAAATCTTGTTAATCCTAAATACACATAATAAACTATACATACCTACACTACACTTCACACACACAACAAATCATACTCACACACCTCACATGCACTAAATGTGGGGACTACCTACTTACTTATAGATTATTGTCTTGTTTTATATTATGCATTTTTTTAAATCTACTAACTACCTATTTTTATTAACTAGCTACAAAAGTTTGAAACGAAACAGGCCCAACACAAGTTTTTTTATATATATTATACTTACTGGAACCGTTTTATCGTTATGTTTTATTGTATGCACTTATATTCATAAAAATACTTGTATTCATTAATACGTCAAATTAAATATTATTAACAAAATAATATGTGTCAAAAATATTGAAAATCGGTGAAAATTTAAAAACAGTTCATGCTGCTTAGACTTTTTGATGGGTATATTATTAACTTTTAACTTATTTATATCATGTATGAATATTCCGCCTTTGTTATTTTACTTAGTTTTTGTTATAGCTTTTATCCAGGAAGTTGATGGCGCATTGGTAAGAGCGTTCAGTCTGCGCATGTAGTTGAGCAACATTCTCATAGATTGGTCATAGGATAGGTGACCAATCTAGCGGGACCTCGAGGAAGGGACGGCTGTTTAATTGTCCATTTAGGGCACGTGAGGCCATTTGGTCCGGCTTCTTTATGTTTGGAAAAGACAGTACGCCTCCCTTGCCTAACGAAGATTCCCCCACACATTTCATCCAGGCTCAAAGGCTCGATGAAATGAGCAGGGCCCTAGCCAGTGAAAACCAATCAATACTCCTGCACTGGTCAGCCGACACGCAAATATGAGGACCGAGGTCCCCCTAGTGCGTGTCGTGAGTGCAGGTTGAAACCGCGGGAATGAAGTACCCCGCGGCCCCGCCGGTGAATTTCGTAGCCGGACCCACCTCGATATGCGGTGCCCTGGAGTATCAGGGGCTACACCCATCACAGAAACCATGCAAAGCGGACTGGTACTCCCACAGCAACCCGCTGACTCCCGGCGGGATAGCGGAGGCTTATAAATAGATTTCATTGCTCATCAATGTTTAAGGCTCCCCAAATGGATAGCAATGACGATAATACAGAGGTACTTAACTGTGTTATGACAATAACTATTACGGTTATTGCGATTTTTTTGGTGTTTATTTATTTTGTGAAATATAGATAAGCTTGATAAAAATGCAAAATTTAATAGTTGATATTTTACAAGTTTTAATTGCGCGAACCAGCTTTTTTAATCTTTTTCAATGAATACAACCTAATCCTTAAAATAATCATTGTTTATTTTTACTCTTTACTCATGGTGTTCCATGATAGAATTGGGAAGGTAAGAAAAATTGCTGCAAAACTTTCTGGTATACTCATAATATAAGTATTTCTATGGGAATCATATACAATAAATACTTCTATGGGAATCTTATACAATTGATTCCCATGGAAAAGTCAAATTAAAATTTATGTAAGAGTTCTTTCATTTCATATCATCTTGATCAATTGAATTGATCAAATAGGCGCGATCAAGCCAAACTGACCGTGTGTGGGGAGATATTTTGGAAGGATATTTCTATTGGCGGAAGGATTTTGGCTCATCAAGCGGCAGGATGGTGTGATAGCGGCCAACCTTTTTTTATCACTTAAAAATTTCAAAGTATTCTATTTTTGACGTGACAACGTCTTAAATTAGGTTGCGGCTGGGAGTCACTTATGAAAAAGTGTAACGCTCGGTAACGTTACGATGAGTCTCTCGTGTTAAGTTTAAGTTTACATGTACAATGTTTTAGTAAACAAAATATATTTCTATAGTTAAAATTTGTGCAATTCTTATTTTCATTCAATTCCTTGTTCCTATTGTGCAATTTAATTATATTCATATCAATAAATATTCTACCGAGAAAAAGACGTTGTCACGTAAAATCTTCGCCCGTAAAACCGACTTTACAGGCAACCATTTTTGTTTTAACTGCCACAGTACACCTTTTTCGCATTCAAATTTCTCAGTCGGCCAAACTTATCTGTCACAATCTATCAAATGACGTAGACGACATCAATATTCGTAACGGGCAGTGTCAGATTAGCCAGCCAGGTCCGACGGACGTGCTCCTGTTGCCGATTGATTCCACGATTGGCTTGCCAAAGATCGTCTTTAGGATTCAATTCGAATTGTTATTCAAATCTCATTGAAGTCGATTCTCAAATTTAGATGGCTGTTTCAATTGATCGCTTTTTCGTTTCCGTGATGGCTACTATCGCCTTTTATACTTTTTAATCTGAATTTTATTAGACGGAATTCTGAAATTGTAGAAGTGTTGCCAATAGTAAAATATTCTTTAACGTAATTTAAACAGTAATGATTGAATTTAAGATTTTAACTTGATAGAACTAAGAACATTGATGATAATTTAAAATGATAATTAATCAGTTTTTTAATCATATTTTTGAAGTTATAATAATGATAAGGATTTTTTTCTTCCATAGGAATCCACTAATTCATAGGTTGCCAATGGCTGCCAACTGAAAATAACTAAAATAGCCACCTTTAAAAAAGACACTGCACCTGAATTTGAGAATGCACAACACAGTTAAGCTCAATGTCAACGCTGTGCAACTATTCCATAAGCAAATTATACAGCAAGGAGACATGAGTAAGTAAACTGTGTGATGTGAATGAGGAATAAATGTAATAGCCCGTTGCCAGTGTGGAAGTTTCCTGATGCAGACAGGTACTTGCGTACTTGACGTTTATTTATGACTATTGAATTCATTCTCGATGAATACAAAAGACCAAACAATTGCCGATCGGAACAAAACCATCAAACATAGTAGAAAACGTTAAAAGAATTGTACGTCGTACAAATGAAAATGCCTCGAAAAATGTTGTTCGTAAAGTGTGCAGAAGAAGTAGGCAGTTTGGTTTGGACTACTTTGTAAATGGTTTAGACTAGGTTTCGATCCTACACTTCCTACTTATTATAAATGTGAGAGTTTGTATGTTTGTTACTCCATCACTCAAAAACTACTAAACAGATTTGATTGAAATTAAGTACGTATGTAGTTTATGACCTGGATAGACATAGCATATAAAATAAATGTTTACTTTAATTATTTTATGACAAAATTATGCGTTATGTTTGTGGAAGAATTTTATTAAATGGATCTTAAACAAATCGCGAATAATCCATAATTCATTATATGGATGACACCTCATAAATCATCAATGAAATACATTGCGCAATTTTAAATTTATGATCAATGACACGAGCAAGGTAACATAAAGCATTAACGTCAAAATTATGTGCGGACGCCGCAATATGTAATTCATAATAAAGAAAAGCCCTTGAGACTTCAACAGTTCCGTATGGGAGTTGTGATATACGGCAGTTTATTCGCTTGCAAATTCATCAAGGATACTGCTTGTATTAAGATAGTATCAACGATTTACCATATATATAATATACATGTATGCACATATACATATTTCATTTACTAGCTATAAGAGAAAGACAGAAAGAACACACCTTTGGTAACGCGTAATGCTCCCAAGTCAAGCACGCTTAAAGAAGTTTCACTTCGAAAATGTTTAAAGGTTCCATCCCTCAAAAGGAAAAACCCCGTACATGATTAATTCGTTGTATGTCTGTCCGTCCGTCCGTATTGCGTATCTACAAATTTGTACGGAACCTTTAATATATACCAAAATTGATAAACTGACGCAGGTTACTATTAAAAAATGGATGCGTATAACTTATGTACGCGCGTGAGAAGTTATACTTCTTTAACATCATTAAAAATATTTTTTAATTGCATGCAAATAATTAATAATTACAATAAAATAATAAAAGGACTGGAAAAGGATAGTTAACACAGTCAATTAAGTTCAGTTTTAATTTGAAAAATTAAATAAATATTCAAAATATTCAATTAAAATCACTACTGAATTTAAGTTATTAGTCCATATGTAATTAGCACTTGTAAGTAACTAAAACACGTTGTGTCTATATAGAAACTAGAAACATGTGGATAAATATTATAAATATGAAAACAGTGATCAGAGGCGACGAGCGTGCCAACATTGTTTTTGACAACGCGATCATCTTATGGAGCTCCGTGGATCGTTCAAAGTACCTTTCGAACAGATGTCTAATAATGGTGGATTATTAACCACTAAGTGGATAATAATCCACCATTATTAGACACTAACATTCATAACGCGCCAGCGGCCAACTTCATGGTGTTACTATTGTGTTACAGTGATGCGCGCGCCAGGGCTTGTTTACCGGTTAATTTTCAAACCTAAATCAGTGTCAAGTACATTAGGAGCGTTTTATTTAGGTTTGGCTCTACCTTAACCTTAAAAAACCGGTTTTTCCAAAGAGCGAAATCAAATAGGTTTTGAATAAATGTAGCGGTTTTTAAAGGGTTTCATTTAGCTCTTTCTGACGGCATCTATAATAAATGAATAACTTGACTCACTAGACGCTAGAAAACGTGTCAATAAATGCATCAATCTCTGAGCATTAACAAGTTGTGACTTGATTAGTTGAAACAAAACAAACTTCAAGCAATGCCGATGCGTGCACGTGTCGCTCTGGATTAAACCGGTTTATTAAGGTTTTAGGTACCGCTTTCATTTCGGACGCGCTCCGAACGAAACCTTTACTAAATACCGGTATTAACCTTTATTTACCGGTAATTTCGAAACCGGTTTTAAGCCCTGGCGCGCGCATCTTAAAATTTCACTCTCATCACTTTTTCATAACGCGCCCGCGGCTAACTTCATTATGTTACTTTTGTGTTACAGTGATGCGCGCGCATCTTAAAATTTCACTCCCATAATTTTTTCATAACGCGGCTAAAGAAGTATAACTTCAAAAATCTAATCAGTGACCAATAAAATTAGTCATTTATAATTAAAATAAACTATAACGCTTTAAATTCGTACTTACTTAAAAGTAAAAATAGTTTTGCGATGTATTGTAATTTTATTTGCATTTCCGCTTCAATCAGTTTGTTTATTCAATTAAATTATTCCAATTATTGAAATCTCTCAATGCTCACAACCGGTAGCGGGCAAGGTTAGTGCTGTCAATAACCAAACAGCGTGTTTGATGTAGTAAACCGAATCTTTGTTCCGCGGTTCAATGTACCCCCGGAGCGTGACGTCATCGATGACCTTGAGTCGCACTCCCCACCCCGCATCCACGCTGCACGAATGAGAAATGTCGCTGTCAAAAGTGCGTGTTTTGTCGCAAAACAGAGTAAGTACCAGGTAAACTTAAGTCTTTCTTTTGCAAAAGCGACTCTAAGCCTAACACATAAAGCAGTATCTCGCACTCGCCTTATGTTGGCAGCATATTTTTATGCATCGAAACGTAAACGGTCTTCGTTACTTTATAATGATTGTGATAAACACCTAAAAGCAGTTTTCAATTTTGGAACGTCGATATTTTCAATTTGCGAAACCACTTTTCTTTTTGAGAAGAACCAATGACGATGTAAAATTATAATGAAATGAATAGTTAGTTGCATTATACCTTTTTTCTCGCGAAATCAAATAAGTTGACGTTGATCGATGGTCTCGAAAAAGCGTCTCGTCTTTGTTTTGCGGACACGTTGGATGATATATTTTAGTCTACTGATTGATTTTATGAAAAGTGTTGTTGAAGACCTTTTGATCATTACATTCAAATTCGATTTTTAATGATGTTCTTTGAGGTGACAGAGCATTAATAGTGCAATACCTCAGTCCAAGTGCAGTAATACTTCTGATTTTCTTTCACTACCATTGCATCTTAGAGGGGCCATAGACGGACTGCTCGAGCAGTTAGCCAGTGATCAACATACATGGACTATTCAAGCAGTCAGTGTCAGCAGCTCGAAACTGCCCTTTCACCGAGCAGAGGAGCACGAATTTTTGACAACTCGGTAACGTATCGCATCGTCAAAGTTTCTATAAAAACTAAGCAGCGCCTCTATCGGGCGTAAGAACTACCTAACAATTTCCATTAAAAAATTGACAATGACGATACGGATTACGGAGTTCCCAGAAATTCGTTCTTGGGCCTCTGTTGTCGCAACTGCTCAAGCGGTTCGTGTATGTGTGAACATAAGACTGTAGTTCACTATGCAGTAGTAGCTTAAAGAAGTCCATCCCGACTGCTTCAACCTGCCCGTGTGTTGCAGCTCTTAGATCTAAGTACGGCAGATAAATAGGTACTTCGAAATGTTGATAAAATTTTATATTTCAGTGTAAATTATAATGTAAAGGGTAGTGTACATTACCCATATTGGCAGTATTTATAATTAATTTGGAAAAGATAACGCGTTTAATAACGACCCAACCATATATTAGACGATAGATCTTAGTTGACTCGTTACACAAGTAAGTATATTCAACTTAGTATTCCTCATACTTGACACGTTGTTGACAGGAATATAAATTCCTTATGTGTTTATAACATCGTTATCATGGCTATATTTTAGAAAAACAAATCAGTAGCTTACATAGTTTGTAAAGTAAATAAGTACATATAGTATTATATATTTACAAACATTTACATAGTATGTAAGCGTTGAGTACAATAGGTGGCCTATTTTTGCGTTTCTAACGCATAACTTAGCATGACAAATGCTGCAACATCATGCAACGAGGTTAATGCAATCTAACTTACATTTAAAATGTTGCTCCTACTTATTATTGTAGAGTTCTGTTTTAAAAACGAGCTGAAACGCATCACAATGCTAAAAAATATTCTCAAAGCGTAAGATTTTTGTCAAAGCTATGTTGGTATGTTGTCTTAAGACAATAACTACTGCCTTATTTATTTTTTATATATTATAGGAGGCCTATGAGCAGACGGCTCACCTGATGGTAAATGATCACCGTCGTCCATAAAAATCTGCAATAGCAGGAGTATCACTTCATTTAAAGTTAGGAATTGATCTGAAGATTTTCAAACTCAATTGATATTACGTTATGCTGATGCTACGAAAGCTGATATTTTTAATGTTATTGCTAAAACAAACAAATGTATTATCATAAAAAAAATAACTGTTACGTCGGAACGTCTGAACAAAGTTTAAGAAATATTTTTCCACAAGGCTCTGGAAAAGTACCTGTAAAAGTAGTATGGTATGTATAGGTTCATAAAAAGCAGAACATCAGTACCTAAAGTATTTGCAAGTAATCCTATTTGTGTATTGTTCGGATCTCAGTGTGTTAAAACTGCAATTAGTTTAGTCGAGCTAAGCGGGTGAATCAACTGTCTGACTTTACGCGTCCTTCCCGAAGTGAATGCTGGGCTTAAGGTCATAAGAGTATTTTGCTTTTATTTCCCTTAAGACTAACGATTGCAACAATTAGTATCAGGATCCAAACAAAGATAAGTGGTGAAACGGTGATATTTTATTTATATACTCATCAAAATAGCCTAAAGAAACATGAACATTTTTTTTTATCAGTCAGTAATCAATTTATCTTTATTCAAATTTTTAAATATTTTTAAACATTCTATTGTTAATATTAACGAATTTGATTTACTAAAGAAATGTGACAAAGCTAAAAGCATACATGCATACATATTGCTTAATTTATATTGCATACAATGCTCTACAAAGCAAAGATATTTAAGGGTATAATTTTTATGAAAGTTATAACAACGAAGATGTCACAGACTCCTTCTTTATATTATAAAAAAAGTCTGGCGGGTATGCTTGTCTCTCGGCTGTAAGAGGTAAAAATAAAAATAAAATATTATCATTTTCGCATATTTATATTCAACTAACGTCCGAACCCAACCAACGTCTATTGAATATGTTGTATTTGCATGTGTAAGGTTTTTTAAGTACATAAAAACCAAACTTGCAATTATTATGCCTGAAACATCTGTGCGCTCGAGTCAGCATTGTATTAAGCCATACAATACTGATAAGCTGCAATTAGATATTGACCAAACGGCGAAGTGAGCGAGTGATTCATTCACCCGTCTGACATTCGGCCACCTTGGCCGCCCGCAGTGTGTACCCAGCCTAAGGTCACGTTCATAATGTGCACGCAGGATACGGACATCGTTGCGATTCTGACGCTTTCGTTTTTAGCTTCGAGTGTGAGATCATATCGAAAAATAATTTAGTTTGCGATAAATAACATTGGAAATTTTAAGTAACTAGTTAGAGATTCGTTTGTATTCAAAAAGTTTTACAACGAATCTATCATCATAGAATATTTGTAAGTATTAATGTAATTTATAAGTACGAATAACAAGTAAGTACCTAGGTTAATGTATTTTCTTAGACTGGTGTGTCCTAGAATTGCTAAATTGATAAATCGCTGCTTTCTTATAAAGTTACCATTATGGTTTTTTATTTTGTATATTCGTATTATCTTTACTGTTAGTGCAAGTATTATATTTTCTCTTACTATAGAAACAAATATCATATGAGTTCTCACGTTGCATACTTATTTATTTTAAATTGATATTATCGTTTTGCAAAAATCTGGAAAAAATCATGATAATATCAGGATGCTAAAATCGGACAACAATTATGTAGTTAAATAAAACAATTTTGACGGGTTAGATGCACTGAAATTATTTATCTGACGTTTCGCAGCCTTTGCAGGACTGCGTCTTCAGAAATAATGATTTTATATTTACTTTGTCGAGCTACCATCGAAAGACTTTTATGTGAGTGATGTGCGTGAAAACCTAAGAAACAAATATGTAGTTATTTATGTATATATGAATGTGTGTGTGTATGTATATTTATATGAATGTATGTTTGTAAGTACATATATGCGTAAGTACTAAACGCTATTTAATTTTGATTTTCGAATTGTTTCATGTTTGTTCTGTTCTATTATTGTCTGCCGTTTTATTGACTCTGCACGTTGACTGGTAGAGAATGCTATGCTGGCATTAAGTCCGCCATATGCAATATAAAGGCATTAAAGATTAAATAAATAAATAAATAATAGTTTTGGATATTTTTTTGACTTTTATTTTCACTTACAATTGTATACGTAATTAAACGTCAATTAAGAGAAAACCGCGTTTTAATAGTTTTCTTTATAGATGGTAGCTTCTGATCGATAACAAAACCTAGATACTTGTAATTAGTAACCTTTGTAATGACTGGATACTACCACTTTATGTACGTTGGCAGAGCCGGTTTATAGTAAAGGTTCCGTCTTGTTCGGAGCACGTCCGAAATGAAAGCGGTATCTAAAACCTTAATAAACCGGTTAAATCCAGAGCGACACGTACACGTGTCACCATCGCTTGATGTTTGTTTTGTTTGAACTCATCAAGTCACAACTTGTTAATGCTCAGAGATTGATGCATTTATTGACACGGTTGCGGTGACGCGTCTAGTGAGTCAAGTTATTCATTTTGTAGTTGTCTATTTATTTCAGCCGTCCTTAAGAGCGAAATGAGAGCCTATTTGATTTCACTTTTTCGGAAAACCGGTTTTTTTAAGGTTAAGGTAGAGCCAAACCTAAATAAAACGCTCCTAATGTACTTGACACTGATTTAGGTATGAAAATTAACCGGTAAACAAGCCCTGTCCGTTGGTTAACTGCAGTCGTGGACCTTGAGGCAGAAACAGTTTGTGGGCTGATAATTGTCATAGACGCTATAACATATAAATTTGGTTTTAGATGAATTGAATGAGAGTAAGTTGTATTTCAACCATGTGGATACACGAGTCATTTCTATTTTAACACTATCATTTACATCTCCCCAGGAGGGTCCAGAGATGAAGATTGCTGTATCATCCGCGTATGATAAATTTTAAGCGTTCCAGATCCCTAAGTTACACAAGTCATTAATGTATATTAAAAAAAAATTGGGCCCCAATACGCTTCCTTGAGAAACTCCGTTTGTCACTTCAGCATCCCCACTTACGCACTGATCCAATTTAACCCTTTGTTTTCTATCGGATAAATAGTTATGAAGAAGTTTTAGTCTGTTGCCCCTCGTTCAACTTATGTATCAGACAATTTCTTACCTAATAAAAATTAAAGCGACTTAGAAGAAATAATTGCTTCTTTATAACGCGTGTATTCTGAAATATAAACGACGGGCAACTACAGATACTTATCCAAAACTGTAAAATTTCTTCAATTGACTTAAACGCTATCGTAGGTACTTGGTATTAGATTTACAATTGATTGCGAAAATTTAAAACATTTCGGTAACTTGCTGACGGTACTATGAAGATTTCTATAGTAAACGACATCGGGAGCAGCTCACGCTAGTAGCTTATAAATTCAAATCCATTCGCGTTTTCATTTAGGTAACATGAAATATTGCAGTCGCCGGTAAATAAAAAAAGTTCTCAAAGTGGAATGCGATATTTTCGCGGGCAGATTACTGAAACCTAATATATTTAACGTCAAGATGACGGGAGATAGCAATGAATAATTTCATTTATAACTCGGCGGTCTTTTGATTAGGGTTAAAATTTATAGTGAACTTGCATAATGAATTCAGTTTTGAAACAAGAAACACAAATTGTTAATAAGAAGATGATTAATTTTGATACAAGCGTATACGTTTTGGACGAATCGGGAGTTTTAATTTGAAAATTATAATAGAAAATTAAATTATAATTATTATAACCCTGGACAAATCATTGTCTTATCTTATAAACAGGCACATTTTTTTATGAAAACTACTTAACGTACATATATACAAAGTAAACATCACATAACCATCCTATGAATGTCCCCACTGCTGGTGCACATGCGTTCCTTATGGATAGAATAGGGAGATTGGGCCATGCGTGGCGGGTCAAAGTTTAAACATGTAATTCATTAAGTTATACTATTATTAAGTTCTATTTTATTATGATAAGTAACAGTTATGAACCTCTTCAGTTTCCGTGGTTGTATAAAGAGGAAAATAATAAATAAGCTAATATTTAACAACAGTTCTAAATCAAATTGCATTCAAATTGTTTTGTTTAGGGGCATTATCTAATTATGAACTATGACATTGTTTCATAATCTCCAGGTTAAGTGAACTAAATACCTAGGTAACACTGAAAATGTTAAGAAAATGAAAGACGGCTTAATGTAGAAAGTTGCCAATACATACATTATTTTTCGAAGTAATCTCCGTTCCGCTCTACACATCGTCGCATTCGATGGAACCACTGAGAAAAGCAGTGGGCCCATTCCTCCTTAGGGGTCTCTGCTATGGCATTTTCGTGCGCTTTCACCGTATCTTCAGGGCTCGTAAAGTTCTTTAGTTCTTGGAAATAAATGAAAGTCGCAGGGCGCGAGGTCAGGACTGTATGGCGAATGACTCATTATCTCGACACCTGCCATAGTCAAATATTCAACAGTCCGCTTTGCGGAGCGCGCTGTAGCATTGTCGTGGTGAAGGAGGATCCTGCTTCGAGGGCGCTGCTGTCAATTTTTTTCCAAAACAACAGACAAACAGCGATTGTCATACCAGTCTGCAGTAACTGTCCTTCCATCTTCTTATACAACTCTCGCAAAATGACCTTTCCGACTAAAGAATGAGGCAATCATCTTTTTCCCATCTTAACCTTAGTTGGCCGATCCTCAAAAAGAAACACCCACTGAGCTGATTGTCTTTTGGTTTTGGGTTCGTAGCAATCTTCTTTTATCACTTGTGATGATGTCAAATACAGCATTTGAGTCACCGACGTTGAATTTATCTAATATTTTGTGACACCAGTCCATGCGAAGATGTTTCTGGTCGTCGGTTAAAGTATGGGGAATCCATCTGGTACAAAGCTTCCTGACGCCTAAATGTTCGTGTAATCTTTTTTTAACTTGACTCATACCAATGCCTAGGCTTGTCCGTATCTGCTGATAGATCACTCTCTTATCTTCCTCTAATATGCGTCGCACAGCAGTGATGTTATCTTCAGTAGTTGCTGTTAAAGGACGTCCCTCACGCGGATCATCATTGACATTGCTATGTCCACGCTTAAACTCCTTAAACCAATTGTAAATAGTGGCATGAGATGGGACTTCATATAGAAATACTAATCGCAGTCTATCATAGCTTTGTTGTTGAATAAGCCCACAACGAAAGTCATAGTAAATCATTGGCCGAAAATTTTCTCGTGTTAGGATCATTTAAACGTGTAACAAGAGTCTTAGATTTGCCGCCAATTCATAAAAACAAATGACAAATGAATCCAATATACTACATTAGGTTACCAAAGAGCTCTACAATTGAAATAAAAAAAAGTTTTCATTAGCCATGTTTCTAACTGGCCAGTTCTAAACATTTTCAGTGTTACTATTTTTATCAAAAAAGTGAATGCTAAGTTCTTAACTATGTGCTTAAAAAAACTTTCTCACCGTTAATCAAAGCAAATCCGTCCGAAGCGTTTGTAGATATGGTCAGGATAACACTGTATCTGTGGACAAAAAAAATAAATTATTTTATAATTTACATGCGATAAAATTAAAATTATCACTGTTAAAATTCTTATGATGTCACGTACACCAATCCTTATTGAAGTCCGGCTTAAAAGATTTATACAAATTTCAACAAAATCGTACGTCTGTGGAGAGACACTTATCAAGATCATGCGATGAATAAAATTTTTATGGCGATGATTTATGATAGTGAAAAGCAGCAAGAAACGTTTGTCCACCGTCCCCCTCACCGGGACAATCATCGAGAACAAGATGACGACGCCGAAGTAGCGACACATATATTTACTACTAGCAGTCCCAGCGATCTTCACACCGCCATAAAAAAATAGGGGTTGGTGGTAGAGGGTGAAAATTTAGGGCTGTATGTTTTTGTGTATGATATATCATAAAAAAAAAACAAAAAAAATTGTCCAAAAAAAATAGGGGCGGACCACACTGAACATTTAGGGAGATGAAAAATAGATGTTGTCCTATTCTCAGACCTACTGAATATGCATATAAAATTTCACGAAAATCGGTCGAGCCCTTTCGGAGTAGTTCAATTACGCACACCGTGACACGATAATTTTATATATTACATGTAGCCTCTTGTCCACCGCAAGCCCGTCACGTCATCTTGATCTCATACAGAAATAATCTAAACCCGGTGACGGCGGCGTGGACAAACGGTCTTAATCTGAAAGCTTCTCAAAGCACTCCCCATAATCAATGCATGGTCAATGTGATAGAAAATTAAGAGTCAAACTACATCTCTATGCCGACCTATGGGTCGGGAAAAAACTGTTCGGAATTGGTCGTCGATAATTCGCGAATTTACTCTGCACTGGGTGCGATCCAGAGGGAGAAGCTGGTGCTGTTCTCAGAAACAATTCTGATACTATCAGATACGTTATCTTATCAAGTATTTCCGAAGGTGCTCAGTTTATTTATCTGATTCTGTGCACTGAAAATGTAAATTCTTAGTCAAATAAACAAGCTTAAGTGTAATTAACATAAGTGTCAACGTCTTGCTTAACTCTTAATCACGTTTACGCAATTAAAGGACTTAATTCCTCGAGTCATTCCTTTGAAGATCCAGGGGTCTCATCCTACATACTTCTCCATTAGGCGAGCTACAAACACGTTTTATTATGATAAATATGGACGTGATTCCCAATTTCATTAACGCATTAACAAGAAAGCAATTTTGAACGAAAACATAGCAATAATATAGCAACTTCGAAGATCGCTTAAAAGACTTGTTAAATATATATTATTTAATATTCTTGGAAATGATTTATTATTCAGAGAGCAAACATCAATTTGGTTGAAGTAGTCGAAAAGAAAAATTTGCTACGCAAACATATTGACATATTGGTCAATTAACGTACAGATACAACTCCTGTTTTCTGTGATACGAACGGTATTGGGCTACTACATGTTGAACATTGGGAAACAAGCCTGCGGAATCTATTTGCCTGAGGCACAGCCAAAAGACGTCGGCCACGTTTTAATATTATATGGATGAATCTGCACTTTGCCACTCATAAACAAAATAGTATAATTAACATATACTAAGGGAATGTGAACAAATTCGTCTTATTCGCCAAAAGGAATCTCTTTTTGATTAACTTTGTTAAATATTTACTTAATATTAGCTAAATTCATACCAACCCTTGGTTTTGGAGGGTTTCTGGGCGCGTGCGAGAATTGACAAGGTTATAATATAAATATAGAAAAGCATCGGCAAATTTTTATAACTCACTCGTCACGTACGGATGAAAATGACGAGGACAAAAACAGGCGCGAACTCAGAGCCTCTTTTTCTAAAAATTCTAGGCCATCTTTTTTAAAGTTAATTTTACTCCTTAAGATATGTAATTTTATTAAGTGATCATTTATTATAATCAATCATTACTTTTATATGGGATCGTTAATGTAAATGTGATACATGTTTCACTAAACTTTTACCGTGGTTAATGAACATCATTGAAAATTGTAACATCAATGAAATAGGTCAAATAATTACAAAATTACTATAGTTTAAGCAAAATTATAAGTAAGCACGGCTGCTGATAAGGCGCTACCACAAACTTAAAGTTCCGGTATCACTTTTCCCTGAACGCATACTATTCCGTGGAGCTATGTCAACTGAAACTGAACCAAGCACTAAATAAATATTCTCTTAAGTTGAAGCTACTGCCACTGATAGTTGGTGAGTTTGATCGGAAAATGTACTGTGTCTTTTCTCTCCTCCAAATACCGTTAAGTTTGTAACGTTTGTCGCTTTGCCATCTGTTCCATTTCTTAGTATTCATTGGTTCTATTCTCGATTAAAATTATATTTTCTTTCCTTAGTTCGTGCCCCTTACACACACGAGTAACTAGATTAACTCAACTTCTTCTATCTCGGCTTACTAATTTTCCGCCTCAGCGACATGGAAATGGAAACATCTCCAGTTTTGATTTTAGTTCCCACATTTTGAGTTTAATTTGTTTTCAAGAATGTGACAGAAAATGTAACCACGTTGCTTCATTATAATTACATAGGTTATTATACTCAGAACTTGATTTTCTAAATATTATTACTTAAAGAATAGAGGTATTCGTCTAAAGGTGATTTTTTTTGTTAAAATAGCGGAAAATAAGTATGTGTTTACTCCGCTCTACCGTTATATTAGTTCAGGGTTCCACTTGCCAGTCAAGGTTCGCTCATATTACGGAGCGTCACACCGCAATGTATCGCATAACAAAAATCTCCCTAAATCACTTTTGCCCATTTTATATGAACTATCCCACACTACAGGCGGCGGCAACGCCCTGGTGCATCGCTTGCTAGACGTATTTTTGTGGCGATGTTAAGATATAGTTCCATGACCGGTGGCAGAGTGCAATCGCAGGCGACACTGCAGTCGACCGTAGTGTCGCCTGCGGTGTTGGTTGATTTTTCAAGGACGGTGACATGCCGCAACTGCAGAATGCATAAAACCATGCCTCAGTTACTCCAGTCTCCATTGCGCGCGCCGCGGCCGCAGGCGACGCGCCGTGGCTGCAGGCCGCAGTGTCGCTGTGTTCGTAAGCAATTTCGTAGAGATTCATAGAAACAAGTGATGTCGCTGCAGTTTACAATTTGCGACCTGTAGCCTATCTCGGAATAGCACCTCTATACGTTGCGATGCGGCCCGCTTCATTGTGCTGTAGGCTGTAGTATGCACTAGCCCAAAGAAGTGTGACTGAGAGAGAGAGAGATAGTGCTGACCTATACCCTACACCGTGGAGCTCCGAAAACCTTACTCACCGACGGAAATACAACACCTCCAAAATATAAGTAGTTCACTGCAGTCTTCTGCATAGTATAAGGTTTGTTCAATATAACATTTATAGTAATTTAATGGCAGGTGCTTTTAAGTTATAAAAAAATATACATACGTGATATAATATAGGTAGCTCGTGTTTTATCTCGCCTAATAGTTAAATTACTATGAATTTTGACGCCATAAAACATGTTATAATGTAAATTGTGATGCATATGCTACGGGGACAGGCGATGACAATCAAATAATTCTTAATAAATAATATCCTTCAAGTCAAATTAAAACCTATTCGACGAAAACAAATACGTCGTCGACCTCCTTTGTTATCCAATGGCGTGTCACACAAAAGCCAATTAATTTTATTTGCCAACTCTACTGACCCTAAAGCGTAACCCGTGTTACAAGACTACCGTACATCCGCGGTGGCTTGGGCAGGCGGGCGTTCGGCGATTTGAATTGTAGCGATGTTCGCGGCTCAACGAGCAAATTTACTCACGCGTCGCTGGATCTCATAAGCCATCCTACATCCGCAGTTGTCTACACGCGCCAATGAATGTCAAGACCAATTCATGGATCCGAACGGAGAAAATCCGGCAGAAGCAATCACCGAAAAAGGTAGACTTTACATTTTTATTGAAAGAGTGCCTAAAATTATTTCTTTGTAATCTGCTGCATTGGTAAGTACATAAAATAGGATTAATCTTTAACTATGATAATGCATACCGATTTCTCTTGGTAATTTCATAACTGGAAAAAGACTTTACCGATTCCATGAATATTTTTTTTAACTTTTCTAATACTTTGTAGAAGTTTCTCACCGAAAGTAAATTAAGAAAGTTACGCGAAACTAAAGTTAACGGGGACGAAGTCGCAGACAGAAGCTAACAACTTATTCATGCAGAGTTATGTAATGTTTGGTTGTTTGTTTAAATAAATAATATTTGTTTGGAAGAAGAAACAATAATTCTCTATTTTGACTAGCTGTGGAACGCATGGATGTCGGAAATTTCAGTTTGAATTATTTTAGAATATTTTTCATACACTTTATTCTTGTAAGGGGTGCTGTACCCGAATGGTGACAAATAGAACAGAGATGATGCCATGGCAATTTTGCAAAAATCGTCCTAGTATGATGGTACAGAACCCTTTCTGCCTTATAACAAAACGTAGACAAAAGTTAAACCAGCTGAATAATGCTACCACCTTTGTTTTCTAAAAAGAAGACAGAGACAGTATTAGGTTTAAACCAAGACTAAATTTAGTCCACGTTTTGGAATATTGTTAGTGACCGAGTTTTGCACTTGACCGGATCTGTCACTGGAATCTTGACATTCCTGTGATTCCTTTTTTGGAAGAGATTTATTTATCTCTTTCATTTTCATCTCAGAAATAAACATTTTGAACAAGGAAATCGTTGTATCGTCTAACATCTAAGATTCTGAAATAGTTAAATCAACCGTGATAGTCCAGTCGAACAATTTTGATAGTGGTAACGACGAGGGCTTGGTTGATCTCACTAACAATTAATAGACTAAAGAAAAGTTTTACTAGAAAAAAATCCACGTAGACCAGGCCTGTTTCTAGTAAAAAAATTCTATAGATTTAAACATCTAGCAGTTAAATGCTTAAAAAAATAAAAACATAATTAATAGACTTCCAAGAATTTCTTCAGTGACAAAAATGACACTGAAGATACAGATTGTAGTCCAAGATTAGCACCAAAACTACTTGTTCGATTGAGTTGACATTCTTAACACATTTTTATATTTATTTAATAAACTAACGGACTGTGACCTCTTCCGCGTTAACTTTAGTTTTTTGAAAATTCCTTTAGGAGACTTAACATTTTTGCGGCATAAAAAGTATCCTATGTCTTAATGCAGGTTATAAGCTATATCTGTACCAAATTTCACCCAAATCCGTTCAGTTCAATAGTTTTTGCTAGGAATGCTTTGCTTTTTCAGTAGGATGTATGATATACTCACTGATGAATACCTGATAGTCTTTCTCTTATACGAATTTAAGAAATAATACCTACGCTAGTGAACATCTTTTAACTATATAATTTATTTACCCGACTCGGTTTATTATTGTTTTTTATCTAAGTAACTATAGGTAGACATAAAAAGCATCGCCTCTGTCATTACCGATACTTCACGGGCGCAGTGTCATACGGAAACACTGTTTTTATCCGCATACGAATAGATACTTACCGTCATTATCATTACTCGCATAAGTTTCTTGTGTAGCAGCACATATAATGTTTTATAATCATGACTTTTTCTCCTGATGTTTTTAAATAATATGTTTGACATAAGGTACAAATTTGTATGAAGATTTCTACTTTTGACTATGAATATCAGTCTTATTAGAAGGGGCGAAACTTCTTAGCAATCTATGGATTCACCGTGCGGGTGCCGGGTCCATCGTGTGGGAGAGAGAGAGGAACTCTAAGAAGTTCCTGGGACTTGCAGTCGACACCCGCTGCCCTCAGTGTCCGCCCCTACGATTTATTGATGGTCATCGCGAAGCAAACACTCATAGGGAACTATCCGCGCTTGAACTGGAACGGGAAGTTTTGAGGTATAAGGGGAATGCGTGTTATAAATTCTGCCTCGCCGAGATCACAATCGGTAAGAATTTCCGCCTCATGTGTGTTTGTGGAGCGAGATGACTTTAAGGCGGTTCTCGTTACACAACTTCGGAGGAGATGGGTTCCGAAGAAGCGTAAACGGGACACCGACCTTCAGCTTGATGGTATGCGCTGGAAGTCCACTTGCTGACAGGGAGTTCAGAAATTCCACGGGATAATGTGTGGCGTCATCTTGCTCGACGATAGTGTTTATAGAGGTGTAGACCACTTCATTTCCCTCAATTTCCGAGAGAATGCATTCTTTAATTGCTGCAGTCTGATCATGTTTGGGCGTCAAAATGGCCCGCTCACACACCCAAAAATTTTGCTGGTGCGGTATACGACTGATGTCCCCGTACACAGAGCGAATGTGTTCTTTTAAGCCAGCTTATATGTATCCAGATACAACGCTACCGAGAGAAGAGTCTCTCGGTCTCTCTCTGGAAGCAACACCTGTCCACCTCCCTCCTCTGGTAGAATGCCTTCTCCAAGACTTAGAAGGATATCGAAGAATTCTTGAGCACGTGGATTGCTGCCGATCCGAGCTCTCATATTAATGGTCAAGCGCAGCGTACAAAATCGTGACCACGCATTCACCTCGTCAGCCCTCGATCCTCGCGTCAGCTCGGGAAGCGTTTGTCGGGAATCGCCACGGAACAGAACTGTGACACCACCCATCAAATGTTCGTTCCTGCGGATGTTCTGCAGGGTTCTGTCCACGGTTCTGTTAACATAATAACAACATTCGAATATGCGTCGTCTGATTACACATTGTTACGAAATAAAGGTTCGCTGTTCGTTCACGGGGAACGAAAAGCGTGATATATGGTGATAGCTGGTGATATATGTTGCCCCGATCGACTTTTTTAATAATATTTGTGCCAAATTTGAAGTAAATCAATGCAGTACTTTTTGAGTTCATGCCGGACATACATACAGACAAACAGACAAAAAATCTAAAAACTGTATTTTTGGCTTCGGTATTGATTGTAGATCACACTCCAAGTATTCTTTTTAAAAAAAATGTTCAATGTACAGTTTTGACTTTCCTACCATTTTATTATATGCATAGATATTATTAAAGTGGGGATGAAATGCAACAGGGAAAATCATACATACGTGCACAATTTCCCGAAAACATTTAAATAGTAACTATGGGCGTTTAGATAACACAATATTTATGCATAATCACAATCACAATAATATTACAAAGGTGAATGTTTGTGAGTGTGTATGTTTGTTACTTCTTCGCGTCTAAACGGCTGGAGCGATTTTAATAGAATTTGGTATGGAGTTACTTGACACCCTGCATTAACACATAGGCTAAGTTTTACTGCGGGAAAACATCCCCATAAAACCGCGGGGCACAGCTTGTAATAAATAAGCTTACGCTTACTTAAAACATGGGTTCAGTTTCTCTCTACTAAAATCTTGAACTCATCATTTTCATAATACGTTACTTTTGCTTTCATAACAAATTAATATTTATTAACCAAGTTCTTCTTGCATATTAATCGGTCTGTTACGCGTTCCGTCGCTTGTTAAGTATATTTTTAACTCTGTCGTCTTCAGGCGCGTCGTAACAACCGAGTCCTTGGCTGGAGTCACAGTGATTCATGTTACTATTTCTCAATTTTCTAAGAATAAATTCAAAACTGCATAGAATGACGCATAGTGTAGTTTAAAATTGTTCGCGGGGCAATGAACTGAGGATGTTGTGTTGACGCCTTTGCTGCCAATTTTTGCTTTGTGGTTTGTGTTGTTACCTTCCGTTGAAGGTGCAGAATACACTGCGGAGGTAGGTAAAAAGTCGATGAAATAATTATTTCTTATATTTTTGAGTTCAACCAGTCATTGATTATAAAAATAACACACGTATGAGGATACAGAAATGAGACTCTATTTTATATACTGGTAAATTACGGTAATGTAACGTAACTTCCGCTGTTACTTAATTATCTAAAGAAATAACACCCGAGGCACTTATAGTATGAATACATAGAAATCCCTATAATTTTGTCGTTAAAATAACAACAGTAGTAATTTTAAAGTTGCTTGCGGGAGGGTTGTTTATTAAGTAAAAACCTAAAAACAGATACCTAACTTAAAAATAAGGCAGCATATAAACAAACTTTTCTTATACCCCACCCTTATAATAGAAAAAATATTATTCAAAGCGAGACTCTGATAAAATAACTTTTTAACGGATGAAACTCATTTTAGAAGTTGCTTATTATAATAATATTTTAGTTTTGTTTTCATGAAAAAAAAAATCAATTTATCGATTTTATATAATACCGCGTGATTACAAGTAATAATAATTATTATTAAGTATGCTAATTCGTTCCAAATATAATGCCAATAATGGCGAACAATCTATATGAAAGACGCCGATTAAAGACTTAACGATAGTTAGTCAATGTCGATAATCTCGTAACTTAGAGAATCCTTACAAAGGGTTAGCAAATACTATGGGTAGATCCCCGTAGACACTTTGCTAAGCCTTACATACTACAGAAATGATAGGAATCCCTATTCCTTGTGTTACTAAGCTAATCGTATAAAAGTATATTAAAGTTAATTAAATTACGTAATTTGTAAAAAAACATCTATAATATATTTTTTAATTATATAAAAAACAGGCTAATTGAATGACTGATCAACGCTCAGAAATTGCTGGATCAAAAAACAAAAAGTACTTAGTTCACTTTAAGCTATAATAGCCGCTTAACATCAGGCGGACTGTATGCGTGTTTGCCACTCATTTTACATAGAAAATGTGCCTAAAGAGCTCTATTACGTAATATGGCAGGCATCAATATTTTTTATTTGTATTTAACAGTAGACAAATTTATTTGGTTTAATTTTTTTTGTAAGTAAGTATTACAATTATTCGCTATATAAAATTGAAATAAATGAAAAGTTTTATGATATCAGAGTAAGGACCAGATTTGAATAAAACTCATAGTTTAGTCAATTTACTTTAACGTCAAATCTGACGAGAGTAAGATGTCTAAATAGTTCAAACTAGTTCCGAAGTGCAAGGGAAAGTTCCCGCGCAATTATGAGAGCGGCTGCGAATGAAAATGTCCTTGCAGTAGGGTTGCTAGCCATAGAAAAAGTAATGTTGCTAGCTTCTAAGAATTTAAAATCAAAACTAAAAAAATGGTTAGACTCCAATATACATGTTTTTCGAAAAATCACATTATTATTTTTGAAATTATTAGGTCAATTATACTCTTGTCTTTATTTAAATATTAAATTATCCTACATTGTTATCTGTCAAATGTGAAAATAATCTTAACCGTGTTTATTTGGAAAAATATATATTCGTCATCTTCAGTACAAGACGACATCAATTGAATGTTCTGGAATAGATAAACATATTTTTGGTAGATAAACATAAAACTTAGATAAGGGTTTTACTATACACATGTATAAATTAAACGAGAGCAAGATAAGTTTGTGATCAGAACCTTTAAAAACCTTCGGTTGCCCTACGATCAGCGTTTATTCAAAACTTTTTTCTTTTTAGGATTCCGTGCCTCGAAAAAAAAACGGAACTTTATGATCATTTTGTTGTCCGTCCATCCATCGTCAGGAATAACAGGAACGCGAAATCAAATACTAAGGTCTACTGTCCCTTTTAGTTGTGAAAAAACTAAACTTCCGAGCCAACACAATCAAAAGATACAGCCATTCATGCTGCAAATTTTCGAAACTGGCAAGGGAATCAAAACCTACAGGGTACTTTCAGTGAACTCAGAATCTTGAAATTTGGTACGAAGCAACGTCTTATAGTACAGATAAAGGGAAATTGCGAAAATCGTAAATATATCTACAGGTTTGTACGGAAACTTAGGTGCGCGAGTCCGACTCGCACGTGGTCGATTTTTTCGTTAACCATTGTAAAACGATCACATAATACCATGAATATGTATTTATAGTCAGATTCTGCGATAGGTAATGTGTACGTTGTGTATTTACAATACAAAACTGGGAAGGAACAACAATAATTATTTTCGTAGAATTGGGTACTTCTAAAATTCTTTTGATCAGTTCAGAGCTACTACTATAATAGGTACTTATATTTTACATACATCTAATATGAGATAGCCCTGTTTCATACGAATATTCTGTGACAGTGGTATTTCCTTCAGGATAATACGCGACTTCATCCAACCCGAGGTCTTTTGTAATTAAGCTATTAAAAGTTTTCTCCTTACACTTTCCTTTCTTGTTAAGGTCTCGATTGAGGTTAAAACTTATTTTATGGTTGTTGTTGTGTTATTTTCAATTTGCCATCAAGTTAATAAACATTTAAATAAGAGAGAGAGAGAGAAATATTTTTTTAATCATAAATATACCAAAATTGTAAAAAGATAAACAGACATTATGAATTATTAAAAGAATTCTAAGAATATAAATACTAATAGCAAAAAATGGTCAATCAGGACACCGCTTCACTCGAATGAAGCGAGACAAAGGGTTCTCATCTAATGCTTAAGAACATGACAATATTTCACTGAAAATGTTACGTCTCACTCTCCCTCAGTCCTTAGAAGCAATAGAGAACATTATTACCCGCTCTATAAGTGAAAGCACATTTCCAGAGATTTGGAAGCATGCTGTGGTAAAAACTATACTCAAACATTCACAGCCAACTTCCATGAGCAATTTGAGGTCTATAAGCATACTTCCCTGCGCATCTACAATTTTCGAGAAATTAGTCCGTGTTCAACTCACCGAGTACGTTGAGAATCATTAACTACCACAATTTTTGAAAGGGCCGTGGTACAGCAACTGCTCTGTCAGACGTTGTGGACCATCTCTCTGCCGCCCAGGATTGTGGAATGGTCAGCACTTTGTTGTTTTTAGATTGTTCCCGTGCATTTGACTGTATAAACCCGGCTCTTTTTTATCGAAGCTCACATACTATGGATTTGACAGCGGTGTGACAAAGTGGTTCTACAGTTATTTAACGAATAGACAGCAATATGTGGAGCTGTCTGCAGCTGATGGTATAAAGACTTAATCTCAATCCCTCCCAGTTGCCCGAGGCGTGCCCCCGGGCTCACTGCTGGGTACGATCTTGTTATACTGTACAGTGCAGACATAATCAATTGAATACAAAACTGCAAATACCATTTGTATACCAACGACATGCAACTACTCATTCAGACTGGATGATATAATTTCTGCTGTGTAAAGAGTTAAAGAGGACCTCGTAAGACTATCTGGATGGTGACATTCAAACTGCCTGGTAACGAACCCGCAGAAATCAAAACTGCTGCTGACAAGTACTAGGAACAGCATCAGTAAGATCAACGCAAGTTTACTAAATATTCACATAGATGTAATTATGGAGTAGGTGAATAAAGCAAAGAGCCTGGATTTGACTCTGGAAAGCTAACTAAACTTTGAGGGCCATATTGTAGAGTGTGCACGCAGCGTTTACAGACTAAAGCTATTCTACAGGATTAAACAATATTTATTCGGAAAAAAATATAATGGCACTATGCGAGGCACTAGTTCTATCAAGATTCAGTTATTGCGCAACTGTTGGCCCGTGCTTGCTAGGCAGATTATCGCGACTAATCCAGCGAGTACAAAACACGTGCGCACACTTTTTTCCACATTCCGCCACGAACACTTGTTGCCCCATTTTAAACTCAGCCGACATGCTGAAGATGGAGGGCCGTAGACTTGTACACCTTGCAAATTTGATGTTTGGCATTATACATATGGGCAAGCCTAAATATCTGCCGTCGAAATTGGTATGGGCACAGCTCCACAGTAAGCATCAAAAGAGGTTATAGAGATGGTCTTCTAATCTGGAGAATTCGAATTTCGTTAGGGATATTTTGGCCTGTCTTTGTTTGCAATCGAGCGACCTGGGTGTACCGCGATGGTTTTTGGGCATATCGTAAATAAAATAGTACGGACATGGAGCCACAAAGATAAACATTCACTCATATCATTGCATTGATTTTACAAGTTATGCAAATGGAAAAATTAATCACGGGCGTTTTAGTTATACTCACGATAATATATAAATATTTTTACTATCATTTGATAAATGCTTTTTTTTGTTGTCAGTAATTATAACCATGAAGATCAAACTAAAACGATGTGAAGTATGCAAGGCCCTGCAATTTCGTTTATTGTACACTATTTACACTCTACAAATGCACCAGCGGGGCTATTCTGTACAATTTTCACGCGCGGATCCGATGGGGTTCCGCGCGAATTTATATGGGAAACGTGCGGATCCGCATCGGATCCGAGCGTGAAAATTTTAAGAATAACGCCGCAGATCGGACAAACCGCTGTCATTTGATTCAGCGTGTCAGCGGCACTCACACGTTCAATTGCTGCCTGCTACAAAAAAAATTAAATATGCCTTCTTGTGTGATGGTATCATGTAAAATCTGCAAGGGTAAACTTAATAAGCCACAAGGTATCATCTACAATGCGTAAATAATGACAAATCGTGATTTTTTTTCAAAACTATGTTTTATTTAATGTGATAAACATTCTTAGCAAAACATACAACTGCGTGACTACTATTTTTACGGGAAAAAAATTTCATGCATTTGTGACTCGGTAAGACTGAAGATTTCGAAACTTTTTACGGTTCCGTATTCCAAACGGAAAACAAACAGAACCCATATTAGTTATGTGAAATTACTCTTGCCTCCTTTTTATAATTACTGGGTCTTTTTTAGTTATTTGATATTGTCATAATGTTAGTTACCATACTCCTCCGAAACGGCTTGACCGATTTCTATGAAATTTTATATGCATATTCCGTGGGTCTGAGAATCGGCTACTCTCTAGTTTTCATATCCTTAAGTGATAATGGTTGTCCACCTGTAACGTAGTGTTCTGAAACCTACAATGCTATATTCTCATATGGGTTAGGAGCAATGTTTTCCCAAGAAATTGATAGAACACTACGTTATTTTTACACAGCCCTTATTTTTTTGTATATATTTTTTTTAATGTGGTATTAAAAAATACATACAACCCCAAATTTTTAGTAATTCTATAGAATAGTAGCTGACTCGGCGAACTTCGTACCGCCCAAAAGTAATAATTTGCAATAAAATAACATGCGACTATAAATTCAGATGTAAACTATCGCGTCTTTGAAGTTGGATCAAACTGCACACGGTGTGAAATCGGTTAAGTAGTTTAGAAATTCATCCCGGACAAACAACGTGACGCGTAACTAATATATATTAAGATGTTTTCTCAAAAACAAACCAAATCTGTCAAGGTTTTAGGCAGGACTCAAATCAGCGTGTTCCGCTGACCGAGCGAATGCACTAACTCCTAGCATTTATGGTAGTAGTACCTACAATAAAAATAATGTTAATATCAAGTTCCCAATTAACCCTGTTAGCACTGATTATTTATTTATTATAAATGTATATTATTAACCTCATATTTAATATTAAGACACTTATTTACATTTAATATGTAAACAACAAATTTCTTTATACGTAGCCATAGATGAATGATTGGTCTCGCTTCACTCGAGTGAAGCGAGACCGATATAAGTGTACTTACAGCCAGCCACAGTAGCCACACAGTTGTATTTTTTGCTAAGAATGTTCATCACATAGTTTTGAAAAATTTTCACGATAATAAAACATAGTTTTGAAATTTTTTCACGATTTGTCATTATTTACGCGTGGTGGGTGATTCCTTGTGGCTTATTAAGTTTACCCTTGCAGATTTTACATGATATCATCACACTCGAGCCATTTCAGAGATTGGCCGGAACAAACGGGCAGACAAAAATTTAAAAAAAATATATTTTGGTGTATGTACCGTATATGTGTATATATTCATGTAGTATGCATGTAGTGAAAAGCGGTTATTTCAATATTACAAACAGACACTCCAATTTTATTTATATGTGTATGTATGTATAGAGTATGTTTAGATGTGTAGAAGATGTATAGATTGTAGACCTTTGTATTAGACACCTATTTTAGCTATAGAACTTACTTCGATTCGTAAGATTATCACTACATAGTATAAAACAAAGTCGCTTTCTCTGTCCCTATGTCCCTTTGTATGCTTAAATCTTTGAAACTACGCAACGGATTTTGATTAATAGATAGAGTGATTCAAGAGAAAGGTTTATATGTATAATACATGCATAATATAGTAGAGAAACACTGATAATTTTAGAGGTTTTTAATGTAAGGTCGTAAAAAAACACATTTTTTGCGCTACGAGAGATAGATCAAAATAATGTACTACAGTATTGTACACCTTAAAAAGGTCTACAAAAAAGTCCGCGATGGTATATGTCTATCTCTTAAGGATAACCCACAATAACCAATTTTTATCCTATACTTTTTACGAGAAATAATAGATTATTTACGAAGCGATTTTAAGCAATATAACATTCATCCTTATCCAATTAAGTACCCAAAATACATTGTGCATTTAATATAGAGCAATTTGGCCCTTTAACGCATATAATTTAAATGAATGTTTTCGAAGATATTACAAATTTAAAATTCAGGGACATAGCGGTTCCGACGCTACCGAGCTTGGCGGCGCGTGCCTATTGTAATTGGGTATTAGAAGAATGTCATTGTGTATAATACAAGCCTGAGAACAAAAACTATAGTCTACACTACAGCTTTACACCGAAGCGAAGCGAGGGCGGGCCACTAGTTTAAGCGATATTTTAAACAGAACTACAAACAAAAATACCTTTTTCAATAGAGTACTTACAATGCATTCTACAAGAGAATTTTACATATGATAATTACCATAATTACATAATCGCTAGAGCCGTTTCATCTCTAAAGTAGAATATGAGAGTACAAAGTTTGCGATAGTTAATTTGCTTCGTGCCACTACGTCACATAAGCTATGGAAAATGGGGTTTTCCAGTGATCCTCTTAATTTAACATTTTAAGAGCTTGTGCCCTCTTGCGGCGAGGTAGGTATTGCCGAGCTAAAGTTCATAACTTGTATGCTTAAGATAGGACTTAGTTACACTTGAATTTTAGTAAGCTACACTGAAAGCTTGATTAAGTATACAAAATTGAGATAGGCAAAATGAGATATATTTTGTGCGTTTATATTAAAATGTACATTTAACTTATTTACCTTTTTTGTATTAACATTTAATTTATATTTAAACACTCGAAACGCCCTAGCCTTACACGAACGCAATTTTTAAGTAATGAAGAAAATGTGAACCATTTTTAATAAAATTGTCAAACCAGACGTGAAAAATAGGGAAAATAACACGTAACTTCTAAGGAAATTACATCTAGTTCGTTAATTATTATAACAGTTTAATTCAGCTAAAGCTCGGATGTTTACCTGCCTAATCACAGCACACGTGGCGACAACATGTGCCAATCTTAGGGTCAATGATTTGATTAGCTGTAGTAATTTATAACAACTCGGAGTTTACATATTTGCAGCAATTTTAAGCAAACATTTGCCAAATAGGTATTTGGTTTGTAGCATTATTTGTAAAATCTCTTGGTTAAATGTTAGAAAGACGTATGAAATCAATACTAAAATTTATTTTTTGTGATTTTTTATATAATCACCAGAGAGTATCACTTTTTGCACATTAAATTAAAACTCTTCAATCAGAACTTGAAGAGTTCGAAATTTAAATTCAATAATTTTTTAAACTGATTTCTTTACAAACTTTACAGTTTATATCCTTATCTTATTTCTTCTCAAGTTTTTAAAGTAATATTTTCAATACACGTTAAAACAACGTAATGATTCTGACAAATGGGAAACTGCGTATGTTTCGAGAGAACAAACACAATGGAAATATTTCTTAATTTTACATCAACAGTATGCGAAAGGAAGACATCCCGAGTTTTAATTTGAAGTGGAATGTGAAACATTTTCTCGCTGGAAAAATATTCGTCGCTAGCCTTTTACTGTGCATTTTTATAACAAAATGTTTAATTGTAGTCTACCGTAATCACTCTACTCAAGCATGCTGCACAATTCATCTACAGAACCTTAAAACTTTTGTAAATAATTTATTTTCTAAAATTGTACATTTTTACAACCACACACTTAGACTAGTCTCCATCTTATCGAGAACGAATTAAAAAGGGTATTCGACAAGTTTTTGAAAACGTTAATATTATTATGTAATGTCACTTTGACAGCATGTTTACAAGCAGGTGACGTCATTTTAGGCTCCGTTTTCATATATTTTTTTTATATTACTTATATAAGTTTGACTAGGACTGCGTTTGTGTAGTCTTTGGAAAAACTAATGCCTAGGGACAAAAATTACAGAAAATTTAACTGCGAACAAATACGTCATACAGGTAGTTTATAAATATCCCAAAGGAATCTACAATTTTTCGATTTATAGTATCTTGTCTGTGTAATAATAATAAACGCGTGCAGTTTCCAAATTTCCTTATGATTTTTACAGATTTTACATATATTTACTTTCATAATGAAATTGCAGCAAAAATTTAAGAATGCAATGAAAAAAAAGTTCAGTCTGAAGGTTAAGTTGTTTTCAAGAATTGCTCTATAATTCTTTTATATATTTAATTGTAATATTAGTGTAGTGATAAAAGTTTCAAATCTATTGCAATTCATATTTTTACAAGAGGCCGCCCGCGAAATCAATCCCCGTTATCTTTAGTTTTCTGAGAATTCCACAGGAAACTAACATTTTACCAGGATAAAAAGTATCCTCTGTCTCAATTCAGGTCATAAACTATATGCGTACTGAATTTCATCCAAATTCGTTCAGTAGTTTTTGCTTGAAAGCGTTACAAACAAAGAAACTCACTTTCGTACACATAATATTACTTAAGAAGTTAGGATTATAAAACATTTACTTAATAAACATTTTAACTTTACGAAACCGTAATTATGGTCCTACTTAAAGCTTAATCTGAGCTCTTCGGTACCAAAGAAAAAGCAGACCAATGCAAATTATTTAAATGAACAAGACTTTGTTCTATCCTCAAGGAGGGCTTATATGGTTAAAAGAGTGGAGCTTTTATCCACTGTTTTCTTTGATAATTGAATTGGACGGATGAGATCTAAGCCTGAAATGAGATAGTTGAAATAATAATAATTGATATAAAACTACTCCTTATATTTTGCTACTCAAATAAGCATTTTTAATTTGTCTAATTGCTGACAAGTGTTTTTGAACTTTTACGTAAAAGTGACATTTTGTTATGGATTTGATTTCTATTGTATTCGTTATGGATTTAAGTTAAAAAAAAACATTATTAGATTTTTGTTTTAAGTATCAATCTGCTTGATTTATAATAAGGAAATATAAAGTAAATGTAACTATATTTGTGTTTAGGTATTATTATTATTCGGTCAATCTATAATCTTAATGTTAAGGAATCCTTAAGAGATAAGTTTAAAGAAATAGTCATAATGACGGTTGCATCACAATACATATGAAAAGTATTAAAAAATATTTTATGAAAATAATTATTAACAAAAAATAGTGAAATACATACACTTAATACTAGAAATAAAAATAATTTAACTTTACTGCTACTAGGCTCCACAAAATTAATAATTCGGTTCGAGGTTTCCGTGTTCGCTTTTACAATAAAGTCCCAAGCAATATTCAATAGTTAAGCCTGACTAAATTTAAATCGCCCATTAAAAAATCACTTGTTAAGAAAGATTAGTATCTTTATATTAATCTGTCTAAGTCTGATTATGCAGACAAAAATGCTTGGGGAGTTTGAACCATTCCAACGGGTATTTCTTATATGATATATATTATAAATTATGTGTTTACGATACTTTAATTGAATTTAAAAGGTGTATTTAAAGGTGATTACTTATGGAAGAATATCAGACTATTTCAGAACATTTTAATGACAAAACGGCGTGGTCGTGATTTCTCTATTGCTTTTGTTTTGTAATTGTTTGCAGTGTCCTACAGATAAATTACTTTAATTTTAAGTAAATATTTTGTAGTTAATGTAGGTGGTTATGGGTAGTAATGCGCTCTCAAAAGTCTCTTCGGTGGTGTCGTGTCAGGCGGGTCGTTACGTTCCCTAAAATATGGTTGAGCGAAGCGATGCCTGGTTCATGCGTTATACTCGTGAACGGGTGCTGCCAGCAGAGAAGAGTCTGCCCTAACTACTTTGATATTTAACATGTTAATGTCTAGTTACACCTAATATAAATAACACTATTTGTATTTATACTGTATGACACAGCACTGTATCAAAATGCAGGTGAACAATTAATGTATATTTCACATTATGTCATGAAAGGTGACTTCATGGAGCATCTGTGAAGTCATTTTTCAACTTGACGACTCTGTAAATAATAAAACAGGGAGCAAAAAACAGCCCTTACCGAGTTTCTTGTCGGTTCTTCTCAGTACAAGGTCTGCCATTGTAGATTTACAAACTGATGGCGTAGCTTCTACTGCCTGAATACTAACTAATTGAATAAATGATTTTGATTATGATTAAAGAAAATTTACTAGAAAAAAATCACTAGGTCCAGGTATCGGACAGGACTCGAACCTGCTTCCGCAATCAGGGTGGACATACGCCGGAATAACATTTTCTTTTGGAGAAATGCCCCTCATTTCCTTTTTAATAGGGCAAATTTGTAGCCAGTGGACTGACAATTTTTTTAAATATATTTTGGTACGAGCAAATGATCCTAACCCTCCTGATGTTAAGTGATCTAATAATGTCTTCATCGAACCGACGAGCAGCGGTGGCAAGCCGTGGTGAAGAGAGGGGATACCTCCTTAGATTAAAACAAAAAGAGTAGATACGGCACCAGCCTCACAAAAGTGATCCGCTTTAGTCACATCTGACACAATTGACATGCAAACGACGTACATGTGAACGCCAAAAAGAAATATTGCTAATATTTTGTGTTTATATGATAAAACAATCCCTAAGTGTGTTTTCAAAAAGTGCTCAAATTGCTCAAGAACTAAAAATAAAACCCACGGCATCACTTTTCATTCGTAAGTACTATAAAATATATTTTTTCATAAAAATTGTTGTTTGTTTTAAATCTTATTCGGTAGTGACGTCGAGTACTGGTCGCCTAATTGGTCGGTAATGCAGTGACGCGGATCTCGCCGTCTCGTTTGCGCTGCCGTTGAAACTTAACGAGCTGTTTCGTTCAGGTCGGTAATGCAGTGACGCGGATCTCGCCGTCCCGTTCGCGCTGCCGTGGGATCAGTTTTTGTTTGATCCAAGTATGAGCGTACCGTATCTACCCTTTTTGTTTTAATCTAAGGATACCTCACACATTTTTTACTACGCTCTAAACTTTGTGCGGTCAGGCTGGTCGAACTACGGGTACTTCATTGTAAACAAAAGAGAACTCGTAGGCGATAACAGAATAATTAGATATACTTTTGTTATTATAATGTTTATGTTCTACTAACCCTGTAAAGTTAATAAGCATTTAATACTCCATTAGGCGTAGAATCTTCACAGTTATATCATTTCATTTTATAATTAGAATCTTGCGTAAAGTTATCTAACGTAACTACTACACCGTGAGGGTAGTTCAGATTGCCAAGTTTCCATTTGACCGCCTCTATGTTTGTCCGTCCCCTGGGTATTGGTTTCAGTGCCCTTCCGCCAAGGATGGCAGGGTAATGAGATAAGATAAGTGAACACCGCTGATTTCCCTGGCGGGGACGCTAAATAATACTTGATTGAGAGTTTTCGAAGGCCCCCTCGGAACGTTGACACGCACGGCAAACATCGTTAGCTGGTACTGACCAGCTTCTTGTGATTGAGTTATCGCAAACACTGTTGCTATGAGTATTTTCGTACGGTTATAATGTAATTGAGGAGCTTGATAGCGCAGGTGCATTCGGCCTGCGATCGTGAAAGTTAAGCAACTGTCACAATGGTCGGTCATTGGATGGGTGACCAAAACCTTATTATTTTGAACACCTCCACGCTTTGGAAGGCGCGTTAAGCCGTTTGCCATGGCTGCATATGCAGTCATTAGCACCCATGAAACCGTACTGGGCCCGCGTGGTGGGTCAGATTAGCTACACACATAAGCGGGTCGGCATTAATCGGCACATCCGGGCGGTAAAAGTGAATGTGTGTAGATGAATGTTCTGCAGTAATTCCTGCGAAGCGGCTTTGTTGTCCAGTAAATACTGCCGAATATGCTGATCCAATTATGTGTGTAGCTACCCTCACGGCGCAGTCTATCCTTTCCATTCCATAGAGAAAGCCTGTACCCCTGCAGTGGGGATATTAATAAGTGGATGATGATGATGATAGCGTTATTATTTCTCATACTTCTGCACTACTAAGCTTATAAAAAGAATAAATAAATAAAATATTTCCAACACACACCAATTAGCCTAGCCCCAAAGTAAGCACTGTATATTTATATAGAAATACATATTAAACATCCACGACTGGAGTGCAAATGCTCCTATATATCACACAAACATCTGCCCCCACCAGGATTCGAAACCGGGACCTTTCGAGTCGGTGACATGACGGTCGGCCATAAAACCCGGCGTACAAACACTAAATACACTTGGTCACGGAGGTCGTCAAAAGAAAAGAAGTTTATTTTATTTAAAAGGATATAGTAAACAAACGTTATTGTTGGTGTCTGATGGCAAAGCCACAAAAGCTTTTATAGACGCCTGCGACACAAAAGCATGACTTACGGATTGCCTACCCTGTCTCCATATCTTGACCCGTGGAGCTCTGAAGTAATCAAAACATATGTATTCCCCAGTATAAAATTTTAACATGGCTCGTCCAATCAATGCCGAATGTGATTTATGTAATAGAGGTCTCGTAGTTTTCATGAGGGAAATTATATGAGTTATAAAAGTAAATACAAGGAGTAAAGTCAAATAAGCTTAAAGTTTCACATTGAAATTCTCAGGGTCGCATCCAAGTAAGTCCTTTGTTCCAAATGAACCAGTTCCTTTAAGCAATCATAATGAACGCTCGCTTTTATCGCAAAAGGAGCGAGCGAGCTGGGATAACCGCCGCTAGCCTGCGGCTAACCATCCGTCGAAAGCTGATAAAACCAATGTTTTATCCGAACAATCTTTTTACACATCGCGTTCGCGAGTTCAATTTGTTTTTACGGCCGCTGAGCTTTGTTCGCCTGTTCATATATTTTATTGTTTCAGTTATTCATTTTGCCATCTGGGGCGAGTAGTGACTGAAGTAGGCGTGTATTGATAGGTAGGCCGTAGTATACTAGCCGCTCGAAAGGCGACCCATCCGAAGAAGTGTCTTAAAATGAACTGCGTTCTATATGCGATTGGTCAAATAACAATTGCTTGGTTCTGAACCCATCCAAAACAAAATACATGGTCTTTGGCACCAGAAAAATGAAAGACATGCTATCTTGTTATCTAAATATTTCTATAAATTTTGAATCAATGGAAAGAGTGGATGAAGTTCGCAACCTCGGTCTGTACATCGATAGCAATCTAAGATTTGAAAAGCATATGGCAGTTTCTATACGGAATTGCTTCTATCGGCTTAAGGTTCTTTATAAGATTAGACCCTATCTATCTGAGGAACTGCGCGTCCGCTTAGTTGAGTCGTTAATTTTGTCCAGGCTCAATTAAGCGGATACAGTTTTTGGTCCACGCTTATTGACACTTACGGAGCGTCTAATACAGAGGGTTCAAAATGCTTGCGCTCGCTTTTGTTTCTCTATCCCATACAGAAGTCATGTTACACCTTTTCTAAATAAACAGAGTATTCTGAAAATGAAGTCTAGACGTAAATTACATTTAGCCTGTCTTCTGTTTGGAGTTATACGAAGCAGAGCACGGCTGTATCTTTATAACCGACTGACCTGGTTGACAGGCAGCAGTGAGAGAGACAGAAGACAGTGTTCACTGAAGCTGATTACACAGTCGCACAGATTGGCTAGTTTCAGAGGTAGTTTCCGCTACGCCGCTTCTAAAATATGGAATAATCTGCCCCAACCATTAAGAAATTCTAAATCCATTTATTCTTTCAGAAAAAATCTAAAGAAATATCTACTGGGTGCACAACAGGAATTAGAAAACTTTCAGCACCACGACTCGTATATTTAGCCTTTCTTCATTGGTATTTTTGTGTGTAAAAGTTGGGTAAATTTATTAGTATGTATGTATACTTTTGACTTTCTTTTATATAAATCGCACGTATTTTATTTTTATCTAATTTGTAAGGAGGAAACGTGTTTTGGACATACATTGGGGTCTGGGGTTTAGTTTATAGTCCAGGGTCTAGTTGAAAACCCGCGTCAGCTCTTTGAGCTGACACAATGCTGAACTTTGATCCTATTTGGCGCAGGCAGGCATTTCTATGGGCCTACGATGCCTGAACACAAATAAATAAAATAAAAAAAAAATCTACCAAGTTTGCATTATTTACCTCTTTTTTGTTTTTTGTAATACATTTTACTTTCTATTGTTACTTATAGATATTCATTTAAATAATTTCATGTAAATTGAAAATGTACCTACCTATTTTAAGCCTACTGTGTCAAATAAAATTATTTTGTTTGTTTTGTTTAAAATAACAATTTAAATAACAACAAAAAAAAACAGCTTCACGCAAACTCGGAGTCCTGAACAAGGTGCGGCGTTTTTTCACGCTCGATTAACTGTGCTTGTTGTACAAAACGCAAGTGCGGTCCTGCGTGGAATATTGCTCGCACCTCTGGGATGACTCCGCTAAGTACTTATTCGATGCCTTGGATAGGTCCGCATCACTGGCGATGAAGAGATAACTAAGAAACTCGAAACTCGAGTCTTTACAATTACGCCGTGATGTGGCATCATTAAGCGCATTCTACCGACTATACCACGGCGAATGTTCTGAGGAGCTATTCTCGCTTATGCCTCCATCACCTTTTCTTCAGAGGATCACGCGCGCTGGCCTTCGTTGCCACCGACTTACTGTGGCCATTATTCCTACACGAACAAAGAAATATGATGACTCATTTCTTTGTCGTACTATTCGTAAGTGGAATTCTTTACCCGCGCACGTGTCCCATCCTTCCTATAATCTTGGGTCCTTTAAGAGAGGCGTGAAGAAACATTTTTGCAGGCCGACAAGGTGAGGATGGTTGGTGTAGCAGTTTATAACTGCTGTACCAGCTATCTTTGCGTTTGGACTTTATCACCACTTAACATCAGGTGGGGTAGAGTGATTTGCCTACCTGTCTATAAAAAAAAATTGAGAGAGTTAGAGCAAAGCGGATTTCCCGCTAGAATTAGAGTGCCCTTCAGTTAAGTAACACTATCATTTGGTGGTGTTGCGTTTTCGTAGGTGAGTAGGGTTCCAGGGCTCCACGGGGTAGGGAATCGGGTCAGGGTAGGCAACGGCGCGAGTGATATTTTTTGTATCGCAAGCGTCTATAGGCTGTGGTGGCCGGTTACTATCAGGCGGACCATATGCTTGTTTGCAACCCTTTTGAAATAAAAAAAAACTGTCATTTAGTTGCGTTGTGTAGAGTGTTTCTGTTGGTGAGTAAAGTGCACGGTTCCACGGGGTTGGAAACAGGGTTTCGGTAGGCTTGCGCGCGAGTGATACCTACTCTAGTATTGAATGTGTCTACAACTCTACATAGGTACGCTAGTTCTAGGCTTCCGTTTACCATCAGCTTGTGATGTTAATTTCTTCTCCACTGCCCTCTTTTACTCTACCTCAGAGCGCAGAGGAAGCAATGAAAGAAAACCAAAAAATTAAAATAATGCTATAATTATATTTTACCAACTATGGATTCTAAAGTAGATTAATACAGTAGTTCTAAGTTCTAGTTTATATAAATTGCCAAGTTGACATGAAACGTTCTAACTATATTTCACTAACCCTACATGTCACAACGAGGCTGAATGCAGTAATTTTAATGTTAGAGTTTATACAAATTCCCCCAGTGGGCAAGAAATGTTATACTATATTTTACCAACTTTCACTCTCCTAACTAAGCTGAATACAGTAGTTTTAAAGTGAGAGTTTATATAAATCACAAGTTAGCATGAATCTTAGAATTATATAGACATCAGACATTCATAACAATCTACCATGTACTTACATAAGTTCTTAAACTATATCTAATGTATTTTATCCACTCTGCAATGGACTGTCCATTGAGAGACCACAAAGACTAGACTTAATAAGCTATTTAGTGGATTTCAGAGGTTCTACGGCTCGTTTGATCGATATTGGTGACAAACTTAGTTAATTATAGTTTTTAATGAGACAACCAGTTATATAGATATATATATGTATGTATATATATATATATATATATTTAGAAAGGGGTAGGTCGGGGTCCAACCTCGCCTTGTGGTACCTGCTCCATGCTCGCCCGGTGTTAGTTATAAAAATACCTTGTTTAGGATAGGTTCAGCAGTGTATGATCTGTCCGCAGTTACATGAAACCGGAGAGCGGCTTGCAACCTTTATTGTAATGATCTCACGAGTCCCCTCTGGTCCCTGTACAGGGAGAGAATCTCCTTGTTATTCCTCCAGTATTTCTTGAGGAGAGCGTATAAGTCTGAAGTTCACATTGAAAAAATATGATCAGACATGGGGAAAATACATAGATCATCTACATCTGCATCACTAGCGGGTAGAGTGAGGGATATTCACGGTTAATGTTTACATTTTTGAATCACTACATGACTGGGGCCCATCCCACCGGGTTGAAGGAAATCAATCTCAGGTTCACTAACTTGACAAGAATGATTAGGTATGCCTGATGAAAATAATCACCATATCATGCATAATGCAGTTCAATCAGTGCTAGGAGAATAAATATGAGGTCAGATGATAGCTTACCGTTCGAAATATAAAACTATCCGTAAGTATTTTGTTTCCTATCACAAGTTCTGCCCCGCCTTGCGAGATTCCAGAACCGTCCACACAGAAGATCAAACAGAAAGGTTATTCTTCATAGCCACAACTTGCAAAATAAGTAGGAGTAATAAGGAGTTACCCAAGATACCTGTGAAACTTTATCAACCCGAATTACAGTTCGGTTAGCGTCTCCGCGCTATTTCCGCCAATATCCTTCAGGATATAAACTTTTCGTATCTATTTCACGACTCCGACGACGAGGTTATGGTCCTCCTTATAATATACTTTGGGCAGAAGACAAAACACGCATTAAACTTTCCCGAAAACAGAATGTGAAATTTTTAAATGTTGTTTTGACAACTGAGCATAGATGACAGACCGTCCACTCCCGAATATGTGTCTATGATTTGTTTCTCTCTCCAACTGAAGGCAAAGGCCACAGTCAAACAGACAGCCGCCGCATTCGAGATGAAACAACGAATCAACTCAAAACTATATAACTATGCTCGCCGTAAGCGGAGGAAAAGAGAGTACCTACCTAAATCAGCGAGGAAGTTCAATTTCGAGTAAAATTGAAAATCGATTAAAAACAACGCCCGATGGAGAACTCAAATCGATATGGGAAAAATTATTCAAAATTCAACAACTGTCAAACTCCATCCATTCATCCACACGCACCAAAGTAATAAGGCAGTGAATCTCTGTTCACTGCCTTATTACTTTTTTTTTATAAGTCTCAAGTCGAATATTTTAGTCGAATAAAAGAAAGCAACTATTCCCTCAATGCTACCAACCCAATCAATGAAGTTTGACAGCTACGCCGACGTCAGCGGTTCGCTATCATAGACAAAACAGCTGTCCTACGTGTGTCAGTTATTTAAGTATCAGTGTCACGCCCTGTTTAAAAACAAACACTACAAGGCGGGTTATATATATTTATATATATGATTGTTTGCCATCCTTTTAAGGTTCCGCAGTCCTCACAAGATTGTTTGCCATCCTTTTAAGGTTCCGCAGTCCTCACAAGGAACCCCTATAGTTTCGTCAACTTTGCTTGGAGACTTCTAGCACTAGAAAGCTGTAAGTTTGTGAACATACATAAATTAATCACGCCGACAAAATAAGAGAATAAAATTTTGAAAAATTTTTTTTTAGGGAAGCTCCCCTACATGTAAACTGGGGATGAGTCGCGCAAACGTAACATTTTTATAAAAAGTATTTAGGCACTTGAAAAGATCGGCGGTAATATCGCATCATCCCCTTCTCAGGGAATGATCACTTCAGATGAAGCTTGCAATGCCCTTCTGGCCATAAGCATGAACTACGGATCTGTTTTAGTCCATAAGATTCTAACGTAACCTTGCAGCCGGCTGTAGAGTATCCATGAGGATTTTTCAACCGCTCGGCCTGGGAGGAAACGAATTGATTTTGAGTTTGAGACGCAGTTTGACTTTGATTTAGGTATTTTAGTTTGAGATACATAGATTGATATTTAATTGGTTTTTCTAATTTCCGATATAGAAAATAAAGATTCCTGCTTAAATATATTGTTGTTACTACAGGCAACTACGGAACCCTACACTGGTGCGTGCCACGACACGCACTTGGCCGATTTTTAAATAATAAAATGCGCATGATATGTACACCTATTTAAGGAATATACCTCAAGTACTGATACCTTGGGTAGCTTGCGTACGTGTACCGTCAGAAACAGACGAGCATTTCCACGCGAGACTTTCAAAGAGCCCACGCAATTGCTGCCTGGAAGCGGGGGTAACTTAAATAGTCACTGATATATTTGATGTCAGATTCTCCATGTTTACCTTCTATTCTTAGATCTAATAACATGAATGTAGATAAATATAATGTCACTTTACACTGCGACTGACTGTTGGTAGAGGATAATCACAGGACTATTTTTCCGTGGGAATAACGGAAGATTTATTAGATATAGATTTTCGGAACCAAGTTTCAATCAAATTCAGCGTTTAAATGAATTCATATAAATCTGACACTCTCCTAATTAGTTTTTTCCTAAACCGAAAATGACAAACTTTATAATTTATATAGATAAGAATTTGTGCCAAGTTTCAAGTCTATTTACTCAAGGAATAAGATTTTTCATACAATCTTTCATTTTCTATTTTAACCCCTTCCGGGGTGAATTTTGAAAAAACCTTTCTTAGTGCATCCACAGACCTCATAAGGAACCAACGTATTAAATTTGGAGTTTCTAGACCTAGCGGTTTGGGCTATGCGTTGATATGTCAGTCAGTCAGTCAATTTATTCTTTTATATAATATATAAAAGAAGAAAGATATATAAAAGACATTTAGATTGTTATCATAACTCTTACACTAACTTAATAATTCGCATCACTCAAACCAAAAGGATAACTAATTCGTCTAATATTAAAATAGTACGAGTTCAAATTGTATGATTCATAAATAATTTATGGTCTCTCATAGTGGACTTCCATTGCTGTAAGTCATTTCGCGACATGGAATTTAATATTTTGCAATATATTAAATTCCTCTTAAAGCGTAATGTGTTTATAACATTTAAAGTCCATAGTGATAGTACGAGTACGTATTCTAAAACACAAATTGCATTTTTATTTCTGAACTGAACAACTATTCAGATTTATACTTGTTTCGTTATAGCTTTTACATTATATCACGAAATATTTTAATAAATTACATAAAGTGTTATTCTAATAATATAGTAATCTAGTCTATACTAATAATATAGAGGAAAGATTTGATTGTTTTTATTGAATAGGCTCCGAAGCTACAGGACCAATTTGAAAAATTATTTCTAATTTAGAATGAACATAAGCTATAGTTTATTTTTGATAAATTTAGGGTTCCGTATGAAAACTGCGATAATGTACCCAACGTGTGTAAAACGTACCAAAAAATAGCCGTATATTGAGTAAGCTGCGGAAGTTATTGATAATAGAGCAAAGTGATGTACTAAACTTTTAAAGAGGACATCAATATCTACATGAAGGTAATTTGAGGAAAAAGATTATAGTGACATATGCTCTTGCGGTGTTTTTATAGAACTTTTACAGGGGAACAATTTCGTCATACATGATTTTGAAACTTTGATCGTTTACGCAGCGCACGCAATGAAAGCTTACAAATGAAAAAAAATTACTCGTTTTTGCAATACTTAACATCGATGTTCCGCTCCTTCTGGTAGTAACGTGATGTAATTTATCTTATGGCCTTCCTAGGTAAATGCACTATCAATTCTAACTAAATTTTACAAATCGGACCAAAACTTCCTAGGATTGGCGTGTTCGACCAAAAAAAAAATAAGAAACAATCAAACAAAGCCTTATAATATTAGTAATCATATATAAGTAGTTATATATGATTACTAACTGTTGTCCCAGCAAACTTCGTACCGCCATAAAAATAGGGGTTGGTGGTAGAAGGGTGAAAATTTAGGGTTGTATGTATTTTTATATGATGTATCATAAAAAAATAAAAACTAAAAAAATTGTCCAAAAAGAATTTAATGATGGACCATCCTTAACATTTAGGGGGATGAAAAATAGATGCTGTCCGATTCTCAGACCTACTGAATATGAATATAAAATTACACGAAAATCGGTCGAGCCGTTTCGGAGTAGTTCAATTACGCACACCGTGACACGAGAATTTTGTATGTATTAGATTTCTTCGTGTTGGAATATGCAATAGTAACACCGGAACATACTAGGCCATATTATTAATACCCGGGTATAAATTCTGAACCAAATAAATAATTAATAAAATTTATGAAATTACTTTATGGATTAGACCATTCAATTTCATACCATTCAAAGTAATCATGAGTGCAATAATGATGAATGATAAAAGTGAGGGATGTTTACAAACCCATGCATCACCCGATCCGTTTAATAATAAGGGCATGGACCAATGGTAAGGGAGGAAAACTTTTTTTTTAACCACAGAGCAATGGTGCATTCAATGCCGTTTCACGTTTTATTCTCAGTGAAATACATTTTCATGGAAGGTTTATAATTATATAAATAAATTCAGTGTGCATAATACAAGCCTGAGAACTAAAACTATAGTCTTCACTACAGCTCTAACCGAAGCGAAGCGAGGGCGGGCTAATAGTACATCAATATATTTATTCCATTAATTAACATTCTGTGAAAATACTACCTTCCCTATTATACTACTATAAATTAAACCATCTATTGACCACCTCTATAATCACAATATTGAGCGTTGAAATTAAAGCAGGTCCATAAATAGTATCACCATTTTACCACAACTTGATTATAAGGTCTGTTTATTAATTGAGGGTGGACATTTCAATTAAAATCTTAATAGCTAGGTAATAGATGTCATCTATTACTTAACATTCAATCTGGATATAATTATTATACTTCGATGCGAACAAAACTTCTTTTTTAGGGTAATAAGCTTTAGAAAATATACTCCAATTAGCTTATCCCCAAAGTAAGCACTGTATAGCTCGTCTTATGGGATACTAGGGTAGCGGATAGAAATACAATGATACATAATTAACAGTATTATTTGTAGGAATGGTTTATATCTCTATACATATTATGAGTAGGTAAAAATACTCGTATTCGAAACAAAACAATTAAATCAACAATCCAGATGCGTATCTGGAAAATTATATCAAAGGAGATTGCTCAAATTGGCCCAAATGCACAAAAAATATTGACATAGACGATAATTCTTAGCATAATTTTAAAAAGAACTTTTAATTTTACCGGTTTGGAAAACATACGAATCATTTTTAATGGCTATGGGTGTAGTAACATTCAGCCAAAGCCTGATCGAATTTGTTTATATAACATAAAATCAAATCTATTTTGTATTGATCGATAAAATAAAACATTTTTTTTATTACACTGTGGTATTAATATCCACAACTATATTATCATTTTCACTACATGCAAATGTGCTAAGACAATTATTATAGATGGTAGGCGACATCATAAAGTCTATTGCCATACATTTTTCGCGAAACACCTCCAAAAACACATTATATGGTGTGATACACTAAAAATCTAAAATATTGTTATAATATAAACATAACAAAAATAATGAAGCTATGAAGATATGGCTGTATAACCTAAATCTCTTAGCTTTCTTTGGTTAACGAGAGTTTAAAAAATCTCTCTAATCTGTGTCTCATTCACAATTATCGACAGTTTTTGTCACAGAGTACCTTATTATAACCGGAAATGCATAGATGATACCTGATTTTAAAAGTTACTCTTGTGCATTAACTTTAAAAACAGGCAACTATCTGTTAATGTAAATGCCCTATATACCTGACTCTAATACATAATTTCGGTACTTGGCTTGATTTCCCTAATTTACTATATAACTTATTTGTTTTTTATTATTTTGATACATATGTACCTATTTGCAAACATAACCTCAAAATTGTTCAGTGTATTTGGTTTATACAAGTTCTCAGGGGTGTCCGTCAATAATATTCGTTTCTACAGTAATTTATATATAATTTCGAATCTAGGGAACAATTTTTCATGATTATTGGTCTTTAGGCCAAACATGTATGGAAGCTGAGCAATCTCCTTTAACTCCTTTTCATGTATGGGTCGGGCTCTCATTAAAAATATTTTAATTGAATTTTAACTATATTTGGATATGGGAAAGCATTATACATACAATACAAAATTACAGTTCTGTAACTCAGTCTGTTTACGATCTAGGAACTCCTGATATACGTACAGACAGATAGACAGACAAGAGAGTGACAGCATTAGGGTTACGTTTTTACCCTTTAGGAATGGATCCCTAAAAACCAGCAAAACCCGAGTCAGACTCGCACAGAAGGGTTTCGCACCATCATACAATGTTTAATACGTATTTAATTTTGAAATTCGACTATCGTTACTTTACAATAGTAATGAAAATCTAGTTCCTTTTATTGACAATATACACCCTGAGAAAAATACAATTTACCAAATACAGGCAGTCAAGGCGATAAATGAACAGGGACGTTCCATTGTCAACGTGTGAATGTGCATTCTTTGAAAACACAACGAAACTATGTTTATAATAAATTATCGTGCTCACGGTTTATTCTTAGTTATTACCCAACGTAATGACGCATCGCAATGTATCAAACCATTTATACTTCAAAGTTCGGCAGCAACATCTCATTAGAACACTAAAAGTATCAAGTTGCACCCGTAAATATCCTGAACAGAGTGCTTATTTACAAACGAACGACATTTGCCAGCGTATATCAGAAGTGAGTCGAGCTGCATTCAAAGGAGCGTTCAGGCATCGCGTTTCATGGGTTCTTACCGTGTGGCAAATTAAGATAAGTACTACGTGATAGCGTGCTCTTGTTTCATTTGTTTTACTTGTGTATTCAGTAATACAACATTTTATAAAAGGACATTGTACACCGAGGGGAGAAAGTGACAGAAACTTTGTTAGATATAAAAACAGATGTATGAAAACATGAGCGTTTTTGATATAATCGACAGAAACTGAAGGTGTTTCGAATATCAAAGTACTTTTGAAAGAAAGATAGAGCTCATAAAGTATTTTGTTCAGCCTTTTTGCGTAGTTGAGTTACAAACATGCACATTTTTATATTTATAACTAGCTGTCCCAGCGAACTTTGTACCGCCATAAAAAAATAGGGGTTGGTGGTAGAAGGGTGAAATTTAGGGTTGTATGTATTTTTGTATGATGTATCATAAAAAAATAAAAACAAAAAAATTGTCCAAAAAAAAATTTAAGGGTGGACCGGACCACCCTTAACATTTAGGGGGATGAAAAATAGATGTTGTCCGATTCTCAGACCTACTATATATATATAAAATAAAATATAAAATATAATAATATGAATATGCATATAAAATTTCACGAAAATCGGTCGAGCCGTTTCGGTGTAGTTCCATTACGCACACCGTGACACGAGAATTTTATATATTAGAAGATATTAGTAGGACAAACTCATCGATGGGTAGAGACTTTATTTGAGAGAATGCGTCGCCTACGCACGTTACAGATGGTATCGAAGTGCGAGCGAGGCGTACATCCGTCCGGTTACCCTTCTACGTCCTATGTAATAAGAACACGATTCGCTCGAATAATTGGCAACCGTTTCGCAAAAAGCGAAATACTATCTAAACATATAGAACGAAAACTAATCATCGAGTACATCTCGTATTTCAGAAGCTGTCATCTAAAAAAGGCTTTAACATGAAAGTTCTAGTTTTTAGTCTAGACTTTTGTTAAATACGTTCTTTTCATCTCTTAATAAAATTAAATCCTTTGAATTTTTCTGTGCTGATAATAATTTCAGTTTGCAGTCGACCAAAGGAAAATTTCTTCTTAATTAGAACGCTGGCGACGATGCCGATAGCAAGCTGTAACTTTCATATTTAAATTACAGCTTCAGATTTCTTACATTAAAAGCACGAAATTCAATTTACCTAGCTACCTACTCTTGATGAAACCACCTCATAATTTTACTTGATTCTAAACTACAAAGTACTAATGTAAGTATTCTTTTAATTTCTATAATTTATTCGACGTCGAGTAATTAGAATAAAAAATTCGAAAAAATTCTACTTTTAGGGCCTGCGCTGCGGCAAGCGGGAGCACGGGAGACCCTCCTCACGCAGTGTTTCTCTATGAAATTACATGAAACAAACACGCGGAGCTGACGTCCACTCCGTGCTCCCGCTTAAGGCGGCGCACGCTCTTACAGTGTATGAAATACAGTCCGCTATGATGGACCTCAACAGCAATTATCGTTGCCCCTTTTAGGAACCTACATAACCCTTTTTCAGTTTCTTTATTAGTAAACTCTTAGAATAGCATAAAGCCTTGCCCTAAAAATGAATCCCAAGTCATTTAACACCCTTAAGTGGAGCAAACAAAATCCAACATTATGTGAAGGCTAATTGCAAAGCATTATGATGTCAGTGCGAGTTTAGCGGCTAATTGTTTGACCTGGGCTAGGCTGCGTGCGGCCAGGTCACGGAAACGAGGTCGTCACCCCCCCTTCTTCCCTTTACCCTCCTACGTGCTCGTTCAACATCAATTCCGAATTGAAACACTGGATTGTCCACCGAATTCTATATTACAAGCAAGTCACATACAAAGCGAACAAAGCCCATAGGGATTGTGCTCAATTTTAAACTTCGCCAATTTGGATCTACATACTTCTGTTAAGAGAATGTTGAGCTAAGTATTAATTTGAAAATATATATTCATCTTAATAACATTCCACCAAAAATATTTTCTTGTAAAATTTGGCCAAGACGAGATCACATGACTCGTACTGTCAAAAAGTTATCAGATCTAATGTAAAACCAAGCCTAACTCTACACTCCCTAACTCTAATAGGCCTAACTGTACAAGCTCTTCTTAGTTTAGTTTAGTCTAAGTCAAAATATGTGGCATGGCACCTTCCATGTTAATTTTTAGGGTTCCGTAAACAAAGGGAACAAAACAGAGATATTACTATGAATCCCTTTTTGTCTGTCTGTAGTGTCTGTCACTAGGCTGTTCTCCTGAACCGTGATATGTAGACAGTTGAAATTTTCACAAATTATGTATTTCTGTTGCGGTTATAACAACAAATGCTGAAAACAGAATAAGTTACATGTTTAAGTGGTGCTTCCATACAAAAAACGTGATTTTTTGCCGTTTTCCTGCTCGGTATTAATAACGGCAACTGGTAGACGCTTGAAATATTCACAGAATACTTAGTTGTATATTCGCTTGAAAATATTATTCCCCAACAACAAACGTGTTTTTTTTTGCTCTATAATAATAAAGAGTAATGTTGTACAGGCAGACAATGCTACAGTTTTTGTTTTAGTGGGTACTCAACTATGCTTAAAGACTAAAATTGTACATTATTTATTAAGTCCGCCTAATTAATCGGGTTCCCAAAAGTAATTATCCGAAAACACATCAAATATTTTGGCATGAATTATTTTATACTAATCCAATTGTCGAAATTGGTAAGCTGAAAAAATACCTGTAATAAATTTACGTAAGTACATTTTTGTTTGAGACTACGAAACCTGAAAAAAGTACCTATAAGAAAAAATCATATTTAGTAAGTACTGTTCACCTACCTTTTATTTATTAGTATAATTTTGATAGATGTTTTATCACTTATATGTTTGATGTCTATGCATTATGTATCAAATAAGTGAAGCCTATTTGAAGTTTCTTCTTAGCGTTATAAGCAGCAGATACCTGCGTATATGGGTCAAGGTTATTTAGACGTGATCTGGAGCTTTCTTGAAATATAGGTCACTGGATGTTAATCGCATATTTTTGTTCTGGGAAAAAAATCATGATAGGTACATGAAAACATGCTGATTATTAATATAAACACATTTTGTAGTAAGTAAATTTAACGAATATTATTCTGTCAATAATAGTTTCAGGGTAATAATAGACTTCACAAATACAGGCAACTGCATTTTAAGGGGTTCCTTACCGTTATAGCATCATTCGAGTGTCTGCCTGTCTTTCTGTCTGTCACAGTCGATTTGGTCGGATCCTACTAGACCGATCAAGTTGAAATTTGGTACATATATGTATGTCTATGACACAAATTCGGACGAATTAATGACATAAATAAGTTCCGAAAATGGGGTTTACTTTTGGGGGATGAATTTGAATTAAGGCAAATTAAGTAACTGATATGTATGTATATATATATATCACATGAAAGTGCTCTATTTTCGCTATTAATGGGATTGTTACCATGCACCTTGTTTTTTATGAGTCTCCGATATTTCAGCACTGTTGCAAGCGCCATGATCACGGAGTAACTGACTCGAGGAAAGCATCATGACAAAATATCGGAGACTCATAAAAAACAAGGTACACGGTGACAATCCCGTTAACAGCTATAATGTTAGTGACCATGAAAGTTTAAAACAATGAAAGAGCTCTATGTCTGGTTTTGGTTTCTGCGAACGACACTCTTGCCACGCGAGTTAAACTCGCACTTGACCGGTTTTCTTAATGCATTTTGATGTAATGTAACGTGCTTGCGAATACTCGACGTTCTGTTCGGGGTAACGCAAACATCGAGTGAGCAGCATCTGCACCCATAGCACGAATCAATATCCAATTCGAATAGTTATTCGAGTGCGAAATGTCATTGTCAAATTTTATATGGAAACTTGAACAGCAGCGCACTAACGGACGTAACGTGAACTAAAAATCAGTACACATTGGACAATGACATTTTGTACTCGCAAACTATTCGAATTCGATATTGGTTCGTAGTAAGGGTAAACTTCTTGATGTGCTGTATTTTTTATACGCCTGCCCAAAAAAGAGTGTAATGTTTTCAAGGTTCATATAATGTATGTATGTTTCTTTATTCTACCTTATCTTCTAAACACCTGAGCCGATTTAAATGTATGTGGTATTACATAGTTATAATCCTTAAACCATAATCTCGGGTAACATAGGATACCTCAAATGTTAAAATTGAAATAACAACAATGGCAAAATATCAACTATTTAATGCCAATAAAATAAAGCCTTCTCATTATTACAATAAAGGCGAATGTTTTGTAATGAGAAAACAAAATCTTTCTAATGAGAAAACAAATCCTTGAAAATCCCCCAATGCATTAAAAGAAACATACTAACATTGCGTCCTATAAGTACGAAAAATAAAACCTGTTTCCTATAACTATGAGTTATTTATGATTTTATTTATTTTTTAAGCAATTAACTGCTAGATGTTTAAATCTAAATTTCTTTAGATATGAGTTATTTTTTAAAATTATTTAATTTTATTGCTGTGAGTAAAGTCGTATGAGCTTTAAAGGGAGGTATCGGGTAGCTTTAAGCTGAAGAGCTCAGGCTAGCAAGATGATGAAGCGGAACGAATTTTTTTTATAATACATTTGCTTGTAAAGCCTCTCTTATTGCACCAATTTCAGTATCATAATCTATCACATTACACACGCGTGCGGTAATGTAAAGTAAAACGCACGGCTTATTATGTTCCGTCTAAAAACGAACGATACTTTTTTAAATCTTAGCAAAGAGTTTTTATGTCAGAAATGTAACCAACATTTTCTTAATAAAATTAACTTTGGGAGATAAAATATAATATATAAACATTTAATTCTTTAATTTGATTGATTTCGACAATAAATTACAACCATGTATCGGTAACAAATTCACAAAAATATTAATTAACTTTATTAGTAACACTGGCTGTTTTTTGTTCCTTTGCCTAAAAATCTGTGAAAAAGTTATTTCTTTTTCTTTTCGCTATTGTATTGATTTTATTTGAAAATATTGTCAAGTAGTAACTAATTTATTAATTTGACACCGCCAGATGTCGAAAAAGGCTACGTTAAGCCCATTGCCCGAAAAATCCACGGATAGATACTAACAGTCAAGTGTATCAAAATTTCATCTTAAGGAAAACAAAGAAAGGTGCAAATTCATTTTCAGAAATTACGTACGTAGGTAGTATTATTTCCTCGCAAATGTGTTATAAAACGTCGTATAACATACGTGCGGTTTAATAATTACAGCCTCTGCCTTCTTATAGCCCTCACCCACGGCTCTGGCTAACAATATCGCCTTGGCTGTAATTCTCAACTTACCGCACTTATATCATAATGTACTATTACTGCTCAACCAAAATTGTAGTATCATAATACTGCCCTACTAAGCGCAAAAGCGGTATCTCAATAAAAAAACTGGCATCGGATACGTATTGAAGTAATTCTTCTGACGGTATGTTATTTAAAATGTATAAAAAAACGTTAAGAAAGTTTTTTCTATCTCACTTTTAACTTAAATTACTAAAGATATTAGAGGTATATCAATATTAACGTAGGCAACCAGCCGTATATTTGAATACCTCCAAATCTCTTAAAAAACATGAGCATTTTACGTTTTACGTAAAGATGACAATCTATAAATTAACGACAAAACGAATTTTAACATAACGTCAATTATCTCGAAACTAGCTTTTACTGAGATACCGCTTTTGCGCTTAGTTGGGCAGAATATGTACTTTATACAGATTGCTCGTTCGAGTAAGAACCTAAGCATTTAGGAGTTTGACACTTGCCATCTTACGCCAATTTAAAGACGGTTTAACGACACTTATTTTGTCGTTTGCCTTGTGTCGTCGTTTTATAGTGCCGCCAAACTATACAGGGTGTAAAAAAACCTATGATAAAGAGTAAAACTACGCATTATATACACCCAAACAAGTACTATTACAAAATCATGGACATCATCATCACGTGGAAATCATTTGTCACCATAAGTAAAAAAATATATATTTTTTTTATTTTCCAGTACGCAATGTATAGCGCGGCGCGCTACTATGAGACTACGCAAAGAATGTGCCTGTGTGTATGTGTGTGCGTAAGTGTAAGTGAGCCGATAAAAAAGTTTCTAAATAACGTTTTGAAAATATTTATGTATACTTGAAAAAAAAATGTGACTTTGATCTTCAATATCTCCATAACCATAAATTTTCCAGGTATGGTCCGGAAGAAAAAAATGATCGTCATGATGTGGAAAATACGTGGCCTTCGACTTCGTTACAGGTTTTTTTACACCCTGTACATGCAATGGTGACACGGAGACGGCATTGCTTTAGCTCTATTAAGTACTACGTTCAGCTTATTTCTGTTACTGCCGTAAAAAGTAACCGTAGATACAGCATTCCCTTGCGTTACGCGCCTGTACTTAATCTGTGCTTGTTTCTATGGCATTTCACCGCAATACAGCTCGGCGTGGCGTTTAAAATAAAATAAAAAAAAATATTTTCAACACTCACACCAATTAGCCTAGCCCCAAAGTAAGCACTGTAAGGCTTGTGTTATGGGATACTAAGGTATCCCTAAATCCGAATACATATACTGTACATGTATAAGTTTATTTATATAGAAATACAGATTTAACATCCATGACTGGAGTACAAATGCTCGTATTCATCACACAAACATCTGCCTCCACTTCCATCCAAACGTTGACATCAACAAAGTATAAATATTTTTTTCTCGAACGTGCTTGGAAATTTGAGCATTATTTTGGCAACCTTCTTCGAGATAAATCGAAATTGCCGTACTAGCCAGATACATGCGAGCAGCAGCCGTGAAAAGTTGTATGAAAAGCCAAATATCTGTTGTGTTTAGCGACCAAATAAATTGCAAACTCATATCTGCCGTGTTATTTAAAAATGGAACGATCTTTTACTCCGTAACATGGCAAACAACCAACCATACTTATTGACGACCTCCGTGGCAGAGTGGTTTGTATGCCGGGTTTCATGGTGTCGGTCCCGGGTTCGAATCCCGATGGGGGCAGATGTTTGTGTGATGAATACGAGCATTTGTACTCCAGCCATGGATGTTTAATATATATTTCCATATAAATATTCTTATATGTGTACAGTATATGTATTCTATCCGTTACCCTAGTATCCCATAACACAAGCCTTATAGTGCTTACTTTGAGGCTAGGCTAATTGGAGTGAGAGTTGGAAATATTTATTATTTATTCATTTATTGGTTAAATTATGTTGTTTATTGAAAAAATAACTGCTTTTTCAAATAACCAGTTCTGTCTAGGTATTAACTACTTAGTTTTAATTTCTGAGCATTATTTGAGAAAAGCTTGCCAGTAATGTACTGTTTTTCTAAAGTTTATCTTACTTAACATAACAGCACTTGGGAACAATATGAGATATTAATAGAAGTAGCGCATAGCGGATTTGCCGCTCGAATTGGAGCGCCCGTCTGGGGAAGTTACGACCACCTTACATAAGACCTAAGAGAAGGCTTTTGGTGGTGATGCGTTTTTTCTCGGTGAGTAAGTTTCCAGAGTTCCACGGGGTAGGGAATTAGGTCAGGGAAGGCAACGGCGCGAGTAATATTTTTTGTATGCTTGTTTGCCATCCTTTTAACATAAAATGCATTGAGATCGTCTAGTTCTTTCTATTAATATAGAGTTTCATGTAACAGAATATTAATCACCACGCCCTGTCTGGAAAATGTCAATGATACCATGTAAATGTTGCCTAGTACCTATAGCAAAAGAATGATTTATCGTTTTGGCAAACAACATTTTTTACTTTACAAATATTCGTATCTAGGTTTTAAACTGCATCAATAAATAATAGATCTGGTCTGTTACATAAAAATATGAAAGATGAAACTTTTTGCCATCAGTTCGCAATTTTTTACAATTAGCCAGACTTTGTTATAAGGATAACCATCAAGAAACTTAACGCAAGGGTTTCTCTTGCTTTATACTTCCACTCTCCAGCAAAGATGTCTGTGAATTTTGAATTCTCGTCGATGGAAAATCTTAGAAATATCATCGTCTAATAAAGTAAGATCAAATAGGTATATGAATTCCTATTTTGTCATTATCTATAAATATTATGTTGCTTTGGATAAAGCTAAATGTAATAAAACTATAATAGATATATCTAAAGCCGTCGGTGTGACGTCAAATTCAAAGGCTTCTTTGTTCGGGAGTGGAAGAATAAACAGAAAAAAGCAACCCTTGCGTTAAGTTTCTTATCGGTTATTCTCATTACAAATTCCGCTTTTTGTAAAAAATTGCATCAAACTATTCCCGTTACTTATGCACAATCTGAGATTCACTTCGATATGCCTCTGCTATGTTGACATACATTGATAGAGTCCGCACCCTGCATTTGGCTGCACCCGAAATAGCTGTCGTACGTCTCCGGTGGGCGTCGGGCTAGATCGGTCGCCTTTTTCAATCCCACACAAACAAAAAGGTCAGAAGCCGTCGACCTAGTTTCTCAGCGCACAAAGGTCACCCAGACATCGGCCCGGGAAACATGATAGATAACGCTGGCAAGGCTGGCCGTTGCACACTATGTTATGCAATGAGTGACATGCGATGCTCAGTTTTGCGACCTGACGACGCTGAGCGGCGTAGGTACTGTTAAAATCAACATCCGATGCATCGCGAACTTAGGCCGCATTGTTTTATCTATAGTTTATTTGGACTATAGTTAAAATACTGGAGAAAAAATTACCATTGGTCAAAATTTGTTCCTTTTTCTATGTTTTTGACGTGACTATAGTCAAATTTAACTATGTTTCAAACAACGATCATATGAGGAGCTGGCGAACAAAACGGTATAATTACGCATCTGGGGCGGGCGATCATTACGGGCCCTTTAATATGAATCTCAAATAATGTTCAATCAAAACCGCCTAAAAAAGTGTTAAAATCACTAAATTTATAAATTAAAAACCACGCCAAAAGCTCACTGTAGGTATGTCATTTAGTTTTATACAGCTCCTGTAAAATTTAATTGTATGTAATTATAATACCCTTTTTGTTCGCCAGCTCCGCATATAATATATGGTACTGGGTTTTGATTCATTATAATAATAACAATAAGGATAAAGAGTAATGGTGGTTTGTAAGAAAGTTTAAGACACCCGAGGAATGAGGTCTTTATAATGATATATGCTGAAAATTCATCGAAGGAGCTTTAAATTATTTCATAGACAATAACAACCACTCATCACAAAATCTCGAAAAATATTTGACATAAAGTACTACCCGCGACTAAGGTAATTTTTTTGCGAAATTACAACAAAATATTGCCGATATTCTTCTCCGAAGTCCCGAACAGACAAAAACTAAGTACAGAAATTATTATATTATTGACCGTTTTATTTATTTACTAATTTTATACACACATACAATGAAACCGATAAGAAATTAAAAAAAAAACAATTAATAACAGAGTAGATAAAAATGGAGAATAAGAGTGGCGAGAGAACACCTCCTAGAGGTACGCCCACACAGAGCTCACAACCATTAGAGGTTGAATCATCAAGGCGAACTAACTGCAAGTGACTCCGAAGATATGAACCGAACTAAGAAAGAGCAGAAGAAGAGACATTTAAGGAATGGTAAAGAATAATGTCGAAATGTCTAGACATTAGTATTGCTAGCAATACTAGGACAGTGTTATCGTTTTGTTACCATTCACTTAGGCAGTGATCGTACTGTGACCTGGCCGAAACCCGGAATGATAATAGTTTAGAAGACTATTCGAAAGAAGAAATTGAGAAACCTGCTTATGAACTACATGCTCGAGGACTTTGGTAAGACAACGTCAGATAGGAATAGGAAGAAAGTGTAAATTTAATGAAACATATGAAAATATAAGAAAAATACTGACATTTCCTTTGTGGAGAAAAGTCCTTTATAAATAAATAGAAACAAAATGACTAGTTTTACGGGTTAATGCACGAAACTTTATTTATTTATTGACGTTTCGCAGCCTTTTCAGGTCTGCATCGTCAGAATAATGATTTTTTATTTAAAATTGTCGAGCTACCTTCGAAAGACTTATATTGAGCGTTCGGTTATTTCATTGGAAGATTTTTAAAATTTTATTGTCTATGTATGAATTTATTATTTAATTTATTTAATAAAGTATTTTATTTAAAATTCTTGTTTGTAATTTTGAGTTTATTTATTTGACCCTAACTACCGTAAACTACCACCGGTTCCAAAATTGGGAGACCTTCCTGAGAAGAACCGGCGAAACAAACTCAAGAGAGGCTTTCTATCTCCTTCTTATGTTAAATTATGCAAACAAAAAGAACTAATAGTATCTGATAGTCTTGCAGTGTGTGCTCGGGGTTGGGATTTTATCTCCTATATAATAGGTTCCCAAGCTGGTGGTATATACCAACCATCTTCCCTATTGAAATTTGGATATTTTTTAATTTCAATAGCCTCGCGCATCATTCGAGGAACGAACCGCCGCTCAGCTGCAAGGATCTGTGGTCTATCAAATCTAATGTAGTGGTTTAGTCCCCCTAATGCATGTTCACATGGGGAAAGAACTATTAGTTCTTTTTGTTTGCATAATTTAACATAAGAAGGAGATAGAAAGCCTCTCTTGAGTTTGTTTCGCCGGTTCTTCTCAGGAAGGTCTCCCAATTTTGGAACCGGTGGTAGTTTACGGTAGTTAGGGTCAAATAAATAAACTCAAAATTACAAACAAGAATTTTAAATAAAATACTTTATTAAATAAATTAAATAATAAATTCATACATAGACAATAAAATTTTAAAAATCTTCCAATGAAATAACCGAACGCTCAATATAAGTCTTTCGAAGGTAGCTCGACAATTTTAAATAAATAAAAAATCATTATTCTGACGATGCAGACCTGAAAAGGCTGCGAAACGTCAATAAATAAATAAAGTTTCGTGCATTAACCCGTAAAAACTAGTTTTATTTAATGAATGATGTGCGTGAAAACCTAAGAAACAAATAGAAACAAAATGGTTAGTAATTTTAGGTAAATGAATTACGCGAGCCGTTCGATAACCACTTTTTAGGAAAAGGTTTGAATGACAAGGAGTAGAAAAAATAAGGGCTAAGACCTGTCGTAAAGTAGGTAGAATAGAAATATCAATTTTCGAGTACAAATTATCCTCGCCAACTTGGAAGATATCTATAATATAGAATCCTTGACGGCAGTTATAGAGAAATCAAATAGTGGACAGTTGGGTCTAGCGAGTTCAGACAGTTCCTTGTGAGTAAGAGCCCGGTCGCTACTATTAATATTAACGGGAAGAATAGAACAATGCTTATTTAATGCATTTAAATCAGTGCCCGTAGGACAGAAGAGCAAGGCTTGCCTGCACCGACTGACCATAGGAATCACCAAGTATCCGCTATATTGCGATTAGACAAAGAATCATGGAAGAACCGTCTCTTAATGTCCCCGCACACGGGCCACACGCCACAGCCACAAACGCCGCTACGAGAAGCTAGAAGCGGCTACTAAAGTAGCTGAAGCGCGCGACAGCGGCGGCAGTGTCGTGTAGCGGCGTTTTGTATCGGCGCATAAAGTGGCCGGTGAGAGTCACAAGAAGCGAGCAACGACAATTTGTAGCGTGTGGCGGCCACCAGTGTACCGTGTGTGGCGAGCCCATATAAAATGTATGAAAACTACAAGAAATATGCCGGTGACGGCGTTTTGTGGTTGTGGTCGGTGGCCTGTGTGCGGCGACACTTAGCATCTCTACACATATTACTGCAGCAGTTACGAAGGGCTATAAAGCCCTGGTCCGCTATAAAGCGGACCAGGTTGTCATCAGACGGGCGATTTTTGAAACTACTATCTATTCAGCTTAATCACTGAGTTCTATTTAATTTCAAAGGGGTTTAAAATGTGTTTGATGTCTGAACATTAAGTATGTACTTATGAACCTTTGAGATCTGCATCAAACAATTTGAATGAATGACTATGAACTTTTACAAGAAACTTTGTTGGTTCATTGTTTCTGTTGTTATATGACGTTGTATGACATTTTGAATGGGACGAAATTGACAGTGGGTGTGCTTCATACATAATGCATTATCTGAATTTATTAAAGCTTGTTTGATTTAAGATTTGTTTACACTTCAAATGAATGCCGTTTGTTATTTGTCTCTTTTTAGATTTTTTGCTCATTAAGTAATATTTTAATGTTTTTTTAAAAGCATCGTAATAAATTTCATTATATCACACCCTCAGGTTAACTTAAGTTAAAAACGCTGAATAGTGTATGTGTATAAATTGTGCTATTATGTTAATTACCTTAAATCTGTTCTTATCTACTCCGACCTATAGGTAATTGGCTACATGTCAACACTGTAGTTTTATCTCCCGTTTTAAATTATCCAGCCTATGAGGTGAAGATTACTTCTCCATACGGGCGTTATTCGAGCGAAATTTTCAACGGACCAGTCTCTTTTGATTAATTCTCAATAATACTTAACTAGCGACGCACCCAGGCTTTGCACGGAGAAATTAATTATAACCCAATAAAATAAAGTCTATGCCATTGAGGATTTTTAAACAAGTTACAAACAAATAAATACATGTCTTTCCTTTTTACGCGACTGCCCAAGAAAAAAAGTGTTTAATGTATTCAGCGTTCATGTGTGAGTTTGTATTTTTTTTTATTTCACCATAACTTCAAAACGCCTTTACCGATTTAGATGTGTATCGTTAGAATCATTTTACCATCCCGGGTAACATAGGATATCTAAACTGTTAAAATTTTAATAACAGCAATGTCAAAATGTAATGTTATTATTATTTATGTCAATTAAAAAACTTATTACAAATTTCTACTTATTACAAATAGGTATATCATTTAAAAGATCTCATATCAAATATATACAAATATAGTAGCATTTTTTAACGGCAGGCATGTTTTTTAATTGTTAAACTATTAGAAGTTTTTTAATCTTTTTTTAAGCCGAAATGTATAAACGCGTTTGAAATTTGAAAGTTCTTTATTGATAAGACAAGGTTTGTATCAAAGATTTTTTTCAATCGCCACAATAAATTTTAGTATGATGTATTTGTACTGACTGAGATTCCAACTCTTCTCACGAAGCCGGGCGGGTATTATAGATAAATATAAAGCTATAGTTTAATGTACATACCTGTCTGTCACCGGGGTGAACCCCGCATTCTTCTTCGCGATGTTCTCCACTTTTAACACTGCACTCGACAACCGCCCCGGATAAAATGACTAACACTTAATCTTAACAATAAAATTACTTTCTTAAATAACTTTACTTTTACGGATTGTAATTTCGATTCTTTATTGCGACACGTTGTTGATTTAGACCTGTAACAAAAATGATACTGGATAAGGTAATATGGCTGAAACGGAATTAGAAGAAAAACTATTAGTTGTTGTATACAATGTACACTTCAAAAGTGTCTAGGATCAAACAATTTGTTAAAGTTTAAGTAGTATACCTGTGTCAGGTTATATTCGCTCACTGGTAAGTTCAGAATTTTTTACTACTGATTTCGAATTTTATGGAGCTTGATTGATTAATTAAAACGAATTATTGTTTTATTTACTAAATGCAGACTTTCAGACTACCCCTTTATTTTAATTCCTATTTATAAGTTGGCTACATTTCGTAATAAAGAACAATTGTAGTTTTTGTAAGTCCCAGATATTTATCAAAATATAAAACGGAGGCGTTAATTTAATACAAAGTATACGCGTGTAGTAAACTATAGGTATTGTGGGCTATAGACTGAAATACCTTATGTTTTGAAACAGAAAACCGTTACTCAATTAAAAAGCTAATGATATGTAACATTTGAAACCTCGCCTTATATTAGTAAAAAAAGAAATAAAACATACTACAAAGGGAATAAGCCATTTGAACATTATGTTCTCAAATCAAATAGCGCGCGATTTCGCGACTTCCTGTTACACACTTCCGTTCCATTTCACGAAATCACTCCCACAAATTGCAGGAAAGCGAGAGGAAAGATGTTACACATCAAAAAACCACTTTCATCGATATGAAAGATAAAAGCTGATGTCTAATCTCAGTAAGAGAAATACACCGACCACACGTATGCAACATTTTTCTTTATGCACTAAATACTCATATCATAAGGTAATATCTTATTATATCTATATTTTCAAGCATAGGTATTATATTGTTAGATGTTTAAATTGAAAGAAAATTTTACTTGAAGAAATTCTACTCGGTCCATGTTTCAGACCTATACCCGGAGGTTTTTTTTTCTGGTATTTTTTAAGTACCTATATCTTCTTTGCTGGATTTTTTAAAACAGGACCTCTAAGGTTTGTTATTTTTTTGTTGTTGAACACAAATTGAACACAGGCAAATTGATTTCAGCTCAGTTAAACTTTTTGTTACTAAACAAAAGACGTGTAGCCCATTTATTCATTGTGTTAGATTCGTATCCTTGCCTTTGGTCGTGAAATGCACGATCATTATGATATGTGGTCTTGGTTTACCACTGCAATCTTTCAACACAAACGACACTCGAAAAACTATACTTGGCTCCATAAGATTGGGTTTATATTAGTTTGTACACGTCAAATGGCCGTTGCAATGAGTTCGCTAGACCATCTGAATGTCAAACCAATATTCACCGCGGAGTGCAGCGCAGACGCAATAAAAAAATAATTTATTCGTGTCCGAATAAATAAAATGATGACGAGAAACGAACATTTGGTCAATCTTTTTTTTGCTAAAGGATTGTAGCTTTGCACTTTTAGCTTTTTATTGTTGCTTCATTTTATTCTTGTCACGATAATCTAATCAAAGTTACTAAATCTTTATTTTAGTTCGTTCTTGCACTAACCTACTTTAACTGTTCGGTTAAAGTACTTACCGGTTAGCTATATAAAAACTATTTAGCAAAAATTTTAAACCACCGAAAAATCTAAGAAGCAGACAATAAGAAACCCTTTTTAAGTTTATTCAAATTAATATTATTGGGTCGGTGCCACTCACACTTAACAACAATAAAAAACAACAAAAAGCAAAGAAACAAAAAACAACAAGTAACAATGTTGCATTCATACTTTTATCTTTCTAGTTCCACTCTTTTCACAAGTTTTTGTACTATTGGCACCATAGCCTTCTTATTAGGTAAGTATTTAGATGAGTTAGAGATAGATGATTTGATGTTTTCTTTTTTACTGCAGAGCTTTCATACGTACACTTTGACCGTCTCATTAATAAATGAAGAATAAGCTTAGACTATTTACGCTGTGTTTTGTTCTTATCATTCAAGTGCTATTTCTTATTCAATGAACAGAGATAAAACATAGACTAACTTGTCCAAGCTTATTCTTCGTTTATAAATAAGGGGGTGAAAGCACGCACTCAGTGCAAATCAATCCTGTTAACTGTTTAAGTACGTTTCTGATCGGTACGTTTTTGTTTTCAGATAAAATCGTATTTGCAACAATATAAAATATGAAAAGTGTAAAAAAATACTAGATATAAATTTCCACTCGGTTCAGGTTTTGAACCCGCATTTCGTGGATTTTTTTCTAGTAAAAATAATAAGATTTATAAATCTAGCCGCTAAATTAACGAGTTTCGTTGTGTTAAATGCCTAAAAAATTATAACAACTAACAAAAAGTGTTTATATTAAAAGAAATTTTGTTTAAATTTTAAAATACCCGCGGACCAGTCAGAAGATGGTATTCAAACCAGCACTCTACGCTATTCAGGTGGATGCACTGACCAATGATGCTACCTATTTTATGAAAAGTGTCTTGAAATAGTTCGTTTCTTGTTTTACAAACTTTTGATGCTCTTCCACTTTAGATTTCGTGATTTAGACGTCAATAACGGAGACATATTTCGGACCTCGTGAGTTACATATTACAGTAAGTATTAAGTAACATTTTATGTCATTCGCGCTGCATATTAAGATGCAAAAAAGTACATAAGTAGTTCAAGGCGGTATAGCGATTTCTTGGATTTCCGATTCATGAATGCTTCCCCATCATGTTTCATCTTACGGGTTATCTGGAAAAAGGCCAAAGAGTATATTGTAATCAGCAAAATGTCGCAGATAAACTTACAAACCCATCAAAAACTACTCTTCTTGCCTTCTTCGTCATCAGTCATTACCACAATCGTTAATGAATCACAGTAAGTACTACTACGCTAAAGCTATCACATCGTTTAGTAATCCTTTTATCGGTTATAGTACTTCCATCCTAGACAATCATTTTAGGTTTTTCATAATACTTTTAAAAGATTATCTGTTCTGCTCTGAAACCGACTTGAGCCACGTCGTCAGTTTACAATATAACTGGATCTTGAATTGTAGGGGAGAAGGAGGTACCTTAGCATAGGGGCAGATCTGAACATGTTGATTTCTGAACGTAATTTTATGTAAATCTATGCCGCAACTACATTTTGATATTGTCTGCACTGACTGTGACAAACGTCAAGTAAGTAACAAAGCGCGCGCGTTTGTTTTCAAAAAGATTTATAACCTGTCGTCGTATTTGTACCGGTGAAGTGAAAAATAAAAATAAATGTTGTAAGGGATTTACTATCACGTGAGTAAAGGTTTCCAACTAACTCTTTCACAAAATTGTACAGTACATATTAGTTTTCAATCCACCTTGTAGCTTTTGCTTGCCAGTTATTTCACATTATTTATTTTGTAATATTTTATCTTCCAAGTGACCACGGGGCAGATTTGGTCAAAACAAACGGGGCAGATTTGAACGGGACGTTCAATGCAAACTTCATTATGCTTTCTTACAAGTTTGATATTAAGTTCATTTTATGTTTAATTTTGCGTCTAAGGCAGTATTATGTAATAATAATAACAATAAACTAAAATTCTTGTGCAATATGATTACTTTTGTTAACTAAGAGGAAGTCAGACAATAAAAAAATACTATTTTTATTTTTGTTACTGTAATGCAAGATGTATCTTGAGAAGTTTCGTAGAAGTTTATATTATATTTTAATAACAATAAATATCATTATAATAAAGATAAATTATTACTCTATCCTTCCTTCTTTCTGGTTTTAACCCGTTGTTCAAAACTGCCCCATGTCGATTCAAATGTGCCCCCATGGGGAGGAAGATATGAACAAAATTGTGTTTTCAAAAAAAAAAAATTATCTTTAACGTTTTCAGCAAATTCAAAAATTTCATCATTTTCATATTAACAAAGAAGTAAGTAAGCTATTTTTTAATTTTTTATGAGTCCAAATTTGAAAAATTTACGGATCTGCCTCCTTTTCCCTACTTATTGTATTGCGCGGAAAATGTCCCGCTTTTTTAATTTAAAATTACCCCGAAATTGACACGTTATTTATGTTTAATAGTAAACAGATGAAAAAGCGTTTGGTAAAAATTTACTATCTGAAGTCCACGCGGACGGACTCGCGGGTAAAAGCTAATAGGATAAAAGCAAAGCTTAATTGCTATTATTCTGCATTCTGTAAAACCTTGATTCAGCTACCCTTTTCCCGTTCCGCTCGGATCCGTATATAACTACCGACTACAGTTGATTGATCGTTTGTATAAGATAATTATAATATCAATACCTGAAGAAAAACTTCGTGCCCATCTTAATTAGTTTTGGACACGCAGGAGTCTGAGACTTTGCATAATTAATTTAAGTTTATATAGAGAACAAAGAGTGAATAAAAGAGTGATAATATCCATGTTTTTCTTTTATAAAATTTAAAAGAGCGACAGACGTCTAGCAACGCCTCTTTTTTTGGCTTAGCAATTTTTGGCAGCCGTGACCACTATGGTATACGATAGATACTCCGCTATGATTGTAATCATAGCGGGTCATATTGCCGTCTGCGCTGCAAATGCGCGGGCGCTGAAGGTCGCCGCGGCTAGAGAGCCATTGAACTATGAAACAGTGCCGAAAACGAACCGATCACTGACGACTGATGACTGCTGCTGTGCGGATTCAGGGTTTACTTACTTAACTACAACACTTCTCGTGTTTAAGCGTTAAAATAGGAAGAATACTTAAATTTTGAGAAAAGGGTTTTTTGAATTGCTTTCTGGTTTATAACTTAGTATACTATGACTCATATGAAGTAAAAACAATTACGAGAAACGACAATAGACAGTCAAGTATAAGATTTTTACATTTTGAGGGTCACCCTCGTGTTTCTGTGTATGGGGTCAGCTATTATTGTGTCAAATAGCTCATATGCTATATAATATGGGACAATACAAATTATCATAATTTCCTAAATCGATCCACATTGTTTTACCTATCTCATTTAATGCGGCACTATTTTCTTTCTAATTCTTTGATCTCAAACTTCATCTCAACGGCAGCTATAACTAACAGAATATCTAAACAAACAGATTTAACGGACTTCATGTGCATCCGCGATATTCAGATCAAAGCTCAGATATCATATAACACTCATACAATACTCATACAAAATCTATATCGTATGGGTACTAACGTTCTAAAGCAACCTTGTAACCTCGTTAAATTTCGCCAGATGCGAAAGAAACAGCTCCAATAAATTTTATCCGTAAATTCTTAACGACTAATAAATCTTATCTTTGAAAATCTCCGTTCCGTTCTCGCAGGAATGAAAAAGAAAGACGGTGCGTATTAAGCTGTTTCTCGTTGTCTTGTCGAAAATCGAATATGTGTTGCATTCCTTAATTGATTGCCGTGTTAGTTTTTCTCTGCAGATAAACTGTTGGACTATTCGAAATAGTTGTTTCATACTTTCCAATTTAGGAAATCGAAGCGAATCGAAATTCATAGGAAACCGGAGTATGTACCTACGAAGCAATAATCGGTTAATTTAAAATATAAATCTTTGTTGTAATTTATTAAAAAACCTCCAGTGTTAGAATTTGAATTATGATCTTACCCCATTATAATATGCTTGTGATATAATATTATATTTGAAGGGGGTCTAGTTACTAATTATCACTTAGAATATAGTTGTTAATGTAACCGGTAAACAAAAAAAGGGTTATTTAAAAAATCAATGAACCTGATTGCTAAAATATTACACAAAACCAAAACTGAAAAGAAAAAAACAAGTAGTCCAGTAATCTATAATTTTGTTAAGTCAAGAATACAGCTACTTTAACAGTCGGGACCCATTAGATATTCAAGTATAGATAAAAAATTTCAATAATGGGCCTTTTTAATGCCATTTATTATCCACCCAATATTTATCACTTCATCACCAATCAATTTATCACCCAAATTATAAATACATTACTTATATTTAATCCCGCTAAAATAAATTTCGTCCGTGCAATGCCGGGGCGAATCACTAGTCTAATATTATAGATGCGAAAGTCAGTTTGTTTGTTTTGCTGCCACCCTAATAGCTAAATCTATGATGATGATGATGAATTTCCTTAGAAAAAGATGGGACCTTGGTTCTAAGCTACTATAATACTAATAGGGGTGATGGAAGGGGTGATTTTACCTATAAAACTTTATATTATTTCGAATTTCACAGTATTATCGTTAATAATTACAAAACCAACGTTAGCGCAAGCTGATTAATAAATACAGGGTGTCCATTAAATATGGTACCTACTAGCGACTATAGGTTATTTCTCATTATGTTAAGTAACCCTTTAGTAACATGAAGTAATAGCGTTAAAATAAGCTTTCAAAACAGTAAAATTTTGAGTTTTTCATGAATTTTCAATAATCATAAATACCTATGATAATTTATTTTTCATCTTTTAATAAGAAGGAACTATATCACAGTTTTATTGTAAGTTCTTCATATATGATTTGATACTGCGAGTAGCCAATTTTTTTCTCTTCCTCCTCGGTTTTATCCACGTTTATAAACACCAAAATTCATCAAAAACAATCTCCCACTATTCCCGCAGTCTACTCCTGCATAGTACACTGCGCTATCACTTTGTCATCGTTGTAACTTTTTAAATATTTGTCAAATTGACATAGTGTATAATGCAAAGTTTATCGTCTTTAAATATCAAAAGCGATAAAAGTATTCATTTGTTTAAAAATATGTTTTTTAATACAAAATGAGCCTTTTGGAAATGGATATCGAATACTATTTTATTTTTGATTCACTATTTTGTCGATAAAGACTTACACATTAAAAATAGATATATGCTGTCGCGGAATTTTTTGCAGAATTATTAATGTAATCTCACATTTCCACTGTACATTATATTCATGTGACTTTTATTGGTTTTGCAGTGCAGGCCAAAATGACTCGCCGATGGGAGATTAATTGCGCGCAAGGGTTTTGTACAACTTTAAATAGTGGTCGATCCTAAACAGTCATTATCTAGACAATGATCCCCATTCAACTTATTTTTTTTGCTTTGTCACAATATGGCGCCTAATTGTCCCGTCCCATATTTAATTTTGATTACTATCATATCTTTAGTAGTACTCCCATGATTAAGACAAATCGATTGATATATGAATCATCATAATCGGTCAACGCGTTTGGTCTCTAGTGTGCCACAAAGGAACATAAATACATATATAGACTGTTAAACACTATATCTGTTTGCGCGCCGCGCTTCGCGCTCTTGCATTGCGCAGTCGGGTAAATAGTGGCAATCATTTGCCCTGGTTCGAATCTTCGTACAATACTTTATTGTCTTTGTGATGACAGCATTTTTCGTTACTCTAACGCATAGTGGGTTCGATTTACAGTACTACCATAAAACAGAATATTTTTAAATAAATAAAAGCGTAAATAATCGGTTCGTCGATGCCTTGAAGTTAAGAGACATCACTAACAATATTTTAAGTATTTTTCGTAAACATGTTAAATAAATGCCCATGAGTATACCAAGTTTGGAGCTCGAGGCGCAACGCGAAATACCTTTCATAGTGGCCGCACATAACCCCGCCTCTCACCCAGGAGCGGGGTAAGCGTCAAGCATTTTCCCAACAATAAAAAAATACAAATAGCGAGGGGCATGATGGCTTATCGACTAAGATAGTTAAGTCAGTGGGGGATTTGGTAAGTGGTCATTTGAGTCATATTATTAATTTGAGCATTAGTTCTGGTATATATCCAGATCAACTTAAAACATCTATAATCAAACCATTATTTAAAAATGGTTGCCTGTAAAGTCGGTTTTACGGGCGAAGATTTTACGTGACAACGTCTTTTTCTCGGTAGAATATTTATTGATATGAATATAATTAAATTGCACAATAGGAACAAGGAATTGAATGAAAATAAGAATTGCACAAATTTTAACTATAGAAATATATTTTGTTTACTAAAACATTGTACATGTAAACTTAAACTTAACACGAGAGACTCATCGTAACGTTACCGAGCGTTACACTTTTTCATAAGTGACTCCCAGCCGCAACCTAATTTAAGACGTTGTCACGTCAAAAAAGGATGGGTGACCAAAATCACTATATGGCAATGGCGCGTAAAGCAGTTCGTCTCGTTTTTTATATCTCGAATAGACATTACGCCTCACTGAACCACCGGTGCGAACCGGGTATCTGCAGACTCATCCAATCCAAAAGCTCGATGAAATGAGCAGGGCCCTACCCAGTAAAAACCGGATAATACTCCTGCACCGGTCTCTCGAGAAGCATTCCGAGGACCGCAGTCCTCCTAATGCATGCCAGGAGTGCAGGTGTGATTGCGGCACCCGATTAGTGGTCGCACCTGCATTTGTAGGCTAGAACCAATCAATCCGTTATGGGCCCCAGACCTCCATAATTATTCCGTCCATAGAGATAGCCTATGCCCCAAGTATACCAAATTTAGTGAGACGAAAATCGTAGGTATATTTTATTAGTACCATTCAGTACAAGTTAGTGAACATAATGTAAACTCGCAAAAACATAAAAACAAAATCGATTTCATAATCCGAATGTGGTATGAGTATAACTTGTTAAAAAAACTGTAGATATAATTTCTTCAAAGCGCCTTTTTAGGGTTCCGTACCCAAAGGGTGACAAAAGACCAATTTTGAATAGAATAGTTTTTTTTTAAATTGCGTTTGAACAGGTTTATCATTAATTAGCAAGCCGTTGTAACGCGTATTCCTTTTTCAAAAAGATGTATAATGCTATATATACAAGCTCAATGGTGTAAACACAGATGTAGTTCAGTATAAATTTCGGTAAGTATTCCAAATTTAAATCACATTCTCCCCCTAGAGGTGAATGAAATTCAGTACAATTTTCTTTCCCTGTTTTTAACAATTAAAAATGACTATTGTTATGTTCGCTTTTTGTAGCATAGAATGTCACTTTTTTGAGCAAGTGGTACGAAAATACTTTTTCTTGCTCAGCCTAAAAGCAGTTGTTGTATTACAAATGGTATTACAACTTGTATGATGGCGAGGAACCCAACATATGCGAGTCGGTTTCTAACTTGGCCGGATTTGTTAGCTTAGTTACATCATTAACTTTTTTATGTGGGTCATCCATAAGTCGAAACTACAATTACAGAGAAAATCACGTCTGGGTTGTCGCAAACACACATTGTTTTAGCCAGCAGCATAAATAATCAATAAAAATCTTATAAAATTTTTTTTTCAAAACACGAAGGCATTGCAGAAATAAATAATAAGTACAACGAATTCTTTAAAATTTATACCGATGGCTCAAAAGACGGCCATGGCCTAGGAGCAGCTTTTTATGACCCACTCGATAAATATAATGAATGTCTTCAAATAAATTCAATGGTATCATTATGGTTGCTGAGTTATTGGCTATTTCAGAGGATCCTTTTTTCATAATATATATGATATACAATAAAGTTGTAATTTTAAGTGACAGCAAAAACGCTCTGCAACATATTAAACGATGTGTCGCTAGTCAAAGAGCAATAGTTATACTTTAAAAAATTCAAAAACTACAAATAAATAATAAAACAGTTATGTTACAATGGATACCATCACATATTGCACTAACTGGTAATGAGAAAGCTGATCACTTGGCAAAAAAGGCTATTTCTGATGGATCAAAAATATTTATCTTGCCCATGTATACTGAAACCTTATGTAAGTTTAGGGTTATTTGCTATAGGTTATGGGCAGAATATTTTAATGAAAGGTCTAAAATGAAAACCATAGCAAGTGAACTTCCTCACATACCTTGGTTCAATAATGGTAACATAGTTCGTTTTTTTTTTTTTTTTTTTAATATTTCCAACTCACACACCAATTAGCCTAGCCCCAAAGTAAGCACTATATGGCTTGTGTTATGGGATACTAGGGTAACGGATAGAATACATATACTGTACTTAAATAAGTATATTTATAAAGAAATACATATTAAACATCCATGACTGGAGTACAAATGCACGTATTCATCACACAAACATCTGCCCCCACCGGGATTCGAACCCGGGACCTCTCGAGTCGGCGACACCATGAAACCCGGCGTACAAACCACTCAGCCACGGAGGTCGTCGTTTATATATTATGATTATGCACCGACTTCGTTCTGGACATATTCCACTAAATAAATTTTTATTTCTTTAAAAACAATTTCCCTAATTGTGAAATATGTGAGAAAGTGGAGGATGTGCAACGCATTTTAATGGAATGCGTCAATGAAGCGGAAAGCAGACATGCATTCTCCATCCTTAAAATTAATAGGTTTGAAACTGGCATATTGCAGGGCATCCTAGCCAACCACCTATCGGAGGAGGCTGGTGTGCTTTGTAATATGGCAGCAATAATTTTATGTAATAGTTAAGTAATTAAGTAATTTTGAGAAAATTGTATGGTCAGGTTACGATGGGGCTGGTATGGACATATTGGTCCAAAAGTCCCTAAAACAAAAAAAAAAGATATTTTAGCCTTTTTCTTGCTCAACCTTAAAGCAGTTGCTGTAATACAAATGGTATTAAAACTTATAAGATGGCGAGGAACCCAACATATGCGAGTCGGTTTCTAACTTGACCGGATTTTTTAGCTTAGCTTAGTTACATCATTAACTTTTTTATGTGGGCCATCCATAAGTCGAAACTACAATTACAGAGCAAAATCACGTCTGGGTTGACGCAAACGCACATTGTTTTAGCCAGCAGCATAAATAATATAAAAATATGACCTTCGTGGTGGCTCAGAGGACATTACAAATGATTTTTTCTGGTCGAATACTTTTTGTATTGATATGGTGTCTCGCAGAATTCACAATGATGCTGAATTCGAAAGGAATACATTAGTACCGGTCGATGCCTTTTGTAACCTCTGCTGATTAAACAAATACGCATGTGTTAGTTTTTAATTATCGCATGCTAAAAATGAAAAGAGTTTTAACTAACTGACTTTTGGAGTAGTTAAGATACTGCCAAAAAATACTTTATTATTTTCTATTGGAATTACCTAGTGACAAATTAAACAAGAACTAAACAAACAAAACTTTGAAGTGAAACGAAGACGTCATTTTTGTTTACTTCTTCAATTTTTAAGCATCCTACCTTTTTGGACAACACTAACTCTACTATATTTGTTGAAGAATCTAATTTCGAATCCAATTTCATAATCGGCTAAGTAACAAGAAAATAAAATTTTGCTACTGGTGTCGATTCTGGCATGATTCTCTAAACTTAAAACTAAATTTAAGATCAATCTCTCCTTTTCATTCTGTGTAGAGAATGACAAGGATACACTGTTATCAAATCTTAGTTTAGGTTTAGAGAATCATGCTAGGATCGACGCCAGTGTCTACCCTTACTGTAAGTTCTTCCCAGACTAGCCTTCGCAAAACTTATCCTGAAGCTTCTCCCACACCTGCGCAATGAAGCTTGGTACATGCGCTAAAATTAGCGTTCGAAATTTTAGTTTAGTTTAATTGTAATGAATTATCAAGCTGCATGTTTTTAAACGCTAGACGATAGCTTGAAAGACGATTTTTGACACACATAAAAAAGGTTGTGGGAGACAATTATTTTTTATAAGCAACTGAAAGAGCGTACTTACGACAGTATTCATTTAAATTTCGAACGCAAAGGACATTGTTCTGCGTCCATACATTGTTAGCCTAAGAACCAACAATCATAAAATATTATTTTCTAGGTTCAAAATCGTAAGTAAATGACTGTAAAAACAAAGATTATTGACGGACACTTCTGAGAACTTAAATTATTAGGAAAACTAAAATTTTTTTGAGGTTATGTTTAATATTCAATGAAACATAGGTTAACCTATGAATTTAGTATAAACTCAGTATGAAGTGAATTAATATTACAACTAATTCATTTTATTCGGTGCGATTTTAAAGAATAACTATTAGGAAAAACTTGGTTAGGTAGGAATCGTGAATAAAATAAAAACTGTAGTTTTGCTTCTTATTTATTGACTATTTTTCACATAATTGTATCATATTGTTTATTGTATTTATTTGTATATCACATGTAGGTATATTGTGTAAATATGCAGCGTCAATGTGTACCAAGTGTTCTTGAATAATTTGGCAGTATGATTCTCTCAGGATTTTGTGGCACAGGTTCACTAGCACTTGGTAATAAGGGCATCTAATATGCCATCGATGTTACCAAAGAGCAGATCTTTGGTAACATCGATGGCATATTAGATATCCGAAATAGTTAAATTAAAGGAAAAACAATCGCAAATAAACACACACAACAGGTAATCCGAAACGAGAATGCACTTTCCGGTTTTGGAATGCACGAATGCCACAGATTTCTACGAATGCAAACTGCATGCACCACAACCATAGGGTACGGCCACAGTGCACTCAGATTCAGATTCAGATTCAGACTCAGAAAACAAGCGCGAGAAATAAACAGTGTAGTTAAAGCAGGGTGGCCATAGTGGCAGCAGGCAACCTGCTTAAACTACACTGTATATTTCTCGCGCTTGTTTTCTGAGTCTGAATCTGAATCTGAATCTGAGTGCACTCTGGCCGTACCCATAGAGTAACAAGTTTTATGCCTGCCCTACACTTGACAACAGACTGATGTCATGTTTTAAAATAGCAAATGCGAATAGCCAAGTGAAGTGCCGGCATTAGGAAGAAAGAGTGTTTTGTTTGCAGCGGTGCTATAGATTATACACATAAAATGGTATTTATTGTCACAGATTATTTTTTAACTTTTTAATTTAGCTTACTTAACTGGAAGTGTCCGTCAAAAACTAAATACTGATAATTATCGCCAAAAATATACTAAGAATTATCATAAATGCCAAATTGGTGTTGGTTCTTAGGCCAATTTTAACATTGTCCTTTTAGCGCATTTTAGTACCAAAGCTTAGTTCGCGCAAGTGGGCGAAAAGCATAAAAAAAGATATTGAAGTGCAAATACCTAGATGACAAAAGAGGAATGCATAAATATTTAAAATTATGGATTTTTGTGTGTGCTGCTGCTTCACATTAAATTTTTATAAATGATTTCTTTTAAAAATACCCGCCTATGAAGAGTTACATAAATGTATACGCTCGAAATAATCAATGTAGGTCTTGGAACATTTCCGATAAGAATACAAAATATTAAGTCGATGTTCAAAATAGATTCATTTTAATATTTTTTCTCAGCGAACTGTCCTACCTACGATCTCGAGCAGGTAAACACTTACGAATCACCACGTGTAGAAGAGTCATAAATATTAACAGTACCTAGGTTAACTTTACTAAACCAGACAGAATAAAACTTAACAACTGCACTCTGAGAACTCAATTAACTTTTAAGTTTGACTAGAGTTGATGCTGCCACTTTAATAACCTTATGATGAGATCAAGTGACTCAATGAAGTTAATTTATTTACGTTTCTGAGTACAACTGTAAGTGCATTATTTGAACAAAAAATAATTAAGTTGTCATATGCAAAATCAAATATATATATATATACGAGTATATACCAAATATATCAAATATATATATATATATATATATATATTTGATTTTTATATATTATCTAACACTCACACCAATTGGTGTGTTTATTCTCTTTAAGTTTTAAGACTATAATTAATTTTAAACTTTTTTTTTTGGTTTAAATATTAATATTTAAATATGATATAAATTTTTAAAGATAAAAAAATATTACTAAATAAAATTTCCTATCATATAATAATAATATGAATAATATTAATAAATATTTCCAACACTCACACCAATAAGCCTAGCTCCAAAGTAAGCACTGTAAGGATTGTGTTATGGGATACTAGGGTAACGGATAGAATACATTTATATTGTACATATATAAGCATATCTATATAGAAATACATATTAAACATTCATGACTGGAGTACAAATGCTCGAACAAATAGCAATATTAATAAATATTTCCAACACTCACACCAATAAGCCTAGCTCCAAAGTAAGCACTGTAAGGATTGTGTTATGGGATACTAGGGTAACGGATAGAATACATTTATATTGTACATATATAAGCATATCTATATAGAAATACATATTAAACATTCATGACTGGAGTACAAATGCTCGTATTCATCATACAAACATCTGCCCCCACCGGGATTCGAACCCGGGACCTCTCGAGTCGGCGACACTATGAAACCCGGCGTACAAACCACTCGAACAACTGAGAATAAATATAAAAAAATCAACTACTTTTTCTCTCCCAAATCTATGTTTGAGAACAAAATATTATAACTAATTGCTTAGATTAATAATAATAGCAATAATATAGAGTCTTAAAGAATAGGAAAATGATAAAAAAGGGTGGAAAACAAGCATATGGCCCAGCTGATTGTTAGTCAAGGTCACCATAGCATAAAAACGCTTCTGATACAGAGTACAATTTGCGCGTCGTCTATAAACCTGGTCCCATCGTTTACCCCAGTGGCACACCCGGAAACCTTACTCCTTAACAAAAACACGAACACCAAAATGAAGCTTTACCTTAAATCATAATAAACAACAATGTCACAATAGAGCTGTTGTTAGTTATGTAGGTACCTACAGCAATTCATTAACGTTAAAATGCTCGTAGCTTAAGAAAAATTATAGAATAAAATTAACAAACGTCGTAAGCTTAGGTACTTCAGTACTTCTCCTTTCTTTCGTTACACCTCTTAACAATTCACATTCAATTGAAATAGCTCAACACCTCACACAAATTATATTATACAAAACAACAAAGGACACTAATATGGATTTATTCATTGTACCCAGAAACAATGACGTTCCAACACCATTTTCCGTGTTCTTCGAAGTTTTAGGAAACCTGCGGAATCAAAGGAAATATGAGAAAACGTGCCCGTTTATGCTTTCGCTGCTGCTTTGTCTTGGAATCCTTGGCGGTTTGCGTTACAATAGTGAACTTTAAAGTGTTTATTGGAACTAAGTACAATTGGGCCTATTTGCTGATTATATTACGTATTGTCCTTACGTATGAAACCGCCTATTGTAATGATTACTAGTTTTATTATTCCGTTTTTAAATTATTGCGATTTAAGACACTTATTTATCAATCGGTTTTTTTATAGATATTAAAAAAGTATTTAATACATTATTGTCTTTATCAATGCTCGGTATGCTTATTCTCAAATTTTTTGTAAGGCTAGATATATATTGGGCATATTCAAATATTTTATCAACGTGTCATATAAACACAATCTGTTAAATTCATAGGTTAAATTGATACGTTAAGATGATATTTATATTTTAGCATCGTCATCCATAAAAAGTTAGCTACATAGGATTTCGCTAAGACACAGCTGAGGGCTATTGCTATTTGCTTACAACTTGCATTATTATTAGTCTATGTTTTATAAAACTCTTTTTAAATAAAACTAGTTTTAACGGGTTAATGCATGAAACTTTATTTATTTATTGACGTTTCACAGCCTTTTCAGGTCTGCTTCGTCAGAATAATGATTTTTTATTTAATTTTGTCGAGCTACCTTCGAAAGACTTTATTGAGCGTTCGGTTATTACATTTTTAGATTTTTAAAATATTGTCTATGTATGAATTTATTAGTTAATTTAGTTAATAAATTACTTTATTTATTTTTTGTAATTTTGAGTTTATTTATTTGACCCTAACTACCGTAAACTACCTCTTTTATACTTCTTCAAGGTATCATAAGTCCCGCCTTCACTTTTCTATCTACCTAGACTATACTTTTTTATCTATCTTCGAAATAGGGAGTAACTCTTCGAACAAAGCAATAAAATCAAATCGTAGCTTCAATTTATTTATTGACAGACACACGAGGAATTCTTAATCCGATTGTCACTTGTAATAAAAAGTGAATCCTGAATGACAATTGAAAACGTTTAAATTGATTGGACGCAAGGGAGTGAGGAACCAAATCATATCTCAAAAGCAAATTGTGCAAAACGAAGCTTCGTGTATGCGATAGGTACTGTTTTTCGCGATCGGGCAGGTACAACAGAGGGCCAAGCACGAATTTCGACAGCTCTGTAATCGTATCGCATCGTCAAAATTCCTATGAAAACTAAGCAGCGCCCCTACCGAACGTAAGAAGAAACTGGCTCCTTCCATGCAAAATTTAATTATGACGATACGATTACGGAGCTACCAAAATTCGTGCTTGGGCCTGCAGCAGGAAGGTAATGAAAATTGATATTTGTGATCAACTGAGTCAATTGCTCTTAAGGTACTTACTACTTTTTATGACAACACACACAGCACTATCGATCTATGCACTGTTTCAAAATTATTAACGCCCAGACTCCACAAAATCAATCATTTATTTAGAGACCCTTTGTATTGGACAAAAAGTCCTACTCAATATTCAAGTAAACAGATCAGATTAAATCATTAAAAAAGCGAAAATATTTAAACTATAGAATTAAATCTAGCATATCTATAAAATTTCCGATTATAATATTAAATACTAAATTGCTTTGGTTTGAACTGTTTCAGTTATTCTAACCATTCATTTTAAGAATTTTAATAAATTTAAAAGGAAAATAAACTATAATGTCACCCATTATTAAGTTTAAAAAAGTCAAAACTTGGATTAGAAGTCTGATGAGTGTATCCTAGTAGGTAATTCTGAAGAAATGAAAGGATATATAAGTATATAATCCCAGATCTAAATCAAACACAGCTAGTCGAGATTTTATAATTTTTGAAAAAGCTTTACAAGAAAATCTCGTTGTAGTGAATGCGGAAAATAAGAGAAGACAAATCTGAAAAGGACTCTGATTCAGTGGGGGATAATTGTCGTCTATAAGATTTATTTAAGTCTGTTGATAGCTCTAGTGATTCGACTTATGTGCCAAGTGAATCTGAAGAATTAGACATTTCTGTTGAAAGTACTGATACTGTGACAGAAATGTTACCTTCTAGAGTGCGGCGTCAACCTGAAAGGTATGGCTACATGTGTACAGAGGGTATCGATATGAATTTCAATAAGTTGTCAATAGATGAAACTTTACAAGGTCCAGAACATCAACAATGGCTAGAAGCTATCCGTGAAGAATTGCAGTGCTTTGATGATAATAAGAACATAGGAACTTACTGATGCTCCCAAAGATGCAACAATTGTTAAGTGTAAGTGGGTGCTAAAGAAAAACAGTGACAGTGAAAATAACAGATCATACCGTGCTAGATAAGTGGCTAAAGTTAATAATCAAAAAGTGGTATTGATTATGGTGAAACTATTTCACCTGTTGTCGCCGGACAGTATGCCGATACTACATTGTGATTATTATTTGCTTTACCTGAAAGACTGTCCATCTAGATGTTAAAACTGCGTTTCTTAATGGATATTTGGAAGAAACCATAATTATGTAAAAACCAGTTTGTTTTGAGTGTACTAGTGAAAATAAATTTTAAATTCTAGAACTCAAAAAAGCAATCTATGGCGTGGCATAAAAAGGTAAAGTAATGTGTTGTTACCTAATAGTTATAAAAATCTATTATAGAATATATACAAAAATAGTAAATGGTAACAAAACAATTTAAACTCTGTATGTCAATGACTTTTTTATTTTTCTAATGATAAAAATGAAATGGAACAAATAAAAGAAACTTTGAGTAACAAATTAAAAATAAAGTATTTGGGACAAATTAAACAATGTCTTGGTATAAATGTTAATAGTGATAAAGATAATAATCTGATTACCGTAAGTCAAGAGAACTATATTGATAAGTTGTTGCATAAATATAATATGACTGAATGTAAAACAGTAGAGATACACATATGGAAGCTAAATTAAGTATTACGAAAAGTAATAATATTAAATGTGAATATCCATATCAGCAGCCCATCGGAAGCCTGATGAATTTGGCAGTGCTTACCAGGCCTGATATATCTTATGTAGAAGGATATTTTAGTCAGTTTAATAACTTTCATTGTGATGAAAATTGGTTGTATGCAAAAATAATATTCAAATATTTAAAGAAAACAAAATCATTAGGTTTAAAATATTAAAAAGATGGAAAGCCATATACAGACGGATATGTAGATGCAGATTGGGCTACCGATACCACAGATAGAATCTCATATTCAGGTTTTTGTTTTGTGCTATCAGGTTCAGCCATATCCTGGGGTTCTAAGAAACAAAAAACTGTAGCACTTTCTAGGACAGAGGCTGAGTATATGGCAATCACTGAAGCTTGTAGGGAAGCTATGTATCTAATAAATTTGCAAAATGAGATCGCTGGACAAATGTATACTATCAACATGTATAACGACAATCAAAGTGCTTTAAAGTTGTCACAAAATCCAATTTTACATGGTCGGACAAAACATATTGATGTCCGTTATCTTTACTGTAGAGAAGTTATTTACAATAGCATTGTAAATTTTAAATATTTGCCTACATGAAATAGGCCAGCTGATGTATTTACAAAAAGTTAGAATTCTGTTAAACATAATAAGTTTATTAGTATGTTAGGTATTATAAGAGTAGTATTTTGATAATGTAGTTATGATTGTTATCAAAATACTCCCTACTAGCGCCATCTGTGTAACACTTGTGAGTAGTTAGACTGTTTGCATTGTTACAAAATAAAATACGACTCCCTCTTCCCGTTTTGCTCAAGACACGTTGTTTCATTTTATTTCGCTTCCTATATTTTAAATAAGAGTGGTATTGATTATGGTTAATAAAAGTGGTATTTATAATTTTAAATAAAAGTGGTATTATATTTTGTGGGTATTTTTTTTTCAAGAAGAATTAATCATAAATTGGTTTAATAATTTCATCACGATACTACGAATATCATGCATAACTGAACTGATTGACATTTGCCGTAGTGATTAAGTTGACATTATAAGCTGCCATACTGTAAAAAGTTACATATGACAGGGAGAGGACTTATGGAATTGTTAAAAAATAAAAATAATGGACATAAATAAAAAAAAAGTATCTGTTCATTATTTTTTAAAGGGTTTTGTCTATTATAGACCATGTCACCCTTATCGTTCTAACCTTCTATCGTCTTCTTAAACAGATTGATACAATTTTATACAAAACCTTACTTATTTTAGAAAAGGGACTAGATAGTATGCTGTTATATAAACCAATATCCATTGCTGTCAGCTCAGGGAATTGGTTAACGAGGTGGTATCTTTCCCCTACAACCCTCGTACATTCAGCCATTACATACCACACATCCTCGATCTGATAACACTTAGTACAATTAAGAGAGTTTACTTTTCTCATGAAATAACCAAAGCTATTTAAAGTTATGTGACCAGAGCGGAGTGTCTGTGTGCCAGTACTATGATATCCCTTCCCAAACCCTGTATCCGTAGTATCTGTTCCTGTTTTAGGTGATATAAAACAAGCATTCAAATGATATATATTTCATCGCTACCGGAAACCGATTACTACTTTTGACCCATCTCCTTTAGATAGCTTGGGATAGTGTGACATGTTTATTTCGTTTAACCTTGTCAATTAATGTAGGTACCGATTTAATTCGACATCATTTAATCAAAATATGAAAGCCGTTCCATGAGTTTCAAAAGGTTGATTACATCATATTTGTCACCATAATACTTATTAATTTAGACGGTAAAGTATTTCATACTGCATACACCTCCATCAAACCTTACGGCTTAATTGGCTGAGCGGTGGCAATTATGAACAGAACTTCGTCATAACTCTCAGCGTACAATGTAATGGCATCAATAAATTTGGCCGAAACCTGATTTAAGACGGTGACAAACACCTCCCAATAAGGTTCCCGGCATCAATCTTGGTCCTTGTAACGTGAAAGAATAAAGGCAGCAGCGGTCATTTGGTTAGGCAGCCATGTGAAGAGGTCGAATTTACGATATGTGTCTTTTACTTTTTTTTAAGAAAAGGCAAATAATATTTTGTCTAGTAAAATAATATTTATTTATGTTTTCACGCCCACCAAACATGTAATGAAACACTTTTTTAATGGATTTGCGCTGTGCTTATTAACATTTTTATATATTACCGACATTTGGGATCCATAGGTTTCGTTTTCACGAGAATTTTAAAGAGAGATTGAGGTAACAATGTCTTTACATTTATGTAACTAGCAGTTTATTAATGCTTGAAATAATAAATACAAAGACAAGTCAATTTATGCTGTTGCTCTTTGTAGGGTTTTAAGTAAATTTTAAAAGATTGTGGTTCACTTTTACAACGAAAGAATGGATCTAATCCTATGAATATGAGGGCAGTGACAGCGTAGATACCATTAAAAATCCATTATGATTTATTATAAGGGCCACTTTCACCAACTGCCTAATCGCAATTAAAATATTATTTAAACATAAAAATCTGTTTAAGGCTCAAAAACGTCTTTCACCAACTACTAATTATGATTAAGCTAGCTGTCAAAGTTAATTTGTGTAGTGTGTCCTTGAGTGTGGCTGATTAGCAATGCTAAATTGATCTTGATTGAGGCTGAGGTGATTAGGAACTGTCACGGGGCAGATTGAAGTTTCATCTTGACAGTTTGGCGATAATATTACCAATCATTTTTGTTATTTTTCGTTGCAGTGCAGTGTTAATTTCTATAAATTTAAAGGCTTTGCAGTTTTATTCACCGATTATGATGGAAGATTCAATATCTACTCGAGAAGTCCTCGGCAAAGAAGGATTGTCGCAACTCGCACAAATTGTTTGGTAACTAATCCCTAAACTCCAGATCAAGACTACAGAAAAGTAAGTAGGTATCGCAAAGATTTTACATATTAATTTTGGTACTTGAATAAATATTGATAGTTGTGCTAGTAAAGGAATACAGAATAGGGATGATGACTATTTTTTTTTTCTTCGTTTATCAGGTAGATTATCCAAAAAGTATCATAATATAAACATTGCAGAGATATATTCATTTGAAAAGTCGCATGACGTCACGTTTGAGTACACTTTTAAGTGAAAATTCACTAAAAAGTGACATCACGAGCCCCTACTCCCAAACTTTCGACGCGCTATAACGTTGTCATTTTTTGGTTCATTGCCCAAAGAAAAAATACGTGTCCATTATTTTTTGATCATCTAACTGACGGACTAAATAGCATTTCGTTTACTGTACCCCGTCATCACCCCTATTGAATATTATGATTGATATGACTAAGAATGAAAATGAATTTATACATTATTTCACGAAACTATGTGCTTTTTATTTTCAGATTAAAAAAATATCTCTATAAAGAAAGAAAGATAAAAGCTGCAAAAGGAACCTCGTACAACGAGTCTATTTTTCGAGAACTCAACATCAAAACCAGGTTTTCTAGTTCCGCTCAATACTAAAAATTAACCTGCACGATGCACTCCACGACGCTTAACACACAATATGGAGGAACATCGTCTAAGAAAAATGATGTTTTCATAATGGGGAAACAATTCCCTCACTAATGTGGGTAAAATTGTACTTCCAGGGCCCAAGAATTGACACTTCACTATTTTTCCCATCTTGGGAAAGGCAAAGGCAGAGCCATGCAGCCATAGTCTTCATTTAAAGGATTTTTTTTTGTTTCTTTTTTCTATAAGGCCGAAGCCACTTCTTTAATCATAAGATATTTGTCCTAAATAGTCTTTCTAATCCATTTTCAGTTTAGGTACTTATTGTTTCCCCCAAATTTTCAAATCCGATTTTGAATCTTCTTTCAATTTGAATCTTCTTTCTTTCAATCTTATTTGTTTAAAGTCATGAAATTTTTTAAAGTTCCATATCTATGGAAACTAAAAAAATATATAGATATTTGTATGATTTTGGATTCATAACAATGTCTTGAATGTCGCGCAGGATTTCATTATTAGTTTTATATAATTTAATTAAATTGTCAGCTAAAACAAGTCTTTGTATATTATATGCTGTACATTCAAAAAATATATGGTTTAGTGTTTGATCTTTATTTAAATTACAGTTTGTGCATAACGGAGATGTAATTATATTCATTCTATATAAATGTGAATTAAAACGTCCATGTCCAATTCTCAAGCGTGTGATGGTCGTATAAAATTTCCGACTATGGTATTCTTTAGATTTTGTAAACCATGGATGTTGACCAATTACATTATTAATTTTATGATACCATTTTCCTTTTATTACTAGCGTTTGATGCCAATTAATCAACCAATCTTGTTTTAACAAAAGTTTTAGTTTGGGTAATAAATCTGAAAAAGGTATGGCAACATTTTTAAAGTCAACGTCATCATTGCTTCGATTTAAAATGGTTCTGGCTAACGTATCAGCTTTCTCATTTCCGATGACTCCTATGTGCGATGGAACCCACATTAAAACTATTTGTACATTGAGGACTTTAAGTTTGTGGTACATTTTTTTAATATCATGTAAAATAAAATTACTTCCAGAGTCAAATCTATTGTTTCGGAAAGCTTGTAAACAACTCATGCTGTCTGTTAACACCAACCATTGAGTGCACTCCTGAATATTAACGTCATCATTGCTTCGATTTAAAATGGTTCTGGCTAACGTATCAGCTTTCTCATTTCCGATGACTCCTATGTGCGATGGAACCCACATTAAAACTATTTGTACATTGAGGACTTTAAGTTTGTGGTACATTTTTTTAATATCATGTAAAATAAAATTACTTCCAGAGTCAAATCTATTGTTTCGCAAAGCTTGTAAACAACTCATGCTGTCTGTTAACACGAACCATTGAGTGCACTCCTGAATATTTTCCTCTATAAACTCCAATGCAGAAAGAATTGCAAGACACTCCGCAGAAAATATGCTCATCTGGCTTGGAAGTTTGTACCCTAGACCCGTTTTCAAATGAGGTATGTAAATCGCCATTGAAACATTATCATCATTCTTGGAACCGTCTGTATAAATATGTTTATGATTGGAAAACTTATCAATCTTTTTGTAAACTTCTTCTTTAAATTTCAAGTCGGGCGATATATGGATGCTTATGTCACAGAAATGCATATCATAAGTTTCTTTGTAACATATCCAATTATGCTCAGTTTTATTAATGTTGTACTGCTGGTTGTAATTAATATATTCTGAGAAGTCATGAAGCAAATAAGGGATCCTAGACATATTAGTTGGAGAGTATATTCCATATAGAAAGTTAATTTTTTTAATTAATGGATGGGAATGAAATGACAGTAATTTAATCAAAAACTTTGATTTTAAAAATTTAAATCTTAATTGAAGTGGAGGTGTATTGCATTCTACTTCCAGAGAGTTAATAGGAGAGGTTTTCATAGCACCCGTTATGCATCTAAGATTATGATTCTGCAAGGCTTCTAATTTTCTTACTAATTGAGAATCAGATCCAAAACATAAAAATCCATATTCAAAGTGACTTCTAACAATTGACTTGTATAACATCAATAATATTTTAGGGTCAATTTTTGATAAACATTTTATGACATTGTAGGCTTTGTAAGCTTTCCCCAAAAGATATTCTACATATTTTTTCCATGAAAGATTATTGGTGAAAATAACACCCAAAAATTTTACTTCACTCTCTACAGGGACAATGACATTATTATATACAATATCAACATTTGTATCACAATCACCAAATACAACTGTTTTAGATTTGTCAGGGCTAATATCTAAATTTAAATAACTGAAATATTCATTTAATTTTAAAAGTGCTCTATTTATAGTAGAGGTTACCTGTTGAATATCAGAACCTGAATGGTAAATGACCAAGTCATCAGCAAATTGCAAGTTTTTTACTTGTGATCCTAAAATGATGTTTAGTTTGTGTACATAAAGAATGTAAAACAATGGAGATAGAATTCCTCCTTGACAGACACCTTTATATGAATAGCGTGGTCCTATTAATTGATTATTAGACTTGACATAAACCTCACGACCATGCAAAAAATTAAAAATCCACATAACTACTTTTTCAGGAAAACCAAGAGAAAAAAGTTCACGTGCTAAAATATGAGGATTTACATTATTGAAAGCACCAACAACATCAAAGAACACACCAATAAGGACTTCATCTTGTTTAAGTGCATCAAAAATGTCTAGTTGAAGATGTGCTATACTCTCTCTAGAGGATCGGCCCCTGCGAAAACCAAATTGATTGGAAGGTAATAGATTATTGCTTTCAATGAAAAATTCAACTCTTTGTTTGAGTAGCTGTTCAAATACTTTTCCCATACATGATGTCAATGCTATTGGCCGGTATGAATTTGCTTTAGTCTTATCTTTATTTGGTTTCAAAATGGGGACCAAACAATCTTTTTTCCAGTCAATAGGTATAACACAGCAAGACCATAACAAATTATAAACTTTTAAGATGATATTCTTTGTTTTATCTGTAGTATATTTTAGCATTTTATAAGGAATACCATCGAGGCCATGAGCTGTATCCCTACGAGTAGAAACTGCAGTTTTAAATTCTTGTATGTTAAATGGCATTTCTAAGTATTTACAATTATGTACAGGATTCCTATTTACAAATGTCAAAGGGCCCTCTACGGTATCTGGTGTATATTTTTTGAGAAATTCTGGTACCCATTCACTATATACATTTTTAGATGGAACAGAAATACCATTAAACCTCCTGACAATCCTCCGGAGCTTTGAAATAGGAGTACATCGATTAAGTGATTCACACAATGACATCCAACTTAAGTTCCTTTCCTTTTTTAAAATGAGCTTTTTCAAAGCTTGTAACTTTTTAAACTTAAGGTAACTTTCCTCTGAGAGGTTATGCTTAAATTCGGTATAAGCTTTCCTACAATTATCTACAGCTGTTTTGCAGTTGTTATTCCACCAAGGCAATGAAACACGTTTCTTAAAAGCTTTTAGACCTGATATTTGTGGTTGAACAAACTGTCTACTAGTGTGAGTAACAGACTGCTGCAGCGCTAGATTTAATAATATTACCATATCTGAATAACATTTTAATGGATTAGACTGGTCAAATTGTAAATTGTTATTTAATAAGAAATCTACATTTTCACTATATTTTTGCCAGTCTACTAGACGGAAATTAAAATATGTAGGGAGTGCAAGTAAATTTTCAAATGAGTCTTTATTATTACTAATTTCTAATTTTGTAATTACAGGTAAATGGTAGCTGCCTAAAGGGTCATCAGAAACAGACCATTCACATCTCAAAGCCAAAGAGGGTGATACTAGTGTTAAATCCAAAGCATTCCTTTGCCATACACTAGAGCCAACAGTTGTCAGCTGACCATCATTTAGGAGTACTAAGTTGTTGTCATTGATGCTTTCAATAATATCGCGCCCACGTGAATCAATAGAGCTACAGCCCCATGCTGTATGCCGGGCGTTAAAATTGCCAGGAATCAGCAAAGGCCCAAGGATACTGCTGATTAAATAATCAAGTTTTGATTTAGAAAATGAAGGGTTACAGTTACCTGGACTATATAAAGACACAAGAGAAATTTCTTGATTTCCATAATACAATCTTACAGCTATATTTTGAATTGAATCATCAAATGATGTATCTATCTTATGGAATTGCAAACTATTATGAATAAAAATGGCAACGCCATTATGGCGGTTACCTGAATCTAGTCTAATTATATCATAACTTTTGAGAGTAAACTGAATGTGTGGTTTTAACCATGTCTCAGAAATCAAAGCTACATGAATCTGATTCTCTTGTAGAAAATTTGTTAATAAGTATCTGTGTGCAGGTAAACTCTGAGCATTCCATTGCATTATATTTAAAAAATCCATAAAAAAAAAAAGATTAAGTGTTTTGTTTCTTATTTTTATTTATTGTTTCCAAGAGAGTATCTTTTATACTCTGTGTGGAAATAGCTGTTTCATTGTTTTTGTTCATTGTTATTAATTTGACAATTGACTCTACAACCATATTCAAAATAAAATCAGAGTTTAATAGCAATGCTAGCATATCAGTGGGGCTTTGTTTCAAGGGAGGGAATGATTTCTCATTAATTACAGCAGAGTATGTTTTATTCTGAGCCTTTTCTCTATTTAATAATATTTTTTCTTTTTTTACAGGGCACTGTGACGAAATAGCCACATGGTTCCCCTTGCAATGACAACATACAGCATCCTGACTTGATTTTGTACAGAGTTTAAAGTTATGTGACTCACCACATATGGAGCATCGTTCTGCATTCTTACAAAATTTGGCAATATGTCCATACCTCAGGCACTTAAGACACTGTTTGACTGGGGGTATGATGATGATATATGGGGATAGAAACTGTCTTTGTCGGCTCCAATTTATTTTCACCATTATCAGTCCTTATTCTTCTCATAAAACGTCGAATGCTTACGATATTTTTTGTAGAAGTCAATGCAGAGTATATTTGTTCATTCGATAATTCTGTGGGCACATGAGTGATGACACCTGTGACTTCGCTAGCTGCTGCCGGAATAGATGCCGACAGGTTGTATGCTTCCAAGAATTTTCTATTCTGTAATGCCGCGTTAGCCAGACCAGGACGTTCAAATACCACACCGATTTTATATTTATTCACTCTTCGCAACTGTTTTACACCTTTGTTATATCGCTTCAAGCAGTTTGCTAATCCCATCATGTCTCGATTACCAATAGGCTGATCAGATTTTGTACTCTCAATGAATACCACATATTCGAAACTTCCGCCTTGTTCTGGGTAAAATCGAACGTAATTAGGGATTCGGAAATCTTTATATTTGTTTAAGCTTTCTTTTTTCTCTTCTAGAGACTGTATGGAGGAGACGTCGCTAAAGTTAGAATCTTCAGAGCCATCTCCATCCACGCCGCCTTGTTCATCTAATTGTTTTTTCCTTTTTCTACTCTTCCTATTCCTCATTTTTTTAATACACTATGTACACACTTATTATTAAAGACTATTCAAAACACTATTCACAATAAATATATACAAAATTAATAAATTTAGTTTTATTCTTTAAAAAAGACCGCCAAGCTCGTCAAACGTTCCCGCGCTTTTTCTTTCTAGTAAATAAATAACACCATTTTGACAAATCACATTGTTTTTTTATATTCTCTTTTTTTAGATAAGGCAAAATAAACAAAGTGCATACAGCCTTATTTTTTATTATATGATTTTCATGTCGAGATTATTAAACAACCATCGAGAGTTTTCTTTGGCAGCCAACAATTTTCAGTTATTGGAAAGAAGAGAGAAAGGAGGAATATATGCGTCTTTAAAGTTATCTACCAATTTTTTTTTGTTATACGCTGCACTTCCGCATCATCTCCGGCGCTGCGGGATTAGCAGCCCCTTCGACCTTGCGTAACAAAGGCTCACAGGCATTCATGCTCCCCTCCGCAGCTTCGACTTGATGCTCGCCACCTTCGGCGGCGAGCAGCCTCAGCCGCTGTGGGTCGCGGATGCCTGTGGCTTTGTTACAGCGGACGGGGGCTGCTCCCCCTCCGCGCCTCCGGGCTCTGGAAAACACTCTAGGGGTAGGGCAGACCAAGACCACGGCGTTTCGGGGTTGACAAAGTCGGTTCTGTATTCAAGTTGCATAAACAACCTAATAATAAGAAAGAAAGTAGGTACATGAAGAGAAAAATACTATGTATTTACAATTATTATCATTCACACAATTAAAAACTTTTAATGAGTATTATGAAAAAAATTTGTACTTCATTTTTATTTTCGATGAATATCTATAATAATTTCAACTTTCGTCTCATAGATTACTAAAAAACTATTAAAAAAATCAATGTAAATTTTCAAAATGGTGTTAAGTACTTAAATATTATGAAAAGAAAAATTTTCAATATTTTTTTCTAAAAAACTACCATTGCATAAGTGTGACATTTTGTTTAATAATGTGGTTACTGTGGTGGTGGCTCGCAAGTATCTGCATTGTTTTAGTTAAGCTCAAACATAATATTGAAGTTAGTTAAAATTAGTTAATTGTAATTAATATGACGCTAATTAAAATTTGGTGAAAGTCACCCTAAAAAATGAAAAGAACTTCTAGGGTGCAAAACAGACCCATTCCTACATATTTAAAGATGCAGTAATAACTTGTTTTAATGACACATGTAATTTGAAATTCGCCAAAGTCGGAAGTTGAAGTCTTCACTGGGATACCTATTATTGGCATCAAAGAATTCAAACATTGTCCAAATTAAACATTAGAGAGAAGTGTACTGACAAGTAATTATCATTTGATACAATTTGAAATTAAGAACGGGTTTATTAGCCAGTACTAAGGCTAAGAACACAGTTCAAAAGCATCGCTTAATGTCAATCTTAGAGTCAAGTTGGAAACTATACAACTTTGCAAGTAGCTTGGGTCTTAGCGAGGAACTTGTACTATGGCATAGTAAAAAAACTGGCAAAGTGCGTGTCACGACACGCACAATGTAGGGTTCTGTAGTTACCTGCCACAGTATATTTGAGCAGGAGCAGAGAAAAACCAATTAATATCAATCTATGTATCTCAACTAAATTACCTAAATCAAAGTCAAACTGTGTCTCAAACTCAAAATCAATTCAATATTATTATTTTTTAAATACGTAAACGAATGATAACCGCCGATTTTTGATGTGTACCATCTGTCCTCTCGCTTTCCTGCAATTTGTGGGAGTGATTTCATGAAATGGGACGAAAGTGTTTAACAGGAAGTCGCGAAAGCGCGCGCTATTAGATTTTAGAACATAATGTTCAAATGGCTTATTCCTTTTGTAGTAATTTTTATTTCTTTTTTTATTAATATAAGGTGAGGTTTGAAATGTTACACATCATACGCGACTACTGTTAGGCTCGCTCGTTTTTTTTTGTTTCCTCCCAGGCGGGGAGCGGGTGTGACATCCTCATGGATACCCTAACATACCCTACCCTAGCTTCCTCTGCAGCGATCCCCTGAGAAGGGGATTATACGATATAACCTCTGATCTATTCAAGTGCTTATATACTTTTTATAAAAACGTAACGTTAGCGCGACTCAGAAGCCGTTGCCATTGGTACTCGCGGTAGCGTTGTGGAACTAATGATATTTTATTGTGGGTTTTAATTTTTTTTTATATTTTGTTGCAATGCAAGGTTAACGCTACTCTACAATAACTTCATCTATGTCACTCTCACTGCTTTTTTCTTAGAAATTTTCAACAGGTAAGAAATTTTCTTTAACCAAAGTTGAACAACTATTACTCTTAAACTAACAAATCTATCTTAACCGTTATAGTTTCCCTTAAAAGATTATGAAAAGAACTATTAACATATTTATTTCTAGGATTTTCAAGCCAATAGTTTAACTAAAAAGATATATTTTTAAAATTTTATTCCACCGTTTTGTCAGCGTTATCAATATACATATCTCCACAAAATTAGATCTCTCTAGTGCTAATAGTCTCCAAGCAAAACCGGGGGCGGACAGACGGACATGACGAAACTATAAGGGTTCCTTGTCAAGACTACGGAAAAAGAGAAAGAGAAGAAATAAAGAAGGGTCAATTCATTGACGCTATGATCGAGCTACCTTTATTTACAATTGAATATTTTACGGTTATACTAGGACCGATAATAATTTAAAGGGCTTAATTTTATTGAATTAATATTTTCACTAAGAAGAAATGGCAAGGTCTTATGTATTAAAATTGATAATTTTCGGATAATCACTATTAGTAACTGTGCTAATATTAGTGTTCAGAATTTGAATTAGTTCTGTCGTAATGAATAAGGGGGCTGCGTGTCTATAGACGCTAGACGATAGATAGCTTGACTAGCGATGATTTGACATGCTAAAAGAGGTTGTGGAAAACGATAAATTTGTATGTGCAGCTAAAGGAGAGTACCTAATTCAAAATTTGAATTTTAGCAACAAATCCACCCAAAGTTTCGTCACGCTAGTGTGGGATAAGTATCGAGCTATCGTCTAGTATCTATCGCACCGCAGCTCAATCATTCGATACGCTATAAATAATTTAAATTTCGAATACTAATTTTAGCGCAATTAAGTACATACCAATCCTTCACGCGCAGGTGTGAGAGAGGCATTGTTTCTCACCACCTTTGTCATCGCCATTATCTTTATTCAAAACCTAATTATGTTTAATCGGAGTTGTTTGGTTGACATGACACTACAAGGGATGCAATGCTTTTTTTCTTAGTTTCAATGTGTAAATACTACTTAAAAAAACTTTTAAGCTCACTGTTATGTTGGCGTGGCGAAACTAAATAATTTATTGATATTCAATAGTACTGTTCTTGTTATTATGATCCGTTTAAGTATCATATCCAGTCATTCAAAAATGCAGCAGATATTTGACAGTTTTCTATGGCTGCACCTATTCAAAAATTTTCGGGTTGTATTCACTATTCTCACAATCTAACTTCGCTTATAAATAACTTATTACTTTCTTACGATTAGTTAGTAGTAATTATTTCTATATAATTGATAAATTTTATCTCTTTTGCTATCCCTTCCAAAAACCAAAGCAAATCCTACTAATATTGTAATGTGAAAAGTTTGTACTTATGTTTGTTACTCAATCACACAAAAACTCCTGGACGAAATTTGGTATGCATGTAGTTTATGATCTGGATTAAGAAATAGGACATTTTTTATACCAGAAGAACTTTGATTCTCTGTAGGATTGGTAAAAAAACTGAAGTTGACGCGTATTAAATTGCTTTCGAGCACTCTGGTAGATAAATTTAATATTATCTTTCTCTCTCTTAAAATTTAAACGATTTGTCCCCATAAGGCAGAATTTTATTATTATTTATATATTTTTTAACAATACTTTTATTTTACTTTGTTAAATACTTGTAAAAAGCTTAATAACGACCCGCTTGGTTGTCCCAGACAACGGACTTTCTCTGAACCAGCAAAACACACACAAAAACTAGTTTCCTATTATGCCTAGATCAAGATTTCTTTCAGCTATTCGGAATCCATGTTTGCAATATGTAGTTCAATTTGCGCCACATTTGATAAGGACCGGTTTTAAATCCCCTTTTTATCATAGAAAATAAAAGTTACTTGCACATTGCTGAGAAAAGGTTAGTGCAGAGCGAGTAAATTCGGAACTCAAAAGTATTACCTATAACGATGTAATATGGATGTTTTCAGCTTGACATTGTTATTCATTAGCGGTTGTGTAATATGCGCGAACTTGGCCCAGTTTCTCACGTTTTGAAAGGAGCGAGACGGGACACAAGCAAGTTCACAATGACGTCAACCTATTTGGGACACAAAGGGCTCATGCGGTAAGGAAATGCATTGCTCAATGTGCATAATGTGTGGTGGTGCACGACTTTTTTCGTGAATAAGAACTTAAATTTTTCGTTTTATTGTTTGTTTGTAAAAACCTTTCTCTTTTGCAATCAAATTCGACTCAATTGGACTTTATTTAAGCGTTATTTGTATAATGTTTATAGTAAACTTTATTATCTTTTTTTATAATTTTGAAGACTTAATTTAGAATTAAATTGTTCTTATTTATACATATCACAAAGTGCATTATTGGGAATGAATGTGATTACATTTTAGATGATAAACTGAACTATTGTTTTTATATAAGTTTAGTGTAACGTTGTACTGTTTATTGGTAAAAACTTTTTTTGTACCACAATTATAATTAGCCAACAAATTCAACCTTACAGTCGGTCTACGTGCGTTATTTACATACATCATTGTCATGATATTCTTCTATAATATCTTTATTTATAATGAAATGCTTTAATCAACGTATGTTTTGTCGAACAACAAAAGTCTTTCGAGCAATTATACTATTGCCGCCAGGCGAAAGCATTTCATTGTAAGTATGCTGTAGTGCAGCGTTTTATAAATAGAAAGGGGTGTTTTGATTAATTTGCATCTACGAGTGTGACATGAACGAGACAGGCAATTGTAAACGTTGAACAGGAGAGCGAGAGAGAAAGCTCCCCGGCCTGCGTCCTGCATCGACTCAACAACATAACGAATAATGTATTACAGTGTGAATATAACGATTTGATATGAGCTTATTGAATTTATTGGGCTTGTTATGTTGGTATTCATGCGCTTTGTTGTTTCCTGTTTTTTACAGTTTACACCTCAAAATATCTGTTTAGTATATTCAACAAATTACAAACTTATTCTCAGTCAGACAGTAGAAGTGTAAATTGTATTATAGTGTTTAGTTTATAATTTTAATACCAGACTGCACTGAAATACACCAGCGTATTTAGAGAGTATAACCTCATTTGAGCGCGCGAAACCAGCGAAAGTAACCACTCGCATTCGCGCCCGCATCACCTGCTTAATGCAGCAGAACTCGGCGGAACGCATAACAGTCCAGAAATTACAATAACTCCTTTCCTGACACTTGACAGTTCACTTACTCACCGTTCGGAAGCTTCACCGCTCGTAGGTACTCCACTTTCAGGACGCCAATGTTTGGGATGTAACAAACAATAACATAAAACGGAACGTTGACGTAATTGCGGGTTCACGGGTTGATTCGCGGATCGGTGACGCGTTCGGTGAGCGTCATGCTACTTTCGGATATTTGTTTTTCTTTCGTTTGCTGGATTGTTTGGGGAGAAAGAATTGGTGGGATTACAAATGCGGTAACTGTGGAGCACGGAGCGTGCGCACTGGACGTTCGTGTAGTACTGGCGAAGGCCGCCGGGCGGCGCTGCCGGCTGCGCGTATTGATAAAAGCGCAAAAGGCGACGCGTACAGTCAATGCGAAACCTATGGGGAAACTGGTAGGTAACGTCGGAAAACTGCGTCCTGTCGCGAGTGCGTGCTGTGATTCCGCATCTCGTCCCATTGAGATTGCTCTTACAGCACGTATGTAGATTGTAGCTAACCGTGACACTATAACTTTATTTACAGCACAATTGGCGCGACTCGACATTTAACTTCACACTTAGGCACTGTGTGCCTGTCTATAATGCGAAATTTCAGATGCTGTACAACTTTTGTCACAGATTAAATGTATTACTTACAATGGTGAGATCATAGTCACACTGAATTCTTAGTGGGTAATAATACATAACCTAATTCGATTGAAAACCCTCGAACACCCACTTACTAGTTTATATTTTATACAAAAAAGCCTCCTATATCGGTCTGTATTTATATTTGCAGTGATCTCAAAAACTACTGAACGGATTTCCATGCTGTTTTCACCATCACCCACCAATTAGATAGGTAAATTTTCAGAGAGTAAAAACCTTCTACAAATCATTAGAAAACTAAAAGAGTCAATTGAATGCGATAAAGTTCTTAAGTTTTTGCGTGAGCAAGGGAAAAGAGATTATTTATAAATATATATATATATATATATATATATATAAATGTCAGTTGTTTTTCGTGGCGTCCCGTCGAGTAGCCATATAATCGGTCGGCTTCCATGACCAACCTTGAACCCGCTTAGATATTAGATAATGAGCCCGTAAATAACGTAACACCGCTCCCGCGTGCCCCGCAAGGATGTTGCGATTACGTTCTGTTAAATAATATGTACCTAAGTGCCAGATTTTAATGGGATTGGTGTTTGCAATAAGAGATTTGTTTCAAGAAACAATTAACAAACTGAAAACAAATGTACATTAAAGCATAGGTTATATATGAATACAATATAATAGATTTTTATGCTAGTAGCAGCAAAATACCCCCCAGTATAAGACGCTTGCCCTACAGCCGACGATGAACGAGAAGCGCGTAGAGCTAGAAACTAGTAACGAGTTGGCAAGCAGCAGGAAGTGAGTGTGTAGTTCCAATAGTTTTATCGCTGGACTATAAGCGAGTGTGCGAGTAGGTACAACGGGCGAATTCGCGCCACTCGCTCGCGGTGACAGTCGTGACTAAAAATGCACGAGCATGCGTTTTGACGCGTGCATCACTGTATAAGACACTTGCCCTACAGCCGACGATGAACGAGAAGCGCGTAGAGCTAGAAACTAGTAACGAGTTGGCAAGCAGCAGGAAGTGAGTGTGTAGTTCCAATAGTTTTATCGCTGGACTATAAGCGAGTGTGCGAGTAGGTACAACGGGCGAATTCGCGCCACTCGCTCGCGGTGACAGTCGTGACTAAAAATGCACGAGCATGCGTTTTGACGCGTGCATCACTGAGCGAGTATTGTCTTTGATAGCTCTTGTCAATTAATAATGTATGCATTTCTTTTGTTTACACGGAATGTATATCTATTGTACGTTTCTTGAGCGAGAAAGTTAAGTTAGTCGCTTCCTCGCCGGTGGTGGGACAACTGCCTAGAAGTTCAGTCGTGAATGTAGCTGATGAGGTTCATCCTCTGCTTTGCGGTCTTAATCATAACCTCTACGATATTTCATTCAAATTCATTCAGCCGTTTCATATTTTAAAAGTTACCTACAGATACTTTCTAAATGTTGTTGAAATTAACAAGAAGCAGTTGTTTATCTGCTCCATCCCTATCTATATAATTTAATTCCAAGTCTATCTTATTTCGGGCTAAGCCTCCTTTGGCTGAAAGTACAACCAAACCCAGCAAATTACGCTTTCGCTGCGCTAATATCTGTCTTACTAGGTATTTAATAAGAGTGCTTTTCATACCGCTCATGTTTTCAGAAGCAAGTCCTTGCTTGTATTTGAGTCTCCTAGTATGACAGGATCACTACACATCAATGACTTACATGAATATTCATACGGAGGCACTAATCTTTCTTCTAAACGTGATCGGAATGATAATTCCTGTTCGTAGGCACCTATTATGGAGGCTTTGTTTCAGTTGATAATAGAATTTGATGGCGTTAGAACCATTTGTCAAACATTGATTGTTATTCAAGAAAGGCCTTATGGTGACTAGAAAAGACCATGGCGCTGTTTAAATAAGTTTAAATAAATTATTTGTAGGTTTTTTTAGCCTGCCTATTAGAATTATTCGGCTAGGGTATTTAACATTAGTTGGAACGGATTAAAATTCTTGGCGTATATAGTAAAGTTAACGAATATTTTTTGAAAAGCACACAAAAAAAATCAAAAGTAATTCAAGATTGGAATACCTTTTTTCGAATTTCCATGGATCTGCATTTTTGCTCTCAACACCGTTCATAAACATTTCCTCTCAAAAATGGAAAAACCTAGGAAATAAGGAATTAATTTAATAAACCTTCTATGTTAATTATAAACATGAGCCCTAAAGCGTTTTAAAAATAAAAAGTAAATCCCTTTGTCTACTTAACCAACACCAGACGAGACGAGTCGACCTTGAGATGTTGCATTTCTATTATATTCCTCGCACCTCCCACACCTCCCCTGAGCCTTGTCATGCCCCCTTATCCCTCCCCGCTTCTATACCCAACATGTCAGACTTACTTACCTCACATCTAGATCTTTTGATATTCAAGTCCATTCTATCTAAGTAGAATAAAGGGCTAATAATATCTAAGCGTTATGTACGTTTCGCTAATTCCCTTTACGTTTGTTACGTAATACGTTGTAATGTGGACTGTCATATTAATTGCATTATAAAGTCTCTTAAATCATTTAAAGGTCATGGAAAATCTATTTTAAAACGAGAAAATTTCGGTAAGTATATTAATAGCTTTAAGAAACGTGTTAATATGAAACTATGTTATATATAAGATGTGGATTTTCTTTAACTACTGAAATATTCAAAACAGAGGAGTAAGTTTTTAGATTTTAAAAATGAAGAACACACACAATTACTTACATACAAAACTTTAATCACAGTAAAGTTTTCAAGAAATGTACAAAAACTACATAGCTATACATTCACTTCACGGAACATCGTACTAGACGGAGAATTCTTGAATAAATTCATTTCAACAGACGAAGCCACGAACATTTTATTAAACACCACCGAAGTAGATAAGTGCAAGCGAAGCTTTATATTGCTACTTAAAACTTGTTTACTGCACGAAGATTTTATCTCAATACCCACACGCGGTGTATTGAGAAGCATGCACGTTGATTTGTGTAAGCAAAGCAATAAATTCGTGTGTTTATATAAACGATGGCATTCGCAATGGCTCCACTATTAAGGGGTCCATTTTGTAATATGTATCTTACATGGTTTTAGGGTGTGTGTCTACCTTCTTCTTTAACCTGTGAGTCACCATATAACCGGTATAAGCTGCATTTGACACATATGATGCATGTGTTGAGTGAGAGTGGTTTGGTGATCATAGCAGATATTTTAATGTTATGATTTTATTTATTTTTTAAGCATTTAACTGCTAGATGTTTAAATCTAAAGAAAAGTTTGCCGCTGCCTGGTCCGCGTGGATTTTTTTCTAGTAAACTTTTATTTTAATGTTGTTATAGCTATTGGGTTAGTATAAAATATGTAGTAATGCAATGCAATGCTCTTTGTTGCCCTACGCAGATAAAGGACTTTTGTTCGCGGAGGACATAAGTTCCTGAATCGCGAAGAAAATGTCCGCCGAAGACTTGTCACGGACTCAACGCACACTATGTGCGAACATTTGTCCCCCGATAATTAAGAAAAGCGTAAGCTATGGAAATAAATATTCTCTGATTACGTTGTGCTATAATTAGCATGAAATTTAAGAAAAAAAAACGTTTTTTAAAGTGAATTGTAGGTCTATAGGCTATTTCTTTAAATCGGATCGTGTTTAAGTGTACAACGCGTACTAAAGTTCGATGTGTGCGTTGCTTAATCCTAGTCACATTACTCTTATTTTGTCGGGGATTCCCGCGTACTTTTGTCCGGTCCGGTCTCTCGGTTGTTCAGGGACTTCTTATACGCGAAACTTTTAATCCGTCGTATGTCTTACTCGTTGTGTGTTAGAGATCTATGTCGGCTGATGAAAAAGAACGTGGGCAAAACTTCCTCGTCTGCGCAAAATCCGTCCAGCCACTTCAGAGATTAGCCGGAACAAACAAACAGACAGACAAAAATTGTAAAAAAATATTTTGCTGTATGTGCCGTATATATATTCATATGCATACTACGTGCATTTATAAATAAGCGGTTATATCAATATTACAAACAGACACTCCAATTTTATTTATATGTATAGATATGGATTTAATGACACATATAAATGTTGGCATTAAGAAAGGGACGGCAATGCATGCGATTATTATTGCTATTATAGATGATTATGATTTTTGATCGATATAAGATTAAGTTTTACAAATCATCAATCACGAATTAAAATTACTGTCACTAATACTGATTTTACTGTCGAAGCTACATTGCTAGACACAATTCTATACAGGTCTTAGCGATTTCAATACGTAGCAACAAGAATGAGCTGCCGTAGACCCACTGTACAAAAAATACAACAAATAGGATATTATTACAAAATTATTTTGGAATTCTAATGTAAAATTAATTGCATCATTTACAGCACCACATACAGACTGTTTTTATGCAAAAAAATTACACATTATACTATTCCCGCTAAGAGTTATTTAATGCATATAAAATTGTAAGTTCCAACACACAATGATCCATTTGCTCTCGCTGAATTAGCGCGGAACCAAATAAAGGACTTATAATAATATATTGAATTCTCCATAATGAGCACATAATTTTAAAGTCCTGTTAAGTCTGAATGCCTTTGTAATCTGATTTCAACTTTAATATTTTTTATGATTCTACCTTGCACCCTTTTGTTAGTCTGGAAGGAGATAAAAGCGTTTTAGAAAATGTGGTCATGTTATCTGGGTATTCTTTATTTTCTCAAAATTTCTCATGGAAAACACAATTTTATAGAAAGAATTCCTTTTTTTACCCGATTGCGTCAAATAGAAAGTTATAATTTTCAAAATTTTAATAGAAAATGGTAACATTTTCGCTCAAATAGCGGAAGGTGCTGGTTTTAATCCTGTCTGATGCCTAGACAGAGTGGATTGTTTTCTAGTAAAATTATCTTTACTTTAATTTTAATATACCTACATTATTGTTTTAAGTAGTTTTGTTTTATTATTGTTTAAAGTAGGTATATTCCCTCGCAATTAATGTAATTTTGCTTTCGCTGAAACCAGTTATATCAGTCTTCCTTAGGGACCTTTTCAATGTCTTTATGGAACATATTCACCGCCGATTCTGCGGGGCTCATAAAACGTGTGCATATATGTTTTTGTGCAATTTTCCGAAACAAAAAGAAGTCCTTAGTTCCACATCGAAAGCTTTCACGTGAGCTTCCGTTGCCTTAGCGGAATGTATGTGTAATCGTGGTGAAGAAGGACATTGCTTCGAGGACACTTTTCGCGAACTTTTTCTGAGACTCTGGGCAAGCAAGTGTTGACGTAGGTAGGTACCAATAAAATCTCGAGCTTCAATTTATCCTAGTTATCCTAAGTTTACACAAAAGTAAATAATTCAAATTCTCCAACACAAGAAGTTATCCTATTAATATTGTAAATGAGAAAGTTTGTGGTGTGTAATGTGAAAAAAAAACTACTGAACGGATTTGGATAAAATTTGCTGCGCATATAGTTTATGACCTAGATTGAGACAAAGGATACTTTTTATCCCAGAAATGTAAGATTTCAGTGGTATTCTCAAAAAACTAAAATTAAAGCGGACAAAGTCGCGGGTGGCCGCTAGTATTCTTATATAGCACTGTTGCAGCCGAAAAAATAACGAAATTTTTAAAATGTTGTATGTTTCTTTAAAATAATTTCAGAATTATCCACAAAACTTGGCACCCCTTTTGATATCAGTTCTTTTGTCGATAAGTCGCCATTCACGCACTATCATAATATTGAACTTGACTCGTATTTTCACATTTATGGTTTTGGTAGTCGCACCAAATCGGTTTTACTATATCCATAGACCGTCTTAGACGATAGCGATATCAAGTGTATATCATCAATTTGTCCATGATGAACATTCGCAATAGTGTCAATAAGTGTTTCTTGAATCCTTCTTAATTTAGATACACGTCGAATGATAGAGCTGTTGTCATCATATTGAAAAGTTCGAATTGATAAGATGTGGCCTTTCGGACGGAATAACCTATTTAATGTAAGTGCACTTAATGTTGTTTTCGCTCCTCAAAATCAAGTATTTTGTGGTCCTTTGTTGATGCTTTAGAGTGTTTCATCGCTGCTGTGATATCCAAATTTCCGAAAATAACTTAATTATTATAAACTAAACGAATCATATACCAAGTACCAAGAAATGTTGTTTACTTATATAGTTACAATATTGATTTTTTGTTACTTAATCATCGACCCATTAATAAAACCACGTGACAACCTTGAATTTTACGAGATTTTTGAAGTAAATTTTGAGTGAATAGATATCTACTGTGGCAGGAATGAGAGCAGCTGTTGAGTGGGGACGCTAATAATAATAAGTTTCAGCAGTGAGCTTATATAACATGCACCATAATTTAGTAAAAAATTGCTTTCGACCGCCATCGCAGCTGTGTTTTACAACCAGTTGTCTACGAAGATATTTTATTCTTTCATGGCAACCAGTTGTGATTGAAGATTTTTCATTCCTGATACACAATTTCTTGATTGATTTGTGAAGAGTTTGGTTCGATTCCACCCTTTAGCATTTACACAGCAATAGTACTCAGATGTAACCCTATATAAGCAGGATATACATAAATCTAATTAAGAATAAGATATGCCATAACAACCCAAAAACAAATTGTTACACCGCGCAATAAAAACATTTTCGTTAATTAAAGGTAAATGACGAATTCTTACAGCGAAATATGGAGAGTGTCCAAGGCAAACACGCTTGCGAATATTATAGCAACAAATATGTGTTGACCCTTGGATGCTCCTTCTGTTTGGTGAAATGTTGAAGAAAAGATGATCGCATTGAAGTAGACGGTGTATCAAGTAATGTTGGTTAACGTTTGTATGCACCGAAGAACATTACCACTAATGACTGTTGATTGATATTTATGAGTTTGGAAACGACTGCTATCGGATGACACGCGCGTCGGGTTTATGCATCAACCAGCCACGAAGTTAAAGTTGCGCCTTCGTGAGAACTGCGATGACATCTTGAGCATTCTATGGATAAAATTGGATGTAATAAAAACGAGCTCGGTTGAATACCGCAATATTGTTTTTTTTGTTTTATTATTACGATGAACGAATGCTGTACCTATTTTATTAACAGTGTCGTGTAGTTTTGTTTTTTTTTAATTTCAAAATACTTATTTATAAGACATAATTCTGGCATGATTAAGGTTCACTTGCAGCAAATTTAGCAAAATTTCAATTTAACTAAAATACGATTTAACTTATAGAAAAATGTCAAAACGTCAATGTCAATTTGACATTATCGTATGAGATATATCTAGTTTTAGTTGAATCGAGATTAGCTGCTGCAAGTGTGCCTTAGTATCTAAACTAAACGACAATCTCTTCTTTTCATTGATTGACCTGATGACGTCCGTCATGATGGGCGGTGCGGCCGGCAGACCGGCGTCGTCGCACGCGTCTCCATCCTGCGCGACCAACGACATTATGTATAGAGTATGCATAATTCAAATTTGAAGCTTGGTGTGCTCAATAGATCTAGAAGGTACATACTTAACTTTACAAGTCTGAACTTTACAAGGAACAGGTTTGGCCTCACATGGAGTACTGCAGTATTACCTAGTAGTCCCTTCCTCTGGATCGCAGCCAACGTCGAGCGCCACGAATCGTCGACGACCAGAACCTTTCCGATTATTTTGATCTTTTGGCTTTGCGTAGGAATGTAGCTACGCTCTGCATCTTCTACCACAGTTAGCGAAGCCCTTGGGCCTGCGTCTTGAAGTCCTACCAATAAACTAAATAAAAGAATACTTAAAGAAATCAAAATATAACTGAAACTACTAAATACGCCTAATACTTTGGTTGAAGCAAAATGTAGTTCTTGCTAAATGTAATGCAATATTTAATAAGGATTTTTATTTTTTTGTTAATTTTTTTATTGTAAATAAAAATAATTAATATGTTTAATGTAAATAAATATTCTGTAACTGTGCTTCAGTCTTTACAATGCTGTACCTTATATATATATATAGTTCCATTTGTCTCTTCACGACATTGCCTAATTAAATTATACAAAAAAAGGTAAGTAAAACAGATAAACTTCATATGAATATACAAGCAGGAGACTTAAAAGATAGCTGATAGGTATATTCTTATATTAAACGATGAAATAAAAAAATACATTGTCTACAGGAACGTTTCTTTTAACATAAACCTTGGTAACTTATCATGGTGTCCAATTACATATTGCACTATTCCACGAGTACAGGGGAATAACTGATAAGTTAGATTTTATTGAGATATTTAACTTGTTACTTTACATCCTCAGTGTATGTCCCAGCAGAGCTATTTTGTAAGAACAAATACACCCGGTGTGATTTGAAATTTTTTGAAACTAGCTGCGCCCCGCGGTATATTAGGGATATTATAGCTATTAACGGGATTGTTACCATGTACCTTGTTTTTCATCAGTCTCCGATATGTCGGCACTGTTGCAAGCACCATGATCTCGGAGTAAGTAAGATCAGTTATACCGTGATCATGGCGCTTGCAGTGCCGAAATATCGGAGACTCATAAAAAACAAGGTACATGGTAACAATCCCGTTAATAGCTATAATGTTAGTGACCATGAAAGTTTAAAACAATATATTATTAGGGATATTTTTCCGCAGTAGAACGTAGCCTATGTGTTTATCCAGGGTGATAGCTAACTCCATACCAAATATTATTAAAATAGCTCCAGCCGTTTAGACGTGAAGAAGTAACAAACATACACAGTCACAAACTTTCGCCTTTAAAATATTAGTGTGATTCGTGTTCTAATTTAAAATAACACCGCAGATTCTGCCGTGAAAAGTGAGTTTGTTCTAACAGAATAGCACTGCAGTACCATTTATTTTCACCAGAGCTTAAAAAATACTAAGCAATTTTCTATAATAAGCAATTAGCATTATTATTATAATTATTCTAGGAAGAATTATAGCTATAAAAAATTAATAAACTATACATTTTTATACTTAAAGTCAATTACAAGTTTTCACATTTAAACGTTTAACATTTTTTTAAGGCCAATATGGTGTCGAATCTGACACGATTCTCTAAATCTAAAATTAAATTTGTCTACAGTGTATCCTAGTCATTTTCTATACAGAATAAAAAGGAGAGTCTGATTTTAAATTAAGTTTTAAGCTTAGTTAGAAAATCGTGCCAGAATCGACAAATTTCAAACATACTAAGGTTAACATAGTATAAAAGAAATTATTATTATATATTTTTAAATGTGGTTTTACTAGTATTAAATAGGTCCAAATCCATGCTTTGGCACATTGAATTGAAAATCCCGGGCGCTCTGTTTATGAATGAATTGGATTTGGTAATTTGTTCTTGAGTTTTGTATATACAGTATGGCACGTCGCTTTTCTGGGTGTTTTATTATTAAAATTACTTAATAGTTTCGAAGAATCTATATTGCCTTGGAAAATTTCGAGCAAAAACACAATATTCGCTATGTTTGTATCGTTGTGTGTAATTTTGATAATGGATACGACATTTATATTGCAAATAACGAAGAAATCTTTTTTCACTGCCCCCAACCGCTCAATTTTAATGTTATGTTGAGGTTTTATATCTTTGATAGGTGGTAATTTTGACTTAACGGTTTCTCGACTAAAATCACCACGACAAAATGATATATTAATGGAATTTGCGTGGATTTTTGATATCAAATGATTGAGATTCAACGTAAGGTGATATGTACTTCCTGAAATATGAAATCAATGATCACCCAGTCTTCAAGAAAGTCGTTTGACACATACTTCGCCGACGGAAAGTGCTTATGACTGCACTGTCGAACATATCCTGTCCATGCAGATAATAGCTTTATACAAAACGTAATGGTGCCGCCATGAAGAGAACGCTGATGTCACATAAAAGATGCAAGTGTGAAGTGCTTGAGGGTGCTTTGCACGCTGTAGGGTGCTCCATTCATTCCGGCTGACTAGGGTTTATTCAGCTCAAAAACTTTACCTTAGCATTATAACGATAATCAGTTTTCCGTTACAAGTTGTACCTATCTGTTGGAAAAGAAAACTTTTCTTTAATTAACACACTCACACCATTTAGCCTTTCCACAAAGTAGGCACTGTAAGGCTTGTGTTATGGGATGCTAAGGGTAACGGATAGAATAGATATAATACTGATACATATAATAAAAACATCCATGACTTAGGTACAGCCGCTCGTATATTATCACACAAACATTTGCCCCATTGGGATTCAAACCAGAAAACTGTAATAATTGTGATATTATTAAAGACATAAATATAGCCAAAAGACGGCTTATTTATCATTACGCATTGGCTTCTTTACTGTACATCTACCCTGTTTTTTCCATTTCCAAAACATATATTTCCAAGCGAACAGACAGTTTAATTCGCAACCTTACCCGTGTTTGAATATAAGAGCATTGTAACGAAAGAGTTTATGTTGTTCTTTTTAAGCACATACCAAACTCAAAAGTTGCAAGCTCGCGATTCTGAAAGGGCAATGAAGAGCTCTCATTTCGTCTCGACTGACAAAGCCCTATTGAGGTCAATAGATTTTATATTCACTGTTCGGACCCAGTGAAACTTTGTGCATACGGCATTTAGTAGGTACGCAAAAGCAGGGCAAAATGGTTTGAAACATAAACGTAAATAGATACTTTTAAAATTTTATCTACTTAGCTGAAAGAAATAAAAGAATTTGCCCCTATTTATAGTAAATCAATTACTATTTAACGAGCCAGGGAGGCGGGTGTAGCGACCCAAAAAGCGCCCGTTAAAAATATTAAAACATTAATTAATTTAAAAAAATACTGCATACATTATTTCTAGTTTGAATTTTTTCCCTAGGATTCTTACAAATATTAACCTCGAAACGGCTTTCGATATGATCACTGTGAGTAACCGGGATAACGATATACTTACAGCATTAAAAGCTATCTTAGACAGAGATTATTTCAACCGGGCTTCATAGTCAAATCTGACACCATGAGGAATAGTGAAAAGTATAAAAAGGAGTCTCGTGTCCGATTAAAAAATCTGATATTGAGGACACTCGCTTGTACCACGGAACACTGATTGGATTTTTTCAAAAAAATATAAAACTTACAAATATTAAACCTATATCTACTGAAGGTGCGTTTCAGGATGATGATAATTACAAAAAAAAACCGTCGTTTTTTTGGTTTTTGCAACCCGTCGATTGCACTCCGGGAGTGCCGGCAGAAGTGAAAACTTGAATATTAACGTTCTGCATTTTATGATATTTTGGAATGGTTAGGGAATAATTTTGCACGAATTGCTTTAATTATAAGTATAAAAGTACTATCATTTATGTGGTAGAATACAATATTTATTTATTGCGCTATCGTACACATACATGACAATTTATATTACATTAAAAAGTTTATCTCTCAGAAAAATCAACTTACATGAATCACATTTAAGCGCACCTAGCGACATCTATTGTAAAAAAATGCATTTTCTTCGCAATAAAGCTGCCACCTGGACGTCCTAATTAGAGACTTATTATTATAATACGATAAAATAAAACATTACTACGTTTCGTCCAATATATTGAAAGTCAACAACCTTTCCAATTTTATTGTTTTCGTCTTACGAATTTTCGATTAGGACACGTGTCCGGACGCGATCAGGCCACGTGTCATGACGGGATCAGGTTACGTGTCCTGACGCGAGTTTGACAGTTTTTACCCATTACAAAAAAAGTGGACAACGCCGCTAAAGAAGTTTTCACTTCAAAAATATTCCAAAACTACTGTCAACTTGTATTGTAATCAAGCAAGAAACCGTAATGCTTATTTTTAATAAAGTTGTGTTTTTTTTAATAGGATAGTCTGATACTTCTTATAATCTCTTTAAATTTTTTTCATCGTGATTTTCATTTGCTCTGACGTGTGTATTATTGCTACTATTATAGTATCGATTTACACAACAGGAAAATGATTCTTATTGGATTTTTTTAATAATAAGTCTTTATAAATTTATTAATATTTCATAGATCAATAGTTTTCTGTTTATTTAAATCATCATTAAGCGCACTTTCTGCAGGTATAAATTTCATAGTTGTAAGTTGTCAGTTTTAGAAAAAAATTGAGAAAATCAAATCAGAGTTCCAAGGTAGCAAGTGACCCGTTTTATTTGCCGTCCAGTGTATCATTGGATTTTCCACAAAACAATAAACCTAGACATGAGTCTGACATCATTCCATAGTTTCGCTTATCATAATCGAAATGTTGCTGCTCACATTAAATTTTTATTATAAAAAATAATTTTGTAAAAAATTTGCATCTTCCTCAAAAAAATCCCGTTTAGAATATTTTCCAAGGATCGTTTCTAGTCATTGATTGTCGAGATTTATAATTTTATATATTTAGTTTTTTATATTCCCCCAGAGATTGTGCTTGTCTAGGATTTTCTTTATTAGGATCTTCTTAGGCTGCAAGGCAGTGCCACCACCAAAAATTCGCCTTAGCAACATTATACATTATTTTTATGCTATACCGTTTTTTTCTCCACTAAAATATATTAGGTAGGTACCAATAATTCTGTTACTATCAGAAAATTGAGATCAAATCAATTGAAATACAATTACCTACCTCACAATTCGATTTAATCTGCTTTATGAAACAACGGAGACATTGCGTTAGTAATTAAATTATTTAGGATATTATTAGATAAAGGAAATATTGAAAGAGCTTCTAACTGTAGGTACTATGCAGGGTTTGTAACACGTGCCGTCTACTGAAAATCCGGTCCTTAGCGTTATTGTATTAAATATTTTGAAAACAATATTTTTATGACATGGGATGGGCTCAATGAGATCATATAATTCTCATATGCAGTACATGTTCTCATTTAGTATACATTCTAATAAAAAAAACATGTCACCTATGTAGAAATTATATACATATTTTAACTTACGTACTTTTGACGTACGCACGTACGCTGATTGTACTTTTGTAACATTTTTTTTTACACCAATCGACACGCGTGCTCGCGTCGATTTGTTTGGTTTTTATCTAGATATAGCTAGCTCTAAACATAATCAATACGTACTACCTAACCTAAACAACAACAAAATACTAAATATGTCATTTGGCACTATTGGTCCATTCAGCAACATGTGATTGAAAGTTTTTTTTGTTTGTTAGCATAAGGTTAGCATTGATTCATATAATACAACAATTTTGGTTGTTGTGCTATTCTCATTGATTACTGGGTGATGTGGTCAAAAGTAACCTGGACTACTATTCAAGTCATAATGGTTTATGTCTATATAACTAGCATGGCTTAGAGAAATATATTCAGTTATAAACCTTTTGTAATCTGTAAACAACTCAGAAAATTATAAAATCGTTGCATAGCGTGTGAGAGGGACCTTACCGAAGTTGCTGAAAGTTTTGCTTTAAAGGTAAATAAAGATCAAAGGTATTGTTTTTTTTACCTTGTATTTTCTACTAATATTAATAAAATAATATTTTTTTCAACAAGCTCATGCTCAGACCTTGCTTCAGTGTAAATTTCAGATCTTTTCAATTTAAAACAATTTTTTAATGAATTATTTATCGATTTTGAACTATACTTTGAATAATCCTTTTTGTTACAGCTGTGTGCTGGTGGTGACTGCGGAGTTGCTGAAAATGTGAATACAACCATATGATCAGATGGCAGCCTAACCCAGTAAAGCAAGCATTTAATTTCACTCCCTTTATTGACTTATTACCACCGGAGCTGATGAGATGTGACCATGGAGCAGGTTTGACAAATCAAATTTTACAAATGGTGTTGCCATTAACAATTTATATGCTTGTACCAAATTCCGATTTCTTTTTTTTGCAACAAAAAAAATTTTCCTCATAGAGATTGAATTTATCTCCATACCAATTCATTGAATTTGATTGAGGTCTATAGTCAAAAATGTATTATTTCAAGATTTTCCATGATTCGGATTCCAGGTAAGGCCATCAGTCCTGGCTTCACATGTTGTTATATTCCAACGCACATGAAGTCACGGACACCGCCGTCAGTGGTCTAGACCTATTCCATATAAAAAAACTTTAAACGAAGCAACCGCTGTCAGTGGTCGCTCACCTCGCTGACGACCTAGCTATGGGTGGGTAGCTGCCTAGCTTAGGTTTTGATGGAAGAATCTTACTCACCTAGCGACGCCTAGTTCTCATCCGCTATACCGTCCGAAAAAGGACTTCGTTCCGAAAATTTGATATCAAACACATAGAAGTAAAAGCTTATTTTGAGAACGTTTATCGCAGCCCCTGTGGCCTAATGGATAAGGCATCGGCCTCCTAAGCCGGGGATTGTGGGTTCGAGTCCCACCAGGGGTAAACTCTAGCATACTTATTATTTTTGTTGTATACAGAAATTACAAATTAACAAGTCCTCAAGTAACAAGCCATTGCTTAACAGCAAACTTTTGTTTCATAACACATTGTTATAAATTTAAAAATAAAATTGTACATAAGTACATATTTTTGCATGCACACATCGTTTATCATGTTTTAAGACATTTATTTCATACAACATACATACAATTATACATTTTCAACTGTGTGACCTTTGTGTGTTGTTGTTTTTCTGATGAAACCTTATTGCTTACTATTTACGTTAGCTGTTAAAATAAAAGCAAAAATATATAAGTATCCATACATATAGAACTATACAGTTCCCCTTTCCTCACAAATTGGCTAAAATGTTAACCAACCGCTCCGGACAATTCGTAGTAGCCACGGTCATATTATGCGTCCTCTGAAACAACGTAAGGTTTCTTCCACACCATCCATAGATGCGCGGGAAAGCTTAGCGTTACGCTGTGAAAAAAAGCTCCAATAGGATCACGCTTTTCCCCTAGTCCGGCAATCCTATTGGCGGATATTTTTTCGTGCACTGCGCTATTTCACTCTACACATTTTTAGTGGCAAAGCGGCCTACAAGAGTGTTGTGTTACGGATAGAAGTTTAACGACCTATGCAGGCTCTGCGTCGAGCGTGTGAGTGCGTCTGCGACCTTGGGCAGGGTCGTCTGAAACTGAAGCGTTGAGTTACGAGAGAGGGTGGGGAGGGGGGACCCGATCAATATTTAAATTTCGGCAACTGAAATTACTGCGCGCCGCAGTTTTCATGGATGCAAGTTTAACCGAGTGCGGTCATTTGATACATTTTCTTACATTTAACAAATTCATTTGCATATATGTATATTAAATACTTGTTCCTTTCGGAAAGGTTCATTGCAGTGTTTTGCTATAAAAAATAACATATGACATTACCATTACCTATTTAAAATAAGACAGATTGGAATTAATCATCTATAGATTCATCAATGCTTTAAAAAGCTACTCTTTTCTATTGGACTGGACTCCAACTGTGGTGAAAGTAATTGATACTCCTTATAGCAAAATCTGTATGAGAAATTGATATTTTTTTAGAAGACGGTATAAATAAAAAGGAAAAAGTTGATAGGTTGATACTTCCATTTTAAATGTAAGTATTCCATCTACTTTTCTACAGGAAATCTGCCCTTATTTTTAGTGTTGGGAATATGCGAGACGCATACCCTGCTCCTGGGTGAGAGACGGGGTTGTGTGTGACTCCTCCTCCCCCTGATTCCCGCCCACCCGCTCAGCCAGCCCATAGGACTGGCTTAGCGGCTGTTGAGGCAGATGATGAGCAGGATGAGGTGGGGGCGGGGGCACTGGAGAGACCCATTTATTGCGTGGGAAGCCGCAAATGATGTAGTGCAAAAGGCCTGCACAGCCCTTTGCGACACTATTCTCTGCGACCTCTGCAGCAGGGCCTCGCTCGCCGCGTCGATGCACTTCATCCAGATCGGCGCCCCGTAAAGGGCCATGTTTGCTACAACTGGCGCTGAGGCGACTGACATTCGGCAATAGCCTAATAATTCCGCCGTTGCACTAATCAACCTCAGGACCAGCTGCCTAAAATGGGCGACGAATCGCCACTTCACGTCCAGCACCAACCCCAGATATTTCAGGGCTCTATGGGCACTCTGGCTTCCCCCAATTTGACGAGAGCTCCGGCCAGTGGCTTGCCTCTAGAGCTATAAAAGATTATAGCTCTCGTCTTTTCCGCAGCCAACTTTATGATGACCGATCCTCCAAACTACTTGCGAGGCACTCGCTGACCCCAGCCGTGTCCGGCGGCTGGGGCCAGCGGTCAGCTTCGAAGGTCTTGCCCCGAACAGAGATCAAAGTGTCATCTGCGTAGCAAATAACGGTTGTTTGGGGCAAGAGCATCCCCCTCAGCACCCAGTCATACGCAAGGTTCCAGAGGAGAGGTCCCTGCACCGGCCCCTGTGTAACCCCGCACACCATTCACCTCGCCTTTATGATGCAATTAGCATCATAGTATAACAGCTCCCTGTCACGCAGGTCCTGCACTATCCGCGTGAGATACGGAGGGACCACATGGTGGTGTAGGGCCTTCATGATGCAGCTGTAGGGGGCTGTGTTGAAAGCCTTCGCTATATTCAACGATACAGCGAGAACGCTCTCTCCCCTCCCCACTGCCTCTTCCGACAGCCTATTCAGTTGCTGCACCGCGTTCACTTTGGACCTTCCCTTGCGGAAGCCATATTAGCAGGGCACCAGATTTGGTCCGGTCTTTTCCAGGTGCTGGACGGTACGGTCGACAATTAGTCTCTCAAAGAATTTGGCAACCTCGTCTAGCAGTACGACCGGGCGACCCAGCGGGTTGGTCTGCAGGTCGGCCCTCCTTCCTCAGCAGAGAGAGTCTTCCCTTCTTCCAAGCCCTGGGGAACACATCCACGTCAAGACACTCATCGAGCAGTGCCCTGAAGTGCTCACCCAGGAAAGCTGCCCTGAATTTTTGGAGTACCAGGTATGACTAAACAAATACCGAATGTAGCTTCAAATATCTGTACATTTCAGAAAAACACAATGATACGGTCAACAGACCATAAATTATGAGTTTAGTTTCTGAGTGATATAAATTTTACAGTTTTACTATACTTACTCCTACTATCTCCCTTTTTGACGCTTTGCCAACACTGCAAGGGGATATTATGAATAAAAGAGTTCCACTACAAATATTATTACATGAAAGTATTCTTCCATGAATCATTTTTTATTTAAACGATGTGCATGATTATATATCTAATATTATGAACTGTTGACAACCTCGAAATAAGTCAATAACTTTTGTTTTACATTTTGTGATCTATATTATTTGTTATAAATTTTATTATTTTTAAAGCATGTTACTGCTTGATGTTTAAATCTAAAGAAAATATAACTAGAAAAAAATCCACGCGGACCAGGCAGCAGACGGGACTCGAACCCGCACCCTTCGCAATCCGGGCGAATGCACTGACCAATTATGCTACCGCGGCCCTCACGGACCGCGTCGAAATTCTTCTAGCCATTCTTATGCTGCAAGGCAGCGCCATCTCTTCGCATTATAGGTAGCCCACAATGTCAAATGAATACTTTTACTCCCGTCTGCTGCCTGGTCCGCGTGGAATTTTTTCTAGTTATATTTTCTTTAGATTTAAACATCAAGCAGTTACATGCTTTAAAAATAATAAAATTTATAACTATAATTGCTATTTCTTCTCTCAAATGTTTAATACTTGTAAAAGTATTCATTTGACATTGTGGGTTACCTATAATGCGAAGAGATGGCGCTGCCTTGCAGCTTAAGAATGGCTAGAAGAATTTCGACGCGGTCCGTGAGGGCCGCGGTAGCATAATTGGTCAGTGCATTCGCCCGGATTGCGAAGGGTGCGGGTTCGAGTCCCGTCTGCTGCCTGGTCCGCGTGGAATTTTTTCTAGTTATATTTTCTTTAGATTTAAACATCAAGCAGTTACATGCTTTAAAAATAATAAAATTTATAACTATAATTGCTATTTCTTCTTTCAAATGTTTAATACTTGTAAAAGTATTCATTTGACATTGTGGGTTACCTATAATGCGAAGAGATGGCGCTGCCTTGCAGCTCAAGAAAGGCTAGAAGAATTTCGACGCGGTCCGTGAGGGCCGCGGTAGCATAATTGGTCAGTGCATTCGCCCGGATTGCGAAGGGTGCGGGTTCGAGTCCCGTCTGCTGCCTGGTCCGCGTGGAATTTTTTCTAGTTATATTTTCTTTATATTATTTGTCTTATTGTGTTTCCGTTATTAAAGTAAATGTAGCGTGTTCATAGTAAATATATTTTCTTTTTTTGAATTCGTTACAATACACGTGGGTATAAACAAGCATATAGGTTGTATTCAAATGAGAAAAGTTTATTGTTCATGTTCAATTGTCAAGGATACAATAGAAAGTAAGTTTAAAATATACTTTTTTTTGCTAGGATTTGCCATATCACATAAATATAACTTAAGTTTGGTAAAGCTTTAACTTGTAGTTAAAAAATATGTTAATATACATACGTATTTTCTGTAAACATATTTATATTTTTTTTATTGTGACAGATATGATCATCGATCAATTTACGGTGTCCGTTTTTTGTTTATCAAACTCGAACGCTTTTAATTGTGTTCATCTTTCCAAACTTGGAACCCCGCGTCGGGCGCCATTTCAGCAGAATGCTTAAGCTTTACCTAAAATATTAGAATAACAAAACACATAGTGCAACATTATTCTTTTCTGTCTCTGTCCAGTTAAAAGTTTAAAAAGAAAACTTTAAACTATCTTCAACTGTCTCTCAGCAAGATCGAAGACGCAGAAAAGGTAATCATTGCGCGAGACGAAAAATCGAAAAAGTAACGCGCACAGAAATGAGGGTACTCCAGACCCACGTCAAGCTGAAAACAGTTGTCACTCCAACTTTTCAATGGAACGCCTTCACGTTAACTTGCACCTTATTCTTCACGGTGTAAGAAAAATATTGCATTGTTGGATGCGTCGTCTGGTTTGGTTGATAGCAGCGACCCCTAGCCGTGGCCAACGAACGGCTGACATTGAATAGGCGAGGAGTAGGCAGTCCACCTCACACCACCGACACGAGCTGCTATCTAACGGCCACCCCCTTTAAAGGATCGACGTAAAATGCACGCCTATACTACTTAATTTGCCTGGACATATATACGGTCTGTTACTTGAGAATTGCTCAAGTTAAGATAGGTATATTTATTAAATGACTATAGCTTTAGCTGCAAGTACTTACACGATTTTAATGCATGTTTTAAATAGTTGCTTATTAAGTCCTTATTGTTGCGTTGACTCTACACTACACGACTACATAAAGGTGACCCGCTCTCAGAATTGATAAATTGATTGAGATTGCCAATACATTTTCCTCGGCTAACAGGACAGAGCTGATTTTCCACTGGAATAGATGACTTAAGTATAAAATAGCCTTTAAATTATTATTTTTTACCTTATAAAAGACCAAATCTCAACACTATTCGGTTATAAGTATTCTGTTCATATAATAAGTCAAGTTTACATAGTTCTACGTGGTAAGGACTCAAGCGAATAAGTTTGGCTTTAATAGAACTGACCTAAGGACTTTAGACAAATCCATCAGACCATCAGCTATTTTTGTATACGGACTCCTGGCTGGCCATGTACCGGTCCCTGACTTTTTTATCTTTTAAAACAGAATTATTTACTTGAAATCATGATGATATACTACTAGTACTAGTTTTTCTTGTAAATATAAATTTTGTTACGATCTGTAGAGTATTTGCGGAGATAGAAATTGAACTCAAGCTGTCTAGGTACTGTAACGCCCGCAGCGTTACAGCCTCTTTGTTTATCAAGTGCCTGCGGCTGGCTGTCACATTAAAAATTATAATAGATAAATTCAAATAATAGAATTCGAGTACCTTTTGTCTCGATTCCATGTTTGGAGACAGAAAACGGGCGTAGATATAGAAACATTGTAATACTTATATCATAATTCTCTGAAATAAAATACAAAATGTAATAAGTGTTTTCTTTCGAGCTGCGTTTCCCCGGATTCCCTTCTGGAATCCTTACAGCACCTTTTATTAGTCAGGTTATTACTAAATTTCACAAAAATCCTAAAATAAAAACTGAAAAGACCATACCTACCAAGGTTTTAACAATTAGTTATTCTACCTCAAAACTAATGTAAAATAATCTAGTTTTGGAGTCAGTGCCAAGTAGTAACCTGCATTCTGTACAATCACATTTATAGGTATCAAGTTTGATTGCACAGACTCCCAATATTGTAAATTGTTCTCAAAATTTACTCCATCACTCGCTGTCCTAAGGCATACAGTTATTTTTTTCAAAGGGAACCGACCTGTGAGCAAAACATAATAAATGTACTAAAACGTATACGTTTGAATGTAACACCCAATCGGTACATTAATTATTTAAGTAATTGGTGAACAAAAAAAAAATTGAAACTCTTCTGGAAATCATTGAAAATAAATACACGTTAAATTTCACCTACATGAAGATGAAAACAATTGAATATAACAGACCAACAAGATAATTAATGCTACGACTGCCTCATTCATTAGGTACTCATTGACAACAAAAGCCCAATTCTCCCTTATACAATAGCAATAATTTTAGCTTACATCACTAAAAATAGCTACGTTCGAAAAATAGCAGTTGATGCAGTCGCTGTTTTTCTTTTTCTCCCAGTCTAGCATGACTAACATAGTAGATATTATCATCATTTGATTAATACGTGTAGTAAAAACTTTCTCCACGAAAGAGTGTAAATGCTTTTAGTTTTTATTTAATAATGCATTACAAATACAATAAATTAACAAAAACAACATAACAGTACCTTCATTATTGGCACACAAAGCTTATTGAAGTCGGTAGGTTACGTATACTTTTTATCAGAAAAAAAAATAATTGAGGCTCAATGCGCCACCTATTGAGACATTATAACACTACTTACGAAGCTTCCAGCAAACAACTTTCTTGTCGCGATCTGTAATGTTGTGTGATACCTTACCTAGATGGCAGTATTTGATACAGAACAGCAAATAATTTAAAGCCATCGACGTAACATTTAGCTACAAGAAATTTATGAACCATGTCTAACGTCGCTATGATGATTTTATTAAAGACCACTATGATAAATAAATAATAATAAATCCTTGTCCTGTCTGAGGTTCCAGTTGACCTGACCCATGACCATGGTATGACTGCAGTTGATGAAAAGGTTCTATACAGCATCGCCTTGCCATGCCAGTTCTTTATATAAATTAAAATTCATTTGCCTAACCAATAATAAAATTGTAATAAAAGAAACCAGAAAATGCGACTTACATGAACTAAAAAAAAGTGTCGAATAAGGTACATACCAATGCTTTGAAAGAATGCTTGAAATAATGTTAATAAAATATTTACACCTGAAAATTGGACTTTTCCACAATAATTATTAGTGCCTGATTAACTAAATTCTTTCTTGTTTTACCAATGTCTGTTCTCCAAGGTCTAAGTAATGTGTTACATTACTTGTCGTAGTTACACAACATGAGGCTAGAATGTAAATCAAACTGTAACTACTTGTTTCGAACACATTTACTGCACTTCAAAATAAGATTTAAAATTAGGACTTAATGCTCTGTTCTTATGACAAATCGGTTATGAAAGCCACGTGCTTCTAAATACTGCAAAATTCAATAACTACTATAGTTAATTTTATTATGTTAAAAGGTGAAGGGTCTGCTAGAGAATCCATTGCCCGTACTTCCTCCGGTTCCTCCGGGAGGCTCTTACGCTGAGGAATCTTACCCCACTTCGTGGGGGGAATGCACAGCCTGGCACCCATAATATGGTTGGATGAAAGAGACCAGACCACACATCTAGGAGAAGCTCGGCAGTCCCTCGCCTTGTGCCCAATTTTACCACACCCAAAACAAACAGCACTCCTGTCCACATAACAGGGGCAAATGTGATGTGTATGACCGGATACCATGCACTTGTAACATCTTAGTTGCAGGGGCTCAAGTGCACGAACCCGTGCCGAGCTCCATCCTACAAAGATACGTCCCTTATCTAAAAAAGCTTTAGGCGCAATGACACGAGAGCGTATCAGAACAGCCCCGAGCCCTCCCGGTCCAGCCCGAATGGAGCCCAGCTTGACCTGTTCCACAGAACATTGACCTATGTTGGCAATTTCCGATCCCACACTGAATTATCGAGATCCATTATGCGGAGATCTATGCACTTGGTCGGTCTTGAAACTTTTGCCACTCCATCAAGGACAGTCTTCAGCTGGGTAGCCAAGACTTCGGCCTTCTCTTACTTGTCGTTCCCTGGAATCTCAAAAATACGTGCCCCTGTGGCCGATGTTTTTATCCTCATGCCCTCGATGCCAAGGGCAATGATGTCCACTTCTTTCCTCACCTTCGAAATTATCTAGGCATAGGTTGCCCCTTCATCAGCAACCTCAGAGGGATGGATATTACGAAGGCTGCCGTTTTAGGAGCCAATAGTTTCGGATTCTTTGCTTTCTTAGGTGCCGTATTTTTACTTCCAGGTTTCTTGGCCGACTTGGATGCTGCCGTCCCTGACTAGTCAGAGGTATTAGTTGGTATAGCCTGTGCGGGGTAAAGAAAAGACAGGCTTTCCTCTTCCCCTTCCGGACCACTGTAGTCCACGAGTGAGGATCGAATCTTTCATTTCTTCTTACAAATTTGGGAGCATGGGTTCCTCAATCAAGGGCTTAGTGCAAACCTCTGCGTTACGAGCCAACTCATGTATTTTATCCAGGTGCTCCCTTGCTTTGGACTTTAATTCCATTTTAAAGTTTTGCGAAAAAAAGTTTTTATGTATGAGACACTGGCGACTTGTATGCTTGGATTTTCAAATTTCCCTCCGCATTTTTGCAAGAGCCAATTAAATTTTTCTTGTCTCATTAAAAAATGGATCTGCATCGAGAACATTTTCGTGCGATTTTTAACGATTTTAAATGTAGCTTAAAACCTGATTTGTCTTTTGCGCAGGGAAAATTTTGATCGCTAGTTTCTTCACTTTGATGGGGTACCTAATTTCAATTTCACTTCGAGACCAAAGCAGCATCAACCCGAATTGTATAGCACAAAATGCCTGCCAAAAGTTTTTTCTGCAATGAGCAATATGCGATCTAACACCAGGCTCTGCGGGAACCTTTTTCACCACGACAACGCGCCCGCGCACTCTGCGATCAAAACGAAGGACTGCCTGGACTCCACACCAGTCTGACTCTTGGGACACTCTCCTTACGGTCCTGATTTGGCTCCGCGTGACTTCTTTTTATTCCCTAAAATAAAAAATTAGCTCAAAAGGACACAGTTTTCATCGCCGGAAGAAGCGCTAGCAGTGTTGGAAAAAAAAATTTTGAAAATTGGTTTAGACACATGAAACTTTGTATAGAGGCTGGTGGAGAGTTCTTTGAAAAGATTTAATAAAAATATTGGTTTGATAGAAGTCAGTTTTTTAGTTTCTCAAAACTTTCTTAGTGTCCCACGTATTTGAACGTCTTTGGCCACTTTATTGGAGCGAGTCTCCTTTCTTTTCGGTGATCTATTTTCAGATGCTGTCCTAAGGAATATTGCATCCACAAACTCTCTCTGATTGTTGCTTACGCAAGGTTTTAGGATAGGCAGCAGCAGATATCATTCCGCCGTCATGATCACTCCTCGTTTCGGTGCACATTCTTGACTTGGGACTCGCTACCTGCCCTTGTCCGCCGAGAACAGTTGCGTGCCATCGCAAGACCTTATCCCCTCATGTGACTTTTTTCTCACTGAGGCCTTGCCCCCACAGTTTTGGGAATGGCCACCTTGCGCTCTTGTACCGGATCTCAAACCTGTTCTACCCTTCGACGTACTCGCCCCACCTTCCACGTTGCTAATAACAGCCGCCTCTTCGATCCTCCTTTCCTCAATCTCTATCACGTCAAATTGTCACTTTTCAGAGTAAACCACTAGAATCATCTGATTCTAGTGGCTGACTCTGAAAAGAGACAATTTCTGTGCCTGACTGGTCCTTAAAAGTACCGTTTTCGTCTTGCTGGCCCTGAGCAGAATCTTTTGATTAGCACTGAAAAGGGCCTTTTAGTTGGCCCTGAAAAGCGCCTTTTCATCCGCAGTTCACTCTCCTACGCTCGCTTCGGTGATCTTTGGAAAACTCTTAATAAAAACGAACTTTATTCATCACAATAAATTCCTGTTCACTTTAATCATCAGGAAACGCACTTCCTGTAAGCATAACTTTGAACTATCTAAGTTTAATACTTTTTGAGAAAATCTATCAGAGTTCCAATGTAGCCCCAATGTAAGTGCCCCAATTTCTTTGCTGTCCAGTGTATTTTGAAGAATAAGTCCTTTGATTTGTTAAGAGTATCATGTCACTACCTTCTACCACTTAAATAATTATATGAACTACAACGACGTATATGAATTATATACTTACAACGTTAGAATGCATTTTTCCCATTATGCCCTTCCCGAACATATCGGTCACACAGTCATTCATTAGATTTCAGAAAAATATTACGCTTTCGTTAGATATATTGAGAAGCCCTGAAACTATTGTGATCGGTAGTAATTCAACTAAAGAAAAAATAAGGCCGCGCAATTCAAGTCGTTTTAGTTGATTTAGATTTAAGTCTATCCACTTGTCATGGTTGCAATTAAGGCAGAAATGTCTAAAATTATTTTAAGGTTACACAAACAGCTATTATCGTAAAATGTAAGTAAACAGTGCTTAAGGATACAAGTTAAGTCATAAAAGAAAAAAGAAGACTTATTGGTATTCATAACGTCGGAAGTTGTTATTTTTTACACAAATTTTGTCCATTCTTGTTTTTGGGGCTTTTGAAAAACACACATGCAATTTAGTTAATAACTTTTTGAACGACTTTATTTATGAGTAAGGAAAGGTTACATGAGTCTTATTTGAATAGGTTTCAATATTCTTATTTGAAAGAACTCAACCTTTATTTCAGTTATCTGTTGTTCATCAGAAAATAATAAGAATTATGATAGTATATATAATATTTATAGTAAAAAAAAATTATATACGAATAATATAAAATAACATTATCTGATTTTTAGATCCCAATACAAAGTTGAATTAAGGTTTGTGTAATAAATAAGTTTCCGTTCCATATAAAGGTGTTAGCCCACTTACACGGCTCCGCTCCAACACCGCCCAAATTAAACCGACTGCTCGCAGTCATCTAAATGGGCTAAAACTTTTACAGTGAAACATTGGTGTGGCCAGTTGACATGACATTGCCTTTATAAGTCTAAGTTAGTTTCAAAGTATATTTTAGGTAGCATTTATGTAACATTTTATCGTGCCCTGTTTTCTACTCTGATGTATAAAGTTTACTTAAACTAACTTATCCATATTCATTAAATGCACAAATCGGAAACAGCAAGGCCATCAACTCTTAAAACGTCTAGATATTTCTGCAAAGTATTCAACTGGAAAATTGTTGAATTTATCTAGATTCTTTACCTACCTACAGTTCGTTTAAGGATATACAATTCTAGACAAGTAATAAATGGGGTCCGCTCGTAATAAAGATTAAATAACATAACATAGCTAATATGACTACGACTAAAAGTAGGTTTATTATGAATCTTATTATTGAATGAAACAGTTTACTACTATTACGGACCATGTAACTTCGGTCTTAAGATCTTTATTTAAATTTCAAAAATGTAAAAAATTAACGTAAATCTGACTGTAAATCATGGTCAAATTTAAAATAAATAAAAAAAAGCAATGATTCCTATATTTACACTTAATTAATACCACTATGTAATATAAGAACCTCAAATTTGTTTCTTGAGTAGGTAGAAAAAAGTATTATTAAGGCCCACTTGCACGTAAATCTTGAGATAACAAAATAACTTCGAGTTTACTAACTCAAAGTTAATATAACACTTTCTTAACTCAAAGTTTATCTTGCACGAACAGAAAATAATCCAGGGTTTACTAACTCAACAAAAAGAGATAATGATGAATGACATAAGTATTGTTCTCCTATTCACACAACAGTATCTTGCATATATCTCTTTGGTAATGTCAAATTTGAAAAGACGTGGTGTTTTTGGGCGTTTAAGTTGAATGGCGTCCTGTAATTTGTCTGTTAAATAGGTGTTTGTATACCGATTGCATGGTGTTTTTAAAGTACCTATCTATCTCGTAAGTTTGTATTTTGTAACAACAATTTCGTGCGAGTTTTATTTTGTAAAATGAAGAAGAAATCTTGTTTACGTGCCCCGACTTTTACAAGTAGTGACAGTTTACTTCTATGTGATATTTTATACAAATATAAAAATATTATTGTAAATAAAAAAATATGGCGCTACATTTCTTCAAAAACAAAAAGCTTGGCAGGATATAATGGAATAATATAATACTGTTATTACTGGTAATCATCGCTAAAAAAAATCGGTCAAAAAATATGTACCTACTTATAGTCGACATTTTTTTCAAAAAAGGTAAATTTAAGAGAGTTACCGTGTATTTGGCATTCCGCTCGAATCGAAACCCCTTGTAATAGGAGAAGTAACGTCTACCTTACAAAAGAACACCACAGGGATCTTTAAAACAAACTTTTATGTCAAACAACACGTTGTTAAAAGAATGATCTGTACGTATATTTAGAAACCACTTACTAACATCTAAAAATGGGGTTTTCAATTTGACCCGTATGTTCATAATCTTGGAATTGCAACCACGTCGTATGACTGAGATGATGATGCCGATGATGCTCTAACAGATTCCGACGCCCGCTTTTAAGCATAGGCCTCCCTCAAGGATCTCTACTATGGTTACCGGTCCTATGCTGACTGTATCCAGTTACTTTGAAATCACGCAACCTTCACCGGATTGTCGGCACGGTCGTCAATCTATCTGCGCTCCGTACCAATTTTGTAAGTATGTATCTAGGTATATACATTTTTACTAAATAAAAAAAAATCTAAAGAAAATTTTCAAGAAAATTTCCACGCTACCAGGCAGCAGACGGGACTTGAACCCGCACCCTTCGCTATCCGGGCGAATGCACTGACCATTACGCTAATTCGAATTTTCTGTAGACTTTCTTAAGCTGCAAGGTAGCGCCATCTCTTCGCATTGTAAGCAAAGCAAGTATTAAACATTTGAAAGAAGAAGAAGCAATTATATTATTTAAACATATAAATAAAAAAAAATACAAGAAAAAAAAAGCAAGTTGCGGCTTCGAATCCCGTTTCCTGATCAGTGTGGATTTTTTTGTTGCAAAATTTTGTTTAGATTTAATCATCTACCAGTTCCACGCTTAAAAAAAATATAAATGATTTTGAGTAATGGAAATCTTTATTATGACCTTTAATTTTTCTGCTACGAAGTGGAAAAGATGATATACGTCAATTTACTGCCACCAGTGTTGATACACATTTGATGGCCGTTTTATCTCATTTTGCATGATTTCCGGTGCTATCTGAGGTTTGTTGGCATAAACCTACGACTTCAAGTAGCCCCAAAAAAGTCCTAGGGCACTCTTAAATCGGGCGATCTTGCTGGCTATTCCAAACCGCCATAGTAAAATCGTGCTGTGTGCAGTTGCACCGTCTTATGGGAACCACACATTCAAGCTCATGCGGAGTATCCTGCTCCAAAATCTGTTTGTAATTTGTATCTGTCTAGGTCACTTCACAAATCTCAATTATTATTGACTTATGAAGCCATTTGCAATAATTATAACATCTTCAGATAGAGTGATAACTTTTGCGGCACCCTGTATTAGTATGTATGTATTCACTCATTTCTCGATTAGTAGATATTTGTGATGATATGCCAAGAGTTAGCTTGTAATTGTTCTTTTTTTTTGTTGATATATGTGTGTTTTTTAACTTAACAGTTCATCGGTCAAGTAGTTTTTAAGGTATTAAATCATAAGAGGAAGGCCTTTTCTTCACTTAAGTAACTCATCAATGCAGAACCGTAACTACTGAAGCTAGACCTACAAAATTTCGACATTACGTGGGGCACTCAGAAGGTTTCGTGATAGTACAAAAAAATATACTTACTACAGGTTTTTTAAATATATATTTTCAAAGAAGTCTCCATTGATGTTTATAAACAATTTCATACATCTAAACCAATTTTCATAACACATTTTCTAGTTAACCGCATCAGAGACCTTTCAACACCTTTCTCTCAAATACAGCCAGCGCATATTCCAGTCATAAAAACTGTTTTTTCCCCTTGATTTGATTTTTTTATTTCCGGCAACAAAAAAAACCTAAGCAGTACTGTAAGGAACATTGCACATAAGTATCACCGGTGTGCTCTCAAGAAAGTCCCTTGTTTTGAGCTTCGAGTGAGCCGGCGCGGGGCGGGTAGTTGAAATAAACCCATTCTTCGGTGAGACACATTATTTTAATTTTGGTCATAAAAAACGTAGAGGCAAATTCTAATATGGAATGTTGTATTTTGTATTTTTGTAAGAAAAAGTCATAGTTTTGATCGTCATTAAAACTAGCCAGTAGTCTCTAGACTAACTTTTAGTCGCAAAATTTTCTGAGTACCCCGGTATTTCTTTATATAGTCTCGGCAAGCAGACATAGTCCATCTTTAAGAGTGCCTCTAAGGGTGTAAAAAGGGGTTGAAAGTTAGCATGGCAAAAGTGATAAATATTGTATTTCACATTGAAATAATCATCATCAGCCTATTAATGTCACCACTACTGGAGCACAGGCCTTCCCTATGGATGGAATAGGGAGATTGGGCCATGACCCACCACGCGGGCCCAGTGAGGATTGGCGGGTGCTAACTACTGCATATGCAGCCGGGACCACCGGCTTAACGTGCCTTCTGAAGCACGGAGGAACTCAAGATAGAAGTTTTTGGGTCACCCATCCACTGACCGACCACTGCGAAAGTTGCTTAACTTCAATGATCGCAGCCGAACGCTTTAACCACCCGCGCCATCGAGCTATTAAAATAATAAAATCAGTCAATTTTATGCAGTATGTTTGATGACGATACTCTGCAAGTATTCACATTGATGTAATGTTACTCGAGTAAAAATAACATGGTATTTTATAATTACTACATACTTAGTAGGTATACAAATAGCACAAACCATATCATTTAAAGATTCATTAAACGATAACTGTGGTCAAAAATATTTTTCCTCTAGTAGCAGTAGTCCCGTAGACAGAACTACTGAAACATTTCAGTTGAGATAGTGAGGTTGTACACGTCAAGTTTATTTTTCTTTACAAGATGTTTCTTAATTAGTGTACAAGTACAACAGGAAATAATTTTTCTTTATTATTATTTTTAAGAATTCAAGTAACTACATTAAAAAATCTAAAGAAAATTTTTCTAGAAAAAGATCCGCGCGGACTAGGCAGCAGACGTGACTCGAACTCGCACCCTTCGCTATCCGGGCGAATGCTTTGACCATTATGCTACTGCAGCCCTGATGGCCATGTCGAATTTTCTCTAGCCTTTCTCCGGCTGCAAGGCAGCGCCAACACCATTAAACACGTAGCAGTTCAATGCTTAAAAAACTTTAGGAAATAAAGTGCTTTTTGTCGAAATCCAACAATGATTGTTAAATAACAAATGAAATATTTAGGTTTATATAGAGATTATCCTTGAAATTATGATATAAATATACAAAAATTTCGTATTTCTATCGGTGAACAATACAATTTTCGACCGTGCGTATCAGCCAAGTCTGCGCGTGACAATATGACATAATACAAAAACAGGCGCGCGCGGCGGCGGCTCGTCGCGTTTCGCAAACCATACCAGCCGATCGCAAGACTCGACTTCTTACATAATGCTTTCCTTAATACTATTAACTCCTATTTTAAATTTATAAAATAACCGTTTTATATCTTCTCTCCAGTGAAGAACCAGTTCTCCAGAGTATAAGGCCTTCCAATGAACCGCGCGCGGTGGCTTGACTTTAAAACTTCGTATGGTTGCGATAGTTGAAACTTTACTAGCTCACAAGATCTTTACCCCCATCTTAATGTCACATTCTGCAAAGCGATTCAATTTAATAAAATTTTAATAATAATAAAAAGATTCTAATTTAACACTTAATTTCAGTGAGCCTCCTACGAAAAAGGGTCTTGACACACGGACATGCGGACAAGAAGTGATGCTATAAGGTCTCCGTTCTTTGTTTTGAGATACTGAATCATATTAAAATATCAAACAATAAAAATTAAATGAATTACAACTAAATGTAGTATTGTTGATCGAAGACTAAATCCATGTTATTTTTATAAAAATATTAGTGGATATCGTGACTTCGACTGCATCGAAAAATTGGTTTCCTATCAAATTCTCACCCCTCCCTTTCACCCCTTTCAAAGATGATTTCCGAGATAAAAACTGTCCTTCTTCGCGACTCAAACTATTTATTTATTTATTTTGTACACACACAATAAAATATTACATAAAAGAGAAACAAGAGACATGTACAAGGGCACTGCTTATTTCATAATGAAATTTCTTCCAGCAGGCCCGCGAAAGGAAAGAACATAGAAAAAGGCAGTCAGTGTGTGCTCCTGAATAAATATAACATAATACATATGCAATACATACAATAACATACAATACATATATATAAAATATTAACTAATAAATTAATATATATTAATATAAAATAAATAAAAACAAACTAGGAGAAGCAATAAAGTTTCAGATATTTAAGTAGAAAGATAGTGTTCCTTCAATCGTTTTTTAAAGGTGGAAATGGTCTGGGCGTCTCTGATTTCTGCTGGCAACGAGTTCCATAAGCGGATGGCATGTACTGTAAAAGAGTAGGATGCAAAGTCAGTTTTGTGAGTAGGACATTTGAGAAGGGATTTTAGGTGGGACCGGCAAGGAACATCAAGCGAGTGGGTAAAAGAAAACCACTCTCGAAGATAGGAAGGATATAAAGGATTGTAAAGGATGTAGAAAAGGAGACAAAGGATTCTGACATTCCTGCGCAGACGTATGGGAAGCCACTTGAGTTCCTTTCGAAAGTTGGAGACGTGATCGTACTTACGAAGACCAAAGATGAATCGGATGGCAAGATTCTGCAGGCGCTCAAGTTTGTTAAGCAAAATCTCCGTAGCGTCTAAATAGCAAGCATCGGCATAGTCTACTATATTTTTTTTTAATTTATTAATTTTATTTTACTATATTAATTTTTAATTAAAATTTGCGAATATCTATTAGGTATATGTACGAAACTTCATTTAAGTTTATTATTAATTTCAGAGATTTCGTTTTATCAATTCAGCAGTTTAAGTAACAGACAGACTGATATACTTTCGCATTTATTTTAATAGTACGGAAAATATATTATGTACACTAGTCACTAATTAAAAATTATTATACTAATTGTATACTTGTTTGAAAGTAATAGTCATACAAAATTTTGTCTACAAACGTCGCGTAATGTAATATTTGCCTCTTGGCCCGCCTTTACACTGTAGATATCAATTGAAAAATAAAAATACTGTGAGGCACGAAACAACGTGATCATAAACGAGAGTCGACCGTAAGATATACGATTATGCCATAATTTTCTTAATACCCCTCACTCTTCCAATTAGTCTGCCAGACACTTCTTATGATTTCATTTACCACAAATTATCTTATTGAGGTCAGTTAAAATCGGCATTGCGTCCGATTTATGAGTATTTTTTATCTTTCATAAAAATTCTAAAGTAATAATATAGAACTAGCAGAGTGTTTTATGCCAAATGCAAGTCAGACTGTGATACGAGGTTTAAATGTGAAATATAGAAAAAAAATCGATATATTGAGTTTAATTAGTTTCACACTGAGAAAAAGTAAAACGACATGTGTATTACGGTAAAGTTTATACTTAAATATTTTGTGTGAATAATACAACACGTTGCAGTGTAGCAAACGATCAATAAATCGAATTTCTTCTGTCAAATTAAACTAAATAAAATTTTATGGGACCAAATGGTAAGTATCTCGGATCGAACAAAAAAGAATCTCTTAAATCGGATCACAGGTTTACGTAATCGGCTTTAATATAAACAAAGTATCGTGAAAATTACATCGTCGAAGTTAACAAAAATGTTCATAAAATAAAAACGACTGGGCGAAACTCACTGAATCTTTGTTCCCACAACAGATTCAATTAGTTTGGCCCAGTCGTGATCGCCGAATGGCACAGTCGAACCAAAATTAATAGAAGCCAGCGCTCGACAGGAGACGAGTAGTTCTAATAAAGTTATTTCGCTGTAAACCTCTTCCTGAGTGAGATATTTAGTCTTAGTCTTAGTAGTACGGCGGGCTGTTTCCGCAACTGGACACTATGTGCCATTTTACGAGAGGAATAGCATTAGTCCTGCCATCCCCGCTTCTGCAGAAAGTCCTGCAGGCCACGGTTGTTGCTGAAAGCTTTTACTAGTATCCACGGATTTTTCAGTACAGAAGTCCGTTGTCTTGCTTGCCTTTTTCTACTCTAGGCAGGCTCTGCACAAAGGGAGATATTTATCCAATTCAAACGGAAAATCCGTTTTGCTTTATATATCTTTTTAATTATATTTTAGAACTGACCGAAAATAAACAAATTCAAAATTACTCATTTAAAAGACAACGTCATAAGTTGTTTTAATTAAATGTTTATTGTAGATGAGTCTGTGAATATTAATAATTATTGATTTCCATTTATTAATTTTATTAATTCAATCCATAAGATACAACATTTTCAAATTTAAAATTATGTAAAGTGGACATTAAAATTGTAAAAAAGAGGAGTAAAATTATTGATAAAGATAAATAATATGAACAATTATCAAATTAGATTTGAAATAATACAAAATAAAACATTTTTAACATAAGCAATATTTTTTATCATCATCATCAATCATTTTTATTACATGTAAAGCCGATTTATCTAAAGATCTAATTATATAAGCAACTAACTTAAAAAGAAAACCAAAAGCTGTATTTGTTTTTGCGCGATTGAACACTTCTGTTTAGCACGGTCCATTTCACTTTGATGGTTTTAGAGTCTTGAAATTATATCTAAACTGCAATCTTAGTTAGTTGTTTCCTGGCTCATCATATTTAACAAACGTCAAATTTTAATTTAATGTTTGGAAATGATCATTAAAATAGCTTTTTACAGACTTTAATATAATCATGGTTTATAGACATTTTACTTTCACAGTTTAATTTGTAGTTGTTTATTATTTTTACTTATTTCTGGGTAAAGGCTGCCGTTATCGCATAATAGATTTAATTATTTTTAGAATTTTGCCGTGGCTTTAACTACGTGGACTTTTTTGGTGAATCCAAAAACTCAAGCTATCATTTATGAGTTGGAGAACATTCTATTATCTAATATAATCTACCCGTTCCATAGTTAGTGTTTTTGAGAAAGCCACAGACACTTAATATAAATACTATATAATATACTTAAATGATCACCAAAAAATAGTTTGACTTATCAAAAAAATACAATTGATTTAACCTTTATGTTACCAATTGTATTTTAGGTGATCACTTTTTTTTGAGGATCATTTTAATATTTATCTAGGAGTATAATAATTTTCATCTATTAAATCCGTTCTGCCATTTGTAATCTTTCATATATATATATGTATATATATATATTACTAGGGTCGGCAAAGGTGTTCTGTAAGATACAATCTCATTTACGATCGCATTTGTTCGGATTTTTTTTTTGACAAAATATGTCAAATATCTTATACTGCCTGCTTCCACAGACATAGCCAAGTTTTTCCATATAATGGCGCATTTTTTTTATTTCTCATTTATTTATCTCTCCTTCGTTTACCAATACATTTTTAACACTTATTGTATAATGGCGTAATGCATATCAAACTTATGTCTAAAATAGCAGCTGCCGAAATCGTGAGATTTTATTTTACAGAATCGCGCTACTGGATAAATAATACCACTTATACACACAGTTTTTCTCTATGCATTGCGTGTGTACTTACTAATAACATCAACTTTATTATATTATAAAAAATTGAATTTATTCGTTTATAAACAGCGGGCCACTTTTGTCATGCAGAAATGAATTGGCACAGTCTCGAATAGAATAAAAACAAAACGCTACAAGAGCATATTGTTGTATAGAATCAATCTAATATCGATTGTTGTGTAGTGATAAAGAAACTTATTGTTTGGGCAGTTACAAAGTTATTGCTATGAAAAACGAACGAACGAATTCTTTTTGCGAGAATACTGTTAACTCGTACACCGACATAATCGAGTAAGTGGTGGTTATTACATTCACTATCATCATAACTAACATAATTCTGTACAAAAATGGTGACGCAAGAACGGTTTGTTTGAGTGTTTAAGAAAAACTCATTGTAATCACATCGCTCCGATTCTTGCGTTTTTTTTTAATTACGTGACCCCAATCGATCGATCAATTGTTAAGTGCTAAATAATTCTTGAATTCTATAAAATTATCTGGAACACTCAGTGTAGGAATACTATGCTAAAGGAAGATGGAAATATTTCATTACTGCAGCGGCCAGCAAAAGAGGCATTGATGGACGAACGTGTAAATGTGGGGCGAGGCGAAGCCAAGGCACTTGTATTATAGTACTTCTCTCAAACACTGCACGGAATTTAAAACTAATTTGTACTTAGGCAGAACTTATTATTTTAAAATGCAATTGCCTACTTTACAAAAGCGATTCGTTTTTTTTAATAAACACCTTTAGATCTTGCAAGTCAGTTCGAATTTTAAATAAAACCTTTGATAACTTACTTCTTTGGTTGCCACGTATCTAAGTAAAAGATCATTCAATTTTTAAATTTTACGATAGATATGATTTTACTTTGTAGTTTATTTGGCTGCAAAATACGACAGATATGGATTTATACAATACAATTTTTGCCGGTGGCTGCTTGCATTATGTGGTGTGATGTTAAATTCTCCTCCACTGCCCTCTTTTAAGCTCACTCAGAGCACCGGGGGAACAATGAAAGAAAACCAAAAGAATTAAGATAATGTTATAAGTATATTTTATCCATTTTAGATACCAAAGCAGAGGAATTCAGTAGTTTTAAGTTATTGCTTATATAAATCAACAAGCCTAACTATGTTTATTATTTATATAATAACTATGTTTCACTAATTATAAATATCCAAGCTGAATACAGTAGTTCAAAGTTAAAGTGGATATAAACCAAGAAGTTGTCATGAGATGTTATAATTATATGAATATCAGACATTCATAACACTTTACTATGTACTTACATGAGTTCTCAACTATATCTAATATATTTTATCCACACATACCACATAGACTAGACTGAATAAGCTATTTAGTGGATTTCAGAGGTTCTACGGCTCGTTTGATCGATATTGGTGACAAACTTAGTTAATTCTAGTTCTCAGTGAGATAACCAGTTATATAGATATATGTATATATATGGAAATGGGTAGGTCGGGGTCCAACCTCGCCTTGTGGTTCTTCTCCACGCTCACCCGGGGTTAGTAGTGAAATACCTTGATGAGGATAGGTTTAGCTGTGTATAATCTGTCTGCTGTTACGGCCGGGTTACATAAAACCGGAGAGCGGCTGGCAAATAAACTCCCGCGTCCCTTCTGGTCCGTGTACAGAAAAAGAGTCTCCTTTTTATTCCTCCAGTATTTCTTGAGGGGAACGTACAAGCCGTTCGAAATATGAAACTATCCGTAAGTATTTTGTTTCCTATCACAAGTTACTGCCTTATTATTGCAACGCCTTGCGAAGGTTCGTGTTCGTCCACCTGCGAAACTCAGTTCGGTTAGCGACTTCGCGCTATTTCCGCCAATATCCTTCAGGATATAAACTTTTCGGATCTATTTCACGACTCCGACGACTATAATATGCCTTACAATATACTTTGGGCAGAAGAAAAGATGAAAAGTTAACTGTACCACAAACAGATTGTGAAATTTTAAATGTTGTTTTGACAATTGCTCATAGATGATAGACGGGTCGTCCACTCCCAAACATGTGTCTATGATTTGTTTCTCACTCCAACTGAAGGCAAAGGCAACAGTCAAACAGACAGCCGCCGCATTCGAGACGAACCGAAGAATAAACTCAAAACTATATACCTACGCTCGCCGTAAGCTGAGGAAAAGGGAATACCTACCCAAATCAGCGAGGAAATTCAATTTCGAGTAAAATTCAAAATCGATTAAAAACAGCACCCGATAAGGAGGACTCAAATCGATATGGGAAAAACTATTCAAAATTCAACAACTGTCAAACTCCATCCATTCATCCACGCGCCCCCACAGAGATTCACTGCCTGATAACTTTTTTTTTTTTTTTATAAGTCTCAAGGCGAATATTTTAGTCGAATAGAAAAATCGACTCTTCCCTCAAGGCTACCAACCCAATCAATGAAGTTTGACAGCTACGCTGACGTAAGCGGTTCGCTATCATAGACAAAACAGCTGTCCTACGTGTGTCAGTGTCACGCTCTGTTTAAAAACAAACACTACAGTGGCCAGCAACTTCGATTTATTTCAAAGAGGATTGTCAAACTAATACTCAAATTTCCAAGCATGATTGAGAAAATGTTGTTGGTATGCCTATATGATAAGATCATGATCCGGGATACACAGTCTATGTTTCATTAGAATTAATAGTCAATATCAACCGCGAGTAATTAAAGCGAATCATCAAGTAAAATAAATAAGTCCCTTGTAACAAGTAATTATATGTTATTTCTTGTATAGGTAGGTATCTAAATTCTATAGTACTCAACTTCTCAGAAAATCATATCTCTTTTTGGTAAAATGTATCTGTAAGTTAAACCATAACTAGTTTGATATTTAAATAGTACCTTTGTTAATTTTATCTTATCGAATGGATATATAGAAGTGTCGTTGTAAATATTGAAAATGTCACAATCTATTAAGTTCAAGTATCTCATAATAAATGTGCGTAAGTTTAATTATGATTTTCACAATTGTTAAACCAACATGCATCATATTTGTATAAATTAAACATAGGACGAATGATCAATCATTAATCTAAGTCTATCAGTTTAAAATTTTCATTAATCGCTAGAATGTGTGTACGCGCCTAACTTCCAGATGACCACACCAAATTTTTATTGGTATTTATATTTTTATGGTTTGTATAATAGAATATGCAAAATAAATAGGTTTTTTTATCTCTTTAGCTGCCGGAAGTGTTATATTTCCTTACCCCGCGGCTATATGAAGTCGTGGCTGGCATAAATAGTAAAACAACGCTTTCAGGAAAAACGAATAAAATCAAGAAAAAAATGCCGGTACGAAGTTTCCTTAGTAACGTTTAGGTAACTAGCAATGACATATAATATATTATAGACAGGTCATACACCAACATTGGTGTCGATTCTGGCACTATTCTCTAAACTTAAAACTAAAGTTAACATCAGTCTGTCCTTTTCATTCTGTATAGAGAATGACAAAGATATACTGTTGTCAAAATTAAGTTTAGCATTAGAGAATCATGCCAGAATTGACATCTAATGATGCAAAGTTTACTAGAAAAAAATCCACGCGGACCAGGCAGCGGATTTAAACATCTAGCAGTTAAATGCTTAAAAAAAATCATATCTAATGATGCATTTTAAAATGGCACAATTAGCCGCCGCCCCAACTTCCTTTGGCTACAGCCGCCAATGGAGCGCATTAAAATAGTCTCTTTCATTCGCTCTATAGACTCCACGTTTCAACGGTGTCAGCAACTGTGAACGAAAGTAATTTATGCTATTATTATATAAATAAAGAGAGAAAAGGATACACTGACAGATTGACTGACTCATCAACGCACAGCTGAAATGTCTGGACCTAGAATAATGAAATTAGGAAAGTAGGTTTCTATTATTGTCTAGACAAGTAATAAGATGGTATTTTTTTTAATTAAGCCTCTAAAGCGTAAAATTTGCAAATAACTTTATTATTAAAATCTTATTCCTTGGACCTATGGACTGCAAATTTTGCATTAGCAAATGTTCACTAAAGCCTGTTACATATTTTTTTTACAAATACCCTCAAAAAAATAAAAATATCATATCATAGTTTGTATGGGAGATCATGCAAAAGTGCATAGGATTAATTAAAATTTTGCACACCTACTCCGTATAAAATAAAAATGCTATCTGTATTTTCATTTTTCAAAACTACCCTCATATAACAAACATAGCATGTTGAAGTTTTAAATAGTGCGTCAACGCACGTCTACACTTTTGGTCATAGAGACATGATATTTAGTAAATAGGTTGTTTAAATAACGTAGGCATCAAGCGCAAAAGGATTTTTGAATATTTCACCGTAAATCAGGTAATATAGGGGTTCAAAGTTTGAATGGGAAAACGAGTTTCAAATATGTATTTTTGAAAATCGACCTCTACGACGAGATATAAGGATAGCAACTTATCTATAAAATATATTCAGCGAACTAACTGTGCCCCTCGGTTTTACCCGCAAAGTTCCCGTTTCCTTGGGAATTCCGGGATAAAAAGATATTCAATTTATATGCCTAAAAGGAACTCTTTACGAAACAGAAAAATCAGGATTACTATGTCCATGGCCAAATAAATTGAACATACTCGACCTATTTACTTAAAATCTTTTTGCTAAGCTGAAAAATCAGGGTGGCCATGTCCCTGACCAAAGTACATTTCAGATATTCGACATGTTTTTTTTTCTGATTTGTTATTAATTATATTTAAAAAATGTGATAAATGTCATGTCATGCATCATCATCATCATCATCAGCCTATTAATGTCCCCACTGCTGGGGCACAGGCCTTCCCTATGGATGGAATAGGGAGATTGGGCCATGACCCACCACGCGGGCCCAGTGCGGATTGGTGGGTGCTAACGACTGCAAATGCAGCCGGGACCAACGGCTTAACGTGCCTTCCGAAGCACGGAGGAGCTCGAGATAGTAAATTTTTGGTCACCCATCCAATGACCGACCTCTGCGAAAGTTGCTTAACTTCAACGATCGCAGCCGAACGCGCTAGCCACCTGCGCCATCGAGCTCCTCATCATAATTCAATTCAATTCTGTCATGTCATGCAAAAATATTTTATTTGAAGAACATTTTATTATTTTATTGATTGTGGAGTAAATAGAAGAGAGAAAATTGGATTCGGAGAAGTTATTCATAAAAAAAAATAAGTCATAATAAATCTGCAAAAGAACAAAAGGAGTCGGTTCTTATGAAAAAAGAGCTTTGTTATGAAGAAATCCTAACCTCAACGAGTGAGTTTGGATTAATTTCTTAATACTAATTTGTTTTCGTGTTGCTATTTTTTATGTTTATTTCAAAAGTTACATTCTATAAATACCTATATAATATCTAAAATTTTGTTTACACATAAAGTTAACGGATAAACTATTGTTTTAGTTGTGGACAAACACTTGTTTCGTAGCATTTATTTTATAAAAAATAAGTTCATAGAAATTATTGATTTGTAGTAGTAATTTTATTAACCAACAATTTTGCATTACACTAACTGAAAAATTGATTTCTTTTTAGGGTACTTTGCAAATATAATAATAGGAAATGCTTTGCAGAGTTGGCCATGTAAGAGAAAGAAATGAGGTTTTAGTAAGAAAGAGACAGAGAAAATGCAGAAGGAGAGGTTGAATATCAAGAAGAACTGAAAGAAAACAAAGTTAACGAGGAAATGTAATATAAAGGAATTAAAGTTTTGGATTCGGATCTATCTTTCAGTCATTTACAGAGTAGTTGTAAATTTTTGAGTTCTTTTTTTGTCTTTTTATATAAGTACCTAAATATTTACACGTTGTAGCGGAGTGTAGCCGCGGCGAGAGAGCGTGCCGGACTGAATGCAAGGCGGGCAAGTACCTGACTTTCGTATTGCCAAACTAGAAGCATGTATGACGTATCTATAACTTTAAAACATCATAGGTGACTAGTATAAATTTTTGAAATCCCAAAATTTTTATAAAATGTATATTTTATTAGTAATTTTGAAACTTCTAGATAACACAAACTTAAAAATTATGTAGCTCAACCTACTCACCTACTTAAATAAATAATTTACAAAATAAAAGATATGTCATCTCCAGAGCGGCCATCAGGAATGGTGCCCAATGGACTGGCAGCATTGCCACGTTGGATGGCAAGGCTGATCCGTTGACCAAGATAGCTGCCAGCCTTTTGATCACCAGTAAATTTAATCACAAAATTGTAAATTGTAACTATAATTACAGCTCTCTTACAAACTTGAGGTCGGTTGATAAGATATGAGATTTTCTTTTCTAACTAAGAAAGATTTTGTGGTACACAACAAAGAGACAGGAGGACTTTGTCGTAATACTTTAATAGGGAAGTATCTAAATAAGATTTTATCTTGTAGATTTACACCTACAAAGACGGTGTTTAAATACAACTTTTACGTAACGTTTTATCTGCGTAAAATAATAAAAAAAGTTTCTGCCGTTCACGCAATGATTCGGAACTTTATGTAGATCACGAAACGTTGACGAGGCAGCCGATAAAAGGTTTTAATGCACTCTTTTTACTACTTTGTTTTTGGTGTGAAGATTATTTTGCGTAATTGATTATTGTTGTGTAATTTTGCTAGGTTTATAGCTGTTACGTTTTGTGGAATGGGATGTTAGGGTAAAAGAAAGAACTAATAAATCTTCGGAGAGAAGAGAATAATTATGTTTCCCAAAGGATGATCTTGCGTATCCTCAAAAGCTTGTTATACCGAATCATTTGAGAATGGACAGAGCGACGTTCGCCTGAAATTGTCAATGAGGATCATTACTAGGTCAGCAAAACAACTCAAAATCACAGTATAATGATCTACTAAACTTTTTAATTAATGTACTGTTTTAAATCATCGAAATTGGTTCATTCGTTGCGATTTTATAACTAATTTTATGGTAGCCAATATTCACTGGCGGCTGAAACGCGCGACATCACAGAGCTCGATCGGTGTTCACTCCGATCGAACTTCAGTAGCATCTCTACACACGCTCGCGCCCGATTTCTAGAGCTCTGTGACGTCACAGCCACCTCGCGGTAATACTTGTCGTAGAACAAAAATTTAACGACTGTATTTTATGGAATCCTAAATCTGCATTATCAACTAAAATCGTTAGGGATCCTCATTCTCTAAAAATTGAGCAGAGCAAATTCAGCCAAGACTCACAGATGAGAGAGATAGGGCATAGCGGATTTCCCGCTCGAATTGGAGCACCCGTCTGTGGAAGTAACCTCGAGCACCCGTCTGTAGCTGGAAATACGAAAAGTCTCTGGTACAGCTAACTGGCGTAATGAACTATCTTGAGGTGATGTACGGGTAGGGGGTAACCATATTTAGGAATTTCAAAAGTCCTGACATAAATCTTGACATTTCTAAAAAAGTCCGGACTTTTTAGTCACAAAATGGTACCTTTACTCTCTTAGTTACAGTGGTATGGTATTTAAATCAATATGTATTTTACTATTCATATTCAATGTAATTTAAAAAATCTGGACAATTGAAAGATCCGGACAAAGACCGGACAATAGTCTAAAAGTCCGGACATGTCCGGACTAATGCGGACGGATGGTAACCCTATGTACGAGAAGACATAATAGCCCCTAGTACACCCATGTAAACTATGTAGGTGATGGACAGAGGCAGGCTGTGTTTTTGTCGGTGAATAAAGTTCCAGGACTTAACGGGGTGATATTTTTTGGTACTGCAAGCGCTTATAGGCTATGGTTGCCGCTTAATATTAGACGGGCCATACGCTTATTTGCCACCCTTTTAACATAAGAAACGAAGTATTGACCGCACGGGCGCTTCATCACAAAAACATTACCAGATAGACAGGGAATGCTGAGTCCAATCAATTATGTCCATGGTTTTACCCAACTTCCAGTTTCATACCACCCATGTAGCACTTCTAATACGGACATTAAAGCAGTCTTCATGGAAAATAAAGTTTGTCAAGGTCGGAGAAAAATTAAAGGAAGTCGTGAAGGGCCGGCTCGCAGCATATATTTCACCACAGACATTCCGTTTATGGTCTACCGGTTCACATAAACGTTTTCCGTGGTGGGCTGCGTAACTTGTGACGACATTATGCGTTACCCTCACGTTCATGGATGACCTGAACAAATATCTAAATACTAAATTTTACTTTGCGTAAACTAAAAAGAAATTATATGACTTTTTTTCTCATTTGATCATTTTACCTTCAGCAGAATAAAAGGTGATAATAGCAAAATTTGAACTTCGAAGGGTTTGCTTCGCTTCGCTATAATAATATTAAAGTAAATAAATAATCAGTCCTACCCATAACATTAAGCTTCACTAATGTTAGAATGAAACAAAAACACTACATCGCATTTTTTATAAATTTATAGAATAAAGAAAGAAAGAAAATATAAAAAAGAAAGTGTAGATAAATGAATAATTATGAATTTGGGCGAATACGCAAACCAATACTTGGGGTAGAAAAGTCAGCTAAGTTTTCTTAAATTTTCTGCCGTTCTGTGTTTTTTCATTTTTATCCGTGACAACCTTCCCGTAAATATCACAAAAATTCAAATAAAATACGTTGAAATGTTGAAATGACTTAAGTTGTTTTAAAATTATGCAGGCCGCGTTGTTTCATCGAACGCAAAATTTTATTATAGTTAATGTCATGTCAAATATGTATATAGTAAATGTTTCATTTTTTTAGGTTTTGCCAAAAATTTTAGCAAATGGTTATTTATTTCTGTAGGTTTTAACCATTGTCAAATTTAACTATAGTTGTTTGAAACATAGTTGTGTTTGACTATAGTTAATTTCACTTCAAATACCTAGTAAATATATAAAATTTAGGCAAATGGTTATTTTTCTCTATTATATTTTAACTATAGTCAAAGGAGATTGCTCAAATTGGCCCAAATGCACAAAAAATATTGACATACACGGTAATTATTGGCGTAATTTATAATTTAATTTACAGTCATTAGATTTCAACGGACACCTTTGTATAATATATTTACTTTAAAAAGGACTTTTAATTTTACCGGTGTGGAAAACATACGAATCATTTTTAATGGCTATTGTGTAGTAACATTCAGCCAAAGACTGATCGAAGTTGTTTATCTATACTTATAATAAATCTGTAGAGAGGTCAATTCTGTACATGAAATATATTTTCAAAATAACTATCAGGGGGTGATAAGTGATCGATACTGATGCCAAAAATGCAATCAGTAAAATTTTTGTCTGTCTGTCTGTCTGTCTGTCTGTGTGTATGTTCCTTATAGAAACAAAAACTACTCGACGGATTTTAACGAAACTTGGTACAATTATTCTTCATACTCCTGGGCAGGTTATAGTATACTTTTTATCACGCTACAATCAATAGGAGCGTAGTAGTGAAGGAAAATGCTGGGAAAACGGGAGAAGTTACTCCATTTTTTAAGCTTCCGTCGCGTGTGCAGCCTTAGTGGTTAAAGTTACATAGAAATCATGTATGACGGAAATGTTCTACATAAAATTGTCTAAAAAATATCCCGCAACAGCATATGTCTATCTTTTATGGTTGACTCACAATAACACGTGTAACTCCTGATAGCTTAGCAGTTCGGAGCATTCTGATTATATTTGTTTACTCTTACGTTTATAATACTCTCACTCATCCCTAATTTAAAAAAGTTAACATTATTACCTATTCAATAAAAAAAGAATCATAGAAATCGGTATATAAACACCAAACTTATACATGAAATAAGCCATCGCGCCGTCGCACGTGAATACTGAATCATGCTATAAGGATTATTTTTGTGTAACGGTTGGAAACACTGATAATTTTAGAGGTTTTTAATGTAAGGTCGTAAATAAACACAGTTTTTTCCGCTTACATTGCAAACGCTGGCTGAACCCTACGAGATCGATCAAAATATTGTACTACAGTATTGTATACCTTAAAAATGTCTACAAAAAAGTCCGCCATGGTATCTGTCTATCTCTCTTAGGGATAACCCACAATAACCATTTTATACCCTATACTTTTTACGAGAAATAATAGATTATTTACGAAGCGATTTTCAGCAATATAACATTCTTCCTTATCCAATTCAGTACCTTAAATACATTGTGCATTTAATATAGACCAATTTGGCTATTTAACGCATATAATTTAAATGAATATTTTCGAAGATATTACAGATTTAAAATGCAGGGACATAGCGGTTCCGACGCTACCGTGCGGGCGCCTGGGGGCCAATCGCCTAACGGAAATGCTTTGGGAAACGCTAACGCTTACGATTTTATATTGTTATTTCTAGCCGCCTGAGGTTTTCGAATACCTCACGCTCATTTTTTTTAATATTGTTATTACGAATGCAAAAGAAAAAGAAAGAGCGCGAGGCATTTGAATACCTCAGGCGGCTAGAAATAACAAAATAAAATCGTAAGCGTTAGCGTTTTCCAAAGCATTTCCGTTAGGCGATTGGCCCCCGGGTGGCGCGTGCCTATTGTAATTAGGTATTAGAAGAATGTCATTGTGTATAATACAAGCCTGAGAACAAAAATTATAGTCTACACTACAGCTCTACACCGAAGCGAAGCGCGGGCGGGCCACTAGTATAACATAAAAACAAATCTATTTTGTAAAGATCGATAATTTTTTTTTTTATTACACTGTGGTATTAATATCCACAACTATATTATCAGTTTCACTAGATGCAAATGTGCTCAGACAATTATTATAGATGGTAGGCGACAACATAAAGTCTATTGCCATACATTTTTCGCCAAACACCTCCATAAACACATTATAATCTGTATATATACTTTACTACTTTAAGGTATCTATGGGCCTACGTTCCCTGACTATAAATTAATAAATAAATAAAATTATAATGTGAAATACACTAAAAATCTAAAATATGGTTTTCTTAAAAACATAACAAAAATAATGAAGCTACTGAATATATGGCTAAAATTGTCTCTAATCTGTGGCTCATTCACAATCATCACACAGTTTCTGTCACAGAGTTCCTTAGTATAACCGGAAATGACACCTGTTTTTAAAAGATACTCTTAAGCATTAACTTTAAAAACAGGCAACTATCTGTTAATCTACATGCTCTATATACCTGAATCTAATCCATAATTTCGGTACTTGGCTCGATTTCCCTAATTTACATATAACTTATTTGTTTTTTATTATTTTAATATGTTCAGTGTATATGGTTTATAGAAGTTCTCAGGGGTGTCCGTCAATAATATTCATTTCTACAGTAATTTATATATAATTTTTCATGATTATTGATCTTTAGGCCAAACATGTATGGAAGCTGAGCAATCTCCTTTAACTATTTGATGATACAACGCAGCCTAAGGGATAAGAATAAGGATTCATTTTATGTATAGAGATTTTAGCGATGCTGTCTTCGTATCATCATCTTAAGATACGGTAGGTGATCTAAATAAATAATCTGTCTGTGACGCAAAGTATAGTTAGTGGTCATTACGTTACATAACCAAGGGCCGGGCAGTGTGCCGAGTGCCGAGCGCGGTTGAGTTGTCGGAAATCTCGGCTAAGCAAGTGTGTCACGGGGTCTCTGGTGACCACAACACAACACAAAACTCGTTTGTTGTGCTGCATGTGATTTCATTCTGTGAAGTTTTGTCAGTGTTATCAACTAAGGGGTTTTCCACATGAAAGAGAGAAAAATATGTGGGCTGAGATTTCGACCTAAACCATGTTCTCGGTATTTTACCACTCTTTATCAAACCAAACAAATAACCGTGAACCTATTCATAAGATTTCTATAAAACTTGTAATTATTATATGTTCAACAGAATAAATAATATTATCCTCTATTTAAGTAAGTTGTATTTTGTCACATTCTTTACAAATCTTACTTTCTTCACAGAATATTTTGTGCTAGATATAAGTCCACGTTTTAACCAAAAAGTTTAATAATTTTGGTATAACCGCAGTTCATCGTTAGTGCACATCATGAAGAAGTATTGTCGCGGCGCCGCGCCGTCCCAAATTCCCTCGTAACGCCGCGCCGTCGTCGTCGTCGCGTCGACGCGTGCGCAGGCAGGTGGGGCACAATGCGGTTAGATAACGACCTGACCTTTGCAATGTTTGATTTGCATTCTCGTTTGGAGCTGTAATGAGCACGCGTGGCAAGTAATTACTTAATGGCGCCTAGGGTCTCACCTGATCGTTTTGGTTGGAACTTGTGGGGCACAAGTAAATTGTATAACTTGCAGGCACGCTGTATTGAGAATTTCTCTCTACAAAGCGCTATTTGTTCAATATACTACTTTATACTTACTTTCGTTATGGAATGGACATAACATTGTATAGAGTTAAAGAAAAAAAAAGAAGCTAACTTTTAAAACTTGTATGTAATAGTTTTTTCTACACAAGAGTCAAAACCAGTCTGATTAATTTAAGATTCAGTCATTTAATGTTTGCGTTGCTAGGGTTCTGTCTGTGAATAAACAGATACACAATCTTGTATTAATGGGATTTTTACCATGTACCTTGTTTTTTATGAGTCTCCGATATTTCGGCACTGTTGCAAGCGCCATGAAGACGGAGTAACTGTTAGTGTCAGTAGTTACTGGTCAGTGTACATGGTAACAATCCCGTTAATAGTTATAATGTTAGTGACCATGAAAGTTTAAAACAATAGATACACAATCTGTGTTAAAGTTCCAGGACTTACTTAACCACTAACTTACCATCAAGTCAATCGGTTCAAAAAATTGCCTGCCAACCTTTTTTTAACCCCTGACGAAAAGAGGGCTGTTGTTTAGTTTAACCCCCAACGGAAAAAGACGGGTTTTATATGTTTATTCGTTATAGATAGGTAGAGGATAAAATATTCATCGCTGTAACAACCCGAATAAAAGTTTAATTTTAAAACTAAATGGTAATCAATTGAACAGGAGATGCAACGCAATAATTGTACTTGCTAATGTTGTTAATTTTGTATACGATGGTATGGAACTCATGTTATGAGAGTGCGATTCCCACTTCAATATTTTTTTTTATAATGAATACGATTTCTAAAGTCATTTAAATTAAATAACGGAAAAGTCCTCGACACATCAATTTAGTGTGCTTTAATATTGATATATTTTAACCTATAAACAAAACGAGTTACTATGCAGACATATTTTGAACGGATAAAATATATTCTGCTAGGATTTTGTTTTCCGCTTTGCAAAAGTGTATGCTGTTAATATGTTTTAATGTGTTTGCTAATTCATTTCCTAGCTATAACGACAACATTATTTAATAAAATAGGTACCTAATAATAACTATTTACATTAAAACGTTTTCTCTTCTGACGGGTTGTTCTTTAGTTATTTTAAACACACATCAAAAAATTCTGAGCATCAAGCAACATTTACAAAGTGCAAGTTTTATCAGGTGATATTTTATATTAAAGATTTTTGAAATGACACTTTTCTTTTCGCACGGGGTGTAAATGGAAATCTCCTATGGAAAAGATGAAACGGAAATGCGTCACACGCGATAATATATATGTGAGTAGTGCGGGTGCTGCTCCATACCCCTATGCCTTATGTACCGCCTAATGATAGGTTATTTAAGAAAAGAAGTTTCACTACAGACGTGTGGTCCGTGCACAGGTTTTTTTTTTCATTTTACTCATTTAGGAATTTAAGTTTTTTTGTATTCCTCACTTGCAGAGGAGATGGGTGAAAAATCCTCATGGATACCACACAGCCGGCTGCAGGGTTATATCAGACTCTTACTAAAAACACCCTAGTTGGGCATTGAATATATTAATTGTTAGTGGCCGAATTTCACTTGCGTGATGTAGGCTTCCATACTATTTGTGTGCAGCGCCGGTAGTGCCATCTCTTGAAGAGGCGAGTGATTAATTCCTCCTTGTTAGTTATTTGAAGCGTGTAGATGTCGCCGTCACATCAATAGGGCCGCGGCCTCCGAGCTAAAATCGCCCGGGTCCGAGAAAGAGCATCCCCTTTGGCCTTCCTACAGTGACTAATAAATCAAATAATTACTAAAAATATAAAAAATTGACAAAAGTTCAAATGAGTAAAGTTTTATTAAATTAGGGTCTTTTACACAAATAACTTAAGTCTTATTTAAGTTACCCTTATCACAAAAATCCAATGTACGCTCTACTACGTGGTAAAGAGATTGTTGCCAAAATAGAAATTCCTTATTTCGTCAAAAAGAAAGTTAAAAGGGTGGAAAAAAAGTGTGTGGCTTGCCTGATGGTAAGCGACTACCATAGCTACTACCATACTACTAGACGCTTGCGATACAAAAAATATCATATATATGTCAAAAATCAATGTCAAAGTTCAACTCTGTAACAATAGTAGGTATTTTAACGGTATGATTATATTAATATGTACTTATATGAATTCTTTGGAAATAGTTTAGTGTGCAACTTCGTAGTACACAAACAAATAAATAGATTAATCCGTGTATATATGTATTTACCTTGCACAACCACCTTTCTAAATGGTTTAAAAAGATCACAGAACCAGAGGTCCATTATTGTTACGTGTTCCATGTAGTGAGTTAACGCACAAAACGTAAACACGGCTTTCCTAACACAGTCTCGGGGTCTAGTTCAAATTACGTCATCACTCGGTACATTAACGGAACACATATGAAGCGAACGAGTGGCGAAACGATGTAGAAATAGATGAAAGTGAAGGACAGAATCGGGCTTAGTAAATAATAAAAGAATTAAGAATTAATATAATAATACTAGCTGACCCAGCAAACTTTTTGCTGCCATAAAATTAGGGGCAGGTGGTAGATGAGCAAATTTAGGGTTGTATGTATTTTTTTAATACCACATTGTAAAAAAGTAAATATTGTCCAAAAAAAATTTAGGGGTGTGAAACGTAGTGTTCTATCAATTTCCTGGGATAACATTCCTCCTAACCCATATGAGAAGACTACGTTATAGTACCCAATAGTTTGAATTTTGGCGCGAAGGCGCATTGTAGGTTTCTGAACACTACGTTGCAGGTGGGCAACCATTATCACTTAAGGATATGAAAAATAGATAGTAGCCGATTCTCAGACCCACGGAATATGCATATAAAATTTCATAAAAATCGATCAGGCCGTTTCGGAGGAGTATGATAACTAACATTATGACACGAGAATTTTATATAATAACTAGCTGTCCCAGCGAACTTCGTACCGCCATAAAAAAATAGGTGTTGTTGGTAGAAGGGCGAAAATTTTGGGTTGTATTTATTTTTGTATGATGTATCATAAAAAAATAAAAAAATATCTAAAATTGAAAAAAAAAATTAGGGGTGGATTACCCTTAACATTTAGGGGGATGAAAAATAGATGTTGTGCGATTCTCAGACCTACCCATATGCACACAAAATTTCATAAGAATCGGGAAAGCCGTTTCGGAGGAGTTTCACCACAAACACCGCGACACGAGAATTTTATCACACTAATATTATAAAGGCGAAAGTTTGTGAGTATGTGAGTGTGTATGTTTGTTACTTCTTCACGTCTAAACGGCTGGAGCGATTTTAATAAAATTTGGTATGGAGTTAGCTGACACTCTAGATTAATACATAGACTACTTTTATCCCAAAAAATGTTAGGTTCCAGAGGGATTTGCAAGAAACTAAGTTAACGCAGACGAAGTCGCGGGCGACCTCTAGTATATTAGATATAAGAATCAAAAGAGGCGTAATAAAGCTGATTTTCCACCTGAATTTGAGCGCCCGTCTAGGGAAGTAATCACCTTTCGTTAGAACACAGTGTTAAACCTTTTGGTGATGTTGAGTTTCTGTCGGTGAGTAAGAATCTGAGCTCTCCACGTGGTAGGGCATTGGGTCCAGATAGGCAACGAGTGAGATTTTTGGTATCGTAAGCGTCTATACAACATGGTGGCCACTTACCACTAGGCGGACAATATGTATATTTCGCACTCTTTACCATAAAAAAAATATGAGTTAACGATCAGATATATATCAACACTATAAAAATATCTACTTTTAGCCACCGTGAAGTGTAAGTATCTATAAAGGCAGCTAACCAATATTTTGTATGTATATTAATCCTTTCAGACAGCGTGGTTCGATTAACCAAATCCGATTCGAATAAATCAATCAAGCATAATGGGAGAAACCACGCAACCTGAAGATATTAATTATAGTACGGATTATTTGAAATTTTCTGGTCTCCCAGTTTTCATTGTTGACATATTACCCGCAAGAGATCAAGGGTTGAACTGTAATAATAAAGTATAAGTAAGTACAAACCATACATCATAAATGTATTTTTTAGGTTTTATTATGTTATAAGTCACGTGTAAGATAATCATCAGCATCAATAGCCCATATCAGTCGACTGATGGACCCAAACCTACAAATGCATTTCACGGCGACAATCCCTAGCTGCATTCACTCAGTTCCTCTAAGATACCATCGCGCTACCTATTCTGATGTGTCCTGCACCATAATATTGTTATCAGTTCTAAACTGAATAGTTACTCCGTGATTACAGCGCTTGCAACAGTACCGAAATATCGGAGACACATAATAAACAAGTTACATGGTAACGATCCCGTTAATAGCTATAATGTCCTACACCACTTTTGTTTCTCCATTCTAGAAAACGTTTGCTCCATCTGTCGTTGGTTCTGCAGCTGATGGCCCGCCAATTACCACCTACTGTTGCCATAAAGATCTCCTGATACCCCAGATTTCTTCTCAAAACTGCAGATATTTTCTTTTTTAGGAAATTATACTATGTCTGTCCTCTAGGTGAGTAGGGGCGGCAAAAATGTAATGATTGCGGGGTTGTTCTAACTGTGTGGTTCTAAAGTAATCTCCTGGTTCTTTTCAGACTTGCGCTCTCCCTCCCGGATTTCAAAAATGGATCTGGTAACGATACTACCACTTCACCTAAGTCGGATAGCAATGTCGGTTATTTTTATTCTCTGTCGGTTTGTCTGTGATCTTCCAGAGAAACACCTAGCATTGGGCTCGCCATAGCGTACTTAGCGATTTTAAATGGACTAATTGATTTCATGACCGATTAATAACGATTAAAATAATTTTAAGGAATTGAAAGAGTCTCTTTTATCTACATACTCAAGTCTTTTTTTATGCAACCATAATTTTAGTTTCTTTTACAATATGGTCTGCTGCTTTGGACTATAAGGTAATTTTTTTTTAATAAATTGACAACAATTACCTTGTTTGTAAAAATCCTAAGGATAGTTCTCGTTCTCTCTAGTAATCTCGTTCGAGTAGCGTTCATGCTGCTCTATAATTCTAGTAAGAAAAAAAATATTTTAACAATTTTAAGGGAATTGTCGAGTATGTTCAGGATTTGTTCGATTAGCGTTCGTTTGAGTGCGCCATGTCTCTAATAGATATGTGAAACATAAACAGTTATTAACTTCATAATATTCCGAGGTAGGTATTCACAACGTCAAGCTATAAACATCTTAGTATCGCCTTGCCTAACTTCATTAGAATTACAAGCACGTATCCGTTTCGCAACCACTCAACACAATAACTACCAACTGACTCTCAAACCAAGCTGTTATGTTTTATTAATTTTTATTACAATACTCAATCATTATACTACTACTCAGTATATTGAAGATGTTGTTTTACATGAATATTAAATTATTATCTGTAAAACGTTTTAATCATATTACTTTTTAAGCATAAAACTTCTAACAGGGTGCTACGCCCGCACTCTCAACGGGGGACCTCGGCCCTCAGAGTGCATGTCGGATGCCGGTGCAGGAGTATTGTCTGGTTTTTACTGGGTAGGGTCTTGCATTTCATCGAGCCCAAGAGCTGGATAAAATAACAGCAAGGAGCCCTCAGAGCCCTGTTCACCCTTCTCCCGGGTGGACGAGGGTTGCGGTCACGCATTTTCCAAACATGAAAAAAAAATGCAGGAAACTTCTATAACTTTTTAAATAAAAAAAATACTAAATGCTAAATCAAGCCCAAGTGTCTGTTCTCTCAGGCAGGATTGCCTTATAGCCTAAGATAATCCTAGAAAAAATTATCCATTAGTTTCGGTAGTATAGCGATATTGCATAAGCCCGGATAGCAATAGTGCCACCTGAATCGAATTGATTTTTTCTAGTAAAAGTTTTCTGTACTAGACGGGTACCTACTTAAAGTACGAACTGTACAATGTCACAATGTAACAGGAACGCAGCATGAATATGCATATCTGTGCTGTGGCGTATTGTGTATAAAGGTACACAAAAATTGCCATGAAGTATATATGTTATAAAATTAGTATATATGTTATTACATTGTAATAAAAAAGAATATAGTGAAATACAATTCATTAGTTGTATTTCTTATTTTATAAAACTTATTTGAGTTCTAAAGATGTTGAAGGTAAATTCGCTAGCTTACAGTAGAGAAGGCAAATTGAGATCAATATTATAGTAAGTGTTTTAAGATTCCTAATACAGTTTATTGATAAGTTTTATCCGCGATAATTTAAAAATTAAGATAAAATAAAACACGCGTTAATTTACGCGAGTAAAACCGCCCAGATTCCCACATTCGCAAAACTAGAAATATTACTACTACTCGCTTTAGTATTCAAATGACTACCGTTAAAAAGGAGAGGATCACATTTATGTTTATGTTGCGAAATGGGAACCGATGAGCAACGGTCAAGGCGATCGGCTCATTAGAACGTGCAACACACCTTCCAGCTGGCTGCGTGCCACGAGGATTTATCTCCTTGCTCGTTCACAGTATTTGCCGTAAGTTTGTTTCATTTTTTTACACAATTCAAGGTCATACTATTTAAGAGACCCGAAAAACGAGCCAGAATCGCTTCCTCGCATTCTTTTTTTTTTTTGAGTGTGTATGCTGTTGAACGCATATGACCTTTACAGCGTCACCGGGTTTTGGGGACGGCGAGATCCTAAGAGGACCTCAAGCCGAGAATTGATGAGTGCTTCTAGAGATATTCCAGACGGATGGCATCAAGCTCACACCTTGCCAACACGGTTAAATAGCTGTCTTGATCACGTAATTTTAAAGACAAAAAGTTAGACTACGACTTAAGTTTTGGACTCGCTTATAATAGATCACACGCCAGTCATTCTTGCTGTTGATCTGAATATCACTACACATACCACAAATCGTTCTTAGACTCGGCTTGATGAATCTTCATGCCTAAATGAACTGGTGAAAACCTTATTGTTAATAGGGTATTTGACAAGTTTTAGAAAACGATCTCAAGTTATTGACTAATGAGTCCGGAAAAAGTGGATAATGATGAACATTCTGTTGTGTATTTCAGTAAAAATAACCAAATCAAAAACTCCATTTTCAAATTGCCGCGAAAACGTTTCTCTGGACAATATGGCGTCTTACTAGTGTATGACGTCACACGACTGTTATTAAAACGTCAAACGATACAATGTAATGTCACTTTAACCGGAAGTTTTGACATACTGAAAAATTTGAATATAACCAAAAGATTCGTTTATCGTACCATCAAACGATACAATGAAGACTATAGTGTAGATGACAGGTCAAGAAGTGGTCGCCCTCGGTCTGTTAGGACTCCAGCAGTGATTAAAGCTGTGAAGGCGCGAATTCAAAGAAATCCCAAACGTAAGCAGAAACTGTTGGCCCTTCAGATGGGGTTAAGCAGAACCACGGTGAAAAGGGTGTTAAATGAAGACTTAGGGCTTCGGGCATATCGAAGAAAAACAGGACATCGTTTGAATTCTCGTCTAATGGACCTGAGACTGAAGAGATGCCGCGCTTTGTTGAAGCGGTACGCGGGAAAAAAATATTGGGAAATTCTTTTTTCAGATGAAAAAAAATTTACCGTAGAAGAGAGATACAAAAAAACAAAATGTTAAGGTGTACGCACACAGTAGTGAAGAAGCGAGCAACCGTATTCCGCGTGTCAAACGAGGTCATTTTCCATCCTCGCTCATGGTATGGTTGGGAGTTTCTTATTGAGGCTTAACAGAGGTACATTTTTGTGAGAAAGGTGTAAAAACGAATGCAGTTGTGTATCAAAATACAGTCCTGACCAACCTTGTGGAACCTGTTTCTCAAAACATGTTCAATAACAGGCACTGGGTATTCCAACAAGATTCGGCGCCAGCTCATAGAGCGAAGAGCACACAAGACTGGCTGGAGGCGCGTGAAATCGACTTCATCTGGCAGGAAGACTGGCCCTCCTCCAATCCAGATTTGAGTCCGTTAGATTACAAGATATGGCAACACTTGGAGGAAAAGGCGTGCTCAAAGCCTCATCCCAATTTGAAGTCACTCAAGACATCCTTGATTAAGGCACCCGCCGATATTGACATGGACCTGATTCGTGCTGCGATAGACGACTGGCCGCGCAGATTTAAGGCCTATATTCAAAATCACGGAGGTCATTTTGGATAAACTTTATTATCATAAAAATCTATGTTTTGTTAAGTTTATTTTGGTATATAAATGGTTACATAATGAATAAACTTGTTTCAATTATTTTATATTAAACATGTGACAGAATTTATGACCTGACTAGGTATGTCCCCTGATCCCAAGAGAATGTAAAATTTAATTAAGTAAATGGCTTCAAAATTTGACATACAATGAGACTGAGAACGTAATCAAGATCTAAATCATGGACATAATCTTCATAATTTGATTTGGAAGGAAACCATAGCAAAATTTGTTAATGTTGAGTTGCACATATTTAAATTTATTTTAATTATTTTTGTGGTAATCTTTGCTTAATTTTTCTTCTCTAGAGGTAGGCGTTAGCGGATGCAACACAGTTTTATACTCAGCAGCTTCTAACGTACCCATGTTTTTATTCAATGACTTTTTTCGTAAATAAAGATTTATTATTATCTCTCCACGGGGGGAGTATCTTCTAAGTCTGGAGTTTCTAGACAACTCGAACCTGATGGGGTTGGCTCAACTAGAGGGTGTCGCTGAGATTTGAACCTCGGCTCTAGTTAGCCGATGTTATGGGGGGCGGCACAACCGCTGCAAGCATGTCCGTTGATTTTCATCCCATTAGTATAAACGTAAACAAATTTTCGAGCTTCTTTGCGGTTCTTGTATTTTTTCTGTGCAACAAAATCAGAAATGATGGATGAACTTAGGATTAATAAAGTTACCGACATCGGGGTAGGGGATTGTGTTTGGGTGAGCAATGCACGAGTGGTAATTCAATTATTTAAATATATTAATTCATTCGTAGTATTGTGTTTACTTATTATATTAATAAACTGGTTCTTTGTAAATAACAATTATTAATATCAGCCAGATGTCGCCTTTCCCTGAATCAGACTTAAAAAGAAAGGAACTATTAACTAATCTTATGAGTCACAGAATCATTATTTAATTTTTAACTTAGCTAAAGCGTAATAGGGAGAGCCACAATCTTAATGGCTTAGTTCATTTACACAACGTACATTACTTAGTAGAATGTGGTTACAGTTGTTTTGTAATATGCACCTCAACATGCACCTAATCCTAAAGGATTGTTGAATAAATTCAACAAACTGTAAAATACAAACGTTATATCTTCATTTCTATGTGTGCACTATTATTATGAGTGGATCAACTTTAATTCGACCATTATTCCTTAATATAAATTTTACAACAAAAATACATTATTTGGCATTTTTAAGAAAAAAATACTAGTAAAAATTACAACTGGCCCGTTTTTTCATTTTTGTTTTCTAAAATAAATCTTTTGATATCAAAACTGAGCTTAGCAGTTTAATACTTAATGAATAAAATATTTAGGTAGGAACAGATTCAGTTCAGAATTCAGACAGATTCAGTTAATTAGGAAGTCTAAGCAATATTAAAGCTTTTTAGGGTTCCGTTGTCCTGACAAGGAACCCTTATATTTTCATTATGTCCGTCTGTCTGTCCGTCCATTTTTGCTTGGAGACTGCTAGCACAAGAGAGCTGTAATTTTGTAGCATATCAACCACGCCGACAAAATGTTAGATGATAATTTCGAAAACTACATTTTTTGAGGAAGCTCCCATAAATGTCACCTGGGGAGGATTTTTTTTCATCGTCTTCGAAGAAAATATTAGAATAAAATTGAATACTGAATTGATTTTAAGTTTGAGACGCAGTTTAATTTTAATTTAGGTATTTTAGTTGGAATTGAGATACATAGTTTAAAATAACGATACAGAAAAACCTCCTGCTCTATTGTGGTTACAACAGGTAACTACGGAACCCTACACTGCGCGTGGCATGACACACACTTGGCTGGATTTTATAGGACCAGATTCTTTTCTTAAGAAAATTTACATTGGTCAGCCCATTTTCCAAATATTTGCAGTGAAATCCTCTATAGTTATACACTCTAGCCATTTTCGCTTAAAACTAAAAAAATATACCATAAAGGGATTCAGTTCTAATTAAAAATCTATCTGGGTGGAATGGAAAATAACAGCCTACTGACCACTTAAGATTATTATTGTAGTGTTCTTTTAATTCGAGATGTCTAGTCATCAAACTTTTGCAAAGCTGATGAATTGAGCAAGTTACTTGTGAATTGTTACCTCGTTTATAGGCTAAAATAGCCGTCTAAAATAATAAAGGTTTTATTATTATTAATTATATAATTTTAAATGGAAATGAATAATAAATTAGCGATGGGATATATTAGCAAATTAACTAATGTATCGTAGCCAAATACAAGGCTTAATAGAATTCCTTTAGGTTTGAACTAGGTAATGGGAAGTAATTAATTGCATTATTTACTACCATTCGAGTAGGTATTCTTAAGCAGATTGCCTCGAAATATCTTTTATACACTTCCTCAAGACATGTTTGTAGCGTAAAAATCATTTTGCACGTTGTCCCCGAAACCAGCAAAAATTATGGGTCAGTGAACTTCTTTTAGTTTATATTTTATAGCCTTTTTATTTTCCTCATTTAGATCGCTTTTATTGATACTAGCAATATCACTATATAGATAAACCTCTTTCTCTTTTCGATTGAACAAAATAAATATAATCTCTACGTCTATACCAATATTATAAAGAAGAAAGATTTGATTGTTTGTATTGAATAGGCTCCACAACTACTGGACCGATTTGAAAAAAATCTATCACATTAGAATCCTGCATTCCCCTGATCCCCTGACATATATAGGCTATAGAGTATTTAAAAAAATTTAGGGTTCCGTATGAAAACTTCGATAACATAACCCAGTGTGTGAAAAATACCAAAAAAATAACCTTATATCGCTTACGCTGCGGAAGTCATTGACAGTAGAGCAAAGTAATGTACTAAAGTTTTAAAAGACATCAATATCTACAAGAAAATCCGCGATATCAAATGTCCCTTGCGGTTTCACCCGCGTTAATTTGAGAAAAAAGTCAAACTTAAAAGATGGGCATATTTTTTATAGAACTTTTAAAGGGGAACAATTTCGTCATACATGATGTTTGTGTAACTTAAATCATTTACGCAACGCACGGCAACGGAATCTCCCAAATGGGATATTTTTACCCGTTTTTGCAACATTTTACATCGATACTCCGCTTTTACTGGTCGCAGCGTAATATTATATAACCTTAAGCCTTCATTAAATGCACTATCTAATACAAATAGTTTTTTTTTAATCGGACCATTAGTTCACGACATTTGCGCGTTCAACCAAAAAATGTGCATTCGGTACAACGGGTCCTAAACTACGCAACAAAATGCTCACTATCAGTTAAATAAATTTTCGTGAAAGGTAAGAAATTTATTTTGTATAATACAAGCCTGAGAACAAAAACTATAGTCTACACTACAGCTCTACACCGAAGCGAAGCGAGGGCGGTACACTAGCTTTCGTAATAAATTCTATAGTAATTAATCTTGAAATTATCGTGTAGTAGAAATTAAATGTTGGTTAGGAGCCACAGGAAGCTGGTTTCTGGTATACCTGAGATGGTAAAGTGAAGGTAGAATCTTTTCCTTATTTCATCTTGTGGTTAGTGTAAACGTTACTTTTCATATTTCAAAACTAGCACACATTAAAAGTTTGGCGTATCGACAGTAAACGGACTGTGTTTTCAAACTAGTCATGAATCACTAAGCAACCGTGTGAAGGTTGTACAATTGACGACTTATTTGTGGATCAGGTTAACAACTTGAAACAGGCTGTGTAACTGTAAGCCGACCAACTATTTGCAAAGAAAGCCAATATTTGTTATGAAAGTAGTTTGTTATCATTCTAGAATATTTGCACAAAATATATTTAAGGAATATATTTCAAGTTAGTAATGTATTTAGTAAAAGTTTACAATTGATAAGTATATTTGTCATACAGTGTGAATTGGTGAGTTTCAACTTGCAGATATAGCCAGGACTAACATGTTATACGAGTTTTATTACCATTCGTTTAATTTTAATTAATTTCACTGTTTCTACGATTACAGATCGACCCTGCTCACGATTGTATAGGTACTGTAATATCAGTTAGCTGCCTAAGGTTAATACGTTTTATAGTGGTTTGTATACGCGTTTTCTTCTAAATTTTTATTTGGTATTGACTATTTTTATTATACATTGAGATTTTAGAAATTGACTATGACACTTTCGTGATCCTTAAAAAAATTAACGATCTGCCTGTAACTTGGTTGATATGGACAATTGAATGTATATCGTAGGAAACTTATTAGTAATACATATAACAATATAAACTTACTTTAACCATTTATAGAACCATTATTGGATTCAAATAGTTTGCGAGTCCGAAATGTCAATGTCAAATTTTGTTTTGAAACTTGAACAGCAGCGGCACAAACTACGTAACGAGAACTGAAAATCAGTACACATTTGACATTGACATTTCGGTCTCGCAAACGATACGAATTCGATATTGGTTCGTGGTAGGGGTACAGCAGCACCGCAAAGTACGTAACGAGAACTTAAAATCAGTACACATTTGACAATGATTTTCCGGACTCGCAAACGATACGAATTCGATATTGGTTCGTGCTAGGGGTACAGCAGCGCCGCAAAGTACGTAACGAGAACTTAAAATCAGTACACATTTGACAATGATTTTCCGGACTCGCAAACGATACGAATTCGATATTGGTTCGTGCTAGGGGTACAGCAGCGCCGCAAAGTACGTAACGAGAACTTAAAATCAGTACACATTTGACAATGATTTTCCGGACTCGCAAACTATTCGAATTCGATATTGGTTCGTGCTAAGGTTCAGTTCTATCGACGTTTTGAATTAGTAAAAACCGTATAATATTTCACGTTGATAACATAATTATTAGTAGATTGTAACAAGAAAATTTCGTTGTTATTTTAACTCCACAATATAAAATAAATAACATTTTTTTTAAGTGTAACGTTTTTAACATATCTAACCTCTTGATTTAAATAAAAGGTAAGTATGGATTTTTTATCAACTTATGTGTAATTAAGATATTCGATCGTGAAAGTATTGTAGTTTTGCTCTCGCTTTAATGATGCTATCTGTTATTTAATTACCTGTAATGAAAACTGATGTCACATTGGATCTGTAACATTGTACAACAACCTTAGCAAGGTGCAGCAGGAACTTCGCGAATCACTGTTACGTCTTTTTTACTGCACAATAGCTGTGGCAGTTATTTATGCAACTGTTGTATAATGAAGGGTATTACAACATGAATGTGGGTTTATCACACGAGGCTTCGCCCTTCATCCGTTGGGGCGGAAGGGATTTAAAAAGTGAAGAAATGTTATGATGAAATTTATCTACACCCATGCTTTAAAACCACTAATAAAGATTCTGAAACAGTTAGCTTATTGCCAACATTAAAATATCCAATGACATAATTAAAAAAAAAACAAACCAAACGGTTGTTATAATGGTTTTTTAATAAATTTCATAAAAACACTTACGAGACTCCCACAATTTTCACTGCTGGATGCGTGGTATTATGAATTAAAAGAAAGAAGGAAATTGTCATTCACGCGCGCTTCACTACCACAGCGCCGAAACTTTTCGTGAATTTTAAGTTTTAGAACGCCCCATTGTTTCAGAATCTTTTAAAGAGGATTCATATCATAGATAAAGTCTTGTATGCAACTGTTATAATTAGATATGAAAACACTCATGTGATACTATTATCACATTCAACTTCGCCACGTGTGATAAACCATTGTAATAATGATTTTTTTATATAATTTAGCGGTTTTTTTATTATGACATTGAATGTTTTCATGTTGGCAATATGCTAGCTCTTTCAGAATCTTCACAGTGCAATCAAGATCTTTATGAATGTGGCGAAAATTAGAACTAACGCCGCCGTCTTTGTATGTCATTTACGTAGACAGTGGTGCCCTCCCTGAACTGTCACTCGCGTTCATAAAGATCTTGATTCCACTGTAACAGCGGTTTTAAAGCATCGGTGTAGATAAAACAAATGAGGCAATAAATACCATAGAAGAAAAATAAAATAACTTTTTTTAAATTATTTGATTATGGTTAATAATGAATAATACTTATCATAATAGGCTGCGTTCCATGTTTTTGTATGCAATAAAGGAGGTATTCATACAGCTTGTTTTTGTTTCGAGTGCTAATATTATGTGTGTCTTGTACGCGAATAAACTTATTGCGATGTTTAAAAATGAGCAAGCAATTATCTAGTGTGTTAAGCGATGGTAAGGGGTAAGTATTAATTATTTATTATTAGTATAAATTAAGGTTGGTATTGTGAAAAATAAGGTCTGAAACTCTGCATATCTATTAAAAAAATAAAGTTCACTGGCGATCAATTTGAACTATGGACGATAGTATGCACGTGCGCGCGAGTGCGCACCACCTAGGGGGGCACCAATTGGGCATGTCCGCCCGTCTTTGAAACGTTTACGATACGCGTCGCAGTGAACGAACTCGACACGGCCAATCACGGTGCCCTGAAGTACTACCGAATGTCAGGCGGCAGTAGCGATAGCAATACAAGAAATTGTTATTTATTTGTTTTTGCCTATGATTATAAAAGGATTGAGTAGCTTCATGGAGCAGGTGATAAGTGCGTTCAGCTTGCGATCATGGAAGTTAAGTAACTTTCGCAGGGGCTGGACATTTGATTGGGTCCCAAAAAAATATTATCTCGAACTCCTTCATGCTTCGGAAAGCACATTAAACTGTTTGTCCTGGCTGCATCTACAAGCGTTAGCACCCATCAATCCGCACGAAGCCCACCTGGTGGCTCATGGCTCAATCTTCCTATTCCGTCCATAGGAAATGCCTGTGCTCCAGCAGTGAGGACATTAATAGGCTAATGATGATGAAAAGGGTTGCTTAGCTGAGGTAGTGGCAGTGAGTAGGATACGTAGCAAGGAGAACCGATGGCGGGTGGTGGTGGCGGAAAGGTCCTCGAGTGGCGACCATGCACTGAACGATGCCCAGTAGGCAGAACCCCACTAGGTAGACCGATGATCTATCAAAGGTTGCGGAAAACCGCTGGATGTGGCCCAATCAACGTGGAGATATTTGGAGGCAGCGTATGCTCAACAGTGGGCATCGTATGGTTGAATCATTTCTAATTTCTAATGACGACCTCCGTGGCCGAGTGGTTTGTATGCTGGGTTTCATGGTGTCGCCGACTCGAGAGGTCCCGGGTTCGAATCCCGGTGGGGGCAGATGTTTGTGTGATGAATACGAGCATTTGTACTCCAGTCATGGATGTTTAATATGTATTTCTATATAAATTATACTTATATATGTACAGTATATGTATTCTATCCGTTACCCTAGCATCCCATAACACAAACCTTACAGTGCTTACTTTGGGGCTAGGCTAATTGGTGTGGGTGTTGGAAATATTTATAATATTTATTTATTATTTATAATATTTATTTATAATTGTCACATTTGCCACAATCCTTTCCAAAAGTAAATGCTAATCTTTTTCAGATTTTAAATAAAAGGAAAAGATATTGAAGTTAGAATATTAGAGGCCATTCGTTACTTTAACAAGCATCAAATTAAATTAACGTCTGTAAGTGCGGCTTTAAGGTTTTAAACTAAAGAGCATCTATTCTTGTTTCATTCTTTATCTTGTACCGTCCACGTAGATTACGTTCTCAATAAAGAACGGTAACAAAATTATGTAACTTTTTATTTTGGACTTTACTAATACATATTAGTAGATATATTTAACAGTTGCTTCATATTTTTAGACCACCTCTACTAACATCTCAACCGGATTGAGTGTGAATTGCTACATTGCAACAAATTGCACTATCAGCCGATTTGATTCCTGACCATAAGCTAATTTTCTTACAATCATTTCAAAACAAAAATGTAGACTTTTTCTTAAGTGTACATATCCCTGGAAACTAACTTGTAAGTTTCTGAACAAGCATATTTGACGTGACAGATTATGTCGCCTCTCCGTGACATAGTGTTGACGATACAATATTCGGAGTTTTGCCCATAGACTTAGGATTTCCATTGGATTTCCATTGTAGCTTACCAATATTTTTGTTAATGTCAAGAAATCTAAAGAGTTTCTTTTACATTTACGATTTTTTAAAGTGATTTTATATTTCAAGGTACTATTCCAATTTTATCTATTTTTAATATTATATATTTCATTAAAACAAATGTCAAATTTCAAAGATCTTTGGTCCATATTAGTACAGTTAGTGCTATTACGCATTCTCTTTTAATAAGACTTGTCTGTTTTTAAGCGAATTATCGGGCAAGTAGATTATGAATCAATTTGTTCGATGGTACATGCTTTACAGTGGAGAAATTGCCGGTAATGGCGTTGGTGATTGCATCGTGGTGTGGAAAAATTCAGCTGCGTCATGCTGCAATAATAAAGCTAATGTGGTAAGTGTTGAGGAAGATCTGTTTAAACTTTTAGTTATATATACTTTGAGGGCAATAGCTCTGACAACATTTTTTTTCCATATTTAAATTAAGATTCGTGTGAAAAGTAAAAAAAAGTTTTGTAGCATTACATTGCATCGATTTTTGTATTAATACACGTTGATTTTATTCTTTGGCAGAGTTTTTATTATTTGTTATCGTTATAATGCTCCGTACGTCATCATTTATTAGATTTCTCCTCCGTATCCTCCTGATATGATATAGATTTGTATGTATATATCTAAATATTTATTGTTATTTATATATATATATATGTATATATATATATATATATATATATATATATATATATATATTCAGGTCATAAGTATTGCCACACAGTAAAAACTTTTCTTTTGGAATGCTGGCCACAAAAAAGTTTATTGAATTCGAATTTCGAATTGTTCATGAAAATAAAAATGTATACTTTTTAGAATTTTACTCATTTTTAAATACGGAGTGGACGCTTAAAGAAGACCGTGTTGCGGTTATTGCGTTGCATCGTTGCGGTTACGCGCCAATTCAAATTTTTGACATACTGAAAAATTGAATGTAACCAAAAGATTCGTTTATCCTACTTTCAAACGATACAATGAAGACTCTAGTGTAGATGACAGGTCAAGAAGTGGTCGCCCTCGGCCTGTTAGGACTCCAGCAGTAATAAAAGCTATGAAGGCGCGAAATCCCAAACGTAAGCAGAAACTGTTGGTCCTTCAGATGGGGTTAAGCAGAACCACGGTGAAAAGGGTGTTAAATGAAGACTTAGGGCTTCGGGCATATCGAAGAAAAACAGGACATCGTTTGAATGCTCTTCTAATGGACCTTAGACTGAAGAGATGCCGCGCTTTGTTGAAGCGGTACACGGGAAAAAAATATAGGGAAATTCTTTTTTCGGATGAAAAAATTTTACCGTAGAAGAGAGCTACAACAAACAAAATAATAAGGTGTACGCACACAGTAGTGAAGAAGCAAGCAACCGTATTCCGCGTGTCCAACGAGGTCATTTTCCATCCTCGCTCATGGTATGGTTGGGAGTTTCTTATTGGGGCTTAACAGAGGTACATTTTTGTGGGAAAGGTGTAAAAACGAATGCAGTTGTGTATAAAACCTGTTTCTCATACCATGTTCAACAACAGGCACTGGGTATTCCAACAAGATTCGGCGCCAGCTCATAGAGCGAAGAGCACACAAGACTGGCTGGCGGCGCGTGAAATCGACTTCATCTGGCACGAAGACTGGCCCTCCTCCAGTCCAGATTTGAGTCCATTAGATTACAAGATATGGTAACACTTGGAGGAAAAGGCGTGCTCAAAGCCTCATCCCAATTTGGAGTCACTCAAGACATCCTTGATTAAGGCAGTCGCCGATATTGACATGGACCTCGTTCGTGCTGCGATAGACGACTGGCCGCGAAGATTGAAGGCCTGTATTCAAAATCACGGAGGTCATTTTGAATAAACTTTATTGTCATAAGAATCTATGTTTTGTTAAGTTCATTTTGGTATATAAATGGTTACATAATGAATAAAGTTGTTTCAATTATTTTATATTAAACATGTGACAGAATTTATGACCTGACTAGGTATATCTTGAGATTTTTGCTATAATTCTCCGGTTGACTGGTAGAGAATGCCTAATGGCATTAAGTCCGCCACTTGTACACTCATTTGCGCAATAAAGTATAAATAAATAAATAATGGCAATGGAAATAAATTTTCTATGTAAATTTTGGATTTGTGCCTCTTTTTACGGTTCATAATACACTTAACAGCTCGCTGAGAGACGGACGAACAGTGATGGCTAAATCTTTAACTAAGCTTTCAATTGAAGTTTGTTGCAATCTGTACAAATCAATAGGTATATAGGCCGGAGTGTAAAGGTCACTCCTGATTGAGTTGTAGTATTTGCCGACCGATTATGAACATCAAAGAAAACACGGATAACAATACATACATATATTGATGTGCAAATATTATAGGTACTGAGTTATAAGAAACAATAGATACAAATAGGTAAGTAGGAACAGATTAAAATTTTATTTTGTGTCAGTTGCACCACAGAACTTGTTAAAGTTATATTGTTTTAAACTTTCTTGGTCACTAACATTATAGCTATTAACGGGATTGTTACCATGTACCTTGTTTTTTATGAGTCTCCGATATTTCAGCACTGTTGCAAACGCCATGATCTAGGAGTAACTGAAGTAATTGTCCAAATACAATATGTCTGCCAATAACATTGCATTGCTTGCAACAGTGTCGAAATATCGGAGACTCATAAAAACAAGGTACTTGTTAAAGTTATAGTTTAATTTTACTGTGACTTTAACATCAACATGACATGTCAGTTAAAGTTGGTACAACTCACCCTAATTGCGCGATTACACTTGGTCGTTAGTCCGAATACGAGTGCCAATGGAATTCGGGTAAACGACTAAGTGTAAATGAACGGAGTCGAGTACGCCCTTATCCTGATCCCTGTCATACGGGTCTTTATCCTATTATAGGGGTCAGGGACTACATTATAAACAAGTATGTAATCAATTTATGTGACAATAAATAAATTTATTATTATTATTATTCAGGTAGTTTTCGTTTGTTTACCTGTAAATATTGCTTCTCGTGCCCGAATTCCAGTAATGTCTTTCGTGCACCCGAATACGGAGTAACGACCAAATGTAATTAAGCCATTAGAGTTATCACATTTTAAAAGAATGGCAATGCAAAAGCATGAATGTGACTCCCTGTTAGTTCACAGCCAGTCCTATAGCCCCTAAACCACTGAAAACTAGTTCTGTTCTCAAGTCAAAGAACTATGACCTTGGTCATAGGCATTGTTTCAAAGTCAAATTTTTGTTTTGCATGTTTTTTATGTTAAAAATGTGGTCATCTAACATATGTTAGTGGCCATATGGCCACCGTAGCCTATAGTAGCTTGCGTATACCAAATATCTATCACACACAGTTGCCTACGCTGATCCAATCCCAGGAGACTCCTGAAACTATATTCACCAACAGAAACAAAAGCCCATCAAAAGCTAGCGTTATTTCGTTTGGTTTGTGGTTCAATCGTGTGGTCAAATGAGTATTTAGTAGTAGTAGTTTCTCGGAACGCTAGGTATCGGCAAATCGCGACATTTGGACCTATCTAAATCAATAAACTTAAACGATCTCAATTGTCATTTTACCTCCACTATAAATCTGGATCGTTCTCTTACAACAAGCACTGTTGCCTCTATAGATGGTTTAACGCGTCCTAACATTGCCCCTTTCCATTTTTCACCAGCCACATCGTCAGAGATTAAGAAGATAATACTTTCGATCAAATCTAACGCGATAGGATGTGACGATATTAGTCGTCGCATGATCATCACTATTCTGGACCCTCTTCTTCCTGCTATAACCCATATTATAAATTCCTCTCTTGACACTGGCACTTTTCCTATTTTATGGCGTAAAGCCTTTGTACGCCCCCTTCCCAAAGTTCCCAATCCAACACAGCCTAATGATTTTCGGACGATTGCCATCCTCCCTTTTATGTCAAAGGTGCTGGAGGCTTGTGTCCATAAGCAATTCTCTCAATTCGTTCACAAAAACTCATTAATGAACCCTCTCCAATCCGGATTTAGGCCCGGACATAGCACAGTTTCAGCGCTTTTAAAGGTGACTGGTGATATTAGGGCGGGAACGGAGAATGGTAAAGTCACGTGATTAGTTCTGATCGATTTCTCCAATGCCTTTAATACTGTCAGTCACGATATTCTCCTTTCCATATTATCCCATCTTATGGTCTCTGACGAAGCATTGACTTGGTTCTCATCCTATCTTCGGGACCGCCAGCAGTTAGTCCAGTCTGGGGATTCTTCCTCATCCTGGCGCAGTCTGGAAACTGGTGTTCCCCAAGGCGGTATTCTTTCTCCTCTTCTTTTCTCAACTTTTATTGACTTTATCACTCACAAACTTCAATGTTCGTATCATCTTTATGCTGACGACTTACAACTATATACAGAGGCAAGCATTGACAACTTAAACGACGCCATTGATGCTTTAAATAGTGACTTAGTCGCTATCAAAACATGGTCGGATAGTTTCGGTGTCACTGTCAATGCTTCAAAATGCCAAGCCATTTTATTAGGTGGGTCAAGAATGATGAGCAGAATTAACAGCAGCGGTCTTAGTTCCATTATTTATGACGGCACTGCAGTTCCTTTCAGCAATGTCGTAAAAGATTTAGGATTATACGTGGACTCGAGTTTTAAATGGCAAGATCAAGTAAGTAGTGTCTGTCAAAAAGTAACGGGAACTCTGCGTGCTCTTTATCGCCTGAAAAATTTTCTGCCGGTCAATATTAAGGCAAGGCTTGTGCAAACCTTAATATTTCCCATAATTGACTATGGTGATGTGTGCTACCTCGACCTGAATGCAGATCTACTCAATAAACTTGATCGACTTCAGAATTACTGCATTCGATTCGTTTTTAACCTCAGAAAATATGATCATGTGTCCGCGTATCGTTCTGACTTAAAATGGATGCCTATTAGGCAGCGCAGATGTATGCGGGCTCTGACCACTTTGTTCTCTTTGTTAGATTCTCCAAATGCCCCCCCTTATCTCACTTCTCAATTTCAGTACTTATGTACCTCTCATCCTAAAAACCTTCGATCTTCTTCTACTCGTTTACTTGTCGTTCCCTCTCACCGCTCTGATATCACTCACTCTTCCTTCTTCATCAAAACAATTCATTTGTGGAATGAACTCCCGTTGGCCATTAGAATGTCCACCAGCAAATATAGCTTTAAAACCAAGCTGCGAAGCTTTTTACTGGAACAGACAATTTCGTTTAGTAGTTAGTCGTCATTATTATGTATTAATTTTATGTAGTGTTATTTTATTATATGTTTACGTATGTGTATGTTTATATATGTATATATATATATATATATATATATATATGTGTATGTAATTGTATATAATTACTGTGTAATTTAATTAATATATATTAATATAATATTTATGTTGAAATGTGATTTACTGCTTTAAATGTGATTTCCACCTCACATGTGCACCCTACCACTAATCTTCTCCACAACACCCTATGGTTGACTGGTAGAGAATGCCTACGGCATTAAGTCCGCCATTGTACAATTGTGCATTAAGAATTAAATAAATAAATAAATAAATGAGGCAAAACATTTCACTTCTTAGGTAAAAGGATATTTTCCAATATTTAGATCATGAAGATTATTGCTCAGTTCTCAGAATCCAGTAACATAATGAAGGATGTGATGTAACATCTCCACGCATGAACGGCTGCGCGAGCGTATAAACACCTGAATGACCTGAATTAAACTACCAATCGTTTTTAAAAACAAAGCAATTTGAATTAACTACATTGTGAACAGTCTGATGGAGGCGATTACAAATTGCCAGAGACTCTACGTCAACCAGTCATCTTGTGATTACAGGTTTAATGCATATAGATTCTAGGTTTTAAGAATTTTATTCTTCCTATTGCTCCCAAAACTACTTACCTTATTGAAATCAAATCGGTTTAGTCGTTTTGGCGGAAAAGCGCAACAGAAAAACATAGTATTACTTCTTCGTTTATGTTATGAAATGGATACAAACTTTTTGATTTAAAACAGTTCACATAAAAAAACAAAGTCACCAAAGGCCGATTGATGAACTTGATCATAATTAATGATTATTCGTATTAATTATAAATTTCAAGGGGACGCCGAAACCCCGTGAAATTCATACGATTATTCATCATGTTTTCATTCATTTGCCTAACAAAATTAATTCATTATTTTGAATTATTATAGTAGCCTGAGCTGCTATGATGCTACTCTGTTCACGTGAGATACCGCGTTTCAAGCAAAAAGCTCAATACAACTAGTATTGCGCGTTATATAACTCGAACGCATTACCTACCTGAGCAATCCTCTTTGTTTTCCTCATCAGTATAAAGGGTCGTGGGAAATACTTACACTGTAAATTCTGTTTCTACCATTTTCACCCGGTTACCTAATAAACGATTTAGTAATAAATAACATACCTACTTGTCAAAACAGTGTAATATCACATTAATATTATAAAGGTGAAAGTTTGTGTGAGTGTGTATGTTTGTTACTTATTCACGTCTGAACGGCTGGAGCGATTTTAATAAAATATGGTATGGAGTTAGCTGACATCCTGGATTAACACATAGGCGACGTTCTACTTTGGGAACATATCCCTAATAAACCGCGGTTTACACCGCGGGGCACAGCTAGTTGGTAATATTAATTAAAAAATAAATCCATCTTATTAATCGAATTGGAGAGCTCGTCTTTTGGCGTAGCATAATTCACCTTTCCGAAGACCCCAGAGAATCTTCAGACCTACACTGGGTAATGGGTGAGCAACAAGAAGTAAGAACTCAGGTGTATTTCGTTACGGTGACTGCTAACCAACATCTATGTTTGCCACCTTCATGTCATAAAAAAATAATGCTTTGTAATGTTTAATACTATACCCCCCTTATTAATAAACGACGACCTCCGTGGCCGAGTGGTTTGTACGCCGGGTTTCATGGTGTCGCCGACTCGAGGGGTCCTGGGTTCGAATCCCGGTGGGGGCAGATGTTTGTATGATGAATTTTGTGTGTATCCAGTCATGGATGTTTAATATGTATTTCTATATGAATATACTTATATATGTACTGTATATGTATTCTATCCGTAACCCTAGCATCCCATAACACAAGCCTTACAGTGCTTACTTTGGGGCTAGGCTAATTGGTGTGATTGTTGAAAATATTTATTTATTATTAAAAAACAAAGAATAAGCCTAGATTTGTTACTCCATGTTTTGTCTCTGTTCATTGAATGATAAATGGCATTTAAGTAATAAGAACAAAACATGGTGTAACTAGTCAAAGCTTATTCCGAGTTTATTAATAAGGGGGTAAGAGTATATCGACATATATTTATCACTTTTTTGTTCTACATGCAAAAATAAGATATAATAAGATATATGAGCCGACTTTATGAGTTGTATTTAAACTTTTTCAATGCTTTAGTTATTGTTCTGTCGTCTGACTATTATAGGCTCAACACACTTTATTTTCCAGGTTATTTTGTGGCGGGGTGTTTTTAAAAGGACATCGACGAAATCGGCCCTAGCATGCCCAAAAGAATGTCCTTCACTATTATTTTTCTATTATTTTTAGGGTTCCGTACCTCAAAAGGAAAAACGGAACCCTTATAGGATCACTTTGTTGTCCGTCTGTCCGTCCGTCCGTCCGTCTGTCAAGACCCTTTTTCTCAGGAACGCGTGGAGGTATGAAGCTGAAATTTATATCAATTACTCAGGTCTACTGTCCCTTAAAGCTGTGAAAAAATCAAACTTCTAAGCCAACGCAATCAAAAGATACAGCCGTTTATGCCGCAAATTTTCGACACTTGCAAGGGAATCAAAACCTACAGGGTGCTTCCCGTAAACTCAGAATCTTGAAATTTGGTACCAAGCAACGTCTTATAGCATAGATAAAGGAAAAATTACGAAAACCATAAATTTTTAGTTACATCACATAATATATATTTTTTTAATAATTTTAACCTTACTACCCATTTCCTCATAAACGCGTAGAGGTATTAAATTGAAATTCATACCAAATACTCAGGTCTATAATACCTTTAAGCTGTAACAAAATCAAACTTCTATGTCAACGCAATCAAAAGAAACAGCAATTTAAGCTGCATATTTTGAAACTCGCAAGTACTCGCAAGGGAATCTTGAAATTTGGCATGAAGCAACGTTTTATAGCACACATAAAGGAAAAATTCCGAAAACCTTAAATTTTTAGTTACATTACAAAATATATATTTTTTAATAAATATAAACTTATTACTTTTTTCCTCATGAACGCGTAGAGCTATCAAGTTGAAATTCATATCAAATACTTAGACCTAATTGCCTTTAACCCGTGAAAAAAAAAAATCTAAGTCAACGCAAAACGCAAAACGCAAAAGTACAACCATTGATACCGCATATTTGAAACTCGCAACTACACGCAAGGGAATTAAAACCTAAAGACCACTTCCCGTTGACATAGAATCTCGAAATTTGGTAAGAAGCAATAGCTTACAGCACAGGTAACAGAAAAATTCCGAAAAGCTTAAAATTTTAAGTAGTTATACCACCAAAAAAATTGTGATTGTAAACATAAAGAGATCATTACAGACATAAAGAGATAAAGAGATCTTTGTCTTAAATTTATGCTCCTCCATCTTTCCCCATTGTAATGTTATGAATTTCATTTTGCAATAAAAATACCATAGTTATGACTCGATTGTCGTAATGAACGAACTTTGTAAACCTTGCAGGTTTGTACGGAACCCTCGGTGCGCGAGTCCGACTCGCACTTGGCCGGTTTTTTTAACTTATTATCAATTAATTATAGTAAACGGACAATCTGTTTAAAGAACTAAAAAATAAAAGTTCTGTTACTAGATATTACAGTATGTTCATCCTAACTTGTCCTATTTGGTAATCAATCTTGGCACTCCTTTTTATTGGAAATACAGCATTAAAAATCAACTGATAACTGGATTCAATAGGTTTCAGTCTAAAATAACGATTTATTTTAATAGTTTATTGGCTTGGTTTTTATTTTATTTTTAAATGGGTGATTTTGTAAAAAAGTTGTGCCAAGATTGTTTACCTTAATAAATGCAATAATGGCGACTATAGGTATTTATCAACATAAGAATAGAACTAGGTACTATAGAGTTCTACCCAGAAGGGATAGAACCTGGGGACGTAGATATTAATTAAAAGATACTGGTAGAGATAAGTATAGAGTTCTACCCAGAAGGGATAGAACCTGGGGACGTAGATATTAATTGAAAGATACTGGTAGAGATAAGTTATTTATTTTGTATTATCATTCAGGCTAATATAAAAGTATTTTATCTAAATACGAGAGGATTTCTTGGTGCCTGAAGATCTAATACAAAATAAATAACTTATCTCTACCAGTATCTTTCAATTAATATCTACGTCCCCAGGTTCTATCCCTTCTGGGTAGAACTCTATATGGTGGAGGCTCTATATGCTGGTATGACAAAACAATTTTTTTTTTAGAGGTGCCGGAGGGATGTAACGTCCTTGACGTTGCAGCCTCCTTGTTTAGGTAAACTCTTTGCTTTTGCAATGCATACGGTTGGCAGTTATATTAAAAAGTTAATGTCATGATTTTAAGATTTGAAATAAGGAATCGTCTGTCCTTTGATAGAAGGTTCCATTGATTATTAGATCTTCAGGCACCAAGAAATCCTCTCGTATTTAGATAAAATACTTTATATTAGCCTGAAGATCTAATAATCAATGGAACCTTCTATCAAAAGACAGACGATTCCTTATTTCAAATCTTGACAAAATTGTTTTGTCATACCAGATGACCGAACAAATTTTTTTTTTCCTACCTACTACATCGAGAGGGTTCGACGGTCCTATCTAAAATCCCTACCTGCTTAAGGACATAAATACAACTGGGAGGTGGCCTTTACTACAGACTAGCCCTCACAATAAGTTTGCAAAACTTGCAAAAAAAAACTTTACGGGAAAAGAACCCTAACTGTTTGCAAAGTTTTATTGCAAAGACTTTACGGGAGCAAAACCTTAACAAAATCCCTCGTACATCTCCCTCCTAACCTTAACTTTACTTTACTTTACATCGACATCAGTCGGCAAAAACAAAAAAACAAAGCTAACCCTAGCTATAACTTAAATTACCCAAGCAATTTTTATTTTATCCCATCTATCAGCAAAACTTTACCCTATCCCATTTATTAAACCATTAAATATCAAGAAAATTTATATTTTGAACCTTCATTACTTCCCATATTAAGTAGATGTACGAAACGAAATTCAAACTATTTCCTAAGATTCGTAAACATTAACTGGATTTGAGCAAAACCTAAAAGAATTTATAATTAATGTTTACTTTCGTACATCTTTAATAAAGATACAGACGTGGTCCACCACTTTATTGTCTTGTACTTTATTAGACACCCATGATGCGCAAACGTAATAAAAATTTTGGGTAAGGACATCTAGCATCAAACAAGATTAAACCCAATTCCCATGGAATACTAAGGGTTCCCTACCCCCAAGTCAAACTACTACAAGTGACGATTTTGACGAACGCGACGCGACCAAATTGAAACGAAAACGACGCGAATTCGTAGAGGGTGTCTCCATCATCTTCAGGGTGGATCATCGTCAGTATCGCTGACGTCTGCTTGAGCGCCAGCCTGCTCTCTCTCGGGAAGTCCGCATCATGTGGTAGTACATAAAACAATCAAGAAAATATTAGTAAAATTCTTTACACCATTTTTCTTCAGTCGGGTAAGTATTCATGAAAACATTAAGTTTATGATAAGTCTTTATACCATCTTTTCATAGTTGGATAAATTTTCAAAATTTAACATTATTATTCATTTATTTATTTTTTAACCTTACAGGGAATCGAACCCGTTTCCTTTTTTATAATAAGGGAATTTTCTTTATGGACCTATATTATCCTATTATACATTATTAACTATATATATTCTATCCTAATGCTGAATTAATCCTATCAATGATCATGCTCAAAGTCAATTGAATAATTCCAAGTTGAACAGAGAATCGAACCTGTTACCTATCATTCTTATGGTTATTACGATATCAATAATCCACCTACTCAACAAATTACACTAAAGCTAACAATTAAGAGAAATGAAAATACTTTAATGAGACTACCTATTGATCTGTCATAAACAAAATGTGTAAAAGTTCCTTATAATATGTGTATTGAAAAAAATTTCTAATAAAATGACAAAGTTATACTTAATATGCTTTTGAAATAAAATTCTAAAATGACTATTGTATTGAACCTTATTTACATACCACCATTGCTTTAAAACATTCATATAAACAATAAACTGAAATAAAATCTCATTAGTAACACATATTATTATTGTACTATCAACCTATTCGGCATAATATAAATTTTCATCATACACCGAATTATCACTATTCCTTTCATTATTCTTTTGTGTATATTGTCTTTTAAACTTGCACTTAATATGTTTGATTATTAATTGTTCATTATAAAAGTCTACTATCGCATTATTTCGAAGTAAGAAATCCTGTCCTAAGATGAGATTATGACTAATATTTTCTACCACAAGAAAATCGTGAATGAATAACACATTGTCTATCAATAATCTAAGGTTAACTTTCCCTATAACAGACAATTCTTTACCATCGACGGCTTTCAACTTCGTATCGCTTTCATCAATTCGTTGATGAATTCTATTAACTGTGTCCTTCGACACCACAGACACTGCAGCACCACTATCAATGAGCCCTACAAACTTCTTATCACGACACGTTATATTAATTAAAGGTTTGGACTCACTTGTATGCTGATTGCTGTTTTCTGACGACTGTGACTGGTGAAATTCTTCATCAGACATCGTCATTAAATTTTCTTCGTAAAAAAATTTCTTTTGATGCTTCTTTGGTTTTTTCTTTTTTTTGTTCAAGTTACTGGAACAAAAAGTGCGGGGAATCATGTGTTCGGGAGGGACAATGGGATGAGAAAGGACACTTTGGGAGGAAATGAAGTTGATTTCCTTCTCTTGTTCTTCTTCATGCCTTATTATAGGCGAAATTTTCGCCGCTTCGAAGTTTGTCATTGGTGTAACAAACGATGGTTGGATCGGCAGATTCCAACAAAATTTCGGCACTTTCGTCTCCGAAAATATCCTGTGCTTGACGTAAAATATTTTTTAAATGTGTTTTATCACTATATAACTGAAATGCGAAAAGATTTTTCGTATTTAAATTCGCATTTTTCAAGATTGGATCGGCAGATTCCAACAAATTTCGGCACTTTCGTCTCCGAAAATATCCTGTGCTTGACGTAAAATATTTTTTAAATGTGTTTTATCACTATATAACTGAAATGCGAAAAGATTTTTCGTATTTAAATTCGCATTTTTCAAGAACTGTCTAATGAAGCATTTGTCATCGATGACAGCTCCCGCTTTTGTGGCCAGCTCATCCAATACATAAAAAAAGGTCAATGGCTCTTCTGACAAGCCTTGTCTTCGTGAGAAAATTTTTTCCAACGCATTTATTGATGCTGGAAATTCCTCACGTATTTTCTTTTCTAAAATCTGAAAATTCTCACAAGACTCATTAATTTTTTTATAGAATAACAATGCAGGTCCACTTAAATATGCTGACAACACAACTCTTTTTGTATCATCGTTGAAATTATTGATGGCGGCGATGATATTAAATTGACGAAAGAAATCGGTTACATCACCTTTTCCGTCGAATGTGGTCCTTGTCTCCATCTTCATAAAAACTACTTTTTTCTTGATTTAAAAATAATTCTTCATTCGCGGTACTTGAATCAACGCGGCGCGTCCACCATATAGAGTTCTACCCAGAAGGGATAGAACCTGGTGACGTAGATATTAATTAAAAGATACTGGTAGAGATAAGTTATTTATTTTGTATTATCATTCAGGCTAATATAAAGTATTTTATCTAAATACAAGAGGATTTCTTGGTGCCTGAAGATCTAATAATCAATGGAACCTTCTATCAAAAGACAGACGATTCCTTATTTCAAATCTTAAAATCATGACATTAACTTTTTAATATAACTGCCAACCGTAGGCATTGCAAAAGCAAAGAGTTTACCTAAACAAGGAGGCTGCAATGTCAAGGACGTTACAATACCTTAGTTAATAATACTTGTCACTAGTATTTATATTATATTTAAAAAAATATTATTTCTGAAATTATGTAAAGATAGTTGATACATACTCCCATCTCGTATAATACATGTTTATTTTTATGAAAATCACAATGATATCCAGGTTGTACATACCTTATTACCGATAGTAAAATATAGAAACGGGTAAATCGAAAGATTTTGAACATTTCATTTGAAAAGAAATCTATTGTGAGAAACACTCATAAATCAATATGAATATAAGCATTTATTATTTTTATTAATTGCATTTTATATTCATTTAATGCATATTATTTAAGTGCTTACATAGAGGAAAACACTAAATCTATTCAGAATATAATATAAAGTGTACATCTTTTACGATTAAGTATAATAATTATAACCTCCAAATCTAATACATTCTGTAGTGGGCCAAGGTTCCTCAAGTTGTCCGTATCTCAACGAATGCCGAATTAGAGTTTATGAATGATTCCGAACACAACTAGCATTTTCTCATTGCTGGGCGTTCTAGGGCATTCAATGTATGAGGAACGAGCAATGTCCTTTTCAATTCAATTTAAATTTCAGTATTTTTTAATTCCTAGTGAACACACTGCAAATAACGATTCCAATGTTATTTATTTATTGAGGCCATTCTTATCGGCCTAACACACTACATCTGCAGTAAGAAGCTAAGGAGATGAATCCTACTTAGTGCTGCGCCATCACCTAGGGGTTATAATGTCTTGGAAATACCACCAAAGTAATAGTGCACGCATTTCTAAAACAGTAACTATGGAATTTGTAAGACCCTTTTCTCAAAAGGGAAATGAGTTGATGATCTCCAAACTCCTGAACAGATTTTCGTAAATTATAGCTATAAACCATCTCGATTATGTCAGGTTTCAAATAACCTTATCTAAATCGGTCAATTTGCTTAGAATCTACTATGTCACAGACAGAGACACAGATGCACAGACACTTAGGTAGGGGTGTTATAAACAGCCTATTTTTCCCGTCAGGAGTTAAAACAGGAAACTCCAGCGATCATTTTTTCGCGTAAATAATGATTGCGTAGCTTCCGAGAGGGAGATAACACCTGGACGCTAATTTTTTTTGTACAAATTGCACACTAACCGAAGTTAAGTGTGTCTAGATCGACAGAGGCAAAAGTGAACCACTCTAGCCATCCTTACCTTTCCGACTTAAAAACCAATCCTATGCCGTGAAGCCCTGGAACTTTCTTCCTTCACCTTACCGATAGAAGCACCCACCACATGGATTTATGTTTTCAGGACTTCACGGAGTAAAAAGAACTAGGAAGGGTATAAGCAACACATAAGTAATACTGTGGTGTATTGTATGCCGGGCTTTTATAATAAAATAAAAATAACATGAGCTACATACCCCTCACGTTACTTTTAATTATGTAAGTAGATTAAGACTATAAAATAAGTACTTGATACAGTTTTATTTTGGGCCGGTACTTTCACATTTGTATCAGAGTTGGTGATGATGTCCTTTCACACATAAAAGTGCAGTTTCAAGTTCTCAGAGCCGGCTCCTGACGTCTTAATACAGACGCACAGATACAGTTTGGAAAGGCGGTCAGGCAGGCCACATGAGTAAGGCACTTCGCGCACTAAAAGGCCACGACCGCGACTAGGAGGCCAATCGCCTAACTGGATTGCTATGGCTATCGCTATCGCTTACGATTTAATTTTTTTATTTCTGACCGCCGGCGGTTTTCAAATGCCACGCACTCGTTTTTTTCTTTTGCATTGGGAATAACAATATTAAAGAAAATAAGCGTGAGGTATTTGAAAACCTTTGGTGGTCAGAAATAACAAAACGAAATCGAAAGCGATAGCGTCAGCCATAGCAATAGCCGATAGGCAACTGAACCCCCAGGCCAGCACGATGTTCTTAAGGAACCTTAAGAAAGTCGCGAATTTGGCCGCAGGCCAACTGGTCGCTCACCATGCCAGCACAACTGGTCTTTGCTATGAGCGGTCGCGCCGTAGATCTGCGTCATGCGGACAGTTTGTAAGTGAATACGCTTCGTATCATTCCGCAACGCAATACGACTATGTTTTTTCTGTAATGAGTGATACAGTTTTTTATTAATGAAATAAAGAAACGACCAGCACTGTGGCTGCTTTACGGCCAGGTACGGTTGTGGCTGCAAACTTGGCGGTAGTCCAACCGTATCTTCCGCGACCAATGTTGCGGCCATGACTGGCCGTGGACGTGGCCGCCTAGTGCGCGAGGTACCTAAAAAAGACACAGAGGCAAAGCTTCCTGTAGCGTGTGTGTGTGTAAGCACTGGTTTCCTATGGCCGCCAATAGAAACGTTTATCTGTGTAAGCGACGGGCTGCCAGTGCTCACTCACACTCGCGTGCTTCATTAAGCTTTGTCTGTGTACCTTCTTTACTAATATGTTCAGGCTGTAATCAACCAATTCGCAGCAGCACATGCAGGATTTTCCTCCTTACTTTCACTGGGACATGAAGGTGCGTTGTCCCATTGCTTAATTGCATTGCCATAGGTACATGCTATCTACGATATAATAAGCATAGTTAGGATCAAGCAATGTCTTATTTATAGCATTATTTAAAAGAGTGGTAAAGCAGGTAGTGAAAGTCTATCACATACCTATAGAGGTATGGGAGGTGTTTGTTTATTATGTTAATATTGTTTATATTGACTCAACATTTAGTAGTGATAGAAAGATTAACAATTTTAATACATACGCAATACCTACATAGAACGTAATTAATCAGGCTGGATATAGATAAAAAGGTTGTTGGACCAGTAATGCAACAAACCAAGTTACATTGGTTAGGCAGTGGGCAAAGCAAAGGAAGTTTTAAAGTTACCCAAGTAACTGAAAAAAATACTGAAAATTGACTGAGGTGGTAAGCTCGTGAGGATATCTCTATCCTTACGACGAATCACGGCGACGAATATGGTAAGGTAGCTCTCGAGTTCTTAAAGGTACGTAGGCTTTGAAAGATTCTCCAGTTGGTCCAGGACGATCCAGAAGTCTTGAAACATTAATATAGACATTGCACTCATTCGTGGACATTGGATGAAAAAGGGTAAATCAAATCCTAGATTCCTAGTAAATGGGAAAACTTAAAACCAAGTAGCATGTGAGAGGTATACTACAGCACATTACCCGCTTCAATTAGAGCGTCTGCTTTAAGATACTCGTATATTGAAACTTCACTACATAGTATAAAACAAAGTCGCTTTCTCTGTCCCTATGTCCCTTTGTATGCTTAAATCTTTGAAACTACGCAACGGATTTTGATGCGGTTCTTTTAATAGATAGAGTGATTCAAGAGGAAGGTTTATATGTATAATACATGCATAATATAGTAGAAAAACACTGATAATTTTAGAGGTTTTTAATGTAAGGTCGTAAATAAACACATTTTTTGCGCTTACATTGCAAACGCTGGCTGAACCCCACGAGATAGATCAAAATAATGTACTACAGTATTGTACACCTTAAAAAGGACTACAAAAAAGTCTGCGATGGTATATGTCTATCTCTTAAGGATAACCCACAATAACCAATTTTTATCCTATACTTTTTACGAGAAATAATAGATTGTTTACGAAGCGATTTTAAGCAATATAACATTCATCCTTATCCAATTAAGTACCTTAAATACATTGTGCATTTAATATATAACAATTTGGCCCTTTATCGCATATAATTTAAATGAATATTTTCGAAGATATTACCAATTTAAAATTCAGGGACATAGCGGTTCCGATGCTACCGGGCTTGGCGGCACGTGCCTATTGTAATTGGGTATTAGAAGAATGTCATTGTGTATAATACAAGCCTGAGAACAAAAACTATAGTCTACACTACAGCTTTACACCGAAGCGAAGCGATGGCGGGCCACTAGTTGACTAATAAAATCAAAGTATTGAAAGTTGTTTAACATCCATCGCATCGGATCGGAGACTGAATTCTCTAACCACTTGCGCCATCGAATTCCTCTGACCATAAGGTGGATAAATATTTTAAAATTTCAATGGAGGTATTAAGAAACAATTAACAACCAGTTAAGTGTCTCTAAGTAACTCCTTTAAGTTGTTGTTGTCTTGTAAGTTTTTATGACTCGTAGCTCCCACAAGAGATATCATTATGAATCGGTTTCAATCGTCGTCACCATTACATAATGAGTGTGAGCAATCACACGAAATGACTATAATCTTGCCTTGTTTCACAACGGTGTGAATGTGCATGCCTCCGGAGTTGTTTCAGCCATAATTTCTTGACCAATATACTTGGAACCATTCAATTAATCAAGTTTGTGAAGATTTAGACAAAAACACACATTAATCGTACATTATAAGCACGAAAGATGGTAAAATAAACGTACTTATATTATTATAAGCGCAAAAGCTGGATTTCGTAAATTAATATTTTAATCAATTGGAGGTTAATATGGTAAAATATATATTTTATCTTATCAACTTCAAATTGATCGAGATTACAACTTGGATAAGTGTAAAATATAGAATATCTACGTATTTCTATTCTTTTGTCATAGGCAGAACCTTCTTTTTACCCGGCTGCGCAATGCAAGAGCGCGAAGCGCGACGCGCAGACAGGGTTATGTGTTTAACAGTCTATATATGTATGTTTGTTCCTTTGTGGCACACTAGAGACTAAACGCCTGGACCGATTTTGATGATTTATACATCAATGGATTCGTCTCAATCATGGCAGTGCTACTAAAGATATGATAGTAATCAAAATTCAATATGGCCAAAATTAGGCGCCATATTGTGACGAAGTAAAAAAAATAAGTTGACAAAATATGTCGAGTGGGATATCACTGTCTAGATAATCAAAAATCATATTTAGGTTCCTAACACCATTTTTCATTTAATATGATTGTTTAGGATCTACAACGCTTTAAAGTTGTATATTAACCACTTACGCTTTTAATTTCAATCTTATATTTGTATGGATCTTTGTTACTCTTTCACCTAAAAAATACTAAATGGATTTTAATGAAACTTTACAGTAATATAGCTCATATATGATAATTACATTATAAATAATAATTTATGTAGTTATTGAGTGAGTTGGCCAATATATAACAATAAGTGTCACATAAGACGGAAAAAAATCTCCCATCTGCGAGCCATTTTGGCCTGCACTGCGAAAACAATAAAAGTTACATGAATGTAATGTAGAATGAAAATGTATCTCTTAAATAGTTCTAAAAAAAAGTCCGTGACACCATATATCTATTTTTAATGTGTAAGTCATTACCGCTAAAATAGTGAATCAAAACTAAAATATTATTTGATATCTATTTCCAAAATGCACATTTTGTATTAAGAAATCATTTTTTATCAAAACAAATACTTTTATCGCCTTTGATATTTAAAGACTATAAACTTTGCTTTTTACACTATGTCATTTCGACAAATATTTAAAAAGTTACAACGATGACAAAGTGATAGCGCGCTGTACTATGTAAAAGAAAAAAATGGGCTATTCGCAGTATCTGATCCTATACGAAGCACTAACAATAAAACTGTGATACAGTTCCTTCTTATTAAATGATGAAAAATATATTATCATAACAGGTATTTATGATTATTGACTTTTAATGAAAAACTGAATTTTACTGTTTTTCATTTTTTTAACGGTATTACTTAATGTTACAAAAAAAGTTTACTTAATATAATGACAAATAACCCATTTCTCGCTAGTAAGTACATACTTATTGGAATCCCTATATTATTAATCAGCTCGCGATAATATTGGTTTTGTAATAATTCTACAAAATTCAAAGTAAATAATGTAGATTTTTATAGGTAAATCACTTTCATCACCCTACGCCAATAAGTATTGCGATGTTGTAGCCAAGAACCAAGTTCCCATCTACTTCTATATGGGGATTCATTATATTCGATTTAGCTATTAGGGCACGGAAGCCCAACAAACAAAATCATTTTCACATCTATAATATTATATTATACTTACTAGTGATCCACCCGGGCATTGTACGGGCGAAATTTATTTATCGGGATGAAATATAGCCTATGTCACTCGGACAAAATGTATTTAAATAAAGAAAAATGTAATAATAAATAATGTAGCTACCTTATGATGAATTAATATTTGAAACCGGTTCAGTAGTTTGACAGATTATTTGTTACAAACATACAAATCTTGCCTCTTTATAATATTAGTATAGATAGTTAGGATATGATAAGTATTTAATTGATGAAAAAGATTTAAAAATAAAGTAAGTAATAAATAAATAGGTAAATAGGTTTATTTGATTATATTTGTAAATGTTACTTAGCATTTGTGCTTAACAGTGATACGTTATTCGGTATTTTTTTAAACAAAAAAAAATTTGGAAAATAATTGCCATGATTGCCCTACTGGGAGTACTCTTCATTCTAAAATACTAACTAACTAAAAAGTGTGAAATAAAAAAGGTAAATTCAAAAAATCAAAAAACCCGACTGCTTAATTATACTTCAAATAAAAACTGAAAAGAAAAAAACAAGCCCAGTAGTCTATAATTCTGTTAATAAGGAACACAGCTACTTTAACAGTCGGGACCCATTAGATATTCAAGAATACATAATATTTTTAAGCAGTCGGGTTTTTTGATTTTTTATATTTACCTTTTTTAAATAATGTTGAAAGTAAAATGATTTTGAAATATAGGTACTTCTTTCAAATTCAAAATGTAGAAAACCTTTAAAATGTCATAAAAGTCTTGTTGTTATTTATTATAACTGGACGTCGGCGTTTACTATTTATTTTATTTTTTTATCTCTGATAAGCTATTAGCACTGATCACATGTTTAAAAAAATCTAAGTTTAATAATAATGGAAAAAAAAAATATCAAAAAGTGGCAAATACGATTCTTCAATTTTATTTTTGAAGAATGATTTTCAACAGCATTTGAAAGGTAAAAGGTTAAGGTAAGGTTCATAATTTCTACCCAGAACAATATCCTGTACCAAAAGTATTTTTTTTAATTAAAATATAGGTACAACACATTTTTAAAATAAAAAGTTTTAAAATTAAAAACAAAAAAGTGCCTTATCTTTTACTTACCATATTGCTGTATAGAAAATGTTTACTAGAAAAAATCCAATCAATCCACGTTTCAGACTGGATTCAAACCAGCACCCTCCGCAATCCAAATGAAATATTTCTATATCCAAGTGAAATATTTCTATCTCTTAAGTATACAATATTTTTGTATACTTAAGAGACTTTATCTTACGATGACATAAGCCTAGTATGAGCAATACCCGACCGGATAACGCCCATGAACGAACAACTAAATAATGAAGACGTCGATGCGGCTACCAAGAATTTCATAGACCACGACTCTAGTAGAAGTCTCGTTCAAAGAAGATTACTATTTGGTGAATAAAAGCTTAATGAACAACAGAATTGTACGAGACATTTTTTTTTATTCATCTGTTTAATCCTCTTTTGTGTTTGACAGTTTTAATGAAAATTAAAAAGTATTTACCATATTTTTCATTAAATAATTTAAAAAAAAATATTATTGCTAAATTTTAGACAACACCAATAAAAATATTTAATTTAGTATCACAGTACAGTACAGAATGCTATACGTTTCTTTAACACACAAAAATCTGAAATTTTAAAATGATGTTTTTGATTTCTACATACCTACGATACAAAACCAGAATCATTTGTAAGATAATTAACATTTTAGTTAACTAGTGATTTTTGATTAATTTCCAGATATTTATGTAGCGATAGTAATGTTTAAAACTCACTGTGTGTTTTATATATTTCTGATACTGCTTGACCGCTGCTGCTTTACCAGCTTAGGATGATTTATGGCATTAAACTATAAATGTATATAGGTATTACTAGGCAAATTCAATCAAACGATTATTTTCCAACCTAGTTACACAATAATACTTGACATTCTCTAATTCATATTTAAAAACGAATACAATCTTTCAAAAACTCTTGTGTTTTCAAAAAACGAGATTGTATTAAGGGTGATTATCAAGTAACTCTCTCGCTCTCACTAGCAAAGAAATCAAAGTAAAAGTCTTCTAGAGTATCTCAAATGTCGGATAGCGGGTCCGTTCCGTACGTTGCTCAGGAGATTTTGCTCCATCGACAATATAGACATACATTCATGATCATGATACACTTCTATGAAACACAACCTAACGGGATCATGTCTCGCTCTAGTTTCCCCTTGCTTATTATATCCATACATATATGAATTATTTATAAACTTAACACACAGAATTTATAAACTACACATTCTCACTTTTCGCGAACATATTGTATTTTAATTTTAATCTCAAAACAAGTTTAACTGCTTTCGTAATGCACAGTTAAAAATTAAACTTGTAAGCGACCTATTGTTATGGTTATAATCTTATCATAAAAATAGGTTCAAAATTCTATTTTTTTGTGCTACAACTACAATTTTTTACTTAAATACACACAGATAAAATAAACGGGTCACCCCTTTTCGGAAATTAGAAATTTTAATTAATTGCTACAGTTATATTTATGTTATACTTCATAGATGGTTGGTGAAAAGTTTAATTTAGAATACGATAGTGTTTTGTCAAAATACAAGAATTTTATTTCAAATGAAGAATATATAATTAGTGTTCACTTTTCTTGAGTATCTATAGTTCACGGAGATGAAAAGGTTTAGCTCAATTTTTAATATCCCACAAAATTTGACGATTGATCCCCAAACTCAATAATTAGGAAAATAATAATTTATAAAAAATAAACATCACAACAAAGAAGAGGTTGCTTCTAAAAATCTTTTCATCATCTATTGAAAAAATTGTCGAACAACTGTTGGTTATTCAGTCAATGGTAATCGGGCGGAAGTGAGAATCCCACGATGAGTTGACGAAAATCTAAGCAATAACCGCCTCTGTGCGGTACATCTCGTAGATACTTTAATACAGTCCAGTAATACTCTACAAACTCCGTACAAGTTTATGGCCACGCCAACTCAGAATGATTGAAATAATAGTCTCAAGTACTTCAAACTACTCTATAGGCCGGTTGCCCATCATTGTCTTTAAGTTTAAATAATATTGACACAAAGTTTATTTTGAAGCATCTTTATTTATTATAAGTATATTATTTTTAATTATTTCTATGTTTTTTCCAAGCTGTGCGGCGTGGCGTAAAATGAATGTCTGTCCTCAAGCACTTCTTTGGATTTTTTTATTTTTATTACAAAATGTGCAACATATTACCCCAATCCACTTAATTTTACGTGTAAGTGGAGTTCAGTCACGAAGATAGCTAGAGCGGAAGAAAGGAGTACCACTCCAGCTTTATTCACCTTTATTGTCATCCTGCACTCAATCTCTTGGAGACCTGGATGTATTTTATATATTTGTAAGGAAGGTACACCAAGGAAATGCATTTGTACAGACTTATATCCGTATCCAGTATCAGTATTGCGAGTTGCAATGCGTACTCCTATTTTTTTAACTAGATGTTTGTCTTCCTACATTTTTTTGGGACATCATTCTAGCAAAATGTGAGCAGTTACAAATGAATGCTTGCAGATGTCGGTAGGGATATTTACTTGTTTGTGCATAGCTGAGGTCAACTTAGATCATTTGGGTATGTACTCGAAAATCAAGTAAAAATAGTGATGATTCACTATGTATTGTTTTAAAGGAAAACGCATTCAAGAATAATATAAGAAGAGAAAGTGAAAAGGTACTAAGCAAGCACTGACGTTTACTGGTTTATAAAAGTTTCTCTGCGGTAAACTCGTTTAAAAGGATATCGGACGGGAAAGCTTACAAAACTTTCTTTTTTATTTAATCGCCTATTATAATTATAACGGTCCGTAATAATAATAATAGGTCCGTAAATAAACTAGGTGATAAAAAATCATCCATAATAATTGTATGAATAACATAGTAGCTCTGTCTGTCCGTCTGCACTTTCGACAACTAGCTGCATCACAGTATGCACAACATATTCTCGCAAGGTGGTAGACAATCCACTTAGCTTCTGTACCGACACATAGATAGATACATTCGTATTTAATATCGTTTATTCAATTAAGGCTGTTGCAAGTTCTTATGAAAGTTTAATAACTTCGGTTACTACGCCATCGGTTCGCAAAACTACGGCGGGTAAGTTGGTAAGGGCTGTTTTTTTCTCCGTCAAGTTGAAGAATGATTTCAATATAAGATAATTCATGAAGTAGGTAATCAACTACCTAAATAGCTACAGAACTAGTGCCACGAAAATTCCCATTAGTTCGGTCAATAAAACTTGCCCAATTATCATTAGTTCGGTCAGTAGAACTAGTGGAAATAAATAATCTTTTATTTTAATTTGCATTCCTAAAATAGATCAAATCACTTGAAGATGCTTATGTGTACATAGCCCAACGTTTTCTAATGTGACCCTGGCAACAAAATGTCCAAAGCAATATAGCGACACATACCCACATTAGCCGTCCGTACCTCTTTCTACAAAAGAACAGATCGCGGTCTCCGGGCGGTTCTGGCAAGTGAGAAGGTCAGAACTGTTTAGGATTCGCAATAATAATCATTGGTACGCCACAGAAATGAAGAATTATGATTTTATCTGGCAGATGTGAATGTTTATGAGAGTATGAAATACATAAATGGTTCCTGCATATATGTATCTAGCTAATGTTTCAGTCACTTTTACAAAGTAAGTGGGTTTGCAATGCATTGTGAGTAATTCATCGAATAGCGAACAGTTGTATAATTTATGATTTGTACTACGTAGTTGCCCACGCGATTACGCGTAATTAGCGACTAAATTCCAAAAAAGTACAACTAATACAAATGTTTACAAAAATTACGAGTACGTCAAATACACATAGGAATTAAAGTAAAAAGTCAATCTGGTGAATCTAAATTGGTAGATAACTTATTAATTGCAAAAGTTTACTTATTCCCTACACTGGCATCTCAATAAAAGTTAAATTGAGCGATTTGCAAACGTTTATGTTGTTTGCGATGGAGACGTATGGACGTGTGATTCGATGAATCATCAAAGAAAATATATAGACAAAAGTCCACTTAGATACATTATTGTTTTATACTTTAAAACTGTACTATAATCTTATCAAACTCTAGATAAAACCCTCATGCATTATCGAAAGTTTTTTTGTTTTGTTTTTTTTTGACGGAAAGTTAAACTCTCACTGTATTTTGGAAGAGACCCGATGTTCAAATAACTACAATTGATTTATCTTTAACTTACCACCTGCAGCAGCGAAACTTCTTCATTTTTTTGTTCTTTTTGTATCATTATACAGAATCGTCATTTGTTTGCAGAAGCGAGGGCAATATTTGCACTGTAAGTAAGCTTCGCCTCTCGGAAACACGTACATTTTTAACAAATGACTGACTTATTCATACTTTACTCACCTCATTCCCACTTTTAACTTTCTTTGTGTAACAAAACAAAAGGTGTCGACGCACCTGCAATATATCTCATTCTTAAAGTACTTGAAAATGTATAATACTAAGATTCCTTTGTTCGTTTTATATGATGTCGCTGTACATTGTATTGTATTGTACATTTAATAAGAAATATGGCAAGGAAAATAAATATCTTCACCCTGTGTCATTTGCATTTCCAACCTCGTGGAATAACCCCAACCCTTGGTGTACAAGGAATTTAAATAAATATATGTCTGTTATATGTTATTTTATATATCAAAATTTTCCGCGCAATCGTAACTTTAACATTGGAAAAATAAATGCCACGCCAACTGTATTAGATAACTTGGCAATCGCTGAAACCGGAAACATTAGTGCAAAATGCGGTGTATTAGAATCAATTAAGAACTTTACAGCATTTTGAAATTATTTCTACATCATGACCGGTACTATGAATACTATTGTGTTGGTACGCAAACTATTGTGATGTACTGTAGAACTATCAGTCGATGAGAACAATAGTGATATTCGAATAAACTGTTATTAAGTGTTGTCACGAGACAACAACGTCGACGTTGTCTGTAAGAACAAACTCACTTCTCACCTCGAAATCTGCGGTGTTAAAAATTACGAATAAAAAATTTAAATTAGACCACGAATTTCAAATAAATTTTAAATCACACCGGCGAACTGCACGGTGAAAAGTGAGTTTGCTTACAGAATGGCACCATTGGTTGTTTGCGGGATTTGCGCGGTTTTTAGATGAACCAGCTCGCAATCAAACAAATGAATATAGAATGTTTTGTTCTAAACTTGATTAAGGGCCACTTGCACTATATTTTTTTTTTCAATTGGAGTTTAATCCGGTTTAATTCCATCTTTGACAATTGTTTAAAGTCAAATAGAGATGAGATGAATATTTTGATTTATCCAAGTGCTTTGGTTAAGCGTGTAGTTAACTTTAGCGGGTGGGGTTGTTTTAACGAAAAATACTGGCAAATTCTGTCAATTCCACATTTAATTTGACAGTATTTTTCGTTTAAACAGCAAACAAAGCGGGAACTTTTCGTTGTCGTAAGCCAAAATACAATTTTATATCTTACTAGAGACGTACCGTGAGTTCTTCCGCGTTAACTTTAGTTTTTTGAAAATCCCTCAGGAACCATTTTTTAATATTATTATTTTTTAGGATTAAAAGTATCCTATGTCTCAATCTAGGTCATAAACTATTGAAAATGAAAATATATTTATTGGAACTAATTAGGGTTACATGTATAATTCGGTTCGTTAATAGCTAATTAGTTTCTAGAACTGTGTTACAGCTATTAGCGTCCACCTCCAGAAACAGGCATACCAAATTCCATCTTAATCTCACTGAGTTACAAACATACAAACTTTCTCATTTATAATATTAGTAGGATACATTTATTGGAAACCAAGCGCATTAGATTTGAACCTATCAAAACATTTCCGTGCATTGTGACTGCGGTGTCACTGTTTAGACAAAATTTAACGCAAAATGTACCCAAAAATCACACATTTTTTATAATAAGTATAAATAAACTCTATATATGGCCACGCAGTGACTACCTAAAGTACCTTAGTTTTATAATGTTAAACGTTATTTATTGCGCTTACTACAAAAGTCATAGTTATAAAAAAATCATTGAATTTCAGTTTTCTTTATTTGAATAGCACACAATAGGTTTTGTGAACCTAAAACCTAAGTATATAATATAAAAAATACCAACCGCAATGCCACCCACATTTAAGACAAAACGGAAACAGGACAAAAGAATCACGATTTTAAAATGGCCTCTTGAGCACGCCCCTACTTGATGCTTGTTTAATGATTCCACTCTCCTGGTAACTCATTATCTAAGAACACTTTGTTGGTAACATAACGTGGTATATTGTGAACAACTCGGTCGATAATACAAAAAGAACCTCTAGCGCACGTCTTTAAATTAAGTTTAAATCCTGTTCTATGCTCATATTTATGCTGCTATGACTTAAGTATAATTATTTTCTGTCATTTACTAGGTAGGGTCAAATGGTTGACAGTGTAACATAAGGAGAAAATGGGTTTTTCTGCCCTTTTATTATTTGTCTATTCTCTGTCTTGGCGTGATTTTGTTTAATTCTTTTTTAATTCTTGACGTATTTAATTCTTGCCTGATTTATCAGTTTCATATGCCGTCATCTAAGGCAGCTGTCATCAGACGTCAAATGGGATAATAATAACGTATAATATGTAGTCAAGCTATACGCCAACATTGCATTTTAAAATGGCACAAGTAATTCCCGCCCCAACTTCCCTTGGCAGCAGCCGCCAATAGAATGCACTTAAGTAGACTCTTTCACTCTTATTCATAAACCAGATTATATCTCGATCTTTAGCCTCTATGTATCAACGGTGTCAACAACTGTCAACTTTCTCATTAATTTCTTGAAAACTGTACTTACGAATGAAATGACACGTTTTTCTTGCCTCTAATAGTTCTCGTATATTTTTTCATCTTCTTATCATCTTACCAAATTTCAAGTTCATAAGTCAATGAGAAGGTGTAAATTCTTAGAAAAAAAATAGTTGCTGACTTTTTATTCCTTTATTGGTTATCATTTTTTAAACCAGTGTATCATTCACGCGTCGTTCGTTGTGATCGCATACCCTACTCTTAAATTATTTCACTGCGGTATTCTGTAAATTGGAGGTTATCCATTTAAAAGAAGCAGCAGGTAGAGCCCTCAAAAATCGTTTCGTAATAAATTAATCAGATAGTTTCCCGAGATTCTATAAAATAAGCTGTAATGTAGGTTAAACGTAAAAATAACTCAATTTCATTCAGAACAGTTACATCAATAAGTGCTTCAAAAGAACTGTATTTCCTCTTCATTTTATTGGTCAGCTTCAGTATAAATGTCATCGACCTGTTAAGAAGCATAATTAACGGAGTTTTTTTTTCCTTTCCACTTCTGTAAGTAGTGGTAACAAGACAGACTTCAAAGAGAAATAATAGGTATGCTTTTCAACTTTTACAAAGTGAACGTGACATTGTTTGGGTCTCAATGTAGAGTGACTGCTTTAATTTAAACTATGATAAAGTACATTAAAATTAAGCAAAATTTATTTCTCAGTAACTACTCAGAAAGTACTTTTTTCTAGGTCGCTACAAAAAAAAAACCTTAACTATATGGAGTTACTACGAAGAATTATTTTAGACCCAAGAATGCATTCTGTATTTTTTTGATAAAATACTGTAATATACAATCAACAAATCCATAATTAATACAAAGATCAGTTTCAAATGTTTTGAAATTAACAACATATTTTACTTTACTCTTCAAACAAATACAACAACACACAAAAAATAAATAAAAAAATAATAAATACAAGATTCGATTTGTCCACGCCACTCACTCGTAACGAGCTAATAGAAGGGAGAAATGTTCAAGAAGAGTTTTTAAGCAAAGTGATATTACTAAATAAACAATAGTACACAGTAACATTCCAGAGACAAAAAACCGTGACAGAGTTCATAGACACATCCCAAAGGATTAGGGTGCGGGATGAGGTGGGTGGACGAGAGCCTTATCTAGGTTTCGACAGCGCGCCGAAGGAGTGGGGCACTCGCTGACCAAACATTACACGCTCCACCGTGACAGCGAACGCGCCGATCGCCGCGCCCGCGCAAGCTCTAGCCCATTCGAAGTTCGAATTTTAAAATGTTCCCGAACACAGTGACGTGAGACTTAGTTCGTTCGTGTGAGTGAACCGTGCCAGTGAACGAATTCATATTGTGAAGGATACCATTTATTTTTTTCTGAACACGGAGCGACCCTGCATAGAGCCAAGGTAAATTTCGCCTATTCGGTATTTTGGTGTGTTCTGTTGCAACTGAGTTGCAAAGTGCATTTTGCAGGTACCCCAGTTTCGAAACACGCGGTCCGTCTGACTTTCACATGATGGTTCGCAATTATTTATTAATTTATTAAAGTTTAGTTTTATTGTTGATATTTCATCTTTTATATAAGAATAAATTGTGCTAGGTAGTAGAGTAGTCTAGTAAAACTTAAATTAATAAAAATATCTAAGTTTTTGTTGTGTAAGTATAGAATTTAACAACCGTCAAAAATAGATTAAACACAACTTATTAACACATAGTATGACAATTTGTTTCTCAAATAAAATTACCTTAATAAAATTCAACACGCATAAAACCGTCGATAATTTATTTGTCTCTCTCAATAATGTTTTGCTGTAACTAGCAAACCGTGAATATTTCAAATAGTTTTCACTGACTGGAATATTTGTGCCAGTTTGGTGCGACGACATAAAAAGTTAATTGAGCAACATTTTTCCAAATAAATTATTGATCAGCGATGACTGAAACGGTTTCAGATTCTTTTGTCAACTACAAAGAGCTTTGATATTCGGTCATTTTGAAATAATTTATAATAAGAACGTGTTTTGACAGTTATTCACAGTTAAATTAAGAAACTTATTTTCAAATTCTTAAAAATAATAATTGTAAAAGGTTGCCAACTAAAAAACAATGCTGAAAAATGTTTAGAAATTGATTTTCAATTCATCTTCTTCGACTCGGATTAACTAATTCAATTATATATTAATATATCTCATTGTAAAAGCTTAACAAAATTTTTGTTTTATCGAATATATCGAGTATTTTGTTAAAATAAGTTAAAGTAAAGTAAAAAAAAACATAAGTTATTAAAAAAAACGAAAATGGAGGAAATTACCGTAAGTAATAAAGAGGAGTTAGAAACGATTACAAAAGCTATTAGGATAGCCCGTAATTAACCCTAAAATAGCGCCACAGTTCTAATGACTCAAACGCAACATTTAAAAAGCACATTTGAAAACATAGTATGACGTAACAAATATTTTATTAATTTAAATTTTTATATACCTAATTAAAAACCTAATTACTGAAGTACTTAATGATACTCCAGAAATCGGGTTGCCATGATTCATAACCCAAATTGAAGACGTAACAATTTCTATATTTATTATAATACACACATCAAAAGTGTCTAGGGATCAACATATATTTTTGCAATAACTTTTCTCCTGATTGATATTAATTAAAATTTTCTTTAAGGATTCATCAAATAAAGTGTTTTCGTTTGTCACAGTAACGATAAACCAAGTCACCTTTGCATTAATAAAGAAATTTGCCATTTTCCTAATAAAGGGATTTTTGACATTTGAACCACTAACACAAAAGTTCGAAAAAAAGACTGAAATAACAGTTTTCTCTAAAATTTTATTGGGTAACTTAAACAATTAATAATCCGTATTTCTACCGCGAACACTAACAACACAAGAACATCGGTTTGGCATACTCAAAATGAGTTCATCCAAATCACGCTGTGGAATGGCCGCCCATGTTCGTTGCAACAACAAAAAAAGGTCTTCTTGCGACTGGATACCCTCCATATTCGGCAGAGCTCTTCTCTGTAGCATATCCCATGCATGCTCAATCGGGTTCAAGTCTGGCGACTGAGCAGGCCAGGGCAGGACATTGATGTTAGCTGCGGCGAGAGTCTGTCTTACAACTCTTGCGGTGTGCGGTCGTGCATTATCATGCATTAACTGAAATAAGGGACCGATTTGCACTTGTAGAGGAACGATGACGTCTGATACAATCGTCTCAGCATAAATTTGAGCGTTGAGGTTGCCTCTGATCCAAATCAACTCAGTTCTTCCGCCGATCCAAATACCCGCCCATACCATGATGGTTCCACCACTATAAGGATGGACTTCCTGGCAGGATTTTAATCGCTGTTGGCGTCCAGGGGTTCTCCAGTGTCGTATACGTCTTGTATCCGGTCTCATACCAAAACGAGACTCATCAGAAAAGCACACGAAACGCCATTGTTCTTCTGCCCAATTTCTGTGTTCAAGAGCCCATTGATATCGAATCCTACGATTGTGCATTGCTATAGGTGGTACCCGTAGCGGTCTTCGGGAATGAAGGTTCACTTCATGCAAGCGGTTTCTGACTGTTTGGTCGCTAATTAAGTTCCCTGAAGAGTGATGAAGCCTCACGGCTAACATCATGGCGGTTATTGTTGGAGCTCTTCGAGTTAAGATTTGAATGTATCGGTCTTGTCTCCGTGTGGTGCAGCGATACCGTCCTCCATGGCGCTCAGCCACGGTACCAGTGCTTCGGTATCGTGTCCAAAGTCGACTGATAACACTCTGACTTGTATTCAGAGCTAAAGCCACAGTACGTTGCCGGGAACCAGCTTCTATCATTCCCACGGCTCTGAGCATTTCTTCCCTGCTTAAATGACGTCGCCGCTCCATAATAACGTTGGTTTTAATCAGTAGTAGGGAAACAGTAGCACTAATAATGTCTTCAATGCGTTGTATGTTTTTATAGGGAAAATATTGACAGCTGATTTTCATCTTTTACTCGAATTTGATTCACAGTTCCTGATTCAAATTATGAAATGCACCAAAAAGGATCCATATAAATTTATAAAATCATAAATTTATTACAGAGCCACATCTCAATCTCAAGAAATCCGCATAAAAATGCTTGATCCCTAGACACTTTTGATGTGTGTATTATCGGTTATTTACAAACATTTATTAATAGTTTGGTATTACAACGAACTTTTAATTGCATGAGACGAGACTTTATATTTGCGTTTTCGCTTCATTACCTGGGCGAACAAGTGAAACGAGCCTTTATAGTAATGTTTGCTTTGTATTCTTCGACTTTATAATCATTTTTAAATCATCAGTGTTAAATAATATTGTTTCGATCGGTCGATCGATTACGACTTCAAAAAGTACGAAGTCGTAAATTATTATATTTATAAAAAAAACAGGCCAAGTGCGAGTTGGACTCGCGCACCGAGGGTTTCGTACAAGCCTATAGGTATATTTTAATAATTATTAAAAAATATTTTTTATTATATGATGTAACTAAACATTTAGGGTTCTCGCAATTTTTCTTTTATCTGTACTATAAGGCGTTACTTCGTGCCAAATTACAAGATTCTAATTTCACGGGAAGTACCCTGAAGGTTTTGATTCCCGTGCGAGTTTCAAAAATTTGTGGCATAAAAGGCTGTATCTTTTGATTGCTTTGGCTTAGAAGTTTGATTTTTTTACAGCTCCAAGGGACAGTAGAGCTGTGTATTAGGTATGAATTTCAGTTTGATACCTCCACGCGTTCCTGAGAAAAATGGTCTTGACAGACGGACGGACGGACGGACAACAAAGTGATCCTATAAGGGTTCCATTTTTTCCTTTTAAGGAACGGAACCCTAAAAAAATCAATCAAATCAAATTGCAAATATATCTTCAGTAGGTACTTACTAATTTATCTGATATAGTCGGTATTAAGATTTCTTTGGTAGAGATTTGACATAAGAAAAATGACTCTGATCCTTGCCACACAGATCCACAACTCAGTTTGTTAAGAAAATTATGTGCCCCTAATATTCATCGTTATGATTTGAAAGTTTTAAAACGTGTAGCTTATTTTATATATGCTTCCAAGCACGCACAAAGAAAACATTTAAATAGACTGTATTCATTATTTTCACCAACTCTTTATTCTTGTCAAAAGAGGTAGGGGCTTAGCGGATTCTTTCCGGTCAAATCAGAGTGCTCGCCCGAGAAGCAATCTCCTTACAGGGCACCATAGTGAAATAACCATTTAACCAACTGCATTTTGGTGCTACATATTTAATTTCTGTCTGTGAGTACGATTCCATAGTTCTCACTGAATAGGTGGAATTGGGCTCGGCAAAGTGAAGATGGTTGGAGTGGTATTTTATAAGTGAAAACTTCTTTAGCGGCGTTGTACACTTTTTTTGTATGGGTAAAAAATTTTAAACTCATGTCAGGACACGTGGCGTAAGACGAAAACAATAAAATTGGAAAGGTTGTTGACTTTCAATATATTGGACAAAACATAGTCATATTTTATTTAATCATATTATAATAATAAGTGTGTAACTAGGACGTGCAGGTAGCAGCTTTATTTCAAAGAAAATGCATTTTTTACAATAGATGTCGCTAGGTGCGCTTAAATGTGATTCATGTAAGTTGATTTTTCTGATAGATAAACTTTTTTATGTAATATAAATTGTCATGTTTGTGTACGATAGCGCAATAAATAAATATTGTATTCTACCCCATAAATGATAGTACTTTTGTACTGATAATTAAAGCAATTATAAAATTTCTTTCTTTCTTTCTTTCAAATCGTGCAAAATTATTCCCTAACCATTCCAAAATATCAAAAATGCACAAGTTAATATTCAAGTTTTTACTTCTGCCGGCACTGAGTGCAACCCGTCGTTCTATTTTAAACTCTTATTCTTAACATCAGGTATAGTGTAATATTGCCACTGTGTAATCACGAAGGTCTACCTACTAATAAACAGACTATGTATACGTATGCTGTGCAGGTATTTACAATTTATAACTGCCGTTCCACACATGCACATTATAAATTAGTGCATTTTCATATTGTGAAAGTCGCATTCCTCGCGAAAACTACTCAGTCAATACTTGGCATCTATCTATCTTGGTAACATAATGATGTGTCATTTCACTCTGCTGAAGAAAGTAGGTGACGCTCGCCTGTGGGAAATTCTCTAGTTAATAATGTCTGCAAATTATTATTGATAAGTTAATATATGCTTCGTATGATTCACAAGAAGGGTTTATTAACTACAGAACGGAACATAACTTCTTTGTCGGTTGATGTAAATGGAAATAGTCATAAATTAAATTGCTATTTCTTCTTTCAAATGTTTAATACTTGTAAAAGTATTCATTTGACATTGTGAGTTACCTACAATGCGAAGAAATGGCGCTGCATTGCAGCTTTAATGGCTAGAAGAATTTCGATGCGGCCGTCAGGGCCGCGGTGGCATAATTGGTCAGTACATTCGCCCGGATAGCGAAGGGTGCGCGTTCGAGTCCCGTCTGCTGCCTGGTCCACGTGGAATTTTTTCTAGTTATATTTTCTTTAGATTTAAACATCAAGCAAATACATGCTTAAAAAATTAAATCGTGGTTGATCGATCTTATCTTAACTTTTAGTTTTTCTCTCATTTAATATTTTAGTTCGCTTAAATGTCCTTCCAACATAATAAGTTAAGTAAAAACAAACTGATAGTATTAGAGGTAGACAGGGTCGATTCGATATGTCTTACGCACAGAGAGTAATAAATTTAAATAAAACAAGTTTCAACGGTATAGATGCACAGAATTATTTATTTATGATGTTTCTAAAAAAAGTAATAAATTTGTCTATTTGGTGTCCCTGTCCGTACATCTATCTTCTAATAGACACAATAGTGTATCTAGTGACGTCAGGTGTCCGCCCCATTGTGCCCGGACATAAATCTTGTGCGCCTTTGGAAATTTTATGTTCAAGCGTGAAGTCACAGTAAATGATACTGTATGGACGATAAAAAAGGATTAGGTTACATTTTTGTTCGATTGTTTACCAATGCAAAAGTTTGAAATCTTTGTACCAATATGTCATGTCATAGTCGTAGTACCTATTAGTGCTTACCTTTAGAACAAATTTCTTAACGGAATATAAAACTCATTCAATTTATTAGCTATCGTAAACGGTCTATTTCTTTTTTATCTTTATTGGTTTATTTCGAATTTCAAAATGAATTTATTCTTATTTTCTTCTAATAATCTGTTCTTTATTTATTTGATTACATGTAAAAATGGCATATTCATAGTTTTATTAATTTTCACAAATTGCTATCTTAAACAGTTTTATTGGACCTTTCCTATTTTTTCCACTTTCGGTAAAGTACGCTATCAAGGTGATCTTGTTCAGAAATCATTTTTTAATTAACTGAACAGAACTGCTTATTTTAGTTTTTATCAAAATTGAAGCGTGATGATTAAATAAATTTAATTTATACAGAATTCAATCTCTTTTGAGAAGTATTAAAATACATAATATTTTAACCTTTTTTCAAATTTAACTATCAAGTTTGAAAATTTCAATCAAAATATTTCCCCAAATAAAATATATTGAAAAGAAAAAATAAGTAGAAGAATTACTTTTTCATTTTGATTTAAAAATTTTACAAAATTTTGGATTCTGCTAACCAAACCAAAGGTCAAAAATCTTAACTCTTAGTTTCTGTGTAAGTGATTTATACAAACTTGTTTCTCTGCAATTTGGTACCTGCTTGGTTAAAAAAAATGGAATCTGCCCTTAAAAGGATTCCCTACCTACCCTTAAACAAACCCATTGTAAGTTTCCTACCTGAGAAGAAGAGGTGCACTATACTGCACTACACATGTTACTTACCTGAGATCTTCTCTCACAGTACTTATTGTTTAAGTTGGAATTCAACAAGTATTACCCTTCTATATATAAATATTGATGAAGGAAATTCAACTGATAATCATTTCATATTTATAATTGCATAAACATATAAAAAATATGTGTTTGTTAAAATAATATAACACAATAAATGTACCAGGTAGCGAAAAACTATTCAAAAAATAATGCAACAAGCAACGCATTAGAAATTATGAACAACGAATGATAACCGAATTCATTGGCAGATATTTGATTTGGCGAACAATTGTGTTTTGTTTGTGCGTGTGTATTATGTTAATATTGAAGTTCAATTGCTTATATCAGTTTTGTACCACGTTTTAGCGGCCTTTGTAAGGGAGTAATGCTTCTTACGAGTACCTATATATATTATCAATATCATAGTTTGATGATTTGCATTAACCCTAAAGTTCTTGTTCTGTGACTCATAAATTAAACATTAATCAATTCCTATGTTACCCACAGATAATAACTTCTAATTAACAGATTTAGATACCGATTGGTGAAAAATAATAAAAGTAATAAATCTGACGAGTTCAAAGATTACCAAGAACAAGCCAGCCCTGACAACCAAATTTTATAGTAACCATCTGTCATAAGCAATAAATTAAATCAAAGAAATCCGGTATAACACATTTGTGACTGGTTCACAAAAAGGAACCGGTCAAACACATTATTAGCACGTGAACCTCCTTCCTAATATGCATAAAAAATAGGTAAATTATGTCCTTGTGTCTAGCTGTAACTGGTATAATTAATGCGTCTTTCTCATCGGATCAGTGCGGTATCGTTTCGTTTACGTTTCTGTACCTATTCTGTACAGATACCGAGTGAATGTTATTAAGGGAGTGCTTCCTCACTGAGTCGTTTCGGTACAGATACTTTAACATCGGATACACAGCTCTCTTTACCGTGTGCTACCGTGGGCTGCCGAGTGCTACCCAATCATTAGACTCGCCCGTCCCGTCACGGGGCAAACAAATTCGTAGTAAACAAAACAAAACGATACCACACCGAAACCGAGCCGATCAAGAATTGCTTTTCGGTAATGAATCTGTACAGATTCGGTACAGAATCGAAATCGAAACGAGCCCGCACCAACCCGGTAAGGAAGGCGCCTAACAACGACATAGGCAGGTTTCGTTTCGTGCAGAACACAGACTTTCTAACACTCTTTTCATTGTTTCCTATTCTAGACTGCGAGCGACGGAAAACATAAAATATGCTAGGTGCTTACTTTCTTTTTGAAATAGCAATAAGTTATCAACAAATAGAGAAACTTCATCCAAGGCTTAATAAATTACTGATGTTATATAAGCGGAGTGGAATCCATTTGCGAAGTTGACAGATGTAGCAAAAATCTTTCGTTTTTTTTTAATGGGTGGCATTCAAGCATATGGCCCGCCTGATTGTAAGCGGCCACCATAGCCTTTAGACGCTTGCTATACAAAAATATCACCCTGATCAGAAACACAACACCACCAAAAGGTAGTAAGTAGGTAAAGCAGACTGTAGTCCTCCGTAAAGTGGAGGTAACTTCCCCAGTGGGCGCTCCAATGCGAGCGGAAAATCTGCTATACCCTACCTCTCTTAAAATGTGCTGTCCAGTCTTCTTCACCTTGCTGGCGTGATCCAAAGCCTTAGGGAGTCTGAAAGTCTTCATCACTGACAGACTGCAAGCATAGCCCCACCAAAAGAGGATTATTTAACTACGCTATTCTGTAAGGTGTAGGTTACTACTTCTTCAGGCGAGAGGTGCATCTCAAGTGGGAACTCTCCTATACCCTTTCCCTAACATTTTAATTCACTGACATATCTCATTGAAGTAGGTGTAATAAATAAAACGTTTTCCTTTCTCACTGGGTCTATAACTCCTATATCGGTAACTATATGTGGTCGATAATAAATCATTTTCGATTACGTAAATTAAGTAATCGAAACTTTATTGATTTCACTAATTGTTACCTAATTTATTTATTTTACGGTTCTGTAACATTGGTAGTATTACAATTTTGGAAAATCTTTACGTATTCGTTACTAAGCCATATTTTTCAGTTTTACGGATAAATGATGCATGCATGCAGCATCACCATTGGTTAACTTAATTTTGGACGTTGATATGTATTGATAGTGTTAAATATTATTTTTTAGTAAACAGTTAATCATAACCAAAAATTCGTGGATTAACCAACTATGAGATGTGACAGGTGTTACTCATTTAGCACCGCTCGCTCGTAAAACAATAGCTCACTTTAGGCACAGCTTTAGGCTGCATGTCACGTCCCTTTGCATAACCCGGCGCGTACCCGGATCGTCATGTTTTCACAATAACGTTTTCAAATGGCTCATGAGGTGAAAATATTTTGTCTAACTTCGTGTTTTAAGATATCGCCTACTCAGAGGTCCCATGAAAAGCAGCCTTTTATATCAGAATATAAAAAGAAAACACTCTGTGTCCTATTCCTTTCATCCAAGGTGAATAACTAAAGCTCATGTATTATTGAAAATCAAAAACAATGATTTAAGACATAGTTTTTTTTCTAATGTCATGTAATAGTCACAATATATGCTAATGTCATATAATGTCAGTTCAGGAAATGGTGATAAGTAATTAACGGCAGATGATTGTGTGATGAATATGAGCATTTGTACTCTACCAGTCTAAGTCCAGAATGTTTAAAATGCTTTTCTATATAAATATACTTATATATGTATTAACTTAATGTATTCTTTCGTTATCCTTGTACCCCATAACACAAGCCTAGAGTGCCTTCTTTGCGGCTAGGCTAATTGGTGTGTGTTGAAAAAAGATAGCTTCCGCCTTAAAATATACTACTGTCAAATAGCAAATTATTCTTTAATGCGGTATTTCTGTATTAAGTCAGTAAAAATATGGTTAAGGTTTCAAGGGCTCTACGGCGATAGGATAGGCAACGCACTATTGGTAATTTGGTATCGTAAGCGTCTTTATACAAATATTATTATGACTGCTCACCTTGATAACCACATTTTTAAATCAAATTTTAAATTATAAAACATACTTAATTTTCTGTATAAATAACTAACTTATGAATTTATTTCCTCAAATACACATTTGGTATTTTTTTAACTCTACTAATAACATTTACAAATATATTATTCAGTATTTTTTAGCTCTACCAATAAAATTTATAGATATTCTATATAATTCAGTATTTTTTAGCTCTACCAATAACATTTATAGATATTCTATATAATTCAGTATTTTTAGCTCTACCAATATCATTTATAGATATTCTATATTATTCGGTATTTTTTAGCTCTACCAATAACATTTATAGATTAGTATATTATTTTGTAACATTCTTCATTAACAGCTTACAAACAGTGCGAGGTTGAATTGAATAAGGTATTTCGAAAACGGCCTGACTTTGCGATCAAGGTCGTCACCACGAATTATTGTAGATCGGCCATTGCCTGATTCTAGTTATTGTGTTTTTATTATTACAAGACATCTGAAGAATAATCCAAACGATAAAGACTTCGTAACATAAAACATCGTCATTGAAAGAAACCAGTTTTTCGACATTATTAAATTTATAGAAATTTATTCGAAAACTAAATAATGATAGTATTTTTAGTGTTAATTAACTACCATGTTTATTAAACTCCATATGGAATTAATACCTGTCATTTTTAAAGTTTAATAATCCTTAAATAAAAGATTAATTAAAATTAAATCAGTTTATTATATTTGTCATTGGTATTGGCATTTATCTGCTCGATTTATAAATCTACAGAACAATAATATAGTAGATAAATTCTACTCAGGCAGGACTCGAACCTATGTCTTCAGCTGTCTGTGTCTCGGTAGCATTCGTCCCGGACAGCGGAAGATGCAGGTTCTAGTCCTGCTTGAAACTTCGATCATTCTAACTTTTTTTTGAAAACAACCTAGTCTAATGCACCTAACTATTTGTTTTCATTTGGAATCACCACTGATGGCGCAATGGCTAGCGCGTTCGGATTACGATTTCGCAATGGCTAGTTATTGCATGGCTGCCTAAAAGACAACTATTTATTATCTCGACCATAAATTAATTACCGCGGCACTTCGGTAGCCACGTTATGGCATTAGCTTTTTTTCCCAGAAACTTTTTCGTTCATGATTTTCGAGCGATCTAGAAGAGAGAAGCATAGTCAGGGATAAAATGTTTTTAATGTCAGTCAATTACAAAATCAACATAATAATTAAGTAGTTTTACCAAAAATTTTGCCCTTATTAATAAACGAAGCATACGCTTGGATTTAGTCACTCAATGTTTTGTCTCTGTTCATTGAATTACAAATGACATTAGTGTTGCCGCACACAGGCCACACGCCACAGCCACAAACGCCGCCACCAGAAGCTAGAAGCGGCTACTAAAGTGGCTGAAGCGCGCGACAGCGGCCGACTAAGGTAAGGGAGTGAGGGGTAGGGAATCGCACGAGTGACGTGTGGCGGCGTTTTGTATCGGCTCATTAAGTGGCCGGTGCTGGCCACAAGAAGCGAGTAACGACGATTTGTAGCGTGTGGCGGCCACCGGTGTACCGTGTGTGGCCAGTCCATATAAAATGTACTTATGAAAACTACAAGAAGTATGCCGGTGGCTACGTTTTGTGGTTGTGGTCGGTGGCCCGTGTGCGGCGACACTTAGCGTGATATGAACAAAACACGGCGTACCTACTAGTCTAAACTTATTCATCGTTTATCGGTCTGATAATAATAATAAAATAATTACTATCTTACTAATATTACTTCACTGTAGGACTTATAGACGTCATTACTTAATGTTTCAATTTAAGAAGGAGTTTTATGATAATAATATAACTGAAAGGTTTATATCTCAATCAAGGAAGTGCGCACTAGGAAGTTTATCAAAATATTATTTAGCTTGTTACGTAGCAGAATTAAGGTTTATTTCCAAGGATAACTACTTTCAATATATACTGACGTAAAAATCGGTAAATTATAATCACATAACGATAATATTGGTTTGGAATTGACACAATCTAATTACTACAAAACGAGAGCTTTAAGTAGTTGCGATATCACCTAAACTTGTTTAATTTTTGATTACTTCAAACTAGTTCTAATGAATTGAAAGTTTAAAATACAAAATAATAAAATTTCATTTTTCAATTCGAAATTCAATATTTACTCCGTAAATAATTTCATGAAACTAATAACAAATACTCAGGAGTCGTTCTCAAATTATCATTCCGAACTGGTTTTGTCTACATCAGCTCTTTTTTGCAGTATTTTATGGTATAATAACCAGCATCCGAAAATAAGTCAATTTTCTTTTACTAATTTTGTTTAATTGAACCATCAAATTTAGTAAACTGATAAAATTATAGGCACAAATATTGTTATGATTAGCGTACTTAAAACAATATGAGATTCTAACATGTTAATGGAGACGATTTAAGGTTAAAACCCGTCGATCACTTTCTGAGCCGATAGTTTCTGAAACTATTCTATCAAGCCAACATTTATCTCAATTCGTATTTAATAACTGAGACGCACCAACGTATCGGCAACTCCATAAAGCTCGTTTATATTGGCCACTAGCATTGGTCTACTTCAAATTTGCCCCACGTCTAGACGGAAGCACTTGCCTTGTATCAGATCGCTTACGCTCGCGTTGGGTTGAGCTCGGCCAACATGTATTGGCGGCTCTAGAAAAAGCTTGAAGCCTCCCCGCCCACTGAGAGTAGCAGCACGGGGATATTCGAGACTTCTCCCCGCTCATTTCATCCAGCTCCATGACTCGGCGGAGTGAGGGGGCCCCACCCGCCAAAAAATAGACTGTATTCTGCACTGGTCACCCGCACACGTATAGAGGACTTAGGTCTTCTAGGTAATGTGTGTCAAGAGTGCAGGCGAAGTTATCGCAACCCGTTAAGACTGGCCACAAACGTGAATAGTTTCTAGATTTGACACTTAGCTTCAGTGTACAACTAACTGCTGTTAGTTGCACTTACCACCCGTAATGTGGTCATAGCCTATGAGGTTTCTATTGTTAGTGCGGCAAATGCAACTGGGATTAAATACATTTGACTTTCTTCTGTCAGCATATAAATCATTGTACGTTTACATTGTTTATAAAGCACATGAATAGTTTTTTACTCATGCCAACAATTAATGGTCATAATTAAAAGTATTACATTAAACTTCAGTTGAAAACATGTAATTTAAGATACGATAGGCCCATGATAAATAGGTTGCAAAGCCACGCAATTAAACTTACCCACATTGACACACTGCCATTAATAAAATTGTGTCGTACAGTTTAAAATTCCAGTCGCGCAGGTAGCCGGCTAAGTGCTAGACCATAAATTAGGTGTCACACGCATACTCTACAGAGCAGAGGTTACGCACTCACATAGAATTCGCATGCGAAATAAATAGGTTTCTTCTTTAATTTTGTTAAATCATCTTTTTAATTTATTAGTATGGGTTTGACGGGAGGTTAATGATATTGTTACTTTATTTCTTAAAAGCTTTCATTTAGCACAGTTCATATAGGTAGTCGGATATTTCCAATACATTTCCTTACAGAGTTCGAAACGCAGTTTTTATTATCTGTGTGCTTCGTTGTCTGTGTGTATTGAAACTGGATTGTTAGATTTTTTTTACATATAATAATTATTACATTATTTGTAGATTAGCTAGATAATAATAATACAAAACCGATAAGATTTTTTTTCCCAAATACGTATTATCTTGGAATCAGTCTGTCAATCATCGTTTTTCGCTATAAGAAAAGGGTATTCCTCCTCAATACCTTATAAAATAATGGTGTGTGGCGTGTTGTTGTATCTCCACAGGCCCAGCGCGTGAAGTCTTGTGGACGCACATGCCGCTTCCTGCTGTATGTAAAATACGTTTTTTAACAAAAAACTTAAATCTCAAAAAAAAAACCTTTAGTCAAATTAATATTTAGGTGTCATGCCAACCCAAGTAGTAAATGGGAACACAGATCTAGCAGACATACGAGGCACCGACTCAAAATCTGTGTGTAAACAATCACTGAGGTTAAGATCTTTATTTTTTAAATTTATCTAGGGCCTACTTCAAGCTATACCTATTTAATAAAAAAAGAATTATCAAAATCGGACTACTCTGTAAAAAGTTATGCGTGGTCATACATTACAATCAGTGAGAAAACCATCAATTATCCACTGTTCCCTATAATTAGGCTCGGAATTTTGTTTCCATATTTATATGAGTCCAGCTTTGAGGTTAATTTAGTTTCGCATGATATTTCCAATAAAAAAATAATTATCAAAATCGTAAAACAAAACGCGTCGAATTGAAAACGGCCTCCGTTTTTTCGTCAGTTGAAAATGTGAAAAGATCTGTAGTTGTGTATCGCTGAAATATATCTAATAATATATTTTAAATCGGATAACTCAACTTCATTTTGATATTCTGTTCATACCACGAAAAAATAATAAAGGCAATACGTATAGTATACCTAATTTCACGGACGTTTTAATATCACGATCTGAAAAATGATAAACACGCGATCCCATATAATGTCCCATTCAATGACAGATCTAATTTAGATTATATTGCTCTCGTACATACCATCTACACAATACAATGACGGACGCGAAATAATTATAAGTCAAAATGAAAATAACCTGTATATATTGATACGTAAGTACAGCCATGAAATTATTTCCATCGTGTCCTTACCAAAATATCGGAAAGTGTTACAACAAGTCTCATGATTAGAGTATTTCTTTTAATTACAATATCGCCCTCACGAGTGATCATATCTATTAAGAAGACAATTTTTTCACATTTTTACCTTTTTTTTTTAATTTTCCATAATGAATCAACTAATTTTACAGATCAATTAAGCTTTTTTCATGCGTGACGGGAGCTATTAATTGTGGAAGATATAACAAATCTATTTTTTAATAGAAAATATTTTTTCTGCATAACTTTTTTCCGTCATTTTTCCAATACCTTAATAGCTATTTTGCAATGCGGAGCGAAGACGAATCCATAAAATCTAAGATATTTAAATTTATAAAGAAAATAAATGTTAAAGAAGTCACAGTTTACAAAAATATCTTACAGTATGAAGATTTTTAGAACAAGGCTTTAGAAATCATAGGTCATACAGATTAATATAGTTATAAGATTAAATAAGTAGGCTAAAAGGTCGTCGTACATTGTTATTAAATACGTAACAAAGAAAAACTTCGATTAAATTAGAATCTATATTGAAATAATCATAACTCAAAATGAAAATAACAGAAAAATATTATATTTATCACGTATAAGGCAACATCAAATATTGGACCTAATTTTAATAAATATTTTATTGCTACTTTCTCATCTTTGGAAAATTTTGCTGTTTCTGCTGTTTTTTCTGCTAAACTCTCTGATGTCTTTGTACGTATGAAACACATTAAAATTAAATTACATTATTACTCTATAAATATTAATTCTAATCATTATCATTACAGTTACACAAACATGGTTTCAAAAAAAACACCATTATTTTAACTATTCTTAATATTATTATAGCATCATTTTGGTATCTTATTATTTATTTATTTATTGATATAAAGACCGTTCACTAATACGATGTTAGTCCTGACTGATGGCTGATAAAAAACACTATTATACACTACAGTAAAGCACACTGAACATCTCAAATCTATTCAGCTTTTACGTAAAAATAAATCACAAATAATAATAATAAGATGCACATTTAAAATAGTTGTAAACCTTACAAGTCATTAGTTATGGTAAAATATTTTTGTTTTTTTCATATTTAGGATGTATTAATATAAGTACAAGTTTTATTTTCACTGGGTAAGGTTTAATTTCAGCCTTTCTTTGCATAAGCTCGGGCTGTTCTCAGTGTAACCATCTCTACGGTACTTATTTGTTTACATGTTTTGCTACTTTATTTGTGTATTATAATTTATGTAACAACAGTAATTAGAGCTTGACGGCTTTGAAGAAAAACGCTTATTTTAAACATGAATGCATTCATAGTTTGTAGAAGTACGAATTAATTGTAAATAACGCGCTGAGAAAATTTAAATACCTATTAAACACAACATACCTCTGTATTTTTTGTATTGAATACAAAGTTTGTACATTTATACCTACTTAGAGATTAAAATTGATTATGATATCACGAAACGGTCAAATATTTCATTTTATACCTAATAAATCCATATGCGTAACTTATATTTCTTTATGTATAATAAAATTTAAGTCAATGAAATAATATAAGAAAAAATAACCAGTCAAAGCTTCTACTTTATCTGTGTTTAGTAAATGGACGTCTTTCTTTAAAGCACCGACACACACAAACCTATTGTGTCTTCTCTTAAAAACTTTTCGCTATCTACCGGGTATGACCTTCAAGATATACCTTGATCACCGAAAACGCAACAAATAATAGTTCATCAAGTTTCGAAGTTCAGGTAACCTTATATTGGCTATCTATCTTCAATTTAGACATCAAAATTATAATATCAAAACGTAAAAAAAACAATTACAATCTAGCACAACTAAAAAATTAGTGCGTTAGTTTAGAAGGCATAACAGTGTTTCTGTCAGCGAATAAGGTTTCTATTACTCCACAGGGTAGGGAATTGAGTTAGGGTAGGCAAGTTACTTAGTTTATGATCCGGTGAGCCATACTTGAAATAGGTAAAAAGAAAATCCATATTATTATGATGGCATTTACATTAAGTTGAGAAAACTTGAAAATACTGTTATTGATCTTGTTTAAAACCTACCGTCCCGGGTATGATGTTCTGCTCATATTTCATCATATTTTGTATATTTTCGAAATTTAATTTTCGAAAAATTTTGAAATCGAACATGTAGTAATCAAATTTCATGAAATGAAATACAACATGACTACATTCTATGACAGAAAAAAAGCAATAACCCCAATAAATTCAACAGCTGACTCTTTTCACGCGTTGATTGCTGAATAAGCATTAGCTTTTTTTCAACTGCCCCTTCTTCCGCGTGGTCTTCTCTTCCATTAGTAGGGTCAGTCAGCAAACAAACAAAGGCGACGGAACTTAAACGCCTGTTACTGCAAGCGGAAACACAAGAAATGACGTGCCGTAATCATTGGGTTATCGCAACTGTTGCAACAGCGGCGGCACACATAATCGCAAGCGTATGCTCTTGCGCAGCCAATGCGCGGACTGAGGAGCCGCTTGGACTGTTAGCCCACATTCTCGTTAAAAAAACACATCAAAGGTAGAAACGCTGAAACTCCGAAAACGTAATACCAATAATTGTAACCTTTAGTATACTCATCAACAAAACAATATGTTGTACGGTTTAGAACTTTTGAACGATTTTTACTATTGTAATTTATTTATACTAGCAGTATAAGGTACTACTAGTATTATAAACATAATCGAAAAGTTTCTATCTTTACAATCAGTCAATTATATTTTCGAGAGAAAATAAAATTAATATCATTTATGTGGTAGAATACTATATTTATTTATTGCGCTATCGTACACAAACATGACAATTTATATTACATTAAAAAGTTTATCTCTCAGAAAAATCAACTTACATGAATCACATTTAAGCGCAGCTAGCGACATCTATGCTAAAAAAAAACATTTTCTTCGCAATAAAGCTGCCACCTGGACGTCCTAGTAGAGACTTATTATTATAATACGATAAAATGAAATATTACTATGCTTCGTCCAATATATTGAAAGTCATCAACCTTTCCAATTTTATTGTTTTCGTCTTACGAATATTCGATTAGGTCACGTGTCCGCCACGTGTCCTGACGCGAGTTTAACAATTTTTACCCATTACAATAAAAGTGTACAACGCCGCTAAAGAAGTTTTCACTTCAAAATACTTAATGGCAACCGTCGAATAGAATCAGAAGACAATTTCTAGTAATCTTGACACAGCATGAATACGTATTGATAGCGCATTACTTGGATTGGTTCCCTTTCTGAAATCCTAACCATCTCCTGTAATTATTAATCTCACCTACTTCGGTGTCTAAAAACGCGTCTGTCGTCCGTAATCAAATCTGGCATGTATCCACTTATCGGTTTAAATTGTAAGATTGTAAGTCAGTCCGTAATCATTAATGGTAGTGGAATTGCTCTCTGATGTGACATGTGTACATCTTGTTATTCAAGTTAAAGTATCATTTGGTTACACGCAAGCTTTTGCAATATTTGAATTTAGCAAAGCGTGTAGTAAACAATGGGCGACTAATTTCTCGGTTATTCATCAGACTATCACTTATGTAGGTGCGCGAGTAAAAGGCATCAGAGTAAGACGTTATTTACACACATTTGGCGACCTACTAAGACTAGTTGCTATATGACAAAATGTACACATTAGTTTTTTCCAAACATGAGGATTTGCGTACCTTTTTACAAAATATAAGCACTTGAACAAAATATACTTCGAAAAGACAATACTTCGAAAAAACTAACTCCCGCCCGAGATACAGCTCGCAGACTGACGGATAGACAGACAGCGTAGGTATAGTAAAAGATTTATAACTGCGGAGTCCTAAAAGTCAATCCTAAAATAAAACAATATTTCCATTTAAAGAAAAAAAATGTTAAAAGTTCTTCGCGTAGAAATTCCTATTATAATCCTGGGTTTGGCTATACTGTCCTATCCTGGCATACCTATGCTACTCTGACATATAATTGAAAATAGAGCGTAGAAAAGATGTTTAGCTAACATTCTCAAATAATGTAATTATTGTTTAATAAATATTTTTGTAATATGAATGTTAAGCAAAATTATATTGTCGAACGACCTTTTATACAGACCCAGACTACAATCTACAGACTTTTAAGGCTGAGTCACAGGTCACAAGTAAGATACGCTTTCACAAACTTCATTAACATTAAAATAATTTTGATTCTAAACCAGTCTGATTCAAAACAAAAAGAAAGTTACTTATGCTCACAAATAAAAAACAGTTTTTTCGCATACTTTTCATAATGAACTCGATTGATTTGTGATACTTATGATTTTTTTTTCTAGTAAGAAGAAATCCAAATTCGATTCGAGCCGGGGCAATTGTAGTCATGGGGCTAATGTAGCTGTGTCAAATAACTCGTTGTTATTTCGTTTTTAAAACAACAAATATATTATGTAGCTCTGTAGAGTAACTTTTTCTCTACAGAGCCACAGATGTTTGTTATATTCCTAAAATGGAGACAGTAGGTAACGAGTTATTTAAAATAGCTACATTTGCCCCGGGTGACCTTACACATAGTTATTTAATGCAATTTATTCGTAAATCGTAAGATCTGTGAAATATATTTTTTTATTAAAATAGATACAAATGACAGTAAATAATCAATTAGGTACATATTTTCATGCCGGCTGCCGTATCCTCATCTGTCATTCATAATATTATAATTACAAATTATTCTTATTGTAGTAGAATCAGATTCATAAATATGCATCACATCAGTGCCTCAATAGATGTTGGAAAACAATAGTGACAGGTTTCTCTCTTAATTCCTAGGTTCTTCATCCCCACTTTTGGTTATCAGGACTTTAGGCCTTCCGTGGACATAAGAGCCATAACCAACAATACGAACTTAGAGCGGATTGATGATAATAATTGTTAAAGTAAACAAATTCTTAAGATTTATGAATCGATCAGATTAATTCTTAACATATAATAAATTGATTTCATTGGAAAAGTCATCAATCAGTACTCTCGTTCTATTAAGTTATTATAGTTAAGTATTTTAATTTCCTTCCCATGCCAGGCATGCTACACTACTTTTAAATAATGTCTTTACAATTAGTTTACTTGGTTTTTTAGGTACGTAAATATTATCCACTCACATCAATTTTACTCAAAATTTTAATTTAATTCTTGACCTTTCGAATCTCCGTAGGTTCCAACTCCTTCATTCCCGTTAGAAAACTCTTTAATACTAGTAGGGGAGCCCAAGTGAGAATTTTGCGATTTACTAAAGCGCAGCAGAATAACATAAGGGGGGCAAGCTTGCACCTTGTGAAGTATTCCCACCATACCTGAGCCCTTTATGTAGGGTCAAACGTCTAGGAGCAGCAAATCAATTTTTAACAAGCGGCCTTTTGTTCTCATCGCTATCGTCAGTCTTTTCAATATGAGCTACTGGAGGGCTTAAGTAACGTTTCTAATAATGGCGGAAAAATATTAATCTGGCAGTTTTCATAGGGGGTGACCGTTCGAAGGGGTAGAATGTAGGAAAAAAATATTCGAGCGCGTCAGACACTGAGAAAGGAAGTTATGTTATGGCTCAATTACACTTGGTCGTTAGCCTGAATACGATTTCCAATGAAATTCGGGTAAGCGACTGTTGTAAATGAACGGAGTCGAGTACGCCCATATTCGGGTAGTTTTTGTTTTGGTTACCCGACACCGACTTCCAGCCCGTATAAAAATAAATGAAAAATGTCGTTAGCCCGTGTAAATACGGGCTAACGACCAAGTGTAATCGAACCATTATTCTGCCGCGCTTGCGTAAATCCCAAAATCCCCGCTTGGGGTCCCCTAATATTCTTTTCATTTGTTTTCACGAATGCTTTTCTGTCAAACGTCTTATTGGGTTTGGGACGCATTTAAGGTATTCGCTCATATTCGTAACTCGTTTCTCAGTTATTAGAATTTATAAAGGAATCAATATGTCGTGTTTCTTTCTTTTGTGGCAAAAGAGAGCGTTATCGTGCCCATCTCAAATTACATCCGTATTAAGCGCTGTAACAGCTTACGTTCCCGCGTGCTACAACACAACTAGCCAGTGCGGTCTAATGAGGTAACTGTGAGCGAAATATATTTATATAACCGAATGTTATCCGAATAATCGGACGAACAAATAACACGGAGTGGTAAAAGAGACATAAAGTAGGTACTTGTGCCGCGCTTGCATGCAGTAAAATTTAATTGAAGATTCGTTCCAATAAAATATTAGGCGTTTTCAGTCATAAGATTTTTGAGTAAAATTATTAATACATTTTGTAAAAATCACTGCCAATATTAATTTAAAATACAGAAGCCTTGGTACTTTACTATATAAACTGTAAAATGTCCTATTATAGGAAAAATAATGATACAATAAATAAGTATATTTTTTTATTAATAATTAAAATAATTAATGTATTTAAAAAATGTTCTTATGTTTCTGAGGTGCTTGGTTTTACCTAATTGTTTATATATCAAATTCTCGTGTCACAATATTAGTTACCATACTCCTCTGAAACAGCCTGACCGATTTTTATGAAATTTTATATGCATATTCCGTGGGTCTGAGAATCGGCTACTATCTATTTTTCATATCCTTAAGTGATAATGGTTGTCCATCTGTAACGTAGTGTTCTGAAACGTACAAGGCCCTACGCGCCAAAATTCGAACTATTGGGTATTGTAAGGTAGTGTTCTCATAAGGGTGAGGAGGAATGTTATCCCAGGAAATTGATGGAACACTACGTTACACACCCCTAAAATTTTTTTGGACATTGTTTTTTATATTGTGGTATTAAAAATATATACTTACAACCCTAAATTTTCTCTTTTACCACCTGCCCCTATTTTTATGGCGGTACGAAGTTCGCTGGGTCAGCTAGTTGTTTATAAAAGTCTAGTGACATCTTCTTCTTAGCCGGTACGCTCTTGACAGAGCGGTCGTGATCGCTATGCACTTGTAGTATTATTGGAGGGGGCAGATGTGATGCGCTTCACTATGTTTCGCCATTGCTGCCTGCTAGAGGTCATCCTGCTGCACTCGTTTAGTGAACCTCCAACGGCTGACTTGATCTGGTCAGTTCATCGCGTGGGAGACCTTCCGCGCGGTCTAGTACCTTCCACCTTTCCTTGGACGACAAGGCGTTCTATGGATAGGTTGTTACGCCGAGAAACGTGTCCGAAGAATGTTAGGATGCGAGATTGTACTGTCGAAAATAGACGCTGCCTGATACCGAGTTCTTGAAGTATCGAGACGTTCGTGCGAAACTCGGTCCACGAAACCCCAAGCATTCTTCTCCAGCACCACATTTCCAAAGCGTCCACTTTCTGCCTTTCCACGTCTCGCAAAGTCCACGTCTCAGCCGCGTAAAGAAATATGGGGAATATAAGTGTCCTCACAAGCTTGGTCTTTGTGGCTTTAGTAATGTTTCTGTTCCTCCATATTTTCCGCATCTTGTCCATCGCTGATCTTGTGATGCCCATACGTCGTTTGATTTCATCGATGCATCCGCCATTGTTTGAAATCAGGGCCCCAAGATAGATATAAGATTGGACCACAGTGCAATTCGCGATTTGTGTCACTTCAGGCGAATTATTTCTGGCACGGTCAACAATCATTACCTTGGTCTTGCTGCGATTAATTTTAAGGCCAAACTCACGGCTCACTCGCTCCATCTTTGACAGTAGCTCATCCAAGTGTTGTGAACTGGTTGCAAATAAGGTGGTGTCATCCGCGTAACGTAAGTTTGCAATCCTGTATCCACCAATTGTTACTCCGTCCGTCCAGTGCTCCAAAGTGATGCGCATTATCAGCTCTGTGTAGGCGTTGAATAAGAGCGGGGATATTATGCATCCCTGGCGTACTCCTGCACTAGGATGGAAATCACCTGATAGGACATCATCTGTGCGCACTGAGGCTGTGCCTTCTTCATATAGGCGTCTTAAAAGGTGAACAAGATGTTTTGGTGTGCCCATATCTAGCAAGGTCTTCCATAATACCGGCCATTTCACCGAATCGAATGCTTTGGAGAAATCAACAAAGCAAATGAATAAGGGCTTATTGAATTCTCTCGACTTCTCGATGATCTGACGTACGATGAGAATTTGTTCCCGAGTGCCTTTCCCCTTCACAAAACCGGCTTGTTCCGGAGCGATCTCCTTAGAAAGGTAGGTTTTCAGTCGCTCGTTGAGAATATGCAACATTATTTTGCTAGCGTGTGATATTAGAGCAATGAGGCGGTAATTGTTACATTTCTTTGTCGAACCTTTTTTGTGCAAGGGTGTGAAAACGGTGTGTGTCCATTCAGTAGGCCAAACTCCTGTCTGCCATACCTTGTTGCAAATTAGATGAAACATCTGGTCGCCACGATCTCCTAAGGCTTTAATTGTCTCTATCGGAATTGCATCTCTACCAGTTGCTTTTTTACATTTCAGGTGTTTTATGGCAGCTCTTACTTCGGACAGTAGAATGTCTGGTTCCAAATTCTCCGGTTCTGGGTCTGTACTTGCAAACTGTCGTGACTGCGGGTCTCGGAGTAATGACTGACAGTAGTTCTTCCACGTTTCGGAGATTTGTTCGAGCTCTGTTACCACTTCATTTCTGTCGTTCTCAATGGCCCAGGTTCGAGCCGGTAGAGATTTGGTAATAAGACGAATTTTGTGGTATAGATCTCGAGACTCGTGCTTCAGAGCGTGTTTTTCAACCTCTTCACAAATGCTATGAAGATGGCGGTTGTGGTCTCTCCTGCAGCAGGCTTGGATGTTAGCAGACATCTTATTCAACTCCCTTATGTCTGTTCCTGCAGCTTTCTTAAGGCGCCTCTCCTCGATTAGAGCAAGAGTACTATCCGTCATCCAATGTTGACGTTTGCGGGTTTCTGATCTTGGATTAGACTCCGCCACTGCACTTTGGATGAGATGTTTAGCTTTATTCCATAGCATGTCTGGTGTAGCTTCATTGTGGTTTGCATCTGTCCATTCCATCCATTTCCGCTCAAAGGCTGCATTGAGCTTCTCGCTATCTGTTACTTCAATCCGTCTTATTTTCTTGGAGGATCGGGCAGCTTTGAGTTTCAACCGTATCTTTGCGATAACGAGTTCATGGTCAGAACCACAATCAGCCCCAGGAAGCGTGTGAGCGTTGAGAATGGAGGTGCGCCAGCGCGATCCAATCAGTATGTAGTCGATCTGGTTTTTGGCCTTACCTCCAGGTGAGGTCCAGGTGAACAGTCTACGTGGATGGTGTTGGAATAGACTGTTTGCCACCACCAAGCTGTTTTCGTCTGCGAACTGCATAAATCTTTCACCTCTTCCATTGCGTACTCCAAGGCCGAAGTTTCCCACACATTTACTATACTGGGCAGAGTTTGCACCAATTTTCGAATTAAAATCACCCATGATTATAAGCAGCTCTCTGCTGGGGATTTTGGCAATCGTTGTTTGTAGTTCTTTGTAAAAACTCTCCAGGACGGTGGGTAAAGCTTCACTGGTGGGAGCATATACCTGTATCAGGTTCAAATTTACAGGTGACGCTTTAAGCTTCATGGATATGATGCGGTCGCTAACTGCCTCATACCCTATCACACTGTTATTTAGACGCTTAGGAATAAGTATTGCTACTCCGTTTTGGCTACTGTCGTCATTGCCGGAAAAGTAGACTGTATTGGTGTCGGTAAGGAAATGCCCGTTGCCTCTCCAGTGGGTTTCAGATAGTCCACAAATGCATAAATCACATCTGGTGACCTCCCTCTCTACGATGTTAAATTTACCGGGTTTTAACAAGCCGCGAACATTCCACGTGCCTATCTTCTGGATTTTTCGCAACTTGATGGAGTTTCCAGTAGCATTTTTTCCATGCGGAGCCTGGTCTCCTACTCCAACATGGCCGGTAGTCCATTTCTCACCGCACGCCCCGGACGCGGCGCGGCGCCGGTCGCTAGGCGGTTCGCATGGCAATTGTGATCTCTCTGTGTCTACTTTCATAACGATTTTCTCGGGAGGTTAGTTGCAGTGGTTTCCCGTTGCCTTCTGCACCAGTTATTTTAGAGGTTATTTGTACCCCAAGGCCCCTGTAGCCTCTTCTGACCTCTGGTCAGGAGTGTGGTTATACCGCCACTGCTCGGTCGCCATTGCCTCGTCTGTTATCTAGCAGGGGGACCGCGGTATATAAATACCGCCGCGGATGATGTATATTGTCCGCGCGTGCAGGTGAGGTTGACAGTTGGGGCCGGAAAGATGTTAAATCCGTTCTCCCCCCTTACCCCCCTTTACCCTTTGACATGCAAAGTGTGAATCACTAGAACGGGATAATTTCGGGTGGCAAACTCAATAAAGTTGTACAATCTACAAAATATAGAAATACTTTTACACAAACAAAAGTGCCTGTATTCGTAAACAGAAATAGAATACAAGAAAAATATTATTTTTAAAAACTTATCATATAATATAAGTGCTTTCCATAAAAAACACAATACTGACTGGTCTCGCCTGAACTCTTTCACTTTAACCTCCTTCAAAAAAAATTAAGACTACGACCTGTAGTTACATAAATGACTCCGTAATATTTTCACGTGCGGCCACCGATTCGTTAACGTCAAAGCAATTTGGATTTTATCATTAATAGTAATACAGTACAGAACCTATTTTTTTCATCTTACAGACAAACGCCTACGTACAATCATTGTCATTTATGGTGAACTATTTAATAGCAAATGATGTAACAAAACGGTTTTTAAATAAAATTTATTTCTAATAACTGAGTCTGCCAAGACAACCCGTAGAAGTCACTTTTATAAATTCCATTTGTAATTGAAAATAAAAAATTATGTTATTTAAAATCCTTACTCAATAACCAGTTATGTATCTTAGTAAGGCATGTATGTGGACGAAGGGAACCTCATCACCTAGATTTAAATTGATTTGATAAATTTAATATAAAAAAATACTCGATAGATTCATTTCTTTTTTTTTTGGAAAAATGCATCCATTGATAAAAGTATATACATTGAGTATGACTCACTAGATCCATCATGGATCCAGCCAAAGGATCTTCTGAGAATGATCGGATTTCTAAAAACCCTTAAATCGAATTAACTTTTCTGTCTGCGACCGTAGAAACACGAACGTTTAGTTTTAAGGGACACATAAAAGTATCTGTAGTGTAGTGTATCTATACTTAAGCATAGTTTCGTAAGAGGTTTTTCCTAACAAATCGTATAACATCGGCCTCACCTCATGCACAGGGAAAAGGCCTCTGCGTGCACGCACGTCTGTACTGTACATTGGCATCGATCATGAACCACACCAGCGATTTCACTTAGCTCGATAGAGCATAATTTGTTTTCGAGTGCCAGTCGGCATGATCATTGCCACTGCACAATTATGCTTAGATGCTTGTAATAAGGCAACCTTGATTTAGTAATTCTACTCATATTACCCCAATGTTATCTACAATGTACTCTAATTAACCGCTATACTCTTATGATGCGAAACCTTTTTTACCCGGCTGCGCAATGCAAGAGCGCGAAGCGCGACGCGCAGACAGGGTTATGTGTTTAACAGTCTATATATGTATGTTTGTTTAATGGTTTCATTTAAATATACTGTTTAAAGCTTTAAAAAACACATTTGATAAAGTTCATATACATAGTGAGTGTAAATTAAAGCCTCAAGAAATAACTTTTTGTCCTTCTTGAGGATTCTCTAGCGATTCCATTCAAAATATCATCACGTTAGTTATTTCAAACAAAAGCCAGTGTTTACATGCAATATTCAATATTCACATGTCAAAAAAAGTCTACATCTTCACATCATAAAATATGGAAATGAATCATAATGTCTTTTGCAAAGAAAACCATAAATTGGCAATTTTCGTGAGACGCAATCATTCGTACATTTATCGTTTAGAATAAAACATTGGATATCGCCTAACACATTAGATCCATAAATTTATTTTAGTAAGGACCAAACATATGCATAGTAACAAAGTATTAAATGACCCCAACGGTATTATCTACGCTGGTCTCAATAAGATATTTCCTGTATTTAGTAAGTATGTACCTAGTACCTACACTCCTCTTTTCACTGTCACTAGGATGATACTTCTATACAGGAAGGAAATGTTTTGGATAATGTTCACTAACTCTTTGATACAGATCACCTTAGGTGAAACAAACTCCTTTTTAACAAGTCAGTTCTTCCATTATCATCATCATGTCAGCCCATAGAGCAACACGAAGACATTAATCATTGAGCACCATGATCTATTACGGTCCGTACTCACATATGGCATGATCGCAGAACTCACAATTCGAACACTTGTTAGTAGGAGGTGACGCGTTAATATTTACTCGCTTTAGAGTAAAATTATAGAGTAATACCGTATGTGAGAACGGACTATCGGGATTCCTGAAAATAAAGCTCTTTTTACAAACAAATTAAGCCTACATCCAGAAAATTATTTGTTATTGCATGAAACTTGACCTTTGGTTGTTCTGGGTTAGGAAAACAGGTTTTCATAAAATAATCAATAGATAAAAGTTATGTATGATCTATAAAAACACTTTGAAGAAGCCGATTATAGTGCTATTCAAACTTAATTATTAGCACACTTCGCGGTGCAGTAAACGAAATTTGGGTGCGCGCGGGGTTTACTCACGACAGGAAGGGATTTTCCGCTAGAATTGGTGTGCCCTTCTACGGAAGTAACTATCTTACAGAAGACCACAGTAAAATAACACTATACCTTTTGGTGGTGTTGTGTTTCTATCGGTAATTAAGTTTCCAGGGCTCCACGGGGTAAGGGATATTTGTATCGCAAGCGTCTATAGGCCGTGGTAGCCGCTTACGAACAGGCGGGCTGTTTGTTTGCCACCCTTATAACATAAAAAAAAACTGAGCATCGTTGCGCTACTAACTTTACAACCGCCATAAACTTTCAATCAACTCAACCTATCGCAGCCCACTGCTGGACATAGGCTTCTCCCAATTTGCGCCACGCGTGAATATACTTTCAAGTGGACTATTTTTTTTTTTCAGAAAAACTCGCATACTTTTCTATTCATGCATTCTACGCGAAAACATACATAGTTTACAACCAAAACGACAACAGTTTTCAACTCAATGGACATAGAAAGCGACTTGCATGTGATGTGTTAGTTAAATCAGAGACGCATGCTATACGCGTAAGAAATATTTAAAGACGTAGAATCTCATAAACGTTTGCTATTTCATAAGGTTTGCCACTTCTCTTGTACTTTTTGACGACCTAGGGGAATATTTTGTCCTTTCTTATTTTATTTATTTATTCAAAAACTTGGATTAGAAATTATTAAATGCGTCCTTCGAGAATTAGCATAAATTTGAAAAAAATAATAAGCTAAAAATCTTTATTTCTGAAATGAAAAAAATTGAAACATTTTCTTTAAGTTTCCTTGTTTTTGTCCGTAACTTTAAACAACATTGCAATGCAAGTAAGGTTAAAGTTTTAGAACCGATTAACCATTAGCACGATAAAATATTAGTCGTGATTTTTAAACTGACCATTTTCCTGACATGAAGTAACTATTATTTTTTTATTGTTACATTTATTACTAAAATACATTTGACTTTCGGCCAGTCCTTGCTCCACTTGGCCAAAATGAAGTAGGTAGGTACGTTTTAAGCAAGGTTGTAAGTATCATAAAATTCAAATATTAAATAAATCATCACAAACGGATGCTTAATATAAGAACATGCTTTATTTTCTTGCCCGGAAATGTAGCATTGCGTAAATAATATGAAGATCATTGAACCAATGGTTATCGTGTTTGTTCTGCTATGAAGTTAAGTAACTTTTGCAATGGTTAGTTACTTAATGGTAGATCAAACATTGTTGTAGTATACTGGCAGTAGGTAATCTACATGTACAAAAAAATGTATAAATCTAAAGAAGCTGCTTTTTACTGCCTGGTCAGCATGCAATTTTCTGTAGTAATAATTTTCTTTAGATTTAAAAAACTAGCAGTCAAATAAAATCATTACTCTAAAAATGTATATTTATAAAGCCTTCCCCCTTAGGCGAGTACTATCAATCGTTAATATTGGATGCGCAATTGCGATATCTGTTTTAGTAGTACATTATAGACCCTCGTTTCCACCAAGAAACAAGACATATACTAGTTTTAAACAAAACTTGTAGAATACTTGTTGTGGCTGCTTAAAACATTATTTCGTTTACACTGCATAGACAACTAGTATCTTACAAGTATAAATTACTTATTTACTTCACATATTTTGTTTATCCAACAAGTTTGTTGCAAGTATTGTTTAAACTACATGTTTTATACATGTGAACAAAAAAATAGGACATTTTAAAAATTTTGTTAATAACATGTATTAAACCTTGGTGTAAGCGAGGGGTTATAACAGCTACGAAGTTACACACTGCTTTAATAATAACGACACAATAAACGTAGTGCGCATTACTGAAATAACGCATCCGATGTTATCGACCGATGAAACGCACCTATGAGAGGAAGGCTTTATAAATATACCTACATTTTGTTCCTATGTACGTCACTATGTCAACTTAAAATTAAATAATCTTACAAATATTATACATTAAAGTCCGTCCGGCAGAATTAGAAGAGGGAGTGAAGTTTAGCAAAATACTCTTTTCTATTATAGTAATATAAGTTATTTACGGCATTGTTACCATCATGTACCTTGTTTTTAGCGAGTTTCCGATATTTCGGCATTGTTGCAAGCGCCATGATCACGGAGTAACTGTTACACCGTACAAGGTTTATGGTAACAATCCCGTAAATAACTTAAATTACTATATAGTCTAGTCAACAAGTGCCTTTTTGGTCAACTTTTTTCAGCAGTCTCCGAAAATTATGATCGAGGTGTCATTCGATTCGGAATGGCATCTAGATGATTTTTGAAAAAAATGAAGTTCCGCAAACAAAAATTGCAAAAGTTATTAACAATAAACTAAAAAAAAGGGGGGGTTTCGCTTTTTGCAAATATCTCGAAAACTAATAAAGATATTTAAAATTAAAAAGATTCAAAAAGAGGAGGAAATTTCCTAAAAAAAAGCCCCGACTCCCGGAACTGTAGGACCTATATTTATAATTTTCCCAGAGGGATGAAAATACGGCCGAAAACGGCTCCTCTGGCTTGCGTAAGCCACGCCTACTTTGGGCACTTTATTAATAAAAATTATTTTAACATGTTAAATATAAAATTTAAGATATGAAAAAATTCAGGGGCTTACTGGATAGATGAATGAACAATAATCCGCGTGAAAATTTTTTTTATCACAATTTTTCAATTAGTTAAGCAATTGTTAATTAATTTTTTTTTCCGTTTGATATGAACATTGCAAGTGTTACTATTGTTAAACTATAAATTTGAGATTTTTTTCCTCTCTTGGAGCAATTCTTGAAAGGCTTTAGAATAGATCCCCGTTGAAAAATTAAAAAAAAAATATTTTTCAGTTTTTTATTAACAATTATCGTTGTTGCCAAATTTAACTGAAAAGTTTAGTTGTTACTAATTTATTTATTTAATTTATAGCAATTGTTTATAAAAAATACTTCAGGAAATTTTTTAATAGTTGATAAGATTAAAAATACTTCAGGATTTTTTTTTTTTGCTTTAATGCTTAAATTAAAGCAAAAAAAAATTCCTGAAGTATTTTTTATAAACAATTGCTAAAAACTGTGAAATATTGTTTTTTTAATTTTTCCAACGGGGATCTATTCTAAAGCCTTTCAAGAATTGCCCCAAGAAAGGAAAAAAATTTCAAATTTATATTTTAACAATAATCATACTTGCAATGTTCATGTTCAAGCGGAAAAAATTTTTTAATTAACAATTGCTTAACTAATTGAAAAATTGTGATAAAATTTTTTTTCACGCGGATTATTGTTCATTCATCTATCCAGTAAGCCCCTGATTTTTTTCATTTCTTAAATTTGTATTCTAATTTATTTATTTATAAGAAGATAATACATGAAAATAACACAAACTTAAAAACTACATAGCTTAACCTACTTACCTATATAAATAAATAATTTACAAAATAAAAAACATATCACCCCCAGCGCCGCCATCAGAAATGGTGCCCAAAAGGCTGGCAGCATTGCCGCGTTGGATGGCAAGGCTGATCCGTTGACCAAGATAGCTGCCAGCCTTTTGATCACCAGTCACTTCGGTGAGCCTCTTTGACAATTCCTTAAAAAGGGAACGAGCGCTTGGACCCCATGGGCCCATAGTCTCAACACCAAACGGCACAAATATGTAGTTCTCAATAAGAGCTGAATATTTGCGCCGCTTGGAGCACTCGGCAGATGCCGCCGCTGCGCCTGCAGCTAGGGAGGTACTACCTGTATGGCACGGAGCAAGCGTATCCACGCAGGTTGCATCCCATACAAGAGAACGACCCTGCTTCCAAGGTATGAGCGTCATCCCATCAGGTCTCTTGCCATCGTCGCGGAAGATGCCATTAGGCTCAAGGACCGCTGGTACGTTGACAGCGACAAGAGCTCTGCGGATGACGTCATTGATGCAGGCGTGGCGGGAGACTCGGCCAGCGCTCATTTGGCATGAGAGACCATGGTGTCCCAGCTCACCGACGCGAGAACCACAACGGCAGCGATGGGGATGATTAGTCTTGACGCCAAGTCTAAGCGATATCGCAAGAGACAGAGTGCTCTTGTCGAGCAAAGTCCCGATATTGGCTGAAGGTAAAGCTTGCAGCCAGTAACCAGACTCTGCCTGAAATACGGCTAGAAGGCGAGCACGCTCAGTGGCGCCTTCAGAGGATGCTAAAAGATCACTCTGAATACGCAAACAGAGCGGCTCGTCCCACTGCCTCTGAGACGATAAAGAGGATGGTGGATCCACTCCCGGGCATACCCTAGACCATGCGCTTCTGGCCTCTGCAAGGTAAGTCAGCTCCACTACGCCCAGAGAAGGGCATAATATTTTATTAAAGAGTTCGGCTGTACCGTATGCAGAAGACAGAAAAGCGGGAAGGGCAATATGGGAAATATGGCGGGTACCTAGACCTCCGAAACGAACCGGGAGAGAGGCCTGCTTCCAAGCATTATCAGTAAATGAGCAATTTAGAATTTTGGAGAGTGTCTCTCTGAGTGAATTGTCAATAATTGACAATTGACCTGGAAAAAGCCAAAAGTGAGTGCTACGTAAAAAATATATGAATTTTGGGGCGAAAGCGCAAAAACGAATCAAGTATAAAGCCATGTGGGGATTAATTTTTAACATTTTTTCGGAGGACCGCTGGAATTTTGAAATTTGTTCATTAATAAAAATAGGAATGGCATCATCAAAAATCGGGGAACCGAGGAGACGGAGTGAATTAGTATCAAGAATTTTTATGTTAGGGGCTAAAGTCGAAAATTTCTTAATAATGTGTTGTAAATGTTCAGGTGAGAATTTTGATTCTGGAATAAATAGCTCGCATTTTGAATAATTTAAGTCAAGGCCAATACTTTTGAATTTATCAATAATGAGTTGAAAATCTGAGAGAACGGTTGAAATATCGCCAGAGATAGTTCCGTCATCAAGGTACCATACATTAAATTTTGAATTTAGCGATTCAATAATAGGTTGTATAGCCAAACTGAAAATAGCGGGCCCGAGAGGATCGCCTTGCTGACAGCCGACAGATGAATGCAACAGGTTATTTTTGAAAAGGAGTTTAGTTGATTTGCTGTAGCATTGCCAAAGATAATTATAAATAGAAGGAGTTTTTTGTTGAATTGCTGAAAGCAAGGCACCTCTATCCACGGAGTTGAAAGCATTCTTAACATCCACCTTCAGCACTACCTCCGCTGCGTCAAGCGATAAATAGGTGCGAAGAGCGTGAACAGCTGCTTCACAACCACCCTTGACGCCAAAACCAAGAAACCAAGCTGAACTGGTTGGAATTCAGCTGAAACAGTCGGTAAAATATGGTTACAACAAATTTTGGATGCTATACGGCGAAAGGTGGAGCCAACAGCTATATGGCGAATACCACCGTCTTTTTTCTTTAAAGCAATTAAGTTGGCTCCGTAAAAGATCTCAACAATATCTTCTGGAACTTCGCCGGATAGCATTAAATTAACCAAAAGAGTGATATTATGTAATAAAGCTCTGCCGTCACCGACTGAGACGGAAATAAGGTCTTTCAAATGTTGAGGTGAAAGCCCATCTAGGCCACTGGCAGAGCCACTTTTGAAGGAGAATATTGCAGCCGAGATGTCAGCTTCTTTGCTTATTAAAGGAGCATTTTGAGTTGAATCGGGTGGCGAAGGTAGGACAAGATTTTGTGCTGGAGGTGGGTGCTTATCTTCAAGAGCACTAAGAGTCTCCTGGCAGTTGACGGCGACAACATCATTACTAAACAAGAGATTGGCGGCTCCTCGGAGATCGCCATCGCTTATTTTAGACTCTATTAGCTTAACAGATTTATTAGAATTTGGAGGCCGAGAGGGAGGAATGACAAGTGAATAAACGGAAGGATTTAGGCGGCAGTTCTCCTTTATTTTTTGTGTTAGAGAAGTACAGGTGCTATTTTGGTTAATATGTATAATTCTAAAGGAAAATGTTAGGAGTTCTGCCCAGCTCTCAGAAGTGTTTACTCTTAATACATGCTCGATGCATTGCGATAAAGAAACCGCGACTGAAGGCCGTGCAGAACGGGGGATTCTTTTTAAGACGGGAAGTGAATTTTTGAGATTGCCAAGAATTTGCCAAAGTGATTGGTTGCCCGAATTTAGAGATGGAGGAGGAGAAACTGCTGGCACAGAGGCAGAGGATTTATGAGACCTGCCAATGTGTATTTTTAAGCCACGGTTGCCTTTAAAAAACCGTGGTTGTATGCACTTTGGGCACTGGATGAGTTGTACGTCGTCACTGCCAGGTATTATGATTGCCGACATGCACGTAGAGATTGCGTCAAAACCAACAAATAATACACTTAACTAATAAAAAAGCATTCGAAAAAAATATGAACAATAAAAATAAACACAACACATAAACACATTCCATAGTCAACAATTTTGAAGTTTCGATGTCACAAAGCCAGGCACCATACGTCCGTTGCTTTGCTGCCGGGTCCAGTAAAGCCACCCATTGGCTGAGCAGTATTATTAATGCCTAGCAACTGCGGCTGCATTTATGGCGTCCTTAGAAACAGTCATTAAACAAACGGAGCAAATAAAATGGTTTTCCGGTTATCCACATACGCCGAGACTTAGCTTGCCAATATGCAGGGACAAAATAACAACTCTGGGCTATAATAAATCGGGCTGCTTTTTCCAAAAAGTAAACAAATAATATTTTTATTCTTTAAAATATGTTTAGCTGAGGTCTTGACAGGGCCGTCAATTTTTTTTTTTTTTCTTAATTTTTATATTTAACATGTTAAAATATTTTTTATTAATAAAGTGCCCAAAGTAGGCGTGGCTTAAGCAAGCCAGAGGAGCCGTTTTCGGCCGTATTTTCATCTCTCTGGGAAAATTATAAATATTGGTCCTACAGTTCCGGGAGTTCAGGCTTTTTTTTAGGAAATTTCCTCCTCTTTTTGAATCTTTTTAATTTTAAATATCTTTATTAGTTTTTGAGATATTTGCAAAAAACGAAACCCCCCCCTTTTTTTAGTTTATTGTTAATAACTTTTGCAATTTTTGTTTGCGGAACTTCATTTTTTTTTCAAAATTCATCTAAATGCCATTCCGAATCGAATGACACCTCGATCATAATTTTCGGAGACTGCTGAAAAAAGTTGACCAAAAAGGCACTTGTTGACTAGACTATATAATGTTAGTGACCATGAAAGTTTAAAACAACTCTTTTCTATGTTTTTCTTTCACTCCTTGTTTAATTTCCAATATAATTAACAACTCACAACAAGTATTAAATGGTGCCGATTCTGACATGATTCTCTAAACCTAAAATTTAATTTGACAACAGTTTATCCTTGTCGTTCTCTATACAGAATGAAAAGGAGAGACTGATGTTAAATTTAGCTTTAAGCTATTAGATAATTCTGCCAGAATCGGCCGGCACCAGCGCCTAACTAAACAGAACTCGTAGGTTTTCTTGTCGTTTTACCTACTGTGTAAAACAAAGCAATACTTGGTAAATACTTTCATATTCATTTGTGGTTATTTCAGTTGCCCTAACAATAATTTATCTCAAAATACGATTACCTTTTGACGTCAGATTAATGATTTATGAGTGTATTCAGTAACTTCTTTGCAATCCATCTTTTTCGAGGACACCCTACGACGCTTGATAAATGAAATTCCTGCACCAATATAGGCATGAACCGTTACTCATTATTTCAATTGCAAAAGGACATTTCATCTTATCTGACTTATAGGCATTTTTAAGATTATTGTTAAAAAAAACTTATTATATTACTTTAGATTATTTCCCCTGAGTCGAGGTGTTAAAGTACTAAAAGTTTCTATGAAATGTGAAAATAACCATTATACAGCATAAATAACTAGAACTAACAGAAGACAGAGGAGCTCGATGGCGCAAGTGGTTAGCGCGTTCGGCTGCGATCGTTGAATTTAAGCAACTTTCGCAGTGGTCGGTCATTGGATGGGTGACCGAAAACCTTCTATCTCGAATTCCTCCGTGCTTCGGAAGGCACGTTAAGCCGTTGGTCCCGGCTGCATCTGCAGTCGTTACCACCGGCCAATCCGCATTGGGCCCGCGTGGTTGGGTCATGGCCCAATCTCCCTATTCCATCCACAGGGAAGGCCTGTGCCCCAGCAGTGGGGACATTAATAGGCCGGTGATGATGATGATGAACAGAAGACCAGTAAGGCAAATTCTGGCATGATTGTAAGAAGATTTGTTGTCAGATAATTCCATTATATATCTACAACGAATTTAATATCCACATCCGTATTGTATATTCCAAATTTTGATCCAAGCCAATAAAAGCAAAGGACACACATGCCACCGCTACACCAACCGGTGTAGTTACGATCACTCCATATAATATGGTGATGACTATTAGCAAATAGCCTATTAACCCGCGCGAACCTTGTTTGCTTAAGGCAAAAGTCTTCAGAAATGTTCCTAATACGAATAACAATGAGACACAATTAGTCAAACGGAAGAGGGCAAGGAAATCCCGTACTACCTCGAGGCAACCTCGAGGCGACGTTTGCCTTAAGTCACCCACGACCCGGCCTTGAAAAGGCCTCGTGTCGTGGCGTTGCCTCATTGAGCTGAGCTGCAAAAAAGAACTAAGACCAAATATTGGCCAATGTTATGCTACTTTCGTTGGGTTCAAAAGATCGTGCCAGATACAAACGGTACATTGTTTGGTAAGGTCTATTTTAACACTTGTTCATTTCATAAATAAATCTGTGAAATGTGTATGAAAATTATATAACTCATTGTTTCGGTAACTATTAAAAACCTAAGTTTATGACTAGTCATGCTGAACTGAAAAAACAAAAAAAATAAAATATGTTATAAACTAAAACTTCTTTTTAAAACTTTATTGACGTTTTTTGTACCTTCTACATATAAGTATAATAATTGGATGATAATATATATGTATACGATTGATCGAAATTTACAAAAAGCATAGATTTTCCCTTTTTTCCTCAAAACAAGTGGTATTATCTCACGAACTACTGTGATGACATAAACGATGATAATATTCCATTCACATCACGTACGTATCATCATGGTAAGGACGAAAAAGATTGAATAAGAAAATAGACCATTAAAATGCAGGCTATGACGAAATGTAAGGTTCAAGGTTATGAAAAAAATGTCATTTACGGAAATTGTTCAATCTCTTAGTAACTTTACACTACTTGGAAGTCGGTAAGATGACAATTCCCATGTTACTTTGTGTATCAGTTTCCTTCTACGTTAAAATAATTTACATTATGTAGGCAATAGTTTGCTAACCCATTTTAAATAGATAACTATAATCCAGTACCCCTAGTACGAGTTTTACAATATATATAGTACAGATAAAGGAAAAATTGCGAAATCCGTAATTTTTTTTTACATCATATAATAAAAAATATTTTTAAATAATTATCAAAATATACCATTGCATGCCCGTTATGGGCACACTGTTGTGACTATGTTATTATTGCAATTCCAACTGCATAATTGTACACAGTTTTTTAAGCAATAAAGTTATTATTATTATTATTACCTACAAGTTTGTGCGGAACCCTCGGTGCGCGAGTCCGACTCGCACTGGGCCGGTTTTTTTATTGATAGGTCCGACAAATAACACCCCACCTGATGTTAAGAGACGGTGGAGTCCAGACGCGAAGCTAGCTGGTACAGCAGTTCTACCTGCCACACCAGCCATCCTCACCTAGGCGGCCTGCGTGTTGCTTTTTCACGCCTCTTTTAAAGGATCCTAGGTTGAAAGAGGGAGGGAATACGTGAGCGGGTATAGCATTCCATTTACGTAGTGGGACAAAGAATGAGTCACGAATGAGTGAAACATACGAGTATATCATATGAAAGCTTGTTTTATAATTTAACATGAACAGATACTTTTAATTAATTATTTCTAAAATGAAAAATTTTGTAAGGATGCTGGTCACCCTGTCATAATTAACATCAATTTTTTTTAGTGTGTGGCAGCTTATAAAGTCTACTCAATCACTATGGAAAATGTCAATAAGTCCAGATATGCATGATATTTCATGAAATCCTGATGAACTTTTTATACCAATTTATGGTTGGTTCTTTTTGAAAATAAATAAATATAAACTTAATTTGCCAATAAACAATTGTATAATTTTATATCGTAAAAAAAACCTTCGTGGCCAAGTGGTTTGTACGCCGGGTTTCATGGTGTCGCCGACTCGAGAGGTTCCCGGGTTCGAATCCGGTGGGGGCAGATGATTGTATGATGAATACGAGCTATGTATTTCTATATAAATATACTTATATATAAACAGTATATGTATTCCATCCGTTACCCTAGTATCCCATAACACAAGCCTTATACTGCTTACTTTGGGGCTAGGCTAATTGGTGTGAGTATTGGAAATATTTATTTATTATTATTATTTTATATTTTTTTTTAAATTGTAATCTGTCGAAGACTTACTACTATCCCCCATACAAAGGAGATTGCTCAGCTTCCATACATGTTTGGCCTAAAGACCAATAATCATGAAAAATTGTTTCCTAGATTCGAAATTATATATAAATTACTGTAGAAACGAATATTATTGACGGACACCCCTGAGAACTTCTATAAACCATATACACTGAACATATTAAAATAATAAAAAACAAATAAGTTATGTAGTACACTAGGGAAATCAAGCCAAGTACCGAAATTATGGATTAGATTCAGGTATATACAGCATGTAGATTAACAGATAGTTGCCTGTTTTTAAAGTTAAAGCATAAGAGTAACTTATAAAATCAGGTGTCATCTATGCATTTCCGGTTATAATAAGGTACTTTGTGACAGAAACTGTGTGATGATTGTAAAGCCACAGATTAGAGAGAATTTTTAAACTCTCGTTAACCAAAGAAAGCTAAGACAGGGTTATATAGCCATATATTCAGTAGCTTCATTATTTTTGTTATGTTTTTAATATAACCATATTTTAGATTTTTAGTGTATCACACCTTATAATTTTATTTATTTATTAATTTATAGTCAGGCAACGTAGGCCCATAGATAGATACCTTAAAATCTAACATTTATATAGATTATAATGTGTTTATGGAGGTGTTTGGCGAAAAATGTTGGCAATAGACTTTATAATGTCGCCTACCATCTATAATAATTGTCTGAGCACATTTGCATGTAGTGAAAATGATAATATAGTTGTGGATATTAATACCATAGTGTAATAAAAAAAATGATTTATTTTATCGATCTTTACAAAAAAGATTTGTTTTTATGTTATATAAACAACTTCGATCAGTCTTTGGCTTTGGCTGAATGTTACTACACCCATAGCCATTAAAAATGATTCGTATGTTTTCCAAACCGGTAAAATTCCTTTTTAAAGTAAATATATTATACGAAGGTGTCCGTTGAAATCTAATGACTGTAAATTAAATTATAAATTACGCCAGGAATTACCGCGTATGTCAATATTTTTTGTGCGTTTGGGCCAATTTGAGCAATCTCCTTTGAACCCGCCTTCTTCATTTATATTATTCTTAAAAACGACCTATCTCACACTTGTATCAGTCAGAATTGTGAATAACAAAGCCATTCATAAACATTTTTTTTATTTAATACACTACACTTCAGACTTGTGAATGTGACCTGCAAAAAACTCGAAACCTTAAACGCACTTATGAACCGTTTATTATAAGAGTGCGCGAACGGTAATTTAAGATACAGTTATTCGGTTATAAATATTAAGTCACTCAAAAGATCTTATGGCGAAATGTTTTCTTAAGAAGAGTGATAAGTACCGAAATTTTTCATATCAGATTGATATGAACTAATACTATTGCGATAAAAACGGCGGAATTCAGTACAGGTGAATACTGAAATTGTTAGATTTTCTAACAATTTCAGCATTTTTTATTACCAGCAATTAAATTAAATTCGTGTTTAAGTTTTGTTATTGAATGTGTTAAAACTTGTGTTCGGACTTTAAGTTAGTTTTGTGCATATCGTTCAGCTGCACATAAGTATAAATTTGTCGTCATCGAGATTGTGGAACCTTTTAGATATGTGTCCAAAACCACCAGTCCAGTGCGGCGATTCTGTAAAATAAAATCTCCAACTTCCAATTTCGGTAGCTGCCATTTTAGACATAAGTTTGATATGCATTACGCTATTACACTTCAAAATGTCGATATGTCTGTAGAAGCAGCCAGTATTAGATTTTTGACATTTGTCAGAAATCCATGTAAATGAGATCGTAAGTGCGATTGCAGGTGGGATCGGAAAGCGTCACTTTAGCAGTTTTGTTTTTCTTGTTAAAAATTGTGTTGTGGCGGGTGTTAGTGTCTAATAATGGTAGATTTTTAACCACTATGTGTTCCGGAACACACACAAGTGTTGGCAAGTAAAACAAAATAGCGGAAAGTGTCTTTCGACGTTCCCTCAAGAAGTCCACGGCGAGGTTCCAGTAAATCCCCACACATTTACTGAAACATAGGGAAAGGGGGATTGACTTCACTGCCAATTACTTTGACTTGATTTATTACTTTGATCACGTGTGCTATAGAATTTGTATACATTTTTAATACTTGACATTGACTAAATGCACAAGCCGTGCGAAGCCATTTAGGAAAAAAAAGTGCGATTGCCTCTTACAGAATACCTATGCTGCTATCTACGAGTATTATGTAACTCGATAATTCATTACGATAGAACTAAATTTAGCGCTTTTAGTACCAAGCTTCGACATGCAGGTGTGAGACAAGTATTATGATATTCCACCTCATTTTGATTTAACGATTAGTAGAAAATATAGCCCGTATATTCCCTTCGTCTTATAACTTTTACGCTATGTTAATAGATACTATAGAAAAAACTGGAATGGTTCCTACATTATTTTCTCTTTAGCGTTAAGTAACGCTATGCTTAATGAGATCTCCTTGACACGTAAAAATACCCTTACGACATTTAGGAGCAAGAGTTATTATCGTTATGATGACTTTATACTGCTGACACGAAACGCACAATTACATAACGTCATTAGAATACATTAAAAAATGACGTGTTATTTACATTGTAATTATTACTGTAATAATAACCGGAAAATGTAATTAAAGTTCTAGTTGCCCCTGTGGTAGTCTTATCTTTTGCTTTGATTGCTGGGTATATAAATACTTACGTATTACCCACCAAAAATGATTTCAAATGTTAATAAAAATACCCAAATATAAAATAAGAAAATCTGCAATAACGTAGGATACAAAACAAAATTATTATCTACCTATATCAGGTTTAAATTTGTTAAAACTAACATTATTAATTAATTGATTATTTAAACAAATAATCAATTAATAAATTTTAAGTTAATATTGTGAAACTAAGTACTTTTAGCTCGTTTCGTATTCATTTATATATGCATAATTAATCACAGCAAACATTGAGTAACACGCAGTTTAGTCCAAGAATTCAAAGTTGGATAAATAAGTACCTACTATTGTAATATGAGAATTTAATATCCACACCTTTAGTATTATTTTATCAGCATCGTACTGGCAGTATAAAGTGTAGGTTCTTTTAAAATTGCGTTTGCGTTGAAAAGGAAAAATTAGGCACTGTAGGAAAAAAAATATAATATTTCAACTAACTATCAATTTAGAAATTATTTTATTGCAAAACATGCAAGATTCTATTTATTTGTCCTTGACGTAAAAAAAAGTTACGAATTACATGACAAAGTACTACTTATATGATGAAAACCCTAAATCAAATCTATCTAATAGGGTATTTGACAGTGTTAAAAATAAAGTGCCAATTGTTGCCATCTGTATTAAGAATGAATATTGGCAGGGGTTTTTACTATTTTTACAAAAAAAAATATTCATAATTTTACTAAAAACTAACGAAAAAGATAATAGTTTTTTTATCTATTGTCACGTGCCCACAAGGCAGTTCTAAGCTCTTTCTGTGTTCTGCCTTCTTATCCTATTAAACATGATAGGTTTCTATGGGATTCTCAAAAAACTAAAGTTATCGCTCGTGTGTATTATAATGAAACGATTATGTATAATCGAATGCAACGTTTTCGTTATTCAAAATGGTTGATATTCAACTTTTCTATTGTCGGGGGAAAAATTCAATCGATCTATTAACGGTTACTTTTTCAGTGAAATTGCTAAATCTACCAGTTCAAGATCATTCATTACACTGTGCTCATGTCAAGGCACTTCGTGATTTAACTGCGATTAGTGTTATGGCAAATTTATCTTTGAAGGTATAGTAATTTCAAACGGTGTTTTTTTATAGGAATGATGGTTAACTTTTTTTCTTCTACAATCAGATACATAATCAAAAGTATTGGAAACGTATTATTTCTCTTTTCACATAATCAAAAAATCACAGTGATTTGAAATATTGCAAGACGGCGACGTCTTAGTTGTACCAAGACGCGAGTCTTGGTACAATTTTTACTTAGAAGTGACGTCACTAGGCCCCCTCTGATAACTTTTACGGGTTTTATCTTTGTTTTTTTTTCGGTTGATTGACAAAAGAAAAAATAAATGTTCATTATTTTCGATAGTAAAAACTGTTTTAACTGCCGGACAAAATAAAATTACTTAAACCTGTCATCAACCTAATTATTTGATAGAATTACATTTTTTTTCTCGTGAATATTTTATTAAATTGTATCTGGATCTCTTTAATTAAGAACAAATATTTTATTATCATATCGTTATTAGTCATATTATTATCATGTTAATTAATCGCCAATTTGTGAATGTTAAAAATTCCAGAGTGTTCTTTAAAATAATTTCCAATGACATTATATGAATATGTATGTAACTAAATTATTCCCTTCCTAAGTAACTTATTCTTTAACGTCACATTTTCTGTTTATCAGGAGACTCATATTCTAGACCCACCCACACCAAAATCAAACATTACCCTTTAAAAGTGTTTTAGAAATCGGTAAAACACCAAAACTTTAATATTCTCTATAGAAATCTACGTGTAGGTATCTTAATCATGTTCTTAATTATTTGCTTTATAATGCAGCATTTGAAATATAAGTATAATTATTTTAATTATAGGTGTACTAAAAGTACTTACCTACGAGTATCGAGTGTTGTTAAGTTAGATAAATAAATGTTAACATAATATGTTATGTATTTATGTTGAATGTGTTACAGAGATAATTGTAAGTAAGCACGCATGAGTGATATAACAATAATTATATGTAAATTAGAGTAGCTAAAGATTAAAAAAAACCATCTCATACCTACAGGGATGAGCAAACTCCAGCCCTCGAATTGTTGAATTCAAAAAGTTAAGAAAAGAAAAAATCAAAAGCACCATTTTGTCACATTTGCGCATTCTTTATTGCGCTATATTTTGTTTTGAGGGGGGTATGATTCGCTCAGGGGCAAATCTTAAGTTGCCCCTGAGTGAATCATATTATTTCATAAAGCTAACAAATAAGATTAAATTAAAATGCATTGTATGTAAACCCGTTGGTTGTTTGACCTGGTTTGAAAAGCTGTCATATTAAATACTAAGATATAAGTGATATACTCAAGGTTGACATTAATATGCAAGAAACAATTTACAAAGTAGTAACATATTTAATATTAGGTTACTTAAAAGTTTTATTACTTATATTTATTTCTTATGTTTACACGCATCATCATCGTCAACCCATGCTCGTCCACTGCTGAATATAGGTCTCCCCTAATGCACGCCACTGCTCCCTGCACTGCTCCGTTTACACGCATACAACTCGTTAAATAAAACACTTATTCAACGGATTTTCACTAATTTCAACTGGGCTTTTTACCCGGCTGCGCACGCAAGCAGCGCCATGCATGACGCGCAGATAGTTAATAATTTTATAAATTTTCCCGAAGTTACGGACGTTTAGGAGTCTTTAAAAGATTTTAAAAAACGCAATTGAAACCCTTAAAAATAGTGTTTTATTTAAAAGGTTTAATTTTTTACACAAATGTCTATAGTAGATAGTAGCGGCTTTTTAGTACTTTACTTTAAGTAAATATTATATTCGTAATTATATTTCAAAAATAAAATAAAAGTGGTATGTATTTTGCCTTTTCAGATACTTAATACAATAAATATTTATTAGTCATATCTTTAAAGATAAAAGCTTTACTTTATTTAATGCTCGTAAAAATCGTAAAGACTCCACATACAGGTACAGAAAATTATACAAATATTAGTAGTAAATTATAATTTATTGTGGAATCGAATAATTACAGTTTAAATTTCAAATCAGATAAAATCGCGAACATTATTAACTTATTAGGACTATAAAACTATATTCCTTAATTTTTTTTCTAACACTTAGGTATAGGCTTCAATGGACTTTTAGTCCCGCACTAAAAAAAGATTCTCAGTGATTGATCTAGTCTTGAGCATAGGTAGAAAGGGGTGTCGCTATATACCTATAGCACATAGCGACATCCTTTTCTAACTGTACTCAAGTAAAGATCAACACTTAGTTGTCATTCTGTAATACGGGCCTTAGTGTAAAGTTTATCAGTGTGGCTGTAAAACATACAAACGTCTGCCACCGAATAAATCAACAATAAATGATTATTAATGTGTAACATAAGTACTCTAATACCATACATAAAACTCTCGAATACCGGACTAGGAGTAAACAAACTCGGATTTAGGTTACCAAATCGTCACATCTACGGCAAACTGATGAATCTGCTCTTTTAGTAAAAATCTATAATAAAAAACTGCACATAATGGGGTACTTAACACCAGGGAAAAGTCACACAATTTTATCAACGACGGTTCCAAAAGTCTGATTGTTTGAATCTGCATTTTATGTTTATGCACCCAAAGTAAACTTACCAAATTATTATACGATATTTTGGCGTAGTAGTGACGAAATGTAGAGATTAGCTCAAAATTGCAACCAAAAAAACTTCCATCACCATCAACATTGCGATCGGCAAAAGTTGATCGACCCACCACCGCCCGCCGTGACTAATGCACATGACAGCATACGTCACGGTAAAATGGCATTGACCGGTAAAGTTTACTTTCTAGCTCACTATAGTCCAGATGTTACGTAAAAGACAGTCCTACTTATCACTATCCGTTAAGTGTGGGCATATTTAATTAAGGTAATTCCTATGCATATCTTAAGGAAAGTGAAAAGTATCCCAAATTCAATTTTGTTTTGAGTGGGAAGTTTAAACTTTTAACGAACCATAGTGAAGTAACTTCATACAGAAGATCACCACAGTGTTTTTATTACCACATTTTGGTGGTGTTGTGTTGCTGTCGGTATCTCGATCCGTTGTTATTAGAAATACTTTTTCCGTTAAAAATTAATGTCGTAAGTCTCACCTTTACATGTAAATGAAAGTGCAACCTGATTTCCACTGTGCTGTAAAACTTTTTCCCGGTTTAGGACAAAGTTAATCCCCAGCCGTGCTATTTCGTAAGAACACTTTTCACCGCGGAATCCACGGTGTGATTAAAAATTAGAAGGAACACGAATTTCAAAAAGATTTCAAATCACACCGGCGTTTTCCTCGGTGAAAAGTGAGTTTGTTCTTACGGAATAGCACGGCAAGTTCAAATTTAATCCGCATTTGGCGTAAATAAAATCTGAAATGAGATCTTTCAAGTTGAATCGCGCATATTAGAGAAAATCTTTAATTTTGTTTTTGCGAAGCTCTTGCTTATTTATGCACTACAAAAATTGGAACGGAAACATGATCCACATCCTAGCTAGATCTTAAGATGCACTCTGATGTTATGCAAATACAATTCACCTTTCACTATCGAAATAACATGTCTCGCGACGCGTTACGATTGCGAAACGCTGTGTGAAAACAAACAATAGTCGTGTCATTAAATAACTTTGGTTATTGTTAAAATGTAAAAGTAGAATTGACCGTAACAATAACAAAGGAAACGCATTACCAAAAAATAAACATTTCTGATATTATAAATATTGGATTGTCTGAGACTGTTTTGTCTTAAAATATTAAAAGAAAAATATGTAGGGAAGTCTATATTAAAGGTTTAATAATAAAACCGTTATTAACTTTATTGATTCAAGATCAGTAATTTCAACTTATATTAATTGCCATAATTAACGCTTACATGTAACTTAGTATTTTCCCGTATAAATTTTTATTTACCTGTTACAATTTATCAGCTACCAGCGAAAGGCACTGCCCGGTCAAGGAGGTCTACTTTAAGTAGTACAATCGTAATGCATTTATTTATGTATGTCATTCAGTAAACTCTGCACCTGTTAGATTAATCTATACTTATAATAAATCTGTAGAGAGGTCAATTCTGTACATGAAATATATTTTCAAAATAACTATCAGGGGGTCATTAGTGATCGATACTGATGCCAAAAATGCAATCAGTAAAATTTTTGTCTGTCTTTCTGTCTGTCTGTCTGTGTGTATGTTCCTTATAGAAACAAAAGCTACTCGACGGATTTTAACGAAACTTGGTACAATTATTTTTCATACTCCTGGGCAGGTTATAGTATACTTTTCATCACGTTACAGTCAATAGGAGCAGAGTAGTGAAGGGAAATGTTGGGAAAACGGAGAAGTTACTCCATTTTTTTAGCTTCCGTTGCGTGTGCAGCCTTAATGGTTAAAGTTACATAGAAATCATGTATGACGGAAATAGTCTACATAAAATTGTCTAAAAAATATCCCGCAACAGCATATGTCTATCTTTTATAGTTGACTCACAATAACACGTGTAACTCCTGATAGCTTAGCAATTCGGAGCATTCTGATATATCTATTTGTTTACTCTTACGTTTATAATACTCTCACTCATCCCTAATTTAAAAAAGTTAACATTATTACCTATTCAATAAAAAAAGAATCATAGAAATCGGTATAGAAACACCAAACTTATACATGAAATAAGTCATCGCGCCGTCGCACGTGAATACTGAATCATGCTATAAGGATTATTTTTGTGTAACGGTTGCCGCGCTCGACACGGGTCGCGGCGGCGGCGGTAGGTTAAGAAGAATGCCATTGTGTATAATACAGGCCTGAGAACAATAACTATAGTCTACACTTCAGCTCTACACCGAAGCGAAGCGAGGGCGGGCCACTAGTATTAAATATTTAAGGAAAATTCATACTGTACGCATAATAAGGTGTTTTAGATTATTGGAAAACAAATAGGTCAATGAAAATATATGATGTGAAAATGTATTCTTTTACACCGCAAAAATATGTTTGCTGCGGCAATGGGACACATATGCAATTGACCTTCTAAAGAATCTAATAAATCTAAACCTTTAATCTCAGTGCAAGCTATTTAGTGGTATTGAACACAATAAACTGATTTAATGAAATGGCAAATGTGAAGTAACTCTTTAAAAATATTGCAGATTATATATTGAATGGCTGACATAAAGAAACCGCAACGAACGAAGGTTTAAGATTAATATAGGTTTTATGTAAGCCGACAATTCTAGAGTTATAGCCCTATCTGTGGGTAGGTTTCAAACGTCAAATCAAAGAATCTTTATCATAGAATCTTTATTCAAATAGGATGCTCTATAGAATTCTTAAGGATCATCCAAAATATTATTAGTTTATTTATATCACACCGTAATTGTATTATCATTTATGTTTCCATAGTTTCGACACTTCAATGTGATGTAATTTTAATTAAATTTTTAATATCTAATAGACCAGCAACATGCGTATTACACAAATCATAAAAACTTATCCGATCCGATGGCGCAAGTGATTAGCGCGTTCGGCTGTGATCGTTGAAGTTAAGCAACTTTCGCAGTGGTCGGTCATTGGTTGGGTGACCAAAAATTTACTATCTCGAACTCCTCCGTGTATCGGAAGGCACGTTAAGCCGTTGGTCCTGGGCCTGCGTGGTGGATCATGGCCCAAAATTCCTATTCCATCCATAGGGAAGGCCTGTGCCACAGCAGTAGGGACAGCAGGCTGATGATGATGATGATCCGATCCGTTTCCTAAATTATATAATGTATCTCAACCTTTCATACCGATATATTTGTCCATACAATACTTAGGGTGTTTTTACGCACCTTTATTGCTCTGAAAATCAGCTACCATCAGCCTTCAACCCAGGTTCCTTTAAAAGAGATGTTACTGAATGCTGTCATTTGTTTTTTAACCATTCAAAAAACCTGGTAGAGTGCAATTCCGACTCGCAGGGAAGGGGGCGCGAAGGGTTCCTATTTAAACTTAGATCGAGAAAATAATTCGAAAAAAACACGTTTCATGTTTATAGACCACCTTAATTTTTTATTGTATCTTATTATTGATTGTGTAACGGCCACGCATTCTGTGAAAATTTCCGCCTATTTTGTGTTTGGACAATAGAGCCCCGAGACAGACAGACACACAGCAGAACAATATTAATAATAGGGAAAACTAAAAATGGTCACCTAAAATAAAAAAAAGTATTTCATCAAATATTGAACTAAATGAGTAAACATTGGTGCCAATTCTGACGTGATTCTCTAAACTTAAAACTAAAATTAACATCAGTCTCTCCTTTTCATTCTGTATAGAGAATGACAAGGATATACTGCTGTCAAATTTAAGTTTAGGTTTAGAGAATCATGCTAGAATCGACACCATTATCTCTGTTAACAAATTGATTCTCAATTATTAGAAGTACCTACATGAATACAAGACTTTGGTATGTTGTTTGTAAATATTTAGTCGAGAACTAGTTTAAGTTATCTTTAACCTAATATTGTATAAGTACCAATTTAGGACCAAACACCTATATGGTTGTTATTTATGTAGGAATTTGATTTTTTGTCATGCGTCGATCGCGTTCTGTTATTTGATTCCTTTGGAGTTTGCTATTACGAATTTACGAAAGTTTAAAATAAAGTGTTGTGAACATTGTTAATTTAATGGATTATTCGATAAAAAAAAACACTGTGTTATGCTACCAACTTTCAGCAAAGATTTATTTTACTTTAAAAGATCTAAATAAATGCAAAGTTCTATGCCATACATACACCTGTGTAAAGTGGCAAGTTGCCTTGTACTTTGTATGCAAAATTTCTTACAAATATCTTTTTCTTTACAGATGGGGTGCAAGCTGACATTCGTGGACGACATCCTGAACAAATCCTTCTACAAACTCGGCCTAATAGTGGGAAGGCAACCGGGGTACTTCATCATCATCCCAGTCCTGCTGACCCTGCTGATGATCACGGGTTACCAACGGGTTCACTATGAAATGGACCCTGAGTACCTGTTCTCTCCCGTCAGTGGACAAGGAAAGTTGGAGAGGAGAATAGTCGAGGAGCATTTCAAAGTCAACTACTCCCACAGGTTTAATGTTGGGAGGATCACAAGGGCAGGTGGGTGTCACTTCATCTTCGTAAATCTCTCGAAATTGCTTCAAATTGCCATTGTTTAGGTATGTCTCTTAAAAGAATTTGTTTTCAAGTTTTAGCTTCGAGCCGAAGTATTTAGTGTCTATTAATTAAATAGACAAAAACTTATTCAACAAGTGAAAATGACATCATAAAAACAGAACCACAAAAAATAAAATAACACGTTTTTTTATTTATTTGTTAATGGGTAAGTTCTTGTGCCTATGTCAAGCCCGAGAGCGGAGATAGAATCTACGGTGTAGCGAGCTTTTAATTTACCAAAGCTTCTTTTACAAACATCGACCTTAGGGTTTCCGCTAAACGACCCGAAAAACTGTGTAAATAAATATACTATATTTATTATAATATTGTACTGATAGGCTGTTTATTGATCGACTGCAGTCGTTAGCACCCACCAATCCGCATTCGGCCCGCGTGGTGGGTTATGGCCCAATCTCCCTATTCCATCCATAGGGAAGGCCTGTGCCCCAGCAGTGGGGACATTAATAGGCTAATGATGAAGATGAATTTTAATATTTATTAGGTGAAGTTTAATTTTTTCCTTTAGGCATACAACATGTTTTCAATCAGTCTTATAGGTAGGTTAACTGTTAAATTATTCATTCAAATCGTGTTGTGAATTATATTATAAAACTAGTTTTGAAGGCCGAAATTAATTCATTTTTTCAAATGCAACAAGTTTTACTTAATTGATATAAATGAATTTATGAGTATGCCTGCCTATATTTTTATAAAATACCTGCAAGCTACGAATAGTTATTTATGATATTAGTGCGGTAAGTTGCTTATTACAAACGAGTAGCCAAATGTAAGCTCGAGACGAAGTCGAGGGCTTACCATAGTCATTGTAATACCAATCCGCACGAATGTCATACAACGTTTTTCAACACATTTGCGAGAAAACATTATACAAGACTTAAGTAATGAAGCAAATTTTTTCTAATAAGAAAATGGCGCGCCTTTCCCAATGGCGCCACGTGCGGGTGGTGAAAATTAGAACTACATCTTTCGTATCTTTTTCTTTTTAGTATTAGTGTGACATAATTAGGTATAGACTAAAAGCGCATCCGAGTAGTATCGATCGAAATTAAAAAAACGTAAAGAATACGCACGGTGCCCTGTATGCGTAATAATAAGCGTGCGTAATAAATTTTATACGTTGTATGACCGCACGCTCCGCAGCATGGCTCGTAATTTTTGATTTTTTGTTAACGTGTATAACCTTCGTAAATGCAGCTTTTGAGCAAATGCGTTGAAAAAAATATCCAGTCCCAACTAATGTCGAGTGTAAGTAGTAAAATACTCCACTGATTGTTAGTGATATCTAGTAAATAAGATAATATAAGGAGCTATCTTTAGCCTTACTATTAGCCTTTACTAAGTCTCCTACCCCGTGGAGTCACCAATAGAAATACTTTGGCAAAAGATAGTTTATTAAACAGCGCCAATAGGTAGCTTTTTTTACAATAGTTCTTAGTAAGATTACTTTTCCAGACCGGCGGTTTTTTTCCTTCGGCAAATGTTTTGTGACGAACGATATGGAAATAGGAAAACAAGTTTCATTTACGCTCTATTACGCAATTAATTTGTGAATAGAAAATAAATAAATTTTAGTGACGATGAGTTGCTTCGAAAAGTAAATGGTGTTTGTCAAACAGGTTTTTCTGTTTAGCACTTATTATTAAAAGCTTAACTGCACATCGAGAATGAGCGAAAGGTAGTTTGGACCAAACGGAGTTAGATTTTATAGTTAAAATTTCGTGATACAAAATCTGCAGCGAGATTTTAATATCTGAACGACTGATCGATCTCTTTAAGTAGGAGTAGACAAATGATTGCAATCATTGCGAAATCTCCGTAATTCTATTTAATTGATCTCAGCGGGATCTGCTATGCTGTGTTCTGAATACAAACTTGGATACAATGTCCTCACCTAAGATTACGCGATAAACAGTAGATAATAAGTATGCACATGCTGTCTTCATCACCTGTGTGCCCTCGTGATGATACAAATGAGTTAATTGTTTATATACTAGCCTTTGCCCGCGATATAGCGACAAGTCGGCGTTAACTACATATTATAAATCAATGGGCAGTGGCGGCGCTAGACCACATGTGGACGTCGGCGACATCAAGTTCGCGAGGCCTATTTTACTTCGCAGTAAAAAACCGTTAAATTAAATGAGCCAAATTATAAAATAACGTAAGAGTAAACGAGTTTTATTGTTGATAATCAAATGATGACAAAAAAAATTAAAAAATAGAAATTTAATTACAAAAATAGTGTTGCCAGACAGACGATTCTGAATACTCGTAAAGTACTACTCGCTTCCATCACGCACGTGTTCGAAAATAATAAAAGTCATTATCATCTGCTTAGCTTTTTCCCCGAATTATTCGGGGTCGGCTACCTAAGCCAGGCCAGGAGAAACGAAAATAAACAGGTAACTTGTAAAAATTTTTTGCGAGGCCCCCCCCTCAGGCGCGAGGCCGTCGGCGGTGGCCGACGTCGCCGACGCCTAGCGCCACCACTGTCAATGGGAACGGAAAAGTTTTAAACTGATCCACTACTTTTTAGTAGTTTTTTACGGTTTTTATTTTTGTAAAAAAAATATACTCACACGATTTATTTGATCTTTAAAATCAATACAAACAAACAATCAAATCTTTCCTCTTTATAATATAAGTATAGATTTCAATAAAAAAATATAAAAAAAAGGATCACGACTACTTACTAGCTATATTACCAACTAATAAGTTCAAAAATTGTATTTCAATCGGGGCCCGGGGTTTTTTTGTGATCGCGATACAAAATAATCTTATCTTTACTACGCAAAAAGTTACTATTAGGGTTCCGTACCCAAAAGGTAAAACGGAACCCTATTACTAAAACTCAGCTGTTAGCCTGTCTGTCTGTCACCAGGCTGTATCTCATGAGCCGTGATAGCTAGACAGTTAAAATTTATACACATGATGTATTTTTGTTACCGCTATAACAACAAATACTAAAAACAGAATAAAATAAATATTTAAGCCCCCCTTAAATATTTCTTTTCCCTTACAAGAGACGTGATTTTTTTGTCGTTTTTTGCTCTATACTATAATATACTGTCTAATGTTGTATAGATACATAATAGTCCGAGTCCGACTCGCACTTGGCCGTTTTGTTTTTTAGTCTTTAATTCGCTTTTCCCTTCTCCACAGGACGGTTCGGTCGCGTGATCATAGTATCCAAAGACAACGACACGAACATGCTACGGACGGAGGTGTGGAAGGAGCTGCGAGATCTGGATGAGCTGGTGCAGAACATAACGGTCACGCTGCCAGACGGGGAGACCTTCACGTATAGGGAGGAATGCGCGCGCTGGGAGGGCCAGTGCTTCGTCAATGACATCCTAAACCTTGACAAAATCATAGGAGAGGTGAGAAGTTGTTTATGTAAATTTAAAGCAAACAAGCGTATGTCACCCTGCCCGAAGGGGAGACTTTCACTTCTAGGCAGGGAGAAGTGCGCGCGCTAGGAGGGCCAATGCTTCGTCAACGACATCGTGAACTTTGACAAAATCATAGGAGAGGTAAGAAGTTGTTTATGTAAAAATTAAAGCAAACAAGCGTATGTCACCCTGCCCGACGGGGAGACCTTCGCGTATAGGGAGGACTGCGTGCGCTGGGAGGGCCAGTGCTTCGTCAACAACATCCTGAACCTTGACAATATCATAGGAGAGGCGACGAGAAGTTGTTTATGTAAAAATTAAAGCAAACAGGCGTATGGCCCGGCAGCTGTGATTAGCAGTAACCTGAGGCTCAAGCACGAATTATGTCAGCTGCGTAATCGTATCATCATCGTCATTTTTTTATGGAAATAGAATAGTGTTATTTAGTTGCAATCTGTTTTATTCTGGCAGAAAATTGGTTAATAAAGATCTCTTTAAAATGGCACTCTCTCTCGGCCATCTTCTCTTAGGATGATCAATAGAACTTCTTTAAGTGCAGTAAGCCAACACCCACCCATCAATAAATAATGCAATTGATTGTTATAAATGATCTTAGATTAGCTTAAACGATTGAAGTAGGTAGTTTCCCCCAAACTGTTTCAAGGAAACTCAAACCCGCAAAGTTCGGTCACAGGAAGTTCAGTTTATCCAATGCCACGGTCGCGTATTCTTGTTTCGCGCACACTCGTCGCTTTGTCATTCAAAACCATTGCGAGTAATCACCGTGGATCACTGAATCATTGGGTCGTTTGATAAAACAATAGACAATTATTACTTGAGCTATAGTAGGTACAGCACAGAGCCGCAAGCCGCAGACTGCACGTTCATCGCATTAACAATGGTATTTATTTAGAATACCACCCTCGGTGACGCTACTAGAGGTGGTTGATTAAATCTACAATTTCTTGTTAAACGTTTAACCGCAAACTTGCTTTTCCTTCCTTTGTTTAAACAGAACAGTCAGGTGTTAAAAATTTATTAGCATTGCATGTATTGTATTTAATTTATTGACACATTATAAACGTGCTGTAGGGTTGCCAAGCTTCAACATTTTAAAGCATATGCAATTAGATAAGCCTGTTTACTAATAGTATAAGACAACAATTAGCCTTACCACATTAAACTGTCTAACATTAAACAAGAATTTAAGAAGAAAACATACCGTCTTTCTGTCTGCCTGTTGGAATATATCCCATTAATCATCCATGGGGGGTGAAAAGGGGATGAAAGTTAGTATGTGACAACAAATTTACTAATTGTAATAATATAATTACGCAGACGATGTTGCGGACACCCGCTAGTGTCATATATTTTTTTCTGAAGCACTGGCTTCTTTGTGGTAGGTTCTACATCTATGTCAATTTAGCAATAAGGGATAATCTTAGTAGTGTATTTTTCAAGTTAAACTGTTACTTACTATAGACTTAATTCTTGGGACAAGAGATAGCAAAGCTCCTAAAAAATCCCGACCTAACCCTTCATTTGAACGAAAAATCCGTTACTGATGCCTCTTCTATTCTCTCTGAATATTCGATGTTCCTTCTTGGGTAATATTATTTGTTAGAGCGAAAAATCACCTACATTCGTGGTACCTCAGACGGTGAAAGATAACTCATGCGCACTAGTAACGTAAAATGAAAATAAAACTTAGTGCCGTTTTTATTTCCAAATTTGTTTTTTTTTTTCAATTTATGTTTTTTTTTATTATATGTCTGATTTCATAAATATTGCTTTAAAAAATTAAAATTCTTGAAATGTGCTATTTCAAACAAACAAACACTAAACGAGGGTATTTTAGAATTTTTCTGTACTCTTAAAAAAACGTGTTCCAGAAAAAAACACATTTTATGTTTAAATCTAAAGAAAAGTTTACTAGAAAAAAAAAGGTCAGTGCATTCGCCCGGATAGCGAAGGATGCGGGTTCGAGTCCTGTCCGCTGCCTGGTCCGCGTGGTTTTTTTTCTAGTAAACTTTTCTTTAGATTTAAACATGAAGCAGTTAAATGCTTAAAAAATAAATAAAATCACATTTTATGTGTTTTTCCATCTTTTCTTCACGATAAATAGGGAAAAATCTGTTTTTTTTGCATCTCTATCCCACCTACCTAACTTAGATTTCGATGTTTCTTTTCTTCGTGGTTATTCATCCCACTATTTGTTGGAGCAAGAAATCACCTACACGTGTGCTACTACAGATGATGATAGGTATTATTTCATTAGCCAGCTATTGCGCGTTAGTTTAGTCCATAGATAGGTTCCAAAGTATTTGTGTGTTGGTCACAAATTGATACTTACAATTATATTTGTAGGTACCATTTATGAGTAAAAAATTTTGTGTTCTGTGGTAAAACTCGTGTGCTAATAGAGGTCGTTCACGATATTACGGTTTATTTAAAGATAATTCTTGGACCGGATTAACCACCCTCCTTATAAGATGGTAGGCTAGAAAACCAAAGTAGTCCAGTAAAGGACGACCGGCATGAGAATACTGTTACTGACCGACAATACGTATACACTAGGAAATTAGCAATATTCATATTATTTATGATTGTACAAAGAAGAATTAAGAAGCTCGATGGTGCAAGTGGTTAGCGCGTTCGCCTGCGATCGTTGAAGTTAAGCAACTTTCGCAGTGGTCGTTCATTGGATGGGTAACCAAAAATTTACTATCTCGAGTTTCTCCGTGCTTCGAAAAGCACGTTAAGCCGTTGATCCCGGCTGCATCTGCAGTCGTCAGCACCCACCAATCCGCACTGGGCCGCGTGGTGGGTCATGGCCCAATCTCCCTATTCCATCCATAGGGAAGGCCTGTGCCCCAGCAGTGGGGACATTAATAGGCTGATGATGATGTACAAGGAATAACAATGAATTAAGACCATTTATTTAAAATACTAACAGTCATTTGATACCTTGTAGCTATTACTAAGAATATTTATTTATTTATTTATTGGTATAGATATACCAGCTACTGTACCATTTAACATATTTTAAAACTTGCATATACATTCTTAGTTTATTGATATGCTTTTATAGGCGTGTAAAAGTACTTACACAACACAAACACAGGTTTCCTTATTAATTAATAAAAATATATATATTAATAAGAATAAATAAATTAATGGTCGGTTGGTGCCTCAACTGCTACAAAGATTCTGAGTTCAGATCTCAGTAGAAGTATTTATTTGGACCCGTGTAATGTTTATAATACTTGTATCATGTTTGCCAAGTGCGTACGTTATTTTTTCAGTAAATAAAAATAAGTTACCTAGCTTGTTAGACTTAATAAATAGAAGAGCGTTGGCCGGACTTTTTTTAAAAGAAAACATTTATAAAGAAGCAATAAATGGTTTTATCAATGATACTATCTTTGGATTTGGAATGGTTTATTCAATGTTCTTACGTGTTAGTTACGTTACGTTACATTCAAACGCAAGCGTTACGTTTACTTTTTTACGTCGCACCTTAGTAATTTGATACAACAATGTAGGTAATTGTGCAATTTAAAAAAAACAATAGCAAACATACAACATTGCCGGTACCAAGTAATATTTATATTTTTGGTACAGTAGGGTAAACGTAGGCTTAAATAAAAGATGTTATATTTATAATTATAGTCATTAAATCCTGCACGCAGCATTTTAAGCTACGCACGGAATAGATAAAAAAAAACTTGATGTAACCCAAATCACGATATTGTATAAGTACTTATCGTATTATATTTGTATTTTAAGCATTAAATTATTTAATTTACAAAATCTAAAGATAATAAATGTTACTAGAAAAAACATCAATCGGTCGAATTTCTTCTAATATTTCGGTTCAGTTTCAGGCTTTGTTGCCTATGCTTAAGAAGTTTGCAGAAGGTATACTTATCTCATTTTCTTTATACAGGTGGAGCGCGGCGAGCTAAACCTCACATTCCCCATAATGTTCAACCCGGTGACGTGGGAGGCCCATGCCTTCCCCGTATTCTTCGGCGGGTCCAAGGTGGTGGACGATACCATAGTGTCGGTGCCGGCGGTGCAACTGGTGTGGTTTGTGAGAACCGACAACAAGATACAGACAGAACGGTACGAATACTCGATTAATTTTATCAATTTGTGATTAATGTATTGATGTAAAGTGTGTAATTGATAACAATTATGTTAAAAAATACATAAAATGCAGGAAAAAAAATATTTTAAGGATCTAAAATGGGGAGAAATCTGATTAAACTTTTTTCTTTATCAAAAACTGATAAGCAATAACACTGGTCGGTATCAAAATAAGAGAAATAATACGTATGGATACGTTTAATCCAAATATGTACGAGGGGAGGTCAAAAAGTTCGCGGAATAAGAGGGAAGGAGGTTGAAATTAAACACCAAACTATTTTTCCTTTTCAATATATTCTCCCTTAACCCTAATACATTTTTCAGATCTCTCAAATAACTTGTTTATACCATCGAAAAAAAATGATTTGTCTTTGGTGTCAAAATAGGCCGAAATTACGGACTTCACTTCTTCATCGTTGTCAAATTGTTTTCCACGCAGCTCTTTCTTCATTTTTGGAAATAAATAATAGTCACTGGATGCCATGTCTGGACTGTAGGGTGGGTGGTTCAATTGTTCGAAGCCCCTTTGGTGAATAGCAGCCATCGCAACATGGCACGTGTAAACGGGTGCATTGTCGTGCAGAAGGAGCACACCTTTTGACAGCCTTCCTCTTCTTTTTTCCTTGATGGCTTCTTTCAATCTTTCTAGTAAAGAAGCGTAGTACTGTCCCGTTATAGGCACACCACGTTCTTTATAATCGATCAGTAAAATACCTTCTGTATCCCAAAAGACAGTCGCCATGATCTTGCCAGCCGATTGTGTCGCTTTGAACTTCTTTGGAGGAGGTGTGCCTTTTTTATGCCACTGCATCGACTCTTGCTTTGACTCGGGTTCATAGTGGTGAACCCAGGTTTCATCACCAGTAACGATTCGGGCTATAACTTCTTCCTTTCTCTCTCCACAGAGCTCCAAAAACTGGCGAGAACACTCGACACGCTCGCTTTTTTGAAGTGGCGTAAGCATTCTCGGAACCCATCTTGCACTGACCCTAGTCATCCCAAGATGATGATGTAGAATATTCAAAATACTTGTTTCGCATACTCCAATCATTGCTGCAAGCTGCTTCTTCTTCAACCGGGCATCTTCCAATACAAGTTTTTCACCTTTTTGACGATTTCCGGTGTGGTGGCCTCAATCGGCCGTTCGGAGCGGGGGTCGTCTTCAATGGACTCTCTTCCTTGTTTGAAAAGACCATGCCACTTGTAAACCATGGTTTTACCAAGGGCAGAGCCCGCGTAAACCGCCAACAGCTCTTGAAAAATAATCAGGGGGCCAATCGCCTAACTGGATTGCTTTGGAAAACGCTATCGCTTACGATTTCATTTTGTTATTTCTAGCTCCCTGAGGTTTTCAAATGCCTCGCGCTCTTTTTTTTTCTTTTGCATTGGTAATAACAATGTTAAAGAAAATGAGCGTGAGGTATTTCGGCGGTTAGAAATAACAAAATGAAATCGTAAGCGATAGCGTTTTCCAAAGCAATCCAGTTAGGCGATTGGCCCCCTGAGCGGATTTTCCTTGCTTGGTAAGGAACTTAATAACGGCGCGGTATTCAATTTTCTCCATACAGGCTGACTTCCTCCCGATTCAGTTGTTTGCAGTTCGATAATTCAAAAGTTAATGACCCGATATACGCTTCTTCTTCTCGCGCGTCGCCGGCGCCGTAGGCGCCGCGGCGTGCGGGGAAACTGTTCTGGGCCGGATGGCCCACTTCAGTCGTGTCGGTTTCGCACTCCGTCGTCGGGACGGAGCGGTCGTCGGGGTCCGTCCTCCACACTCTTCACACACCGCCCTCGGCGCGGTCTAGCCCACCGGGTGAGACCCTTAGGGGAGGCCCAGTGAGCGACCTGCGAGCGGGCGGCGGACTTGGGTGAGGGAGGATAGGACGTCATTGTGGGTTGTTGATGTCATGGGTTTGTAGGTAGTCTGGTTGGTTGGCCCGCTCATAACACAGTTATACTTTTTTTTTTTTTTTTTTTTTTATATAATGTTTTATCTATTTTTTTTTCCTTTTTCTCTGTTTTTTTTTTTTTTTTTTTTTTATTTATATGTATATATTATATTTTTTTTTTGTATAACATGCATTACGAGCGGGGCCATCGTCAGTCCGGTGGTTTTTCGTCGTCTTGCGGCGGCAGGATTTCCCTTGGGAGCGCGCGGCTGGTGCGGGGTGTGCGGTGGCGGTCGTGCGTCGGCGCGATGCCGCGCAAGTGCGCGTGCGCCGAGCCGTCCGCTCTCTCGAACATACCTGTGGCTAATCTGGAAATGAATTCGTTTAGAGTTTCGATGTTAAGGTCTTTGTGGAGAGTAGCGTTTCTAACAAAGTGGCCCGCGTTTGTTATTAATCGTAGTGTGTGGTTTTGCTGGGCACTTAGGCGTTTTCGCTGTGTGTCCGCAACCAGCGCATACCACGCGGGCGCTGCGTATGTTAATATGGGTCTTATGTATAGCTTATATAGATTCACTCTTGTATGTAGTGGTAATGAGCTGCGGAATACGGGTCTAAGCATTGCTCGGGCAGCTTTCGCTTTTGCGATGGTGTTGTTAATGTGTATTTTCATGCTTAGTTTTGCGTCGATTGTTATCCCGAGATACTTAGCCTGGCGTATCCACGGGATGGTCACGTTGTCGATGCGTAGTGGTGGCGGCTGTATGCGATGGTTGCCTATAACCATCGCTTGTGTTTTTCCGACGTTTATAGTTAAACGCCATTTGTTGAGCCATGGGATCAGGGCGTCTAGCGTCGGCTGCATTTTTTCCGCGGCGTGACGCGGGCGTATGGAGGCGGTAGTGTAGGCGGTGTCGTCAGCATATAGGGCCAACTTCGTCTCGCCCAGCACTGGGATGTCATCTGTGTATACTGTGTACAGGGTAGGGGACAAACAGCTACCCTGTGGTACTCCTGCTAATATAGGGCGCGTGGTCGAATTTTGTCCCTCTACCGTGACACAGAAATTTCTGTTTTGTAGAAATGACGCTATAGTTTTGAGCAGTCGTAGTGGTGCGGGGGTGGGAGAAGACGTTGATAATTTGTATAGCAGGCCCTCGTGCCATACGCGATCAAACGCCTTCTCCATATCGAGTAGCACCATCACGGTGAATTCTTTTTTATTCATCTTCGTAGCAAGGTCATGCAGCATCCTTGTCAGTTGAAGCGTGGTAGAATGGCCCGAACGGAAACCAAACTGTTCGGGCCGTGGCGTCGTAAAAGTATTTAATTTTTCAAGTAAAAGTTTTTCAAAAATTTTGGATGCAGTTGATAGTAGGGTTATTGGGCGGTAGCTACTGGGTTTGGTTGGATCTTTGCCCGGTTTATGTAGCATTATCACTTTCCCGCTCTTCCAACTAGTCGGAAAGTGGCCGGTACGGAGCGCTCCGTTATAAATGCGTGTCAGTGCTGCGACGCTTTTGGGCGGTAAGTGACGGAGGGCGGCGTTTGTGATACCATCCAGGCCCGGGGCCTTCCGCGGTTTGCACCTGGAGATCTCCCTCCGGACCTGGGTGGGCGAAAATACAATGGGATCCGCAGTAGCGGTGAGCTGCTGGGACAGACAACTAATCACGTGTGACTTTACAGCCATCACGTGCTCGTTGTCTGTCGTTGGGTTCGGGGTGAATTGCTGCTCTAAATGGTCCGCGAGTAGCTCGGCCCTGTCTATTGCGGCGTACTTGGGTATGTTGAGTTCATTAATTAGTGGGCGTGTCTTCGGTTTTTCCGACGAAAGTTGCTTGCAGAGGCGATAGACTGAGGGCATGTCGTCGCCTACTGCAAGCAAATGGTTTTCCCATGCAACGTTTGGGTGAACCTCCATTTCACGTTTTATTACCTTAGTGAGCTTGTTTACTTCGGCTTTGGTACTAGGGCATCGGGTTGTCTGCCAAAGTCGTCGCAGTCTGCGCTTTTCCTGTATGTGAGCTTGAATTCGATAAGGTAATTTGTTATCTTTATTGTGATTACCTGTTGTTGTACGAGTGTGGGTAGCTGTTGTTAGCGCCGTCTGTACGGCCTCGGTAAACTCTGCGGTAGCGGTGTCGACATCAGTAGGCGTGTTGATAGGCCGAGTGGGCGTGTTTTTCGCCGTTTCGGATTGGAATTTTTTCCAATCGATGCGACGGCGCGGCGCGAGGGGGTTTATGTTCGTAATCGTCTTCTCTATAGTTAATATGATAGGTCTGTGGTCCGACGGTAAGTCCATGCTGACTTCTTGGTGGAATGGCGAGTCGAACCCTCTCGTGACCACCACGTCAAGGACGTCACCGTTCCCGTTTGCGTCATACCTAGTCGGTTCGTCTGGGCCGTGTACTGTGTAGTCGTGGTTTAACATGTCTGTGTATACCTGTCTGCCTGCGGTGTTTATATCGGCTGAGTTCCAGTGTGTATGCTTGGCGTTAAGGTCCCCGGCCACCAGTGTAGGTAATGGGTGGAGGAGGTCCCGGAGTTCCTTAACGTCAAGACTGGACTGCGGTGGTCTGTAGGCTGCATATATGCGTGTTACCGTGCCTTCGAGGTTGACATCTATGCCGATGGCGTACATAGTTCGAAGTTGTACGTCTGGGGCCGGCTGGTGTACAACTCGCTGGTGTACGAGTATCAGTAGGCCTCTGTACGGCCGTCCCTCCGGTGAAGTCTCATCTTTCCTATACGCCGTATAATTCCGCACGCTAAAGACAGCGCCTGGTTTGAGAAAGGTTTCGCTCACGAGTGCTATGTCAACGTCGTTCTCGTGCAAAAAATGCGCGAGTAAGCGACGTTTACTCGTGAGCGATTGCGCATTCCAGTGTACTATCCTTAGCGGTCGGAATTTTGAGCCGAAAATTGATTGAAGCAGCGTTGGATCTGCTCTGCCAGCGTTTTGGCGAGCGTTACTTGCCAGTCTGTGGCCAGTCCGGGCATTTCTATGTTTTTGTCCGCCTCGAGTTTGTTTTTATTACGGTCTGGGGCGGCGCTCTGTGTGTGGGCCTCGATCTCACCTTTGGGGGCGGGGCCTAGGTTCGAGCTTTTCTTTTTTTTTCTGCGGCGGGTAGTCTTGTTTTTCGCCGGGGCTGCGGGTGCTTTCATTTTGGCATCATTTGCGGGGGCCATCAAGGTTGCGGTGGCGGATTCACTCACCTCGGATGGATGAATAGCGGCCCTGGTGATTGGGCCAACAGAGGGGCCAGTTTTTGCGACCGTTGTGGCCCTCTTGTTTCGGCCTTCCCTCTTAATGGTTGGGCAGCTGGTGTGATTGGCGGGGTGTGGCCCTCCGCAGTTCGCGCAGGTCGCAGGCTCTGTGCGTGGGCGGGGGCAGTCTGCGGCAGCGTGAGGCTTTCCACAGCGGACACAGGCCAAGGGCCGGTGGCACCCCTTAGAGGAGTGCCGGAATCCTTGGCACCTGTGGCACTGTGCCGGACCTTTTTTCCCTCGCCATGCTTCTATTGTGACTCCGGTCATGTATAGCAGCTCCGTAATATTATAAATAGATGGTATTATACCTTGTGACTTCTGGAGTGCCGCGAAAAAGATGCATCCCGGTCGTCCCGCTCGAGCCCGGATGCGCTTTACGTGCTCGACTGAGAAACCCTTCTGATCTAGGGCCTCTTTTATTTGCAGCGGTTCCGTGTTAAACGGCAGCCCACGGATCGCCACCTTCAGGCTGCGTTCCTCCGGGAGGGCATACGAGTACCAACTCAGCTCTGGCTGTATCTTTTCCAATTCGGTCAGATACGCCTGAACGAGTCGGTACTCGTCGCCGTCCGCGGGAGAGAAACGCACTCCGGTGCCGAATGGCCTGGCGCAGGGCGGTCGCCCTAGACGGTCGTTTAGTTCTTTAAAGTGCGAGGTCCAGTCTGGGAGCTTTTCAACAATTAAGGGTGGGTACCTTTTATCCCTTGTTGTGGCTGTTTTGGATGTTTCGGCTGTGGCTGCGGTCGATTTCGTCGCTTCAGTAGGCAGTGATTCATAATAGTACTCGCCGCCATCTTGACGAGGGGGCGGGGCTTGAGTGCTTTCCCGGGGTGTGGTCGGGGGTGCGGCCGGGGGCGCGGCCATCACCTGTGCATAGGAATGAGATTGAGGAGGAGGGTAGTTGGATTTTTGGCTTACCGGCTCTCTACTCGGTATAGCCCGATCAGCATACCCTTCTTCGGGAAATTTCATGTCTACCCTCTTTGGTACGATTTTATCTCGTTGTTTTTGTTGGAGGGCGGGGGTCGTCATTTCTTCTCTCGTTGCTATCTGAAAAACTAGACGTGATAGCTGAAATCTGTAAACAGATTTGGTCTCATAAAATCTAAGCCAATAGAAATCACATAACGACCTTTCCGTAGTAAACGTAGTAAAAGCCAAAACGGTATTTTTCAATACGGCCAAAAAACAAAAACGGTGAAGTTTTTTCCCGTATATTTTTTGATTCGCTTAATTTATAATAAACCACTATAACTCATTAAGCTTAGATTTTCGGGTTGCTTACTAAAAAGAAACTCGGAATAGCCTACATTCATTAGTTCCAGAGATGGCATGGCAATTTACTACAAAAAAAAACAAGTTGTAAATGGTTTCTACGACATTTTATTTCTGCTTCGCAAATGTAATCTTTTTTCCTTGAAGTTGTATAAGACTTCATAAATTGTTTCATTAATGGGATTTTTGAATTAAAAGACAATTGTAATAAGAATAAAGTTTAATTTAGTGAAGTAAATGCAACTAAGTGCGCGGCCTATTGCCCACCGCACCGCTCCCCGTCTGCTGCGGAAGGACTGCGCAGTTCCCCTCGCAGGCCCTTCCGCGGCCCTCTCATGTAGGTTAGGTACAAAAGATAGCTGAAGCCACGGAATCCATCGGTGGCTGGCACGGCTAACGCCATGCCGGACAGCAAGTGATTCAATTAGATAGGGTCACTGCAGGTGCGCAGCCAGGGCGCACCTTCGCCTTCCCGTGCCTGTTCTTTTGCGGTGGCAGGGGATGGCCGGAGGATTGTCCTCCTGTCCCCTCTCGGCCTCCTCCTCCTCCTTCTTTAAGATGACGTCGTCACAGAGAGAGGCGACTCCTTCCAAGCCGTCTCACTACTGTGCATAGCCTCGACCATGCTCGGCAGCGAGAGAGAGAACTTACTGTCCTAGGTAAACAATTCAACACGACCCTGCTATTGAAAACACGAATTTTGGGGCCCACAACTAATGCCAACAAGCCGTACTTGCGCCTAAGCAACGTCCAGAACGTTTACATAGAATATTGGTTTCTTCTACCAACTTACATCCTTTATTTTTTCACTCCTTGTAATAAAAAAAACTGTGACTAATCGAAGCCTATGTCCTTTTCCGAAGTCCCTAGTATGTCTACATCAAAATTGTTAGTAGTATCGTGTCTTTTACTACAAATTTTTCAATAGTATTATATAATATTATTTTCCAGTACTGTATTATATATGTTGTATTGACCGTGGAATGAGAAAATATGTCTCTTACTAGATTGAAAAAAATATTTTTAAAAAATTGCTCATTATGACATTTTACTAAAATGGGTTTAGGGCATTGATTGGAGCGTGTTGTAAAAGACATTATTTCGCGAATTTGAACATTTTAAATATACAGATCGATAGAGCTCGCGATTCTGATAAAGAAACGGTTAAAAACAGATTTTGGGTAAAATGGCTTTTACGACGTTTCATCCTGGAAGGATCGATAAGTCATAATCACCTTTTTGCCCCACGGGCTTTTATTTTTTTTGTCGACCAGTGTGTAATCAAGTGCTCCATCAGTCGATCGAAATTGATTGATGTATATTTCACTTCAAAACTTTGTTACCATTCCAGAGGTGCCGCGTGGGAAGACGCATTTCTCGACGCGGTCGGCATCGCAGAAGATACTGGCCGCTTCAAGCACATATCTGTCGCGCGATTCGGTTCCCGAACCCTTGACCACGAGCTGGAGAAAAACACCAGAACTGTCATCCCTTACTTCAGCTCCACGTTCATACTGATGGGCATATTCTCCATAGTCACGTGCATGATGGCAGACTGGGTGCGGTCGAAGCCATGGTTAGGCCTACTAGGAAACATATCTGCTGTTATGGCGACCTCAGCCGCTTTCGGTTGCGCCATCTATTTGGGAATCTCCTTCATCGGCATCAACTTGGCCGCTCCCTTCTTGATGATTGGTAAGTTTGTTTCTTATAAATATATTTTATATTTCTATGCACGTTGACTTCGTGATAATCATCAGCTTATTAACGGGATGGGTGGAAAGGGGAGAACCCATCACACAAGCCCAGTGAGTATTGGTGGGGGCTAGCTAACGACTGCAGATATAGCAGGGACCAACGGCTTTACGCGTCTTCCAAAGCACGGAAGAGTTAGAATTCGTAAATTTTTGTAAGCCTATAAATAATAGCCATTACAAAAGTCGCATAACATCCACGACCGCAGATAGGCCTCCAAGGCCGAATTAATAATAGGTAGTACAATTAAGGTATACCTACGAGTACGAGCAAGCGCGTACATTTGCCCCGTCGGCATTTTACGCCACATGCATTTATTTGGGTTAATTATGAATCAGTTCGTCATCGGTCATTATTCGTACCACGCGGTCTCACAGTCATATCGTTTTAGTTTCGTAATTATCAGTTTGTTATCAGTAATATATCATTTAAACATATCAAGAATTTCTCTTCATAAAAGGTGTACAAAACCCGTACATCTTTTTGGTCCTTCGAGCCGGATTATTATTGATTTGTTATGCATATAAGAGATTTCCTGTGTTTCGAAGGGCTACAAATTACGAATACCCAAATGAAGTGCTAGCATTAATTTTATATCCCAAATTTTATCTCATAGATCACTTATAAATTTGACTGGGCTCGGTGGACCCCCAGCTGCTGCTTTTTACCATATTTCCAAAACTCGTGAAAGATGTAATGAATAGATTTAACGATGGAAATTCGCGTCGCGGCGAAGATACCAGAGATCCACCTGGACCACTTTAGGAATCGCTGCCAGATAGTAGCGACTCAATCTTATGTTTATACTTCCATGTATTGGTTAGTTGCGTGTGCAACCGAATCCTTATATTACCCAGGTGTATTTATTCTTCCAGGTATTGGTATCGACGATACGTTCGTGATGCTGGCGGCTTGGCGGCGAGCCTCCCCCAAACTGGACGTGCCCGAACGAATGGCGATTATGCTGTCGGAGGCAGCCGTATCGATCACCATCACCTCCGTCACAGATATGTTGTCGTTCTTCATCGGCGTCTTCTCGCCGTTCCCTTCAGTGCAGATCTTCTGCATGTATTCAGGTTAGCCTCATTGACGCTTTTTCATCATGATTAGTCTATAAATGTCTCCATTGCTGGGGCAAGAGCCTTCTAATGGATGGAATAGAGAGATCAGGCCATGGCACATTACACGGAGAGTGAAGATGGAAAGAAGCTCAAGATAATTAGTTTTTGGTCGCCCATTTTGGAACCAGTAGTTCTGCCTATAAAATAAACAGCTGCTGAAAATATCAATATAAATAAGCATTATACAGGTTTATAAATTCTATAATAGACTGCGTAAAAAACATAGAATAATGGATGGCTTCTAACTCTCCCTAAGTAGGGCACAGTGAATTTCTGGCTCCCATCTGGCAATGACATTGCCCAACCTAAACCAAGATGCCATTGTTGAAGAGTTAATTAAATACTTAGCTACGAGAATAAAATTTATAATAGTAATGTATGGAGAGCCATAGATCATGGGACCCCAAAACTGTAGTTTCTTGACATATGATAATTAATCTATTGAGAAAATATGACAGCATGTGGTAAATTGATGTGTCAGACAGCCATCTGAATACTCACATGCAGCTCTTACAACCCCACAAGGGATGTATGGCATAAAGTTATGAGTACTTATGCAACCTTTCTCAGTGTATTAATTTTACAAAGGTATTTCTCGTTAATTTGTTGCAGGTCTAGCAGTTTGTTTCACATTTATATGGCACCTCACATTTTTCGCCGGTTGTGTAGCGGTCTCTGGTTACCGAGAGAAACAAAATCGACACACCATCACTATGTTGAAAGTCTTGCCAGAATCTAGAGCTCGGAAAGGTACAATTTAATTTTGTTTTTTTCATGCTATATGTTTCCTGTGAGGATTTTAATTAGTTAAATATTCATAAATTGTGTTTTTTTACAGAAAAGAGATCGTGTATGTACCGATTATTCTGTACTGGCGGGATAGACCCAGCTGATCCTGATAACCCTATAGACAACAGAGAACATTGCATCATGTCATTCTTCAAAACTACAATGGCGGATATCCTAAATAATGGGCTAGTGAAAACCTTTGTCATCATCATATTCCTGGCTTACTTGGCCGGTGCCGGGTACGGAGTCACCAACCTCAACGAAGGGCTTGAACGGAGGAAGCTTTCGAAAGAGGATTCTTACTCTGTGGAGTTCTTCGACCGAGAAGATCTTTACTACAGAGAATTCCCATATCGAATTCAGGTAACTTGATTCTACTCTCAAAGGAGAATGCCCATGTTTGGTATAGCTATGTCTCAAGCATCAAGATAAAAATAATATGATAATTATTTTCTTTAATTTATACGTACGTTGTTGGTCTACTAGAATGGCTATTTTGAACAGGGAATCATTTTAGATGTAATATTAGTCATAGTACTGTTTATATTTTGAGCCGGATATGTGACATTTGTTAATTTATCGTGAAAAAAGTGATGCCATAGTACCTTATTAATTAAACATTTTAATCGATTGTTGTCTTTGTTACTGATGTATGTACCATCAAAAAGCAAATAATCCCGTGTTACGAATTATTGTTTAATAGTAACTTTACGTCTTTACTGTCTTAACGGTTGCGATGACAACTCGTAATTTTATGTATTTCGTCTGAATGCTTAATACGTCACATTACATATATAAATAGCTGTAAACCTAACTTTAAATAGGGGTTATTAAGAATTTGAGGTTATATCACATTTTTTACAATAACATTAAAAACCCTGTTTTGTATTTTCAAAGTACCAATTGTCATACTAATTTGAATATTTAACGATCATTTAACATTTGTTTGGTATTGATGCAACCATTGTACGGTGGTCCATACATCCATGAGCATTCTCCTTTACGGTTGAGTACCTACTTATTTAACTGTCACACTTTTATTCTAAGCCTATCTATCTACCCAGCTTGATACCTGGGCCGACATTTTTTTCTAGCAACATTTTCATGTCTATTTTCCTCAACAGGTGGTGATAACAGGAAATTACAATTATTCGGATCTAATGATACAAGATGAGGTGGAACTTTTAACTCAGAGACTAGAGAACACGTCGTACATTTCAAATTCGCTGTACACAGAATCGTGGTTACGAACATTCATCAATTACGTATCGAGAAATAACGACTATTTGAATGTCACCATCGACAACGAACCTGACTTCATACAAAATCTTAAAGAAGTGAGTACTTATCGAAATTTCATATCAAATGCAACTAAAGAAATGTATGAGTTATTGTTATATTTTATAATTTACATAAGGAAATAATAATTATCCTTAAGATATCGCTAAAGTAACCTTATTTACATTTCTCTAGTTATGGCTATTTCCCGCAAATCCATTCTCTTTGGATGTCAAGTTCAACGAAGCCGGAGACCGCATAATCGCTTCCAGATTCCTGATACAAGCCATCAATATCAGCGGCACTAATCACGAAAAGGAAATGGTCAAAGTGTTAAGAGATGTAGTAGCTCAGTCGCCTTTAAACGCGTCTGTGTTTCATCCATACTTCGTTTTCTTCGATCAGGTATGTAAGAACTCGTCTCCTTATTATCATTCATTACAAATTCTCCCTCTGTTTTCTTAAATTTTGTTGCACTAATAACCGTTTTTCCTTTCAGTTCGAGCTGGTCCGGCCAACTTCAATCCAGAACCTCTCTTACGGCGCGTTAATGATGATGATCACATCATTCATATTCATTCCCAACATTCTCTGCTCACTATGGGTTGCGTTTAGTATTATTTCTATAGAAATCGGAGTAGTTGGATACATGGCTTTATGGGATATAAATTTAGACTCCATATCCATGATAAATCTTATAATGTGTATCGGTTTTTCTGTCGACTTCACCGCCCACATTTGTTACGCATACATGGCATCCAAAGCGAAGTCACCAGATGCTAGAGTTAGTGAATGTCTGTTTTCATTGGGGTTGCCCATTGTTCAAGGATCATTCAGTACCATTCTTGGCGTAGTAGCCTTGCTTCTGGCTGACAGTTACATATTTTCAGTTTTCTTCAAAATGGTATTCATGGTTATATTCTTTGGAGCGATGCACGGTCTGTTCTTACTTCCTGTTCTGCTATCTTTGTTTGGGCCTGGGTCGTGCACCAGAAAACAAGAAGACATAAAAATGTCAAAGATAGAGAAATGTTACCCTCACCCTTACTGCCTGCCACATCCGCAACTGGTTCTTAACGATCAGATATTTAATGGAAAAACTTTAAACCCCAATGGAGTCTACAAAATCTATGGTGATGATAAAGACCTTGGTATCGGCACATCCGGGGAAGACACGAGTGAGAGTAGTTCGAACCAATCGCAGCGGCGACAACTGGACAATGAGAGTGGACGTACAAAATACGAGGACGGTTGGAAGAGATCAAGCTACTGCCAGAGTGCGAGTCAGTTTCAGCCATCTGGAGAACTAGATATGTACGGTCACGAGTTAGACAGGACATGGCAACGGCAACGCTACGAAGACAATAGGAGAGTATTTGAAAATTATAGGAAAGCGCCACCTATGCCTAGGTCTAGAGACGATGACTGGGTTGCTTCGGCGCGTAAAACTAGCGACGATGGACCTCGACGCGAAGGCACCTATAGAGTGATGAGAGCTCACTCACACCACAATATACATAGACCACGTGCTCCTAGACGCTCAAATTCTCATCAGAATCTCGAACATTTAGACTACGTAGCCGAAATGCGTTTCCCTTGACATTCACCAAACGGTTAACTTGTAAGTGTTGCCTATAGAAACGGTAAACTCAGTATAATTAAAAGTGCTCAAATTGTGGACCAAAGTATTTACCTGCTACTATCGTAAATTCAATGTATTATTTTAAGTTGTATTTAGAAAATATTGAATTTTTACCTTTCATTTGTGTACATTTAAGTTAGAAGGTATTAATTTAAGATATAACTTTAGCGAGAGAATGCCGTAGTGATATTATATGTGTGAATTAATATTATATACTTTGTGAATTATCATTTAATAATTAAAAGTCCTGAATCAAGCAGAAAATATACATGTACAATTGTAAATTCTGTCGCCTAAAAAATTTTATTTATCGCTGTTAATAATGCAGTATTTTTCTATTTTCATTTATTATTTTATAATAAGATTCGTCCGGATCTAAACCATTTTACACAATATACATCCCAATATTGTGAATAACAGTGAAATGTGAGTGAAACAAAATATGTTTAAAATAATTTATTAAAATATTACTAGTTCCTACAAGTAATAATACTTATCATTGATAAGTTATCAACTAAAGTATCAATCAGTCAGTGTCTATTTTTAAAGGTTATACATTACATTGTTCAGACAATTTTGTGTCTTATGTTTAGTTTCTTAATGAATTTGTGTGATATTATAAAATCTGGGGTAGTTACGGGGTAACTTTTAATGAATGTGTACATATAAGTGTGTAAAACAATGGGCAAATAAGTCTTCATTGGTTTTGTAAGAGAAGCTTTAATGTTACCTGTTTAAATCTGTAAATAAAAATTTGTGATACCTATGTCTCGATGCCATGTATACTTTATATCCCCATCTATATAATTTCTTCGAATCATTCAGTTTGACACAAAATACTTTTAAACTTCAATTTACAATTTGCTGTACATTCGAAAGATTATTTATGATAATTAGAACATTATTGTTTCGAATAGGCTGATGATTCAGATGTAGGTTTTATGAATGATGTTCTTGTGGTAAACACGTTTACAAACATCATGACTGAATATTGTAAATAATTTGTTTTATATTAATAAAATTAGTTTTGATAAGATTGATTTGCTTTATTGTCTGTTCAATCCTTTTTATTTAATAATAACATAACACACTAACGGAAAATCCCTTCATAACTTTAAACAGATCAGGTAAACTTGTAACACTATAACTAAATTACGATACTGGTTTTTAACACTTTTATCTTAGGGAGACGCTCTAGTTATTAGGTTAAGTTATAATTATGTCATATACACACAAATATCGGCTCAGGCAAAACACAAAATAAAGAAGTTGGTGTCTATGTCGCAGGCGGTTTATAGACTTAGCCAGTTTACATGCCGGCTAGCTGGATTGTATTACGGCTAAATTTAAGTTGGCCGCATTGTAAAGAACGTTTCACGTTATTGAATAGGGCTAAACTTGGGGTGCCATTTTTAGTACCAATTTTTAACACTCACTGCGCTACATGTCGCAAACATATCAAGGGCGTCAAATAAAGATATTTTTTTATTTGCTAAATAGCATTACTTATTTATTAGTGGAGATGCACCGAAATTCGTTTCACATTCGGTATTACTGAAGTTTGGCAGCTTTTACCGAACTTCGTCTGCGGCCAAATTTGGGCACGGTTTGCCGAATGGCGGCCGGAATTCGGTAGATTATATTAATTTAAATAAAAAATAGAAAAGTGAAAAGAAATTTATGTGTAAAAGGAAATCTAGACCAAATGATAATAGGCTAGTTGACTCATGTCAATTTGCACTATACAAATGTTTATTTCTTATAATGTTTGTTATGAGGAACCTAAAACCATCGATTTCACTTCATAAAATTAGAAGATGGCTGTAGTAATTTGATTTGAAAAATGGTTTTTTAGTGTATGCTTTTTAAACACTTAAAACGCTGTCCACCATGATTGTGACGTCAACAAATTGAAATGTGTTAGTAAACAACTAAACGTCATTGTCGTGTTATTGTAGTGTCTTTCGTCGGACTAAAATATATCTAAAAACTCTTAAATCTTGTAGAAAAACTTCCGTTTATTGGTTTTGTTGACTAAATTAATGCTAGACGCCGGATTTGTCAAAGCAGAAACGACAAAACTCTTTAACTTAGTAGGTACATTCGTAACATTAAAAATTGTATTTTTAAACTTTAAATATTATTCAATGAGTACTCACATTAAAGTGAACATTGCTAAAAAAAATGAGTTTCAGACGGTAAAATTACAAGATTTAGCAAGTTTTAAACATGACTGTGTTCATGTGTAGGTATGTGTATTTCTCTAGACAATTTAAACCACAACATTTCTGGAATGTTTAACGGTGTGTTTCTACATTCTCGTACATGATAATTATTATATTTATCATGAAATCTATTAGAAATCATGGTTTTATAATAAAAATTTAGATTTCGGTTATTTCCTACGTGCTTCCGAATGTTTGTTTACGATTTTGTTGACGTCATAGCATAGATAATCTATAGACTAAAATGGCCGACAGCGTTTTTGTATGTCCATGAAAAATCTATTTTAAAATTAGTTTTGTAGCTTTCTAGATAAAAAAAATATAATTTTTTCGGTCTAATAGAACAATAAAATTATTAACCATTTAAAACATATTTCCAAAAAGTGACAAGTAGCCTATTTGTTAGAAAAACGTGGATGTTCCTTCGTGTTTTTTTTTTATTTTCCTAGACAAGAACAAAATAAGTGTCTAAAATATGCTCAAAAAAAATTATCAATTGTAATATTTATCTATCAGCTAGATTACATAACATGCTTTCTTCTTAGTATTATTTTTTTTAATTGCAACAAAACAATATTTTTATTTATTATTATTTTTTAAACATTTGGTGCGTAACGGAAATTCTAAAAGCCGAAATTCGGCCGAATTCGACATTCGGCAAGACCTACATTCGGTGCAACACTAATGATTAGTACCTATGGTACGCACAATTTTCCTTAATTAAATTTGTTACTAAAAAATGTATGTAATACAGCTGAATCTACAAACTGCCTGCGACATCTAAACCATTTTAGACGATTATAACTCGAGGGAACTCTATACAAATATTATCGCCCAAATGTCCGAGAATATAACTGACTTCATGTTTACACAAAAATACTCCCACGTCTTCATAAGATAAAAGTATTATAAATGCATGTTTACAACTATGAAATTAATTTAAAATATTATGATAGGTACATTAATGGAAACTTATATTTTAAAATAATATTTTCTATTTCATCATCTGAATGTTCTAATTGTGTGTAACAACACTTTAGAATCACAAGATTTCAACACTCGTTAAAAACTACGTCACAATGTGATATGAAACGAACTGTCGGTCAGTTTCCATCAAAATATTTTTCTTACAAATGGTGGGTAAATAAAAATCTACAAAAAGTAGTACTCCTTCAAGAAACTTTCGATCATCTCAATGGCATGCTTGTTAAAGAAAGCAGCCAACAATTTTTTAATGTAGTATAATAATGATATTAGTTTACCAATCAGCCAAGTGGAATACATTTTATATCTGTTACATAAACTCAATGTCTCATGAGAGACAGTAACAATTTTGTCATGCTAGATTATGGTTGTGAAGTGACTGACAAATCTTAAAAGAAAATCCATCATTTGAGAGTATACTTACATAAAGTCTATGATGGCCTTGCATGTATATTTGCTAGTAACTGACTACAGAATAATACCAAATCTCGGTTTTGAAACCTTTCACAAATGTAATGGCGCAAAAATGCTAATTCTTGGTTAGGGTTTTGTGATTCACTCTGTTTCTTTAATATTTGAGTGATTAATGTGTTAGAATTACTAGGAGTGACTTTATTCATAAATGCTTTGGTTATTGCGTCAAACGACACAGTCTCTGCAATCGTCAATTTCGAAGACTCATCTAAATTATGAACAAGTAGTTCAACGAAGTCTGGTTTCTGTAAAATAATATAATCAGGTGATTATTTATTGAAAAAAAAAACAAAATTTACATTGACACAGACATCGGACAATGAAATTTACATACGAATCGATTACTTACCTCTGCTATACATGTCGTAATTATATCTTTAGTAGATTTACTGCCACTTTCTTCTGTTTGAACATCCCTATGGCATGTGTTGATTTCATCTGTCTGTACACTAACAGCCGTCAATACATTAGTATCCGTCTGCATATCACTATTTTTCACAACCTTGTCATTTGTCTGCGTTTCAATGTCCATTTTCGCTGGGATCATCAACTCTGGAGTTATATCCGAGTCATCGTTGATAACTATTACTTCCCTTGGCCCAGTTTGATCAAATGCTTTCTTCAATGCATAATCGTTTAAAACCTTCTTAGCGATTTTAACTTTAGGCGCCTTTATACACAATCTGTTAACTTCGAGTTCTGTCATTTTTGCTAGGTCACCAACTGTTGCAAGTGTTCCTTCCAATTCTTTCAAAAACACAGTTTTCATTGTTGGTGATGATAAATCAGAAGCAATTACGTCAATGGGATCCGTACAATCTAGTAGCTCGGGGCATAAAGGATCCGTGTCATTTAAATCACTATTCTTTATGATCTCTACTGCTGGAGTATCATCTAGACTCATTGATTGTGTGTCATCCGTACCAGTTCGATCTATTTCAGTAAAACTTTCGACAGTTTTCGTAAGTACAGAGTCAAGCTTGAATACATTATCCAGCTTTTTAGGCGGCTTTAGTGTTGTTTGTGAACGCAGGTTTTGTCTCTCTTGACGTTTAAGGGCAGAGTTTTGTGGAGATCTTATTCCACAAGGTTCAATATACTTTTGCACTGATACCGTGGTAGAAACAGGGGGGTCGTGAAAACTCACTCTTTTTCTCTGAAATTGGGAAACATTTAAAAAAAGCTGAAAAATTTAACTGGTAATTTGATTTTTTAAATTGGAAAAAAAATCTTACTTTGGAAGCTGGCGTCACAGTAGCTTCGTCAGTTATTTCTGCCAGTTTTCTTTTTAATATTGGACCCGAGGGACTACAGTCAGAAGTAGGCAGCGACCTTTTAAATTTTAAGAAATTTTCACTGTCCTCACTACCTTCACAATTTTCATTAGCCTCTCCGACTGAATTATATAAAATTCTAAGATTTCTTCTCGCTGGCGTATTGGAAGGACTGCTTTTCTTGAGTTCTTCTGTTTCAACTCTTTCGGAATTAATAATAGTCTGTATTCTATCTGGGACGCAAAGACCCAACATTTGAGCAGCTCTTCCACCAGATCTTACTTGAGTTTTATTTTTCTTAAGCGATAAAGAGGAGCTAGGGCTACTGTTATTATTTACATTCGTTTCCTCTCTTGGCGGCGACAAATCCCTTTTATCGGGGGATACTTTATCTTCAGTAAATATTTCAGGTGAACCACATTTTTCAAACGGCTCTCCATTACTTTGAACAGGAGACGACAATTGTATGACGACATAATCATTGCTAGTTTCCGGTGACGGTGACTTCTCTTCTCTTACAGGACTCATTGTTTTTATTGGCGATATTTCTAAAGTGTTATTGAGGAAATCTTTCTTTCTTTGTTCTTCGTCTTTGTACGGCAAAGAAGCTGTATTATCATCAACCTCGGCCTGAGAAGAAGCCTCTATAGATTCGCTTATACTTTTTGTAACGTCGCTATGAGTGTTTTCAGTTATTAAACACTCCTTATTAGCCTCTATATTGTAGTTACAGCTTTGAATAGCAACTTCTTGGTCACCTTCTGAATGAATGTTCTTTTCTGATGTATTGGTTGTACAATTTGTGTGTTCCATAAAATGTTTTGGATCTATGGGTTGAGTGTCAGCCTCAGCAATCTCTTGGGTTTCAGACCCCACAGAACTATCTTCAGTGTTAATCACAATAGGTGATTCTTCATCATTGATTATAATAACATCGTTCGAATTATCTTTCAGCTCTATTGTTTTGTCATCTATTGGCTCTGTGTCCATATTTTCTGTAGAATCTTTATCTAAGTCTTGGGAAACAGTTTTATTTTGAGGTAAGACACTGTCATCGTCCTTTCCAAATTTATCGCTTCTTTCATTTATTGATGATTTATTAGATATTTCCAAATCGTTTTGTAAAATATTTAATCGGGTCAGCGGATCGTTTTCAGATGATATTAATGGACATTTTTCTATAATTACTGACACTTTTTTCACTACACTCTTTGTAGATGTTGCTGATATAGTAGTTAATGTCGAATCTTGTGAGCTCTCTATAATATCTTCTGACAATGGTAAATCTTCTGATGTGTCTGTGTCATTGCTGTGGCTTTCCTTAGTCATTTCCAACTCACAGTTTGATTCAGATTCAGTCGACGCTCGTTCTTTATCTTTTTTTTTCGGATTGGCCACTTTAGTTATTAATTTATTATCTGATTTAGATTTATTTAACTTTTCTGTTAGGCTTTTACGTCTTGAATTATTTAATGGGTTCACGAAAGCTTTCCTAGTCACACGCCGTTCAGTTTTGATTTTTAAGAATGGATGTCCTTCCACTGTATCGATAGCTAATTCTTTTTCTATGCGTGATTTTTTATCACCAACTTTTTTGGCAGATGATCTTTGACCACCATTTTCTTGTTTTTTATTCGGTTTAGGTGTAGCTGTTTCTATATTGGAACAATTTTCCTGAACAATAATCTCCTTTTGCTCATCTGACGGGAGAAGATTTGCTTCTGTATTTTCTTCAATTTTAAGTAATTCAGTGTCATTACTGGGATTCTCTGAATTACCCGTTAAATTATTCTCACAAACTGTACTTTCATCATGTTTGTGCAACATTTTATTCAGTTTATCATCTGTAATGGAATAAGTACCTTTAATGAGAGGAGTAATACTTGTCTTATCCGGACTAACTTCCAACTTTCTATCATTTTCTGATACCGTATTCTTTACATTGTCATTGACGGATTCTGTCAGCACTTTTTCACCAAGTTCATTGTCAGCCAAAGTATTACATTTGCTGTCATTGGTATTATTTTGCGAAATGTCTGCAACAAGTGGTTCATCTGATATTTCAGTTTCATGTTGTGATTCACTTTGGCTTGAAGTTCGGCGACTTCGCTTTAAAGCAAATATTTCAGTATCGTCGAATTTTTTGGGTTTCCTCTTTACTCGAGATGGTCTTTCAGAATTAATTTTTGCTGGGGCCGAATAAATTAAATCACTATTATCGTTATCTTTTGATTTTGATGGAGGAGTTTTCGGAATATTTTCAATTTGTACCAAACTTTCAGATAAATCTTTATTATCTTTCTGCACTCCAGCTTTTTCAATCAAGTTTCTCACATTTCTAAATACTCTGTCTTTTAACGCCATTCGAGGCGATTTGGCATCTTTTGGTGTCGTTGTCTGTTTTAAGGTATCAATTACTTTAGTGGTAGAATTTTCAGTTGTATTAGCCTCCACACTTTGTTCCTTTGGGGCAACTGAGAAATTATTTTCTAATATTTTAGGAACAACCTCAGAACTTGGTATGTTTTTAAGAATGTTAGAAATGTCTTCTGCTTTCGTCGATTTACTGATTGAACTAGATTTGCTATTAGTAGATGACGAATCTTGTGAATCGGTTTTCCATGATATCAGTTTAAACTCATCTTGAGATTGAGACAGGTCTTGATATAAAGCTGGAATATCTTCTCTTTTCCGTTGTAACTTCTCTTTCTGGTTCTCTGTTAGTTTTCGGGGGTTAAATTTCCAATTTGATTTCACTACAATAAACTCTTCTCCATTTTCGACAACTGTATTCACTATATTAGCTTCTTTTCTTTTACCTTTTCTTGTCATAATTTTGGCATCTGGGGTGGTAAATTTTTCATTAGTTTCAATATGTTTTTCGACAGTTTTGTTAGCTAAATCATCATTACATTCCATATGATCTATGGCAGTCTTAATTTCGTTATAATATGCAGTTCCATCTTCTTTCATATTTGCAAAACATGTCTTCATAATAGGCAATATACATATTTTAATTTTTTCTTGTTTTTTGGCTAGTGGTACTAGGTTTAGTAATTCGTCTGCAATAACATTTAGAAAAGATTGCTGCTTATGACACAAGCTAAAAAAAAATACTACCCCCTTTAAAAGATTTTGAAGTAATGATGTACAGTGTTCCTGAAAAGCAAGCAAATAAATTATGTTATCAATACTTTAATCTGTAGGTATATTATATATTGTATTATGTCAAAAATTACAATTTTAAAATCGAGTCTCCATTATTTATTTACTAAAAAAATTGATTTTTGTTGAGCAATATTGTGAACTACCATGAGAGCCGTAGTGACAAGGGGTTGTCTACAGGGATAAGTCCTGTATATTCATTCTCCTGTAGAACATTTTGGTTGACGAATTAATTTAACAGCTCAATTACCGCAACTTCCACACAGTAGGCTATGCGGACAACATAGTGATTTTCATAAGCAGGACCTTCCAGAATGTGTTTTGTAACTTAATAAGTAACGCTCTCAAGGTTATCGAAAATAGGGGCAACTAAGCGCCGACTATGGGTGAATATAACCAAAACAGAGATGGTCATGCTCACACAGATACGTAATTTGGATGCTGTAAAATTGCCTCAGTTATTTAACATTGAACTGTCGCTGGCTAACGAGGACGAGAAGTTTCTATCGCCCTTACTTCTTGATAGCCAAAGATGTCCATAACTAGGTCAAAAAGACAATAAAAGAAAATAATCTTTGTTTTATTTTATGTACTTCAATATTTTGATGAGAGTAAAGCATCAATCATATGATAACCTGTATTTTCATCTATATAGAAAAAAAATCTTACCACATCATCGTTTTGTTGAAGTTCATTTGTTATTAATTTTATCATATTACTGACACACCTCATCGTATTTTTCCCAAGCTTTATTTTCCATGTACGCTTCTCCATAACACTAATAAGGATACATATCAATGATTCTGCGATATTTTTTATCTGTTTGTAGCTTTCTATTCTATTAGTAGTTTCCATTAATAATTCAACTGATTTGTCGTAATCTTAAATGAGAAAAAAAAACTAAATAAATTATAATTCTCTAGTATTAATTTGAACAAGTTATCAAACTGTCAGAGAGCAACATCATATTACTAAAGAAGTCATCATACATTTATCAAAGCAGCAAGCTACCCAAGTTGCCACAAATAAAAATCATCATGTACAATAATGAACATAATTATATATACACCTTTACTTAACAATGATATTTAAATAACATATTATCATTATTGCTGATCGCAACAAAACTATTACATTATAATTAGAATAGCTGAAAATAAATAAATTATAAAAAACGAATACTTGAAACTGATCAGAAATACTAATAATAAAAAAATAGAAAAATGTAATAATTTTGTGGGCAAAATCTATTCTGTCTCATTGTTTTTACAATGTACAATAGATAGATGCTACTGTCATCAAGATTACAATGAGCGGGTCTTGGGCTGAGTCAAGCTGGCTACTTTTGATTAAATGACTTATGAATGCCTTTTCTAATCATTTGTTGCTCATCCAGCAAAAAAAATACTTATAGGCTCTCGACATACATACCTTTTTCCTGTGCCAATGCATATTTAAGTATCACCATAGCCCCACAAACTTTTAACAGCAAATTAGAATTATTAACTTCATTAGACCAAAGTAGCGGAATTATTGATAATTTGACGTTAGCATCAATTGCTTTAGGATACAAAAATTCGAATAACTCGTACCATACAAATGAAGAGTATGTGGCCTGAAATCATCAAAAATGTTAAGAAATCACTATAGAGTACAAAAAAGTAGTCAATCAAAATAAAGTATTTATTATGTATAAATAATATACATGCACATCTTATTTAATAATATGTGAAAGAATACTTTCGTATATAACGCTCGACCTCGAGATAGTAAGTTTATGGTCCCATCCAATGACCAGCTACTGTAAAAGTGGAATTTTTCTATTAACTAATAATTACTTTGATATATGAATTCTTTGTCCAATACTGAAGCCTTAATTTTTCGCTATAGAATTGTGCTCTAGGATCGCTACTAAAATGAGCCTATGGCTATGCAACAAACACTTTTTAAGTGTAGCTCAAGTTAATAAGTTCATGGTCACCCATTCAATAACCAACTTTGATGTAATAATTTTTGTCCAACACTGTAGCCTAAATTTTAAGCACTAGAATTGTGTTGTAGCAGTGCCACTATTTGTGTTATGCTAACAAATATTTAAAAGTGTAACTTACGTCAATAAAACAATTCTCCCACATCCATGGCCAAAGTAAGACTTTGTCTAAATTGGGCAGATCATTGTACTTCATATCAAGCAATACCTCACAGAAAGCCGTCCATAAAATAGACACATTATCTTTCGCAAAACGAGAAATTGATATCCAGTTTATTATCTGTTCTGGCGTACATAAAGTCTCAATAATAATGTATTGTATAGATGGCTTCAACCTTGTAATAACTTCCTTTATAGGCTTGCTGAAATAAAAATAGTTCAATATTATAATATTATTTATAAGAAAGCTACACAACGCTTATAATCTACATTGAATTCATTAAGAGACTACCTTTTTATAATACATCATATCAAATAAATATAGTATGTACAAATAAAACAATTTGAAATTGTCCATGTTGCAAACAATATTAGTTTCAACCACAGAGGAAAAACAAAGGTTGCAACCAACAAAAATTATATTTTCTGAATATATTCAAAAACTTGGTCTAAAGCAGGAGATATGATGGCTGCTACTCTTGCAAAATTGTAAATTGTCCATCTTAAAGTTGACAATAGTAAGTACTGATATTTGATTTATCGTGCAATACTAATCATAATAGAATAGGTAAATAAAATGAGTGCACCACCTGTTCGCTTCGAGTTGCCCGTCAATGACCTTTACAAAATGTTGCACAGGCCAATCACAGGCACGTCAACTGGTACCGTCTGACGATCTATGCCGCCTATTACAAAACTTTGACTAAAGTTAAACCTACCCCTCTAGCATGACCACCGAAACGGGATATGATATAGCTTTTTATCGAATCCCAAGTGGCAAACTCCACTGTAGTCTGACAGTTAATGCCAATATATGGCTTTATCATATCCCGTTTCGGTGGTCATGCTAGAGGGGCTGGCCTAAAACTGATGTTGTCACTTTTATTTGCTAAAAAGAAGACAGAGGTGTCGATTCTGGCGTGATTCTCTAAACTTAAAACTAAATTTAACATTAGTCTCTCCTTTTGATCCTTTATAGAGAATGACAAGGATACACTGTTGTCAAATTTAAGTATAGGTTTAGATAATCATGTCAGAATCGTCACCAGAGACAACACTAGGTTTAAAACAAGACAAATTTTAGTCCTCGTTTTGTAATAAGGCGGATAGAGTAGACTTATATGGTCTGTCAAGGAGCGCGTTGCGGTGAGGGTGGGAACGGTCAACTCGAAGCGAATATGGGGAAGAAAAATGAAGAAACTTTGCCGCCAGAGGCGCTAAATATCGTATGACCCAAAACACTTTCCGACATCGGTAATTTCCAAGTACTTAAAAAGGTTAAAACTTTGTCTTTAAACTCAGAAACCTATAAGAAAAGTCTTAAGTTTTTTTCAGTATGATGCTACTGTCAATGTCACAATCTTGATTACAGTACCCTTCCAATGGTGATCAATCAATGAGGATCCGTAACGATTTTAGTTGAGAATGCAGATTTATAGAGATAAGGATTCCATAAAATACAGTGGTTAAATTTTAGTTCTATGACTAATATTGACGAAGTTTTGACCAAATTATTGAACAAATTTTCGGCTGGCGGTGCGGTGACTGTGAAGTCACAGAGCTCTAGCGCTCGGGCGCGATACCGTGCGTAGAGACGCTCCAAATTTCGACCAGAGTGAACCACGATCGAACTCTGTAACATCCACTGGTGAATATTGGCTACCATAAAATTAGTTATGAAATTACAATGAATGAACCGATTTCGATGATTTAAAAATATATTAATTAAAAAGTATAATCATCATCATCAGCCTATTAATGTCCCCACTGCTGGGGCACAGGCCTTCCCTATGGATGGAATAGGGAGATTGGGCCATGACCCACCACGCGGGCCCAGTGTGGATTGGCGGGTGCTAACGACTGCAGATGCAGCCGGGACCAACGGCTTAACGTGCCTTCCGAAGCACGGAGGAACTCGAGATAGAAGATTTTTGGCCACCCATCCAGTAACCGACCACTGCGAAAGTTGCTTAACTTCAACGATCGCAGCCGAACGCGCTAACCACCTGCGTCATCGAGCTCCTCTTTAAAAAGTATAACAATATTATACTGTTGATTTTGTGTTGAATTTGCTGACCTAGTAATGATCCTCATTTTAATGACAACAGTTCAACGCTCCTGAGAAATCCCAAAGTTATACTTGTACTTTACTCCAGTGAAGTGCTTCTATACTGGACTGGAGTCAAGTACAAGTTTTTTATAAAATAAAGGTATTTTTTAAATATGTTATGTTAAATACATATTTTTAAAAATAATATGTTAAAACATGAGCAGAACATGTTATTTTGTTTAAAACTTGAGATAAGTTAAAATTTAAGCTGAGATTATTTGATAACTAGTTTATTAGATAAGGAAAGAAATGTACAGGAAACTAATGATGTACGAGTAATTAGAAATTAGATTAAACCTCGAACTAAATGATAGCAGACAGAATTTGCAGAATTAAACCAAACCTTATAGCCTGACTGCACTCAGATCACGCACATACTGTAGGTACGTTAAACGTCTAAACGAGATATATAACGACATTTCCCGTTAGTCTAGCCCTAGCATAACAATAAAGGTATTTATAGCAATTAGATTGTGAAACATTTAAATTAAAACACAGGTTACAGACCCGAGGAGGACGCAAAAGAATTGTAAAGCAGACCTTCATGAGGTAAACAATGGCAAATTTAGAATAAAAAACAAAACATCAAAAACACAAAGATTGGCAGATTGATTGTTGTGGGTCATACAAAGGCAGCCCCATATATACCATGAAAAGAAATCGTACCTTCTGTAGTATTCATTTAGAGACGGTGCCATTAGCATTTTTATAATTTTAAATATTGGTCCTTCTTGTGCAGCTCTATTTTTAAGGAGCGGTTTGACTTTGCCATCTCCAAATAATGAACAAACCAAACTGATTTTGATTTCTGAGTTGGCAGACCCACCCTGTAGTTTAAGAAACCAAACATAGGAAATCATAATTTCATTAAATTATATTAGTCATGTATATAAAGTTACATAAGAGACCAAAACAATGTTTTACCTGTGCCATAGTCTCTATAGATGCTAGTAATTCATCAAATAAATCCCTTCTGATGTTATTATCAGGCAACTCTCCAATTATCTGGACAAATAATTTCAATAAACATATTGTCTGTTGTAATGTTACTCCAACATTTTCTGTACAAATTTTTATTGCCACCTTGAGAGAATGGACCCAGTCATTCCAATAATCTACAAGTATTTTTTTTGACACTACTCTTCCATTTAGTTTTGGAAAGTCAACACAACCAGAACAGTTTAAGTGGCCCGCAATTTCTATAAACGCTTCTACTGCCCTTTTCTTGGTTTTATCTGTCAAGAGACAAGGCACTAATGCCTGCTGGTTCTGAGCATTGTGTTTTCCAAAACAAAAGTGTAAAAACGATATTAATATCTCATCTATAAACTTGTCCATTTTATTATGAAAACATCTCAATAAATGCCACCATGTGTTGAGTTTGGCTAAGATAGTCTCCTCTACTTTGGCATTATTAGATTTTAGTGGTATTATTAGTAGCCTCAGTCTTTTAACTATGTGTGCTTCATTTGTTTCTTTATGAAAATTACTAATTAAAATATCCCAACATTGGAAAGCTCTGCATCTGTTTGCAACATCCATTTTGAATGCTGTCTCAACAACTGGCAACATGGAATTAATTGGACTTCCACCAGGATTTGTGATGCGTGTGATTTGATGTTTTAGTAATTTAATAAATACAATCCACAATCTATGCCAACATTTACTTCCTTTAAGTAACATATTTTTCATGAGCTGTGGATATCTAAAAATATAAAAATGACTTTGTAATATCATAGAAAAAAGTTAAGCAACATTTGTCCAGCACAGGAATATACATATTTCAATGATGAACTTACGTCTTTGAATTGTAAATGCATTCCAAAACGGTATGCCAATGAACATCATCAGCATAATCAATGTGTACCAAACCATCTGACAAAGCTTCTAATGTCTCCAAGGGCTTTACACTTATAGACTCTGATACCATACTACCCATAATAGTGGGTATTAGTTTTGTAAACCAAATTCTTAGATTGGACTTCAAAAATATTATTTTCTTCTCTTTGGGTAAGACTTGTAATATTTTATATACTAGAAGGCAAGGCTGAAATTAAAAATATAATAAACAAACAAAAAGCACTTGATTTAGGTTATGTTGATTTATCCATAGTTAAATTTGACTATGGTTAATGTCATGTCATATACATAGTAAATGTATCAAATTTTAACAAATGGTTATATTTTCTATGTATCTATGAAACAACACATCCTTAGAGAGTCCATGTAGTGTGTACATCTTGCATTGTGGTCTTCTGTAAGGTGCAGGTTACCTATTACAGAAGATTTCAGTGAAAGAGCGCTATCTTTTAATGGTTTTGTGTTTTTGTTCAGTTTCCAGGACTCAAGAGCCCTTTTGCAAAATTGCGCCGCTGCCGTACTGATCGGCGCGTAGCTAGATATGCACTGGTATAATTTTATTGCACTTTACGGGTGATGTTTCGAGTCTTATAAAATAATTAATAATGAACTAATTATAAAAATATATACATATTTCAGTAGTTCAATGATGGTAGATTAGTTTTATGAGAGTTTTTGATAGTAATTCGAGGTAAACCTGCATTATTTTTTGGGAAAACTCACGGAGGTTAGATGTTTTTTTTTTTGATAATGAATGAGATGGAAAATCAAAATTTTAATACATTATGTTACAACAAAAATATATTTCCGATGTCATAGTAATTAATTTGATCTAATTTATTGAACATTATTGAGAGATTGAGGCGTTTGAAGTTGTGCATATTATCGTTTTATCCGTAAACTAGCTGCAGTAGAACGATCAGTACAAAAAAAGGAAAATAGTATTTGCTAATATTCTACATTAACTTACAATAGGAAGAATAAATCTACTGTTTACTTCTACTGGAAATGGTCAAAAAAAAATCTAAGGGGGTAAACGAGGTGCTCAAAAATTACGATTATTGAAAAAAAAGTGAAAGGGCTCTAAACAGAAAAGAGGTAAAGCAGAGCAGATTTCCTGCTTGAAATGGCTTCGTTTAATGGCGAAAATAAAATAAAAAATCTATAATGCGAGTCAACTAAGAATAGGACCGACTGGGCGCCATATTGTGATGTCATAGCTGTCAATTCAAACTAAATAGGTAGAGTGAGCAAAAAAAGTTTTTATAATACAACTTATTTACTAATATTAAGTGAGAAAAAGCATCAGATTTTTTAATAACATTTATTTACTAAGATTGAGAAAAAAAAACCACCGATTTTTAATAATATTTATTTATTAAGACTGTGAGAAAAAACATTAATCAGAATCTAACTATTCTTTTCCGCTCATCTCTGCATTACCGCCGGATTAGTTATGAATAATAATCATGCACTATTACTAGGTCACATACAAACATGCATCCTTTATATAAACGAAAGTTTGAAATTGAGTTTCTGAACGCAACTTAAAGTGGCATTTGGTTGAATATTTAGGTTATCAACCATTCATGGCCCTATGGCCACTTATTGAGCTATCTCAATAAGTGAAAAAAAAACAACCCATATTAATTATCAATATTTGTTATTGTTTGCTTATAAATGTTTGGTTTTTATTCTTGAATTAGCAGAGTGCTAAAAAGGGTTCCAAGTTTTTTTTTCAAACCGTACTTTTCAAGCGGCATTCGACAGATAGAGGTCATTGGCTTTCCTATTCTTATTTGAATTGCATTATACTAGATTATTGTATTTCTTCGATAAATTGTACCTCTTGTCTGTGAGACATGTCACATGAACCAATATTATAGCTATTAACGGGATTGTTACCATGTACCTTGTTTTTTATGAGTCTCCGATATTTCGGCACTGTTGCAAGCGCCATGATCACGGAGTAACTGAAGTAATTGCGGGTAGATGTTATTGGCAGACATATCGGTCTACCCTCTGACGTCGTCTTTTACTGCGCTCGACACCCCTACCATTGGTCACGTTCTCACTATTCACTCGCACCTGTTCCCGACACACAATACTCACAGTATCCGATCGCGGAACGACACTTTTTTGATTTTTACGGTTTTTGCACATACGAACCACTGGATTCCAGACACTTGACAATTTAAACCCATCCTCACGATTGAAATTTTTGTGTTTGGTTATTTCAATCGCTTCCCTGACCAATCTTGGTATGTAGTGGCGTTCTGTCGAGATGATTTGTGGATTATGGAGCTCAATCCAGTGATTCGGACCCGAATCGATTAAATGTTCCGCGATAGCTGATTTCTGCGTATCATTGTTTCTGACTGCTTTTATGTGTTCTTTCATTCGGCACGCTATTCTACGAGTGATTTTGATGTTTGCGATCGTGTTACCTACTTACAAGCTCAACGTACCAGGGAACTTAGTGCTATGAAACAAGATCGTAAGTTCGAGTTATTGTTAAAAAGACAAAAGTCTCATGTCCCCTACTACGAGAACTCACTACCAACTCGAACGGTCATCAATTTGTCGAGCATTGAGTTAACAGACGCTGCACAGTCAGTTCTTGAAAAAGGGATGAATTTCGCTATTACACCTAGACGCATTCCCTATGAGGAGGTCATTGGGTCGGTTGAAGAAGGTGTCATGCGTAACAAGATTCCAGCAATCGATGCGGACACGCTAAGACAAGATGTTGCTGTGGTGTTACGTAATGCGAGGCCACCAAGACCGAACATCACTTCCTCCGAATCAGCTGCGTTACAAGATCTTCGAAAGAACAATAACATAATAATACTCAAAGCTGATAAAGGGAATGCGACTGTCATAATGGACATCACTGAGTATGAAAGTAAGATTCATAGTCTACTCACTGATTCCAACACGTATATTAAGGTGAATTACAATCCAACGGCGAGGACTGATCGAAGCACCCGCTCACTTATAAAAGAATGTGCCTACGCTCTAGACGACGATACCGTCAAATATTTGCTACGTCCTAGAAACGTCCAGCCTCCAAAACTATATGGACTGCCTAAGATACACAAGCTGAATGTGCCGCTACGTCCGATCGTGAGTCAGATAGACTCACCTACGTATGAACTGGCCAAGCACGTAGCAAAAATATTGCAGCCAATAGTGGGACGAACATCGTCGTTTGTAAAAGATTCCCGCCACTTCGTAGAAATCTTACACCAAAACAAGGTGGAAGACAATCACTTGATGGTTAGTTTCGACGTGGAATCACTTTTCACAAATGTACCTGTGGTGGACTGTTTGGAAGTAGTAAAGGTGAAATTGCAAGACAATAACATCCCGACGGAATATGCCAAGTTTTTGCATCATTGTTTGACGACGAACTTCTTTATATATCAGGGTCAGTACTACCTCCAAATAGATGGGGTCGCAATGGGCAGTCCGGTAGCTCCAGTCGTTGCCAATATATGGATGGAGTATTTTGAGGAAAAAGCTTTCGCCACCGCCCCCACAGAAATTGCACTATGGAAGAGGTATGTTGATGACGTATTTTGTATATTGAGAGGAAACAAAGAAGATGTCGAGGCTCATTTGGCAAATTTAAATGGAGTCCATACCAAAATGCATTTCACATATGAGATGGAAGAAGACCGAAGTCTGGCATTTCTTGACGTAAAGATTCGGGTGCGGAATGTTGGTTCGCTGAGTCATTCCATTCACCGCAAACTCACACACACAGACCGTTATCTCAACGCCTCTTCGCATCACCACCCCAGACATCTTAATTCTGTAGTGACTTCACTGACAAACCGTGCATATGACTTGTGTGACAAGGAACACCTGCACGAAGAGTTGGAGTATGTACGGCGGGTCCTACAGAATAATGGATACAAGGGACAGTTTCCACCCAAACACAAATTAAGGCACCAGACACACATAGTAAGCAGGCAACCAGTATTTTTGCCATATATCAAAGGAGTGACAGACAAGATCTCGAACATACTTAATAAGTACTCACTGAACACTGTCTTCACTCCTTTACAAAAAGTGTCACAGTTTCTACGATCTCCCAAAGACAACTTCCCTTTGGAGAAACCTGGTGTATATAAGATCGACTGCAGCTGTGGTAGTTCATATATTGGCCAAACGAAGCGGACAATAGCGTGCCGAATGAAAGAACACATAAAAGCAGTCAGAAACAATGATACGCAGAAATCAGCTATCGCGGAACATTTAATCGATTCGGGTCCGAATCACTGGATTGAGCTCCATAATCCACAAATCATCTCGACAGAACGCCACTACATACCAAGATTGGTCAGGGAAGCGATTGAAATAACCAAACACAAAAATTTCAATCGTGAGGATGGGTTTAAATTGTCAAGTGTCTGGAATCCAGTGGTTCGTATGTGCAAAAACCGTAAAAATCAAAAAAGTGTCGTTCCGCGATCGGATACTGTGAGTATTGTGTGTCGGGAACAGGTGCGAGTGAATAGTGAGAACGTGACCAATGGTAGGGGTGTCGAGCGCAGTAAAAGACGACGTCAGAGGGTAGACCGATATGTCTGCCAATAACATCTACCCGCAATTACTTCAGTTACTCCGTGATCATGGCGCTTGCAACAGTGCCGAAATATCGGAGACTCATAAAAAACAAGGTACATGGTAACAATCCCGTTAATAGCTATAATGTTAGTGACCATGAAAGTTTAAAACAATATGAACCAATATGTCCTGTCTGCTGATTTCAGCCACCTCACAGACAAATAGTTTAAATTTATGTTTTGTTTGTATGGCTCTAACTGTAGTACTAACTACCAGTTACAATTTGGAAAACGTAACAAGAACTAACAAAACGAACACAGAAAGATGTACTGTCTGCCTGTAATGTAAATAATGGAATCCAACTCTCATAGCGTTGTATATTATTTTAGGAATGTATAGTTGTTCAGCTACATGGAGGTGATGTCTATCAAATCTAATGTAGTGAATTGATCCCCTCAATGCATGGCGAACACTGCAGACTTATTCTCTCACCTGATTAATGTCAATCATACATTAATCAGGTGACAGAATTAAGTCTTTTAAAAGTCTTATTATAAAATATATTAATGCATGAAAACATAAAAAATAACTATAAAAATGCTTACTAAACATCGAATTGTCAATGGTACTCTTTCATGGCAATATAGATTGAGAACTTCCATAACTGCATCTGCATGCAGTGTAGCCAAATCAATAAGGACAAAATCTGGATAAGACACCACTGTTTCAAAAGTTAATGCTTGTAGGGTTTCCACATTATTCAGGAAAGCTGTTGTCTTTATGATATTTAGAACTTCTAAAATTGATGTTAAAAGATTATTTAGTGTTGAGAGGTCTCCAGGCTGAAAAATAAGTTTAAGTATGCCATTATTCACACAGAATATACAACAAAAGATTGACTAGGGTATTAGTTCAGCTGTTTGTTTTTGGTTTGTAATAATTGGTTTTTAATTGTTAGTAATAAAAATTAAAACTTACCTTAGTCTTTTTCAAAATTACATTGATAATCTTAAGTATTGTAAGGCTATACTGTTTATCTTCTTGCAAATCTTGTACGCATACAGCTAGTAGTCTATCAACCATTAAAATACTCATCTCCGTGTTACTATCTAAAGCCTTTTGGAAATGTCTGTAATTTTGACTTCTTGCAAGTGGCTTATTTAATGTGCGATCTTCTAAAAGGTCTAAAACCACATAGAGATCCATTGCAATATTTTCTTCTGGCATGTCTGAAACCAATTTTGAAATAATTTACATTCTCACACATTTATCTATCTTTCGTCTACCAGCCTTGGACTAGGATCAAGCAAGACAGTACTTTGGGCACTTGCGTAGCTTTTAATTGTGTAGATAATAAGTATACCTAAATGCTAATATCAGACATGCTCAGTCTTTGAATATATTCAAAGACCAGCTCAAACACTTTTATCTTCCGCAGTGAATCTGATTTTACTGTGTAAATGTTATGTATTTGTAAGTGTGTGTGTATGTATGTATATATTATGTTAATGAATGTATTTTTAAATTAAAATACTTAGGTTTCATGTTAAGTTGTAAGTACACATGTGACTATTTACTCCAAGCCATATAACACCCCAACCTACAGTCTCTGTATAACTTTTTGTACTCACGGTTGTCTGGAAGAAATCGCTCTTAGCGATAAGACCACCAATTATAATGCTTTTGTTAAGTTTATTGTTTGTTAATGTTATGGAATTATGTACTTGGTGTTCTAATAAAGTGTTAATCTATCTAATCTATCTATCTATACCAAGACTCCTTTTGGATACTAAAGTAGAAAATGGGAGTCAATAGCATGTCTATTTTATTTGGACAAATGTAAAAGACAAGAGAAATGTAGTGAAATTATCACTTATTAATACAATTATCTAACGAATCTTCTGGCGAATGGCTGGAGACTCGTGCATCATTGCATTGTGCAATGTTTGTGATAATGATGATAAAATGATACTATCAACAAAGTTTTTTCGAGAAAGGTAGGTACTTACTAAAAACAAAGTACTAAACTGACTAGACGGAGTTCTAAACGTCTACCAAACCAAATTAATCGCTGATTATTATTCAGACCTCAGATGGGAAAATGATATTTTTTGGTTGAAATTGTAGGTATTAGATTAGTAAACTTAAGATTATTCGTTTTTATTAGCATTAACCATCAAGCAAACAGGCTTTGTTTATTAAAATAAAGACAAAAAGCCACGCCGAACCATTGCAGTCAGCAGAAATTGAAGTCGAATTTAGAGTTAGAAAAAAGGAAATTAATGAAAATTGTTAAACAAAATATAAATATTTACCGACTGAATAACGTCCTTAATTGTAATCACGATAAATATCACACAATTGTTAAATTGTATTAGCAACATCCAATACAAAAATCGCACATTTTGACGTTTAACGCATTTCTGGCGCGAATGATCACACAGATTAAAATACGTATTAAGGCTAAAGTCAGAAACATATTAACGTGTCGTGGCGTGTCGTGGTCGTGGCGCATCGGTTTCATATAACATTTGTTATGGGTTAGAGAGAGAGAGAGAGAGATGTTAGAGCGTCGAAACGACACGACAAGTAAATATGTCTCTAATCATAGTAAATGTATGAAACCGATGTGCTTCTGGCGCGCCACGACACGACAGGACCCGTTAATATGTTTCTGTCTAAATACCTACTTATATTACTTGCTCCATAGAGGTGGGTTACACGATCAGTTTGGCATCAGTTCAGTCCATCAGTCCAGACTGATAGCAGACTGATGGACTGATAGACAGATTACACGGTCAGTCCAGACTGATGTCAGTCTTCCCAAGAACTTAGTCGCATGTGGACGTATTACTTTACTGGACCGTCTGCTCACGACCCATCCACAGGGCTATCAGGTTGTGGTAAGAGCCCCCCCTTGGCTCGTCAGATCACTGCCTGATATCTGCCAAAGCACCAAAGGCCAAGCCCCCGCGTCCAGCAGTGGTCTAACGCCGTATCTGACACTATGGGTCGGAAGATTGGGACGGTATGCGTAACTACTTTGCGTCTGGCCCTTGGAAATAGTGTTGCTTCAGTGACAGGGACCTATCGGCCAGCGCCGTTGCCATTACTGAGAAGATAATGGGTATGGAATACTATATTCCTCATTCTGATCTAATCAGTAAGGGCACACGTAACCTCTGGTTCAATCACGACTGTGCTGAAGCTGCTTCGCGTAAGCAAGCGGCATAACGTGCTTGGATCACCGGCCGCGCTCTTACAATTTTGCTTTTAAGGCCTGTTATAAAAGGCTTACAGCAGAGCGCATGCCCAGCGCATGTCAGGAACTTATAACGCATCCTACGGGCTCCCGTAGCTACTGGCGTTTGGCCAAGGCCGTGCAGAAGAACTACTACCAGCCCTCGCTGCCACCTCTGAGATACCAGACGGAACAGTGGCTCATAATTCACAGGAGAAAGCCGATTTAGTGGCAAAACTCTTTGTGGCTAACTCCCGAATCGATTGTTGCAATGCGCTGCCACCATCATTACCTCATTGTGGCATAACTATGCCTGATACACAGGCAGCGTGTGGTTCGCGCTGAAATGCAGTTGCTCGACGTCCGGAAAGCTAGTGGACCTGATTATAGATGTAAAACAACCGATTTAAAACGTTTTAAACAAAATGTTGCCGTTTTAAACCCCAAATAAATCGTTTTAAACGGTTGAAAACTGGCATACAAAAATAAAAGAACTATGTTTTTTATACTTCATTATGGTCAATTTTTGGTCACCTGACATCATGTTTCGTTTTTTGCGTTGGCAAGGTTTGCGTCGAGTAACGACGAGTGACGTCAATGAGAGTGCGAGAGTGTGAGTTTGGTTTTAAACCGAATCAAATTAATTTATTTTTTTATTTATTATTATAATGGCTCGCACGGTTTGTGCATTCGCCACGACAGGGTAAAAGGTAAGGAAACCAAAATAATGAAATAAAATGGTTGTGAAACGGAATTTGGAAGGATTAGGATCAGGTAGGTATGTAAAATTAATTTGAAACGTAAGTAATAGGTCTATTTAAGTATATAAAATACATTACATTATTTGTTATAAATTATTTATAATTTTATATTATGTTTAGTTAGGAATTCAGATAGCTTGTTATATATATTATAATTTTTATAATACAATAAGGAAGGAATAGAAGTAGGGAGAGGTACATTAAGGGATATTAATGAATCCATAAAAGAGGCGGAATCATTGAGGGGACACTCGAAGAAGATGTGATTTAAGTCTTCTGCTCCAGTACCACAAGCACAAATATTATTATTTACTATGCCCAGTTTAGCCAGGTGGGAAGAAGAACAGTTATGACCTAGGCGCATTCTTAAGAGACTTGATGTGGCAAACTTACTTAAATGAATTTTAGAAAACCATGGTTTATCGGGAATACATTGTTGAATTAATTTATAATGTTTACCTTTGATGCGACTACTAGTATCCCAATTTTCTTCCCAAGATATGCGTAAATGTACTTTAGGAAGTAAAACAAGATCATTTACTAAATTTTTATAGGGAAAGACGTCACCACAATTCACTGAATCTTTAGCGAGTTTATCAGCTACTTCATTGCCTGTGATGTTATGATGGCCAGGTATCCACGCAAAGAGCACATTTAGATTCTTCAAAGTACAATTCAGTAATAATTTCCTACAATCGATGAAATAGGCGTTAGGCCGTATACAGAAAGAAAGCCGAAAGCCGATCGGCGCTTATCGGCGCCGATTCTTCCTACATAAAGGAAGCCGATTAAAGCAGATCAAGCAAAATGTCGGACTCATCGGACGATGATTTGGTTTTGTTAGGAAATGTTTATTTAAAAATGCGAAAAACAGGTATACATCCTATAAATAGAGAAAGGAAACGTTTCGGAGAATACCATCATTTATTTGTTAAAGAATTGAAATTTGATGATCAAAGATTTTATGCATATGCAAGAATGACTAAAAAAACATTTAATTACATTTTGGATTTAGTGGAAAACCGTTTGATGAAGAATTGGTGTAATTGGCATAAACAACCAATCCTTCCAGAAGAAAGACTTGTTGTCACCATTCGGTAAGTACGAAACAAATAATTTTAGCGCTTAGTTAATAAAAGATAAAGTTATTAGATTTATAAAAAGATTATAACTTAGATTGATTTAATCTAAGGATAATAATTCAAATACAAATTATTTATAATTCGACAATTAGGCGCCGATCAGTACGGCGCCAACGCCCTTCGAGGTATCTATGATGACATTTTATGTCGCACGCGTCACAAATTCTTCGAGTGCATTTATCGTAAACCGGCTGGATATACTAAATAAATATTTCCAACACTCACACCAATTAGCCTAGCCCCAAAGTAAGCACTAACAGGCTTGTGTTACATCGATAAGTATATTTATATAGAAATAAATATTAAACATCCATGACTGGAGTACATATGCTCATATTCATTACATAAACATCTGTCCTCACCGGGATTCGAACCCGGGACCTCTCGAGTCGGCGACACCATGAAACACGGCGTTTAAACCCCGCGCGGACCGTTGGACAGTCGAGATTTCGCAGAGCTCCGTGAAAAAATGCGAAATAAATACTAAAGTGTCATTTTCTCGACAGGTATCTAATAAACGTTTGTTAATTTAACGCATTGGAAGCAGATTTTGTTCTAATACTTACTATAAACTGATTTAATAGAAAATATTTGTGATATTGAAATGCATGGTCGGTAATATAGCTGTCTCTTTTCCTCACGGTCCGTATCTGTTACATTGCGAATAGCGCATTCAGAACTGCGCGTAAAATCAAATGAATAAGGTGTATATTCTTCCGCATATAGCAATAAATTCGTAAAATTCTACCTTGCTTGCATTTTGAACTGTCATAACTCTGACGCATACTTTTTAATTAAGACCTTAAAAAGTATGCATTAAAGGTGACTTTCAATGATTAAATAATGCCTTATATTGTTTTTCACTACGCGATCAATTTACTCCGTGCTTAGTTCCGTGGATCGTCCAATGTACCTATTAGACAGGTTTCGGCCACGATTTTGTTCGTGAGGTTGTATCTAGGGTATTTAATATCGTTGAAGGGCTCTTAAGACATAGGTAATATTTAAATAAAGAAGTTGTAATACTTAACCGATTTAAATGTTCACTAACTTTATGTAAGTCGACAAACTAAAACAAAATCAATTAATACCTACTCACCGTCTTCATTCATGGCCTCGCTTATTTCTTTCCAACATTTGTCAACCACGTATCTATTACAGTGCCTTTTGTCGGTTTTGTCCCACAGAGGTTGTTTAGTGAATACTAAGGATATCAAAATGTCATTATCCATTTTTCTACTTAAAAAATAATTGCGTGTAGTAATTGACGTACCTGTTGTCGTTGTTTATTAATTTAAAATTGCAGCTGACCAGCGCGAGTCGGCGCCGATCGGCGCTGGTCCATAGAAAAAGGATCAGCGCCGATCGGCTTTCGGCTTTCTTTCTGTATACGGCCTTAGAAGAAGAAGCTTTAAAAGGAAATTTTTCTATTGCCTGTAAAGTGCTTTTGGAATCGGAGAAAATAATTGTCTTTTTGAGTTGTGCAAGCAAAATGTATTCTAATGATTTAAGGATTCCATAACATTCTCCTGTGTATACTGAGGTTTCTGGGGGTAATTTAATTTTTTGTGTTATTTTATACTGTTGGTGGTAAACACCGATTCCAACTATCCCAGTAGATGGATGTTTAGATGCGTCACAGTAAATGTAATGCCAGTCTGGCCATTCTGTATTAACAATACTCATTAGATTAATATTAGCATTTTTATCATTACGTAAAGAGTCTAAATAAATTACTTTGGGTGAAATGGTAAGAGCTTCATAATTAATAGAAAAAATGGAAAGATATTGTATTCGGTGGGTGGGTGCTAGCAGTGAAGTAAATTTAATATAGCTGATTACCAAGCAAGGAAGCGACTTGTTATTCCAATATGCCGAATTATTAATTTTACGCAATAAATGGTGTAACTTGTTAAAAAGAGGGTGGTCAGAAAGTTGAAGAGCTCTAAATAGAAATTTATCACATAAAAATTGTCTCCTTAGTTTCAAAGGAGGATCCACACATTCAACCTGCAGTGCATTAATAGGGCTTGACTTCATGGCGCCAGTTACAATGCGAAGAGCTTTAGACTGGATGCCATCTAACTTACTTAGTGCTAATACACTACAGGGCTCCAGAAAGCAAGTTCCATAATCAAGGATACTTCTGATAATAGCATTATATATTAATTTTTGTGTTGATGGATGAGCTCCCCACCAAATACCAGATAGGCATCTTAAAATGTTTAATATTTTTTCACATCGAGCTGATACATAATAGCAATGTGATAAGCCAGTTAATTTGGAATCTAGAATGATTCCTAGAAATTTAGCTTCATTACACACTGGAATTATGTCATTACCATAATGTACAGAAAATGATGGGGGTGATCTTATTCTTGTAAATAAAACGGCACAACTTTTAGAAACAGAAAGACTCAGTGAGTTATTATCTAACCATGATTTTGAGAGTGTTAACACATTACTTAAAGATTGACTTAATTCAATAATAGATGATCCGGATACATAAAAAACTAAGTCATCCGCATATTGTAAAATGTTAGCTCTACCTGTGATGTAAGACTCCAAATCATACGTATAGACATTGTACAGTAAAGAACTCAAAACCGAACCTTGAGGTAGTCCTCTCCATGTCAGCCTAGATTTAAAATTGCCATCTCCTATATCTATTTTTATCAATCTTTCCGAAAGAAGGTTAATAATGAAATCGATCAAAAACAAAGGAACTTCTAGTTTTATAAGTTTGTTTTTTAAGATTTTCCTGACTGAATCTTCAGACTCGGAAAACAAGCGCGAGAAATAAACAATGTAGTTAAAGCAGGGTGGCCATAGTGGCAGCAGGCAACCTGCTTAAACTACACTGTATATTTCTCGTGCTTGTTTTCTGAGTCTGAATCTGAATCTGAATCTGAGTGCACTCTGGCCGTACCCATAGTCTAGGTGAACGATTTTAAAACTGTTTTAGGGAATGATATTAATATGGGGAAGTGGTCACTGCCAAAAGTGGAGGAAAGCGTGCTCCATGAAAAGAAGGAAGCTAAATTGACTTAGTAGGAATTTTTGGAGATTTAAATTTAGTGGGGAGGTTTTCTTCAAAATGACTATTATCGTCAGTACACTGACAATCTTTTTCATTAAAAGCCACTGAGGAGGATTTGTAATGCCTTCTCTTTTTGTTGCAATGCTTGCAAATTTTTCGGGATGAGACTCGTTTACGTTTGTTGTTATTAAAGTTGTTATCAGAAGTATCAGTGTCAATTAAAGAGCCCTTTGTTTCCATTTCTTTTTCATTACAATCAAATGGAATTGTAACAATATGCGACACCTGGGGGGCTGTCCCCCCAGGGTCTAAAGGGTCATTCATACGTAAGAAATGTTAAAAACTTACCGATACAGCGAATATAATTATACACTACTAATAAATATTAAAATATACACTAAACTAAGGACCTATGATCCCAATGACTATTAATAGAAATAAATAAAAAATCGTGCCAAAAAGTACGTCCGCCTAAGTTGAAGGTTTCCCCGCGCTTTTTCCAAATTAATTTATATCGTTTGAAAACAATGATTTTTTTTATTTACCGACACAGAGTTTTTAACTTATGATAAGAGTTTTTATAACTTAGGTAGGTAATATCTATGCTTGGTCGTGGATGGACCAACTAGAACTAAATTCGCTAAGTATATCAATATCAGTAAGTATATCACACATTTAAAAATCTTTATACAATTTATAGGTACTCCGTTATATTCCTACCTCGGTAAAATCAAGGCATTGTAGTTATAACTAAGAAAAACATAGTCATCAACACCAACCGTTTTAAATCGAAAAAAATGGTTTATTTCGGTTTTAAATGGTTTTTTTCGTTTTAAACGAATTGGTTTAATTGGTTTTAAACCGGCCTTACATCTATAGACCAGATGGCATCGCAGCAGTTGTACTTAAAAAATGTGCAGCTGAGTTGTCTCCCGTGCTCACGCGCTTGTACCAAAGCTCGTATTCTTTGGGGCGTGTGCCGGAGACTTGGAGAGATGCCAACATGCAACCGGTGCCCAAAAAAGGGGATCGCTCAAACCCGGCCAACTACCGGCCACACCCAGCCAACTAGCAGTCACATCAATAATCAGAAATCATTATATCTTTATTCAAATTGGATGTATAGTACAACTCTTTTGAATCGTCCAATAATTTTTTTCCCCACCACTCGATGTGGACATATTTTTTAGCTGCGGAGAAAAACGAGCGAAAAAAACTCCACAACATTAAAAGTCTAATGTAACAACATTTACAAATCATTATGTTGTTACAACGTCAATACAATTACGATTTATTTAATATAGAAAACCTGTTGGAATGATTGGCACAGTTCAAACCCAAGCATTTTTCTTCTGCGTGAGCGTAGAATTTGTGTCCTTACGGACGGTAGCCTCCTCCTCACGGCACCCTCAATGAAAAATAAATTTATTGAATTTTTAACTCACAATAATAATATTTCCCACACTCACACCAATTAGCCTAGGCGAAAAACACGGAGGAGGTTATCAATGCGACGCGTATATTTTTGAAGTTATACTTCTTTAGGCGCGTTATGAAAAAATGATGAGAGTGAAATTTTTAGATGCGCGCGCATCACTGTAACCCAAAAGTAACAGCATGAAGTTGGCCGCGGGCGCGTTTTGAAAAAATCATGTGAGTGAAATTTCGAGATGCGCGCGCATCACTGTAACACAATAGTAACACCATGAAGTTGGCCGCGGGCGCGTTATGAATGTTAGTGTCTAATAATGGTGGATTATTAACCACTTAGTGGTTAATAATCCACCATTATTAGACATCTGTTCGAAAGGTACTTTGAACGATCCACGGAGCTCCATAAGATGATCGCGTTGTCAAAAACAATGTTGGCACGCTCGTCGCCTCTGATCACTGTTTTCATATTTATAATATTTATCCACATGTTTCTAGTTTCTATATAGACACAACGTGTTTTAGTTACTTACAAGTGCTAATTACATATGGACTAATAACTTAAATTCAGTAGTGATTTTAATTGAATATTTAGAATATTTATTTAATTTTTCAAATTAAAACTGAACTTAATTGACTGTGTTAACTATCCTTTTCCAGTCCTTTTATTATTTTATTGTAATTATTAATTATTTGCATGCAATTAAAAAATATTTTTAATGATGCTAAAGAAGTATAACTTCTCACGCGCGTACATAAGTTACACGCATCCATTTTTTTTTATGTATGAACAGTTGTTCACGCATAACTTTTTACAGAGTGGTCCGATTTGACAATTCCCAAAAGGGAAATGGAACCCATATAAATATGGAAAACAGTAGGAAAAAAAATTTAAACAAAAAATAAAACCGACGTCAAAATCAAAAATGGAACTAAAAGTAAAAAATAATATCTGGTTCATGATTTGGAAGTCGGTCGTGTCAAGATTAAAAGATGTATACCAATCAGAAACCAAAATCTATTTAATGTTTCAATTTTGACCCCGCTCGAATTCCAAATAATGAACCAGATATAATTTTTTAATTTTAAGTTCCATTTTCGATTTTGAAGTCGGTTTTATTTTTTGTTTATTTATTTTTTTATTTCATCCATTTTATTGAAAATTACATCTGACGATAGCGTAAACGATAAGTTATCGTAGTTATCCTCGCTAACTAACAAGTAAACAATAACACAATTGACGGCAAAACGGTGAACATGCATAAAAAAACGTCGTGCGTGCCTTTGAAATTTGAAGGTTTCCCTCGATTTCCCCGGATTCCATTATCAGACCCTGACTTGGTTCCCTTGGACCACCTCGGATGTGCACTCGGTTTCGAATAATAAAAAAATTTTGGAAATCGGTTCACAATTGACGGAGAAATCGATGAACATACATAATCACTACATAGGTACATAGTATAAAGCAAAGTCGCTTCCCGCTGTCTGTCCCTATGTATGCTTAGACACGCTTAGATCTTTAAAAACGCAACGGATTTTAATGCGGTTTTTTTTTTTAATAGAAAGAGTGATTCAAGTGGAACGTTTATATGTATAATACATGCATAATATAGTAGAGAAACACTGATAATATAAGAGGTTTTTAATGTAAGGTCGTAAATAAACTCATTTTTTGCGCTTACATTGCAAGCGCGGGCTGAATCCTACGAGATAGATCAAAATAATGTACAATACATCTTAAAAAGATCTACAAAAAAGTCCGCGGTAATATATGTCTATCTCTTAGGGATAACCCACAATAACCATTTTTTATTCTATACTTTTTACGAGAAATAATAGCTTATTTACGAAGCGATTTTCAGCAATATAACATTCATCCTTAACTAATTAAGTACCTTTAATACATTGTGTATTTAATACAGATCAATTTGGCCCTTTAAAGCATGTAATTTAAATGAATATTTTCGAAGATATTACAGATTTTAAAATACAGGGACATAGCGATTCCGACGCTACCGGGCGGGGGACCTGGTGGCGCGTGCCTATTGTAATTAGGTATAAGAAGAATGTCATTGTGTATAATACAAGCCTGAGAACAAAAACTATAGTCTACACTTCAGTTCTACTCCGAAGCGAAGCGAGGGCGGGCCACTAGTATATATATATATATATACAGTCGAACAGAGAACCTCCTCCTTTATTGTAGTCGGTTGAAAACAGGAGTGATTGATTGTTCACTCAATGATTGTAATTTATGACCACGCATAACTTTTTGCAGAGTAGTCCAATTTTGATGATTTCTTTCTTTATTGGCTTCGATCAACAATTATATAGATAACATCAGCACATAAAATCCGTCTCTGTAAATATAGCCTCACGTAAGGCGTGAGATCCTATTTTATAATTATTTAACAATAAATCGTAACACAAAACGGAGTAACTCGCTGGCCAATTAGGTACTGGTAAAAATATTTTATTTTGTGGGTCATAAGGTTGATGTCACGTTTTCTTTTTTTCACCTTTATTGTTTTTAAAAGGAACAAGAGTTCGTTTTTGTTATTTATAACCTTACTAGAGGTCGCCCGCAACTTCGTCTGCGTTAACTTAGTTTCTTGAAAATCCCTCTAGAACCTTACATTTTTCGGGATAAAAGTAGCCTATGTGTTAATCTAGGATGTCAGCTAACTCCATACCAAATTTTATTAAAATCGCTCCAGCCGTTTAGACGTGAAGAAGTAACAAACATACACACTCACAAACTTTCGCCTTTGTAATATTAGTGTGATTCCTTTGTGAGATAGTGGTTATTAGGTTCAACTTAAACTGTTTTAAAACATATAATATCTTTGTTCACTGGAAATTGAATAGGTAGGTATAGCTACGTAAGTTTAAACATATGCGGACAGATTTTAGTTTTGGTTTTGTATGCAACCCGCTATCTATAGGATTGTAGAAATAGGGGTAATTGTTCACTCACAGATTATGATACCGAGTTGTAAGTATGTATATTAAAAAATGATAGCCACAAAAAAATAATTAATATTAAAAAAAAAGCTATTGTTGCTTTTCACTTTTTTCGGTGGTTTAATTTTTTTGTTAATAAGTTTTTTTAAGATCTTGTGACCGACGATAGAGTGACAGCAGTCGGGTTCCGTTTTTACCTTTTGTGTACGGAACCCAAAAAAATGGATCTAAATTTAAAGTAAAGCTTTATTAAATACTTTGATTTATTAACTGAGAAATAAGCTACATCATAATTGACATCATTACGGTAATCTTAACTAACTTAATTTCTAAGTATACCTATAGCTGTAACTCCAACGATAAGTAAGAGTTATCGGGTAAAAAATGTCTTACAAAGCTTGCGTGCGAATTGCTTTACATTTCTCTACGTGCTTATATCCATTGCATCTTCTCGAATGGTTGCGCACGCGCACGCCCGCGCAACAGGGTTTTATTCCAAGTCAAGTGTCGAAGCGAGTGGCCGTGTCGCTCCATACTTGTATCACCATATGCGAATGTTTCGATTGCACGCCGTACGTAGTCGAATGTCCACACGCGGCGTGCCGAGAATAACAATCGTCGAATCAAACTCATAAATTAAATACGACTCCATGTGCGGATAAAACGTGCAAACTTGTGGTGTGGTGATGGTTGGTCCAAACGGCTTGGACATTTAATCAGTGAGCATTATATCGTTATACGGCGTGGACTATTCCAGTGTTCCCCGTTGAAAAGTTATGCCTGGTCACGCAGGTAGCCCGTACTGGGCTGCTGTCGACTTCGACAGCGAGGGGGAGGAAGCCCAAACCCCGCCACCGAACCACAGGTTCTATCTGGACCCCTGGGACACCGAAGCGTACGGAATCATGCAAGCCGAATCTCCCGAGTCAAGTCAAGGGGACAACTTGAACTCCTTCGCTGGAGAACCAGTCAGTGCGAGTTTTTACTATGTGCCGACAAAGAATCATGATGAAACTGACGAACCGCCTGTGCCGCCTCGGAGAATATCGCCCGCAGAAACAGCAATATCGCCCGATTATTCTGTTTACGGAAGGAAAGTATCTAGATCGATGATCATCGACTTTCAACCTGAAATGCCGATTTACGGGGAAAGAGTTATCCGTAAGTTGTTAGTCACAGTAATTAAACATTAGATCAAACAATACAAAAACTCTTTAGAATGCATGGACTATAAATAGTCGTAGCATAAATAAAATGTGAAGTTAATTAGCGTGTTCGTTAGATAGATTGATATGATAAAACTTTTTCTTAGCTAGTTCTGTTTTATACCCAAATAATAGAATATTTAAAAAAAAAGAGGGAAAATAAAAGAAAATTCAAACGCTTAACGTTTATTTCAAATAAAAATAAAATAAAGACCTAAGTAGCTACTTTTATGTATTTGTTTCTTAAGTTTTTACTTTTATGTAATTAGCACATTTTTTTTAAAGTGCCGCGTCAAATTTGACAAATTTTACTATTCAGATGAATATGGGACCGTAGAAATGGTTAAAAGCTACTTTTTCCTATTTTAAAATATAATTTGGAAGAGCTGAAATAAATAAATAAATATATCCAACACTCAGACCAATTAGCCTAGCTCCAAAGTAAGCATTATAAGCCTTGTGTTGTGTAACGGATAAAATACATATACTGTACATACATATATAAAAGTAGGTATATTTATATAGAAATACATATTAAACACCCATGACTGGAGTACAAATGCTCGTATTAGTCACACAAACATCTGCCCCCACCGGGGTTCGAACCCGGGATCTCTCGAGTCGGCGACACCATGAAACCCGGCGTACAAAACAGTACCACTCAGCCACGGAGGTCGTCAAAATAGGGGACGATTTTTATGGAAAACCAATAATAATTCTGTTCAGAAAAACTCGTCTGCACACGCTAGTTAGTAATAGTGTATTAGGACATAGTTTTCATTAAGTATAATTAAATGAAAATCACAAAATATTCCTAGTTATTACCCAGAAAGCTTAACGATTGGAGTCTAAACTTCACACAATCACAAATATTGTGAGAAATTCACGTGATATGATTTCCCTTACCAAGGCAACTAGCACCATTACCTTTTTAGTTAGGTGATGTGAGTAAGCCCTTGCGTTTTCCAGGAGACAGAAGAAGATCGATGTACATTGAGGAGCCGATCTACTCGCCACACCCTGTCCTCTATGAGCCTGTGTACGGACACATACCGCCACCGCCTGGCTACCTGCCGCCGCCTCCCAGATCTCGCATGTCTCTACCTCATCACCCTGAGTATGTTATGGCTAACCTCGGCTACGGAAAGCACAGGAGACATTCCAGGTAAGCATTTACCGGTATTGCCTTTTTTTAAATTATATTTTTATTACATCGCCAGAAATTTTCTTGTTTATCTTTAGCAAGTCGCATTACATCTTTAATTGTTATTAAAAAATTCAAACCTTTTAAACAAGCGTTGGTGGTTCAGTGGTAGAAAGCTGACCTGGTACGCGGGTTCGATTCCCGAATTTTTTATTATTGATTTTAAAAGTTTCACTTGGATCTTTGTTTTTCTACGTAATATCTTGTATAAATTTATATAAACTTAAAACTTCAGGCTGAAGCATAAGTAGTGCATACCTTTTTGCAATTTCGCAAAACAATTTGATTATAAAGACATACATATAAGGTACCTAACTCATAGGGATTATTACAGGGATGCCGTCTTTGAGCTTAAATAAGGAACAAGAATATTTATTTATCTAAATTCAAGAAAAAACCTGACTTCACCCTTTTGCTTTCGATTATTTTAAAGCTCACTCCTTAAAACTTGTAATGTAAGAAGCACTTTTAAGTTTACCTAGTTATTTATGTTCACATGATAAACTCTTGCATACATCATACGCTACAACGAACAAATTAGTTCGATAGAGCAAGAATGTTTGCACAACAGAGGGATGTACCTGCTGGACGACGCTCATCTTTAATAGCATTTCTCTGTGTAACTCATCCGTGAACCAGACAAAATATCAGTTATCGCAATACTTGATGCAATAGCTTTTACAACCTATGATTTAAAATCAAAGTGTAGCTATTCTATTAGAAGCACCATACCATTTAAAATTAATTCAATAAATCTTATGTAATCGATTAGAAAGTTTGACACTTGAGTAATTAACAATATAGTTTTTTAAATCCCATAAGAGCCTTTATCACGTAGGTAATTTTATAAAAAGTTAAGTAATAACGTATCTATCGTAGATAAGTGATATCCACCCAGTTCGTGAAAGGCGCAGGTTCAAATCCGGCCTGTCACCTGGAACGAATAGATAAGCATCGTATGATGTAGTTTTTGGATTAGTCATGAACTTGGGATTAGATAGCATGTGCGAAAGAGATAATGTGTACTGTGGTTAGCCAAGCTAATTTAAATTCTCTTTTTTTCTAAATGGCTTCGAATGGCTTGTGCATTTAGCCAATGTCAAGTGTTAAAATGTTAACAAATACACTCACACACTCGTGTTCAAAGTTATAAATCAAGTCAAAGTAAGTGGCAGTCAAGTTCATCCTCCTTTCCCTATGTTTCAGTAAAAGTGTGGGGATTTACTGGAACCTCCCCGTGGACTTCTTGAGGGAACGTCAAAAGACACTTTACACTATTTTTTTCACTTGCCAACACTTGTGCATACTCCCGAACACTTAGTGGTTAATAATTCACCATTATTAGACACTAACATCCGCCACAACACAATTTTTAATAAGAAAAACAAAACTGCTAAACTGACGCTTCCCGATCCCGCCAAAAAGTCCAAATTCTCTTTTTGTCTTGCTAATCTAAGTAATTTACTTTTCTCTATTTTGTTTTTCACCTCACTATTTTGTTGCATACCTTCTTTATTATGTTTCCGACTTCTGCCCGCACCCCTGCTTGTACCAAATAGCAGCCTCGAGTACGGATAGTATATTATTAAACATGTTGAAATTTGAATCAAAATAACCTCGTTATGAGACATAGTGTAAAATAATTGAATAAAAATAATAAAAAAAAATACCTACTCAGTATTTGGCCTTCTCCCTCATGCCGAGCAGTCGCGAACCAGTCCAGCCATAGGCCGTATACAGAAAGAAAGCTGAAAGCCGATCGGCGCTTATCGGCGCCGATCCTTCCTACATAAAGGAAGCCGATTAAAGCAGATCAAGCAAAATGTCGGACTCATCGGACGATGATTTGGTTTTGTTAGAAAATGTTTATTTAAAAATGCGAAAAACAGCTATACATCCTATAAATAGAGAAAGGAAACGTTTCGGAGAATACCATCATTTATTTGTAAAAAAAATTAAATTTGATGAACAAAGATTTTATACATATACAAGATTGATTCAAGAAACATTTTATTACATTTTGGATTTAGTGAAAAACCGTTTGATGAAAAATTGGGGCAATTGGCATAAACAACCAACCTTTCCAGAAGAAAGACTTGTTGTCACCATTCGGTAAGTACGAAACAAATAATTTTAGCGCTTAGTTAATAAAAGATAAAGTTATTAGATTTATAAAAAGATTATAACTTAGATTTAATCTAAGGAAAATAATTCAAATACAAATTATTTATTATTCGGACCAGCGCGTGTCGGCGCTTATCGGCGCTTATCGGCGCCGATCGGCGCCGGTCCATAGAAAAAGGATCAGCGCCAATAGGCGCCAATAAGCGCCGATCGGCGCTGATCGGCGCCGATAGGCTTTCGGCTTTCTTTCTGTATACGGCCTTAGCAAGCATTCTACATAAAATACCAAAATTACGATCTAGAGATTCGTGGCATACGGACAGACGACAGAGTGACATCAATATGGTTCCATTTTTAACCCTTTGGGTACCTACGGAACCCTCAAAAGGTTTTAAGTATTTGGAACCCTATTTTTAACACACAAGTAGGTGCAAGTATATAATGTCAATGACATTGACTATTTGATATAAGAAAATCAGAAACATGTTAAAAAAGCAACAGATAGGTATTTCATATGTACGCTGCGCAAGTAGTCGTAACGAGGTGTACAGCGCGTAAATGCCATCGTTCCGCGACGTGGACACCATTAACTTGCTATGAAAAAAACGAGCCTACGAGTATTATTTCAGAGTAAACAAAGAATTAATATCTATGATACTAAAAAATATCGCCTGTTATTATGGTTAGGAAGAAATTTCTGAAATATTTGCACATACATATAAATATTTCTTATAGAAAAACAGCGAATCTCCAGCTCCATGATAAATGAAACGCCTGTGTCATAGAGTCCCTTAAATCCAAGTAGAGAGATCAGATACACGCTTAGAATATTCACAGAATATTTAGCTGTTCACTTTAAAAGTAAAAACTTTTAACAAAAAATAAAAACCGACTTCGTAACACGAAACCACTAAGAAGTAAGAAAAAATGCATATTCTGCACTTACGCATATGCACTCCATCATTTGGAGTCGGTGCCCTGTATATTGATAGATCTGAGTTGCCATTTACTGCTTGAGTTGGCATAAGTATTTCTTCCATTGTTGTTGGTTTTGTTTTATGAAGTCAGTTTTAATTTTTGTTAAAAAGTTTTTACTTTTAAAGTGAACCGCTAAATATTCTGTGAATATTTCAAGCGTGTATCTGACCCTATGACACAGGCATGATACAGGATTTATTCTTGGAGAACACCGGTAAACTACGTTTAAATAAGCAACACCGACTTACTAAATATAGATGTTTGACCTGCGATCTCTCTTTCATATTTCGTAAAACAACCAAACACGATATGTGTACTGTTCGTATTTTAAGGAGTTCCGCTGTTTATCTTCGAAAGTATTTATCAGGTCTTCACCAAATTAATATGGGACTATCTCGTTAACAAACTCTTTTAAACAAAAAAAAGAATCATCAAAATCGGTTGGCGTGATATTGTGTTATCGTCCATTTGTCGCGCACAATTTGAAGACTTATATGGTTTTCTCATGGATGCCATAGTCAGAACTAGACGAGATTAATATGGGACCACTCGGAAAGTACCAGGTTTTTAAATAAAAAAAAAACATCAAAATCGGTTGGCGTGATATTTAGTTGTCGTCCATTTTTCGCACACAAGCTTTTGATGATTGAAATGATTCTTTTTTTAATAAAACAGGTTTTAAATAAAAAAATAATTTAAATCTTTTTTCACCCAGTCGAAAGTTCTGTCGTAACAAATATAAAAAAGCAAAAGAAAAACAATCGAAAAATTAGAACTTCCTCCTTTTTCTTTAAAGTCTGTTGAAAATAAGCTTCGGTCACAGCTCCTACACAAATTTATGATTATTACCAACGTGTAAGCGTGTAGGTAGGCGCTTCACACATTATTAGCCAGACATACAAAGCCAGTTTGTTAATTATTGTACCTATTTCAACCTACCTTTGAAGCCATATTTAACTTTTAATTCTTGATTTTCAAATCACGATTTGTGTACCTAATGAAGATTTATAGAATTCGGTACCTAACCTACTTAGTAAGATTTTCATACACATTATAAGTTGGGTGGTTGTGACTAGAGTAAGGATTTATTCAAGCGGCCCGTCCCGGCTTCACACGGGTGTATCAAATACTGTAAAAACATAATCAGTCAGCATAATGAACCAGAAAAAATTAACAACAAACAAACAAAAGGAAACAATGTAAGAGCTTTCACTATACAACGATAAAAACTTTACAAAACAACCAAAAACAAATTTGAAGGACTTCAATAACCAAAATATTGCATAAAAATACGAAAATTCTGTGAATTTTCAGCTTAGCAAAAAGTTCTAAGTCGAGTAAATTAAATCTATTTGGCCATGGGCACGGCTATCCTGATTTCTCTGTTTAGCAAAGAGTTGTTTGGCATATAGGATGAATATCAAGTAATGCTTTTAGGCATATGCCTAAAAGCATTACCATTAGGAACCTATAACCTATATAGGTTGAATATCTTTTTATCCCGGATTCCTAAGGGAACGGGAACTTCGCGGGTAAAACCACGGGGCTGACCTAGTAATAACATACCTATTAGTTTTTTAAGTTTCAGTTTAGTTTATCTAAGCCAAGTTTCAAAGCTGTCAAGCTAGCCAAACTCGTTTTCCCATGCAAACTTTAAGCCCCTTTATAACCCAATTCACGGTGGAATATTCACAAATCACTTGATGCCTACGTCATTTAAACAACCTATTGACTTAATATCATGTCTCTACGACCAGAAGTGTGGGCGTGCGTTGACGCACTATTTAAAACTTCAACATGCTATATTTTTTGTTTCACGAGGGTAGTTTAAAAATGAAAACAATGGTAGCATTTTTATTTTATACAGAGTAGGTGTGCAAAATTTTAATCAATCCAATGCACATTTGAATAATCTCCCAGACAAAGTTTGACACGAAATTTTGTAATGTTTTGAGGGTAGTTGTAAAAATTTTATGTAACAGACTAAGTGTATATCTATTAAATAATGATTATGCAAAATTTTCAGTCAATAGGTCCAGGGGATAAGATTTTACGAACAAACTTTTTTTGCAAATTTCATTTTTAAGAAGATGAATTTAAAAAATCCCATCTTATTACTTGTCTAGGCAAAAATAGGAACCTACTGTCCAAATTTCATCATTCTAGGTCCAGCTGTTTCGGCTGTGCGTTGATGAGTCAGTCAGTCTATCAGTGTTTATTTTTCTCTCTTTATATAATATCTAGAACTAGACTGACAGAATTTTTAGATTCTTTTTAAAATTACGGAAATTAAGAAACTCGGGATTTAGAATGATGAACATAATTATTTTTTCATCGTTAAAAATGCTAGTAGTTAACCTAATGTGATAATGATATAACTAATCGTTTTCCTGAGTATGAATTGAAAGGAATAGGGGAAATGGAAAAATTATTTAATAAGACCACTGATTGTTATTAGCTTAGATTAAAACAAAAAGGGTAGATACGGTGTGCTCATACTTGCATCAAATAAAAACTGATCCCACGGCAGTGTGAACGGGACGGCGAGATCCGCGTCACTGCATTACCGACCCGAACGAAACAGCATTTTAAGTTTCAACGGCAGCGCGAACGAGACGGCGAGATCCGCCTCACTGCACTACCGACCAATCACGCGACCAGTATTCGACGTCACTACCAAATAAAATTCAAAACAAACCGCAATTTTTATGAAAAATAAATATTTTATAGTACTTACGAATGAAAAGTGATGCCGTGTGTTTTATTTTTAGTTCTTGAGCAATTTGAACACTTTTTAAAAACACACTTAGGTATTGTTTTATCATATAAACACAAAATATTAACAATATATCTTTTTGGCGTTCACATGTACGTCGTTTGCATGTCAAGTTGTGACTAAAGCGATTAGGGTCGTGGACCACAACAACTACCAAGACGTGTGGCCGACGTGGTGGGTATCGGGCTAGAAACCTCCAATGAATCACATGGATAGCACAAGGCCCCTAGTTCCCAGCGGCTCCATTGTACTTGGCCATGGCGGCAGTTCTAGCAGAGGTGGAGCAGGGGGTGCGAAGAATCTCTGGGTTGCGGACGGCCGCCTAACAAAACTGACCATAGCTACAGACAATGCACGGACTCTGAGAGTACAGGATAAATTAGAAGAACTTGAAGCGGAATTTGGACACATCAAATATGACATCATTGGCCTGAGCGAAACGAAGCAGAGAGGAGAGGACACAATAAGGATGAAATCTGGCGACCTATTCTATTACCGAGGCGAAGAAAACAGATCGTATAGAGGTGTAGGTTTCATAATAAGACGTGGTCTTGCCCAGAATATAACAGAAATTGCAAGTATTTCGTCACGTGTAGCCTATACAACTCTACGAATAAACCAAAAGTACTCCCTGAGGATTATTCAAGTGTTTCGGAACGGTATTCGGAAGACGAGATAGAAACCTTCTATGAAGACACCTCGAAAGCAAAGACCGCAGGTAAACGAGCACACTTCCTTATCATTATGGGAGACTTCAATGCCAAAATAGGATCAAGACGTGATAGCGAAACCTGTATAGGACACCACGGCATAAGCGATAGGAACGTTCCTGGCCAGATGCTGATAAACTATCTTGAGGGAAACAACCTGTATGTCATGAATACGTTTTTCAAAAAGAAACTAAAACGTAAATGGACTTGGTGCAGCCCAGATGGAAAAACCAAGAACGAGATAGATTTTATTATTTCTAATAGAAAGCATGTGGTCACTGATGTTTCGGTACTTAACAGATTTCAAACAGGAAGCGACCACAGGCTAGTACGAGGAACTATCGTGATCAACACAAGGTTTGAACGATCGAAGATGGTCAAGAAAAACGAAAGGTTATGTGTTCAGGGCATTGTAAACGAACAATTCGAAAAGGCGTTATCGAAGTCCCTAAAACGCACAGCAGTCGAACAGTTCGAATACGATCTAGACACTAGATATAATCGTTTCGTTAATATCATCACAAATGAGACAAAATCTTACTTCCAAAGGCCTAAAAAGAGAGACCATAATGTTTCTGACGAAGTTAAAATCTTGTTAGAAAAGCGCCGGCAAATAGCATCTGATGATTTCAATAGTGAAGAACACCGTGACTTAAACCGCAAGATTAATAAAACCCTGAAACGCGATACAAAACAATAACACGAAGAAAATACAAGACCTCATTGAACAGAACAGAGGAATGAGAGTGTTTCGTAAAACTGGTGGAGCAAATCAAGTTAACATCTTACGTAATGAGCGTGGCATCCTAACATCGGACGTCAATAGTATACGTAAGATCACCGAAGACTTTTATACAGAACTGTATGCATCCACAGGATCAAAACCTTCGCGTTTCGATCCTTCCGATAAACGTGCCTCACTACATCGACACTATACTGAAGCCATTCCGGAATTCAGTATATATGAGATAAGACAGGCACTGAAACAATTAAATAAATATAAGGCACCGAGGGAAGACGGGATAACTACAGAACTGCTTAAAGCGGGTGGAAGTGCTATCGCTAGAGAATTACAGATGCTGTTCAACGATGTTCTCTTTACAGGAGAAATACCAACGGACTGGACAAAAAGCATAGTTGCGCTGTTTCACAAAAAAGGAGATAAATCCCTCTTAAAAAACTATAGACCGATATCTCTTCTGAGCCAGATATACAAAGTGTTTTAAAGGGTACTAACCAGCAGATTAACACGGCGCTTAGACGAACAACAGCCGATAGAACAAGCAGGCTTCAGGAAAGGGTTCGGGACGATAGACCACATATTCACATTGAGAAATATCATACAGAAGGCAGAGGAATACAACAGGCCATTATTCTTAGGGTACGTGGACTACGAAAAATCATTCGACTCCGTGGAGCACTGGGCTGTAAATCACTCTCTGCGAAGGTGTCATATCGACGATCGTTACATACAAGTTTTAAAAAACCTGTATAATTCAGCAACGATGACTGTGTACAGCTACAACAACACACAAACCCCAACCCGATTAAACGAGGAGTGCGCCAAGGTGACGTTATTTCACCAAAGCTATTTACAGCTGCAATGGTGGACGTTTTCAAGACCTTAGATTGGGTGGCAGGGGCATTAATATTAACGGTAGCTTCTTGAACCACCTTCGTTATGCGGATGATATTGTAGTCATAGCCGAGTCGGCGGAAGACCTCCAGGATATGCTTGTCGAGCTGTACCACGCATCACTCAAGATTGGGCTAAAAATGAATATGGAGAAGACTAAGGTGATGGCAACAACAGACCTCTCACAAAATCCCATATCATTAGAGGGCAAACCACTTGAGCAAGTGCAGCAATACATATATTTAGGACAAGTCATCAAGCTCGGTAGGGATACGCTGCAAGCTGAGATTGACAGAAGAATACAGCTGGGATGGGCAGCCTTTGGGAAGCTGCAATGTGTTTTTAAGACCAAGTTCTCCCTGTTATGACGTACGCTTGTGAGACATGGACCCTAACTGCGGGAATTATACGTAAATTACAAGTCTCCCAGAGAAGTATGGAACGGCGTATGCTCGGCATCAGCCTGCGTGGCAGAATAAGGAACACGATCATTAGAAGCAAAACTCGAGTGATTGATATTGGATACCGGGTCGCAAAGCTAAAATGGTCGTGGGCCGGGCATCTGTGCCGCCGAAATGATGGTAGATGGAGCAAAAGCGTTCTGTAGTGGAGACCCCGTGAGGCCAAACGGAGCGTAGGGAGACCTCCAGCCAGATGGTCCGATGACATCAGTGACTCCGCAGGACATCTATGACAGACCGTGCCAGGTGGAGACATATTGGAGAGGCATATGCCCAACGGTGGGCAAATTAATGCTGTGAAGTAAGTAGTACTTTTGTGAGGCTAGTGCCGTATCTACCCTTTTTGTTTTAATCTAAGGTTATTAGTAGATATAAATTACATTTCGATAATAATTGATTCCTAATTATTATCGTAAGATTTTAGAAAGATTTTATTTCCTTTTATATTTATTTTTTAAGAATTTAACTGCTGCTGCAATATAAGATAAAAAATACTAGAAAAAACTATGCGGGCCAGGCATCATACGGGACTCGAAACCGCAGCCTCCGCTATTCGGGCAGATGCACTGACCATTATGCTACCGCGGCCCTAAATCAGACCAAATAAAAAGTACTTTTTATTTGGTCTGAGGGCCCTAATTATGATTCCTAACTTTTCATATTAGGGGTTTCATAAAAAAATAAAATTAAATATTTGAATTGTATAGAGTTAAAGTAAATATTATAAATTAATTTAGAACTGTCATATAAACAAAAAAGCAGTTGATTTTTTAAAACATGTAACTACTGACTAAGTATGAACTTACGCACTATCTTATTTATAATGAACCCGTTCTCATCGCAATGTTCATTCGTCAACTTCGCGGAAAGCATTTATGGCAAAAAAACAATATGACGCTTACAAACTGGGAGAAGATGCGTTATTTGTACCACAATAAAGACGGGTAATCCGTGTGAACGTGCCTACGCCAGTTTTTTGCTTTTATAAATGAAAGTATGCACCTGTGAGAATCTAGTGTCTCATGTTTAGAGAAACTTGGATAACATTGACCTCTGCGGCGATCGTTGCGTCAAAAGCATATTAAGAAGGTCAGTTGATGAGTTTACAGATTATCTTTAAATATGAGCTTTCTTCAAATGTTATTCTGAGGTAGGTATGTATTTACATTTGTTAGTAAGTACTATAGAATACATCTTCTGATTTGATTTGGCGACTTTCCACAGTTGAAATTAAAAACGCATAGGTATTTCTTTTTATGCTCCCTAAGAGTCATTTAATTTATTTTCCTAGCACAGACTCTGTTGCTTCCTATTCTCGATTATGCTGACGTCTGCTATCTAGATCTCACGGAGGACCAGCTTGATAAACTTGAGCGGCTTCAGAACTTCTGTATTCGATTCATATTTGGCCTGCGCAAATATGATCATGTATCTCAATTTCGTTTACAGCTCAAGTGGCTACCTATTCGCCTTCGCCGGAATACACACATCCTTACTCTTCTGTATAACATACTGTTCAATCCTTTGTCCCCACGCTATCTTAAGGAATGTTTTAATTTCCTTCACACTTCGAACACATTGTCCCTAAGGTCATCAGAAAATCTCGCTACAACTTTTTATGGCCGTTCGTCTATGGAATGCTCTTCCAGTTTCCATAAGACGTGCAAAATCACTCCACATTTTCAAAAACCTTGTTAGAACTCACTATATGTCCTTGTAACCCTTCCATTTTCGTTGATCTAAGCTGAATGAATTAGACATAGGTATGAATGTAACATACATATGTATTTGTGTATATATTTATATATATGTATGTATATATATTTATGTATATGACTACGTATGTAGTCTTCTATTCTTGTAGGTATATAATTATATGTATGTATTGTTTTATATACTTATTTTGATTATATTTGTTAGAATGATTTTTTACACCGCCGTCTCTCCAGCTTCATTCCTGTCCTCTCCATCCTATATAGGTTGTCTGGAAGAGATCGCTCTTAGCGATAAGACCGCCCATTATTACACTGTATTCTTTAATTATGTACTTCATGTTTTATGTTTTCTGTGGTATAAAAATAAAGAGTTTTGTATTGTATTGTATTAATTCCTTTTGTTTAAGAATAACTTTACATAGGTACTAACAAGTTTTAATTATATTTCTGGCATCAAAGTTTTTTAGTTCATTGGAATCTGATGCAAACGCTTTCCAAAGTATACTAGAGAGTTTGCCAACAAATATGCTTTATACATCGAATCAGCACTGTCGTTTCATTCTTTATACAGACTACATTTACAGAATCTACAGATTTATGTGATGATTTTTTTTTAAAGAATTTACCAGAGCAGTTTTATGTTTGCCTATTATGCTCAATAGGCAAACATAAAACTACTCTGGAAAATTCTTGGATACTCGGGCCCATATCCTCTGAGGAATTAGTCTCCACCTTACAGTGATATAACTCTACGTTTTGGTGGTGTTGTGTTATGACTAAGAGTAGGGTTCTGCTTCTTGGGCTACACGGAGTACCTAGGCTAGGAAATAAGTCATACCCTGACTCTATTTTTTTAAGCTGATTTATTATTTACTTTTCCTCAGTATTATCTAGGTGCTAGCGGTTTACACCTCGATATTACAGCAATAATACTCGATAATACTCTGACCCTTATTTCCTAGCCTACTACGACATCGGTGTGAGAGATAATCTGATATTGCAAGTGTCTATAAGCTATGGCGAACACTTACTATCCGGTAGGGCCATGTGCATGTTTTCTGCCACCCTTTTTTTGATAAAAAGGGGATCAAATTACTGAGTCTGTGTATTTACAAGTTCCTGTTCATGCAGTTCCTTTAATTTACTCACAGTAAATACTTACATTTGTAAAGCAATTTATTTTTTGTTATAAAACGGTGAAAGCGCCGATATTACGGATTTGCAGTTGGAGAACGCATTTTGTACAAATGCTATTTAAGTAGATGTTTACATGCAAGTGCAACACGATTAACATATTGTATATACTTAATAGTATAAGCAGAAACGGAATTTTCAAACAGGTAGGTAGGTAGGTAGATTGGAAGATTTATTGGAACTTGATATTCTAGTCTCGATCTCCTTAAATGCTTGGAAATTTAGAATGTTGAAAATCAAAAACAAAATTAAACTGTGGTTTTCAAAACTAAAATAAAATTGCAGCACACATAAATAATTTGTAAACTTTATCTAACAAGAAAATAATTTTAAATAAAGTAATATTTCTACCAATTAATAAAAGAAAGGTTTAAAAATAAGTATTATTTTTAACCATTATTGAAAGAGATTGTTTTTAATTTAACTCTTTTCACAAATATTAGGTAGTTATTAAGTTTAAGTGCTTTTGTTTTTACAAAGTTGATTTTGTTAATTATTTTTTCTATTTTGCTACATTTGAAGCGCATCTCATCTCATCGCAGCGTATCTCACATTTCAGTAATTCGTATTATATTTTTTAACGCCAACATTGTAAATAAGGCAACATATTTTTATATACACCTAGCCAGTTAATATTTACACCATTTATAATTTTCGATAATCACTATTATTAGACACGCCATTACTTAAATAGAATAGCGTGGACAGACGAGCGCACTATTTACCCAATTCCTTTGTGAATACTTAACTAACGTGTGTACAATTATTTCGGTAACACGCCACTTTCTAAGCATGAATTACGTGAACGCGACTTTGTGATGGAATCATAGAAAGCCGGTGAAGCATCAGATATTAAGACCATCATAATATTTAGCGAATCAGTGCGAGGCGCATAGGAAATCAGTATCTTATAATGCGAGGCAATTCGATATTCTCTGATGCAATTATGTAACATAACCAACAGTTTGTCCTCCAATAGAGATTATAATCGTATTATGTACGGTGATATAGACAAATTATGAAATATATGTCGGAAGTAGGGTTGTCAACATAATTAAATCGTTTTAATGAAACAGATCATTCTGTACTGTATAGCTTTTCTGTATGACAACCTCGGAATCAGCGGTGTGATTTAAAATTAGAACACATAAATTCATATAAATTTCAAATCACACAGGTGATTTCCGCGGTGAAAAGATGGTTTGTTCTTACAGAGTTAGCACTTCTGGAAGAAAAACCATTTTAGTACGATATTAACAGCTGCTAAGTTTACCACTGAAAAGCTATATTTTGATAACCTAATGTCGCCTAGTTTCAGTTATTTTAAGACAACATCAGCGTCGATGACACGGGTCTAGTTTACAAGCTGCTAGCGAACTCACTGGCTTGTAGCTTGTAAATTCGCCCCGTGTCATCGAGGCTTAAGGTCAAGCTTATATTAAATAAGGTAGCTGTAAAAGTGACTTTTTATAGTTTTACCGCTCATAAAAGCACGTGGTACTATTGAAACATTGATAAATCTATATTAAAAACGAGCTCCTTTTCTCTTGATTACGCCATAAATTCAGAATGATTTTTGGGTTTTTTTTAAGTTTTATAATAATAGGATAAATAATTTAATTTAAGAGATAAATCGTTTCTTATGGAAATAAGGAGAAGTCGCGGGTGGAAGCTACTAAGTACAGTCTGTCAATAAAGTCATGAAGAAAAGAATGTCTCTACCGTCGCCGTCGCTTACACGTTATCCCCGTTGTACATCGACTAAAACGCTTTGATATTTGTTAATAAGTATTATTGTATTACTATATATTTCATTATTATCCGAGTTTCTATCTTATTATAACATCATCTCAGATTTATTTCTGAAGAAGCCTGATACTTCGCTGGAATTAAAGAAATCTACTCATTTCCTTCATATATAATAACCTTCATGTGTCACAGGGTATCATAGTGTACAATATAATTTTATTATCATAAGAGCCTGTAGTTGTCAACCCTAATCATAAGCTGACATGACAAATCATATTTTTTGAAGACGTGCAAGTCATTTGATATCATACACCCAGGTTCTCGAATGAAGTATAATATGGTTTTAACATGTCATAAATAATACAATATTATTATTTAAATTAGGCTCATCATAGAAGACTCGGCATAGGTAGAAGACGTGGCAACTGCCTACTACTTACTTTATTGCGCAATATCCCTTCCTACACAGAATTCAGATGAGACTGCAAACACCATATACGTGTGCTATTCAGGGTTCATTATGAGACAAACAAAAGCGTAGTTTTGCTTTAATAACTTCTTTATTTACCATTATTAGGTACCTGTCCACTTGTTGGTAATTTTGCAAATAAGTTTAAAGCTTTTGAAATAACAACATTTGGATTTTTTAAAGGTAAATCTGGCCTATGAAAACTAAGCAGTGCGAACCGGACGTAAGAACAGACGAGCTTTTTCCATACAAAATTAGATGATGACAATACGATTACGGATCTGTCAAAACTCGCGCTTGGGCCTCAGGTCACGCGCAATGTAGGATTCCGTACCTACTTAGTTGTCTTTTACAAAGCGCTAATAGCAATGTCATAATAGAATTTCATTTGAATACAATGAATAGCATCTAAGCGCTCACACTTATGAGCGCAGGCACCGTAACATTTACTTTAATAACTTTAACTTTTGATAATTTTACGAAAGTATGCAACATGACGTAAAATTATAATATAACAAGTAAAATTCATCAATTAAGTACCAGGTATAAAAATAGTGATTTATACAAGTGCAGTTATTATCACAACTACCTTAATGACAGCATTAAAACAATGTGTAACATGGTCTTGTCTTTTAAACAATACACACTTATCATCGAGAAACATCACATAGTGAAGCTGAAAAGATGTAACTTGCTATCCATGGGATAGATTTTTATTTTAATTTCTGCTTACGTTTCTAATGGTGTTTATTTTGGCAGGATTCTCTAAACTTAAAACTAATAATTTAACATCAGTCTGTCCTTTCATTCTGTATAGAAAATGACAAGGATACACTGTTGTCAAATTTAAGTTTAGCTTTAGAGAATCCTGCCAGATTCGACAATATTGTTAAAGTTATTTTGCACAATTACTTACACTTATTTCAGTTAATTTTAAATATCGTCTGTGCTCTAATGCCACCAGTTTCGCTTTCCACCTAACGAATGAAAAATAGTGAAAAATATTTATACACCTAGATAGAGCAATCCAATCATACCCCACAAAGAAAACGGCTCATGTTTCGCGCTGTGTGCGTGACTCTAATGTCAGATTGAACTAAAGCTGTAAATGTGTGCGTGTGTGTGTAGTGACGAGCATATCTACCATATGCAGTAGGTAATAAATACGGTATCTAGGGTGTACATAATGAAAGGATATATTTTTCGTCATAATTTGCATAACGAATTAGTTTTTTACATAATTTTAAAGCGAACCATTGGTGTCGATTCTGGCATGATTCTCTAAACCTTAAATTTGACGACAGTGTATCGTTGTCATTCGCTATGCAGAATTAAAAGGAGAGACTATGTTTGATTTAGTTTTAAGTTTAGAAAATCGCGTCAGAATCGACAACCAGTGTAATATTAATAATAGGTATTTTCAACTTCAATACCAAAGAAAGAATATGCTATAGATGTACACATGGACCACTTGTTATGTAGTTATATATAAAAGATTCATTGTACAGAAAAAATATTACAACACAACTCGTGTTCTTTTGACTAAGTATAAATAAATAATTATTTCTTACACTCACACCAATAGGGTATTTGACAGTATTAAAAATAAGGTGCCATATGTAAGCATCTGTGTTTAGAATAAATATTGGCAGGGGTTTTTACTATTTTTACAAAAAAATATTCATAATTTTTCTAAAAACCCACGAAAAAGATAATAGTTCTCTTATCTATTGTCACGTGACCCAAAACTAAAATGACGTCACACGCAAGTAAACTTCCGGTTAAAGTGACATCACATTGTATAGTTTGACGTTTTAATAACAGTAGTGTGACGTCACACACTAGTAGGACGCCATATTGTCCAGAGAATCGTTTTCGCGGCAATTTGAAAATGGAGTTTTTGATTTGGTTATTTTTACTGAAATACACAACAGAATGATGAATATCTCTCTTTTAACGGACTCCATAAACATTAGTCAATAACGTGAGATCGTTTTATAAAACTTGTCAAATACCCTATTAGCCTAACCCTAAAGTAAGTACTGTAGGCTTGTGTTATATTATAGGATACAAGGGTAACGTATGTATATTTTGTTACGAAGTTATAAATAATTAAGTTGAAGCGTTTCGTTTGGTCTATAAATACCTATAATATGAGAGAAAAACTTACAGTAATCACATTATTAATATTATAAAGGCGAAAGTTTGTGAGTGTGTGAGTATGTGAGTGTGTAAGTTTGTTACTTTTTCACGTCTAAACGGCTGGAGCGATTTTAATAAAATTTGGTATGGAGTTAGCTGACACCCTAGATTAACACATAGACTACTTTTATCCCGAAAAAATGTTAGGTTCCAGAGGGATTTTCAAGAAACTAAGTTAACGCAGACGAAGTCGCGGGCGACCTCTAATGACCAAAAAAAACAGACAGTGTAGAGTTTTTTGTTTTCACAGTTAGTGTTTATGGTCAGATTTTATGAGATTTTAATCTTTACTAATATTATAAAGCTGCAGTTTGTTTGAACGCGCTAATCTCTGGAACTACTGGTCCGATTTGAATGATTCTTTCAGTGTTGGGTAGTCCATTAATCCAGGAAGGCTATATTTCTTTTTTCAAAATTAGGGATCCGTAATAAAATTGCTATTTTGTAACACAAGGTGTAAAATCGAAAACCTATTTTTGCGTGCGCTGTAAAAACTATTGACAATAGAACAAAATGACGTACTACGGGTTTGTAGATCCCATTAAGACCTACAAAAAAGTCCGCAAGAACATATATCTAGCTATCATGGTTTAATCACAATAACCGTTATTGTGTTCAAAATAATATTAAATCGTCTAAAGAAAAAAAAACTACGTTAAATATGTATCGTAATATTAATCTTTATCGAAATTAAGCATTATGTTATCAAGAGTATTTATCTAAAAGTAAAATACTTTTTGTTTCATCTCAATCGGATATTTCGTTTAAAAGTTATTACGAAAATTTTATCTCGATATTTCCACGGAAACGAGAAAAACGCGGGTGAAACCGCGGGGCACGGCTAGTATAATATAAATTAGTAAGCCGAAAAATGTTATTGTTGGGGCTGGAGACACTTTGATACTCTGGATTTTCTTAAAATTATACGAAACATAAATTGAATAAATGAAGTCGAACAGAGACAAACTGCAACTTTCTTGCTGTGTTTTTCAACAAAAAAAATCTAAACACTTTTTTATTTTAAAATTTAATTTTCCACACAAACTGCACAAAATCTGATTGCAGTTTCGATGTTGTTTAATACTTACGTGTAGTCGTGATGCAGAAAGATGCGTATCAATTCTCAATAGAACCTTAAACCAATCTTTTTTATTTCCAAGGTTGACAGACGCGTACGAGCATCTCGCGTACGAAACCCTGTCTCCAGACTACGAGGACTGGGCTAGACCGCTACCGAAGGCTGCACCAGACAACTTCCACCTGTCGAGGTATGGTCATCTTCAGATCGACTACTCCTGCAGTTGGAACTCACTTGATAGACTCATAAGAAACCAATGATCGACACATAAGAAAAATAAGCTTCGACTAATTTTATTTAGTGTGAGTTGCACCACAGAGCTAGTTACAGTTAAGGTTAAATTTTACTATAACTTTTTACTAATTGTTTTTACTAAGCGAGGACAATTAATTATGCACTCGTTTTAACCATGTTTTTTTTAAATAAATAAAAAAAATGACCATCGTCAAATGGCCTAACCCATTTTTTATCTAACCGGTACTTTGACTGAATAGTTAAAGTTAAAGTAAGTTGGTGCAACTCACGGTTTTTGTTGCGATAAACCAAATCTCAGAACCAAAAAATTCAATACTTTTACAAAACTTTATTTGAATAATATGAACAAAACACTGCTTAATTAGTACCAGGGTGAATTCGCTTTTTTGTTTTAACTAAGCGTTTGCATAAGGGAACACTTATTTTTATACATTTTGAAACTTCTATCATGAATCGATCAAGTGGGTAATTTTATATATTGTATTTTTATAAACCAATTCAAGGCTTTTTGAATAGAACAGTTAAACTTTGTGTTTTCTTGTTTATCACGACTGTTATTTACTTACACTAATTAAGAATTTAGCACAATTCACGTTTTTCCGAAATGTTTCTCTGCAAGTTTATTTTAACTAGGCTCATAAGAATGTCAAGTTTTATCTATATTTTCGTTAAGTCAATAATTTAACTAGTGGATTAAGAAATTTATTTATTAAAAAACTGTTGAAATATTACTTTTTTCCAAAGATTATTTTCTTTTTTGTTTACGTATTGCTGGTAAACTGTAAGTTAACCATAAGTAAATAAAAAAAATAAGTACTTCGGTATCTAATTTTATTATAAATTCACGAACTTATTGTTTATTTGAAAAATTCATCTGCCTTATGAATATTTTGTCTTCAATTGATATTATAAATTAAAAGAAAACCAAATCATTATTTTTTGACATTTTATTAGTTTATCTGCTAGGACTATTCCACAGGTAATTAATACTAAGTATCTAAGATACGCAATACTAATTAAATGCAAGCAATGCAAGGACCTATAGGATTTCGCTACCATGGGTTCCAAAAGAAAGTCTTTTTAACTAATGCTCATGTCATTATGTTACTACATATTAAATAAGTTATCTTGTTGTATAAACTATTTTAGGTGTGTTACTTTATGGTGTTAATTTTGCTTAACAATAAAAACAAACCAAAGATAAAAGCAGTTTTTATTAAAACATCCACGGTTTATGTATAGTTAACTTACCAAAAATAAAAATAATTGTTTGGGACTTCCTTATTAGTATAATTTTAAATTTTGAGTTTTAAATAATTAGATTTTTTCACCAATAGAATTATTAGGTACAAAAGAAACAGGTAAGGTGAATTCATTATCTTGTGGTGAGCTTTCGATATTCCTTGTCCATATTGAAAGCTATTGCGCTTAAACCATAATCTTCACTTTCACTGTTAATATTGAAACATTATGGTTACAAATAGGCTTGTGGGTAATATCCGTAGATAATATCACTTTATTTTATAAAAACGACATTCGCGTCGTGACTACGAGCAGTGATACTATCAAAGAAAGTAAGTTCTTACCATAAACACAGTAATTACGAATACTTAGGAAGATAAGATTCCGTCAGTGTATAAAGTTTCACTGTTTGATGTGAGAAAAAAAGGGAAATTACAGGTTGGGAAGTGTCTTGGTGAAAATGTGGAGGATGTGGAAAAAGTATATTGATAATGAAATTTACAAAACGAATGCATAATAATTATAACACAAAGGGGCCAATGATGACTTCCGTGGCCGGGTGTGTAATGTACGCCTAATGTACTTACTCAGACGCGGCCGTCAGGGCCGCGGTGTTAGTGCATTCGCCCGGATAGCGAGGGTGCGGGCTCGAGTCCCGTCTGCTGCCGCGTGGATTTTTTTCTAGTTATATTTTCTTAAAATTTAAACATCATGCAGTTACATGGTTAAAAAATAAAAATTATAACTACTCAGACGTCTCAAGTTCGAATGCCGATATGGCATATGTTTGTGTGATGAATACGAGCATTTGTACCTAAGTTATGGATGTTTTTAAGTATTTGTATATAAATTTATATACTCATATATGTATCACTATATGTATTCTACCCATTACCCTAGTATCCCATGATATAAGCCTTACAGTGCTTACTTTGGGGCTAGGCTAATAAGTTGTTAATGATAGAAATATTTATATATGCATCCGCCCGGATAGCGATAGGCGCCGGTTTCTCGCCCGCCTAACATGAGGGACGACAGGCTAATTCCAATATTTTTACATTTTTGCGGAGGGCGGCTTGAGATCTTGTCGTCAACAATGAAAACATACCATAATACACCATATAGAATGACAAAATGAAGTCATATATCGTTGGAGATGGCGAGAGGTGATTTTATTTTTAAATTTTATATTGTTAAATGCTCATTCATTCAGCTTGCTTATCTAAGGAATTTGGGTAAGTACCTAGTTACGTACGTACTGAACTATACTTAAGTTTATGAATTAAATTTTCTAGTTCTAAGTACCAGTTTTAATTCGTGCGTATAAACGCTAATTTTCATGTAAATCATTTAACCCAAATGAATACAAGCAATTTACGCTTCAAGTGATGTACTTGCAGGTTCTAATCTGGGTCATAATGTAACTTATGAATAGTAATGTAATATTTTCATAACCGCATTCTTATTTCGAATAATATCATAGTATTAGATAAAGCAACAGCATAGTTCGTAGATAGAACGGCAATAGATAAAAGAATTAATTAACTTTTTCGTTGATAATAACCGATGCTTTATTATACCTGCTGATGCAACATTATATGATCTGGGCGCTATACAATACAGTCTATTGCTTAGATCATTCTTGTAATTATTCTGGTCATAAATTTTATTATTTCAACGAATTTACAAACCATAAAAATGAGGAAGTAACTTCCTACTTTGTTGCTATTAATATAATTTAGAATTAAAGAATACCTACGTCTTTCCTCGTACCTACTTGACCTTGTGTTATGTATATATGTATGACTATCAAATGAGATCTGTACCCCTAGCACGAACCATTATCGAATTCGAATAGTTTGCAAACCGAAATGTCAATATCAAATATTGTATGGAATTTTTTTTAACATTTCGGATTCGCAAAAGATACGAATTCGATATTGGTTCGTGCTAGGGTTACAGTACCCCATTGTCACGTACTTTGTGCCGCTGCTGTTCAAGTTTCCATACAAAATGCTGCGTCTAGGAAAGCAGCCTGCACCTTACAGAAGACCGCAGTAAAATAACACTACCTTTTGATGGTGTTGTGTTTCTGCTGTACCCTTAGTACGAGTGCGAGCTCACGAAAACTATCATAGTTTTCGTAATTGTAAAACTCGTACTATGGGTACTACTGGTGAGTAGGGTTCCAGAACTCTGTGGGGTAGGGGCTTGGGTTCAGGGCGGCAAGGTGAGAATGGCTGGAGCGACACTCCTACTGCCACATCATCTATCTTCGCGACTGGACTCCACTCACACTTAAGATCAGGTGGAGTGAAGTAATTTGTTGTTCGTATAAAAAAATACATGAAAATGTTTTTGGTGAGATTGTTTTTCCTCTTACCTACTTGAGTTTGCGTTATCAACACAAATCCAAATTATTAAAGCCTGCAAAGAGAAGGAGCTTAGGAGAGCGTAGCAGTTGAGTTGAGGCATAGCGGAAATTCTATCGAAGCGCCCGTCTGAGAAAAATTTCCGTCTTGCAGATCACAGTAAAATAACATTACCTTTTGGTGACGTTGTGTTCATGAGTAAGGTGCCAGGGCTCCACAGGGGTAGGAGATTAGATCAGGGCAGGCAAACGAGATACCTAATATACTTTGGCACCGCAAGTTTAATATCGGCTATGGCGGCCGCTTACCATTAGGGGGGCAAACTTTTATGTGTATTTGCCACCTTATTTTACATAAAAATGAAGTTGAAGATAAAATTATTATTACATAACATAAAGCCAGTTCCTTGTATGTTTCTCAATAAAAAAAAAGACGGCTAGTACACAAAAACGCGACGACGACGCGTCGTGCTATGATGCGGCATCTTTTTACTGTGCGACGTCGTAACGTAAAAATTCACGACACGATAACGCAACGTGCCTCGCACGACTCACGACGAACGGCACGACGTCGTCGGTACCGTACAATTGATACGGTGCCACAGTTTTAACGTCCAAATATGGACCGCACTAGACGTGTTCTTCTCCTGTTGGTATTAAAAAGACTTATGGATACATCAATTTCTTTCACTAATTAATAACGGGAGTTATTTTAAACAAACTGGCGTGCCTAGCGTCGTGGCACTTAGCGATATCGTGTCGCGAATTTTTACGTTGCACATTGTAGATTTCCACGATACGACGCCGCAATGCGAAAAATGTGTTGTATCGTATTTTTGTGTATGGGGCCTATAGTGATAGGTGATCACTTACATAAATGACGCTTTAGATAGAACCAATTCATAATTATAAAAATCTAAATTAATTAATGATGGTCATCAAATCCCCAGAGAACAGTAATTTAGAGAAGTATTTTTTCTTCATTGACTAGATCAGACAAATTAGAAGTGATATTTACAATATACCCAATTAAGCATAAAAAGGTATTGGGCCAAAATAATGTTGTTAAAATTTTGAGAGTGTAGAGACAAACCATTATGTAGAGTAGACAAAAAAAGCTTTGCCCTTACGAACAGTAATTGCTGTGTTACGAAATAAAATGGGCTGTACAAAACGGAATTATCGTGCAATTTATTAACATATAAGATGTCATAAAGAAATAATAAGTACTTACTACCTAAAGACATGACGTTAAATTAGAAATCTTGAAAGTTTTTCTCGTTGTACAGTTTACGCTTTTTAGTTATATTAAACTGTCCTTTCTTTTCGTTGTTTCTCTGTGGCTCTTTATTCCCATAGTACATCACTTGTAATGTGTTCCCTTGCTTTGTTTTGTTTTGGCTAGTGTTCGGTGTGAAGTGAGCCTTGTTTCCTTCGTAGGCGGATTCCTTATCAACTGTGCAAGGTTCAGGATATGGGTCCCGGTTTACAGAATAGGGGCGTTCCACCTGTGCTTCGTACTGGGAAGGGTAGGTGTTCTGTGCCAGATATTGTTTGAAGTGACTTTGTTTTAATTTCTCCTCCAGCTCTTCCAATCGCTGCAAAACACTGAAGTTTAGTGAAAGTGCACTGCCTGACTGTAATTAAAGACTAAAGAGATCTCATTATTACTCTCGTGTAAGTATTGTTTAGCCACTCATTTAATGTAACTAAGTATAGGTTGGGAATAGCATTAGAACGTAGAACCAACGCGTAATTACAGCATTGATAAATGTTTTTATTTTTATTATTGTGAGAATTCTGTGAAGTTTCTACCGCTATTAAATATTTGATTTAAGAGCACATAAATTATTTTAGCGCATTGTATAATTTATAATTATGTTATTTGAATTAATTATCATGGATGCATTTCCATTTTTCAGGCCGTGTTGTTTGATACAGTTCAATTATCATATACATATTTATAAATAATACTACTTTTATTAAATAAATATTGGATTGGATGATGCTTAGTATTGACTAGTTGCATTAGTAGATTAGGTATTATATTCTTTATTTTTAAGCATCAGTTCAATGCTAGATGTTTGAATGTACAGAAAATATTTTAGTAAAAATTCCACTCGGCCCGGCCTCCCAGTGGTCTCGAACCTCATTGTCAGAAGTCGGTAGAGCTGCCCTCTAAAATCGGTACATTTGTACCCAAAATCGGTATATAACAAAAAATACAATATTAATTCATATTTGTTTATTTATCACACTTTCGACTAATTTTTACGTTACTTTTTTATCGATTCCAAACGGGGGGGTTTTCTCAATTCGTCAATATAATTTATTTTAATGTTGTTCACGCATATTTCTGTTAATCGACTGACGATTATATTCCTTTAGAATTTGTTAGTGTGCCATAATTATTATAGCAGAAGAAATAACATAGTCATCACGATATGATTTTTTGTTAATATCTCACTTTTAGCAATTGAATAACTAATCTAACTAACTAGATCATCCATACTAACTGTTAAATGATTTCCCGTAACGTTAAGCATAAATGAAAAAATCTGCCGACTTAAAAGTGTAAAATCGGTAGAAAAATCGGGACAATTTCCATGTATTCTAAGAAATCGTGGAAAAACATTGCATTTCGGTATTTCGGTAGGACAGATGCCATATCGGTAGAAATACCGAAAAATCGGTAGGTTCGAGACCATGCATGCCTGCCTAGCATGAGCTCCGCGATATGATAAACGCGTTTCAAATCACGCTCAATTGTCAAATTTCTATGGAGATTTACAGTTTGACGCGATAAATACTATAATATAATGTAAATTGTGGTGCTCATGCTACGGGGGCTGGTTTCAGAAGGCATTCGAACGTCCGGACAACGGAAGATGAGAGTTCGAAGCCCGTGTAAAACCTGACCGAGGTCAAATTTTTGCTAGTAATATTTTCTTTAGTTGTATTAGTATTTATAACACATCATAGAAACCATTAGAAATGACTAATGACAACGCAATTTTAAATATTGAATGCATGGAAACCGATGCTGGAGGCAGACGTAACTTTTTTTTCTAATTATATTTTAAGTATGTCCATTTCTATGTCTAATTGATAGTCATTTTAGTTAATTACACATAACTACGTGAATGTCGTGGCGCTTTCAAATGATGTCCTTCACTGTTCGTTGGGCAGTGCCTCTTTTTATTGTTAATGAAAATAAATGATGTTCACAAAATATTAACTACCTAAGCCTCAAATATATTTTTATCTACTTTACTATGAAAAGTCGTTGTGTAATTCATATGACGACCTTTTTTATTATGAGCGGCCGCCCGCGACTTCGTCCGCGTTAAATTCAGTTTTAAAGAATCCCTCACCAAGCTATTTTTTTTCTTTTCGAGATCAAAAGTATCCTATGTCTTAATCCAGGAAAAAAAAAAACAACATATGTGCCAAATTTCATCCAAGACCGCTCAGCCGTTTTGCCTGACTGAGTAGGTAATAAATTCTTGTAGTAGAATAGGATTAAAATAATTTAATTTTTCTTGATAATATTTTTGCATAACTTACCGTCGATTCCCAGCAGTAGAAAAATATTAAATTAGCCTCTTTAGTAAAGTTGATAAAGGAGAATTGTATAATACAGTAGGGAAGTAAGTACCTATTCGTTTCTTTAAAATAATAGGTAATTTAACACTTCATAATCGCATTTATATACGATAAGAGAGTTCTGGTGGACTGCAATATGGGCTTATCAATAAAACCCATTTTAAGCATCACTACTTCAAATAGGTACATAATGTGATTTTTGTTTTTAAATTTCACATTCGATAATATCACCCGATAGGTACTTCCTGCACTTAGGGGGCGTCCATAAATTACGTGAGATGTTTAAGGGGGGGAGGGGGTCGAGTCAAATCTCATCTAATCTTATGTTGGAGAGAGGGGGGGTCTCGGCAAATATCACGCATTTTTTTTTCTGATTGAAACAAAAAAAAATATACTATGTTGGTCCATTTAATGCAGATTGTACATGCTATATAACTCTTAGCAATATTGATTACTAGTCTTAGCTAGTCGTAAATAAAAGCACGAAGCATTTTTTTTTCTTTTTACAATAACAATCTAACGCGTTTGCGTAAGAGACCCACATTTTGAAAAATCTCACGTGAGATTAGGGTATGGGGGAGGGGGTTGAATGAAATCTCACGACATCTCACCAGGGGGAGACGGAGGGACAGAAAATTCAAAAAAACACCTCACGTAATTTATGGACGCCCCCTTACCTACCCATTTGAACATGTGAAAAAGTACAAAAAAATATTCTGCGTAGTTGATGACAATTCTAAGACAAATATTTACGTAGGTAATACAACTACAATATAAAAATCTCTCATTCTCTCACAAGCTTAAGGCATGTTAGAATATAAATGAATATTTATAAAAGTAAGTACCTCGTTAACTTCCTTAAAAAAAAGTTCTTCTAAGTAACTTGTAAAAGACATTTCCTTTTTTATTTTGTTGCATGTTTGTTATTGTCATGACTGTTTTTTGGAAATTCTAATAGATTTCACCAGAACATTAGGTAGGTAACGTGCCAGAATCAGCTCATCAATATTTACTTTAGAACAGCTTTGGCTTGGTAGATTCGGTGTCTTTTATTTTTTGTTAGATTCATGATTTTAATTGATTATTTTTTAAGAAAAAACTTTTTCCCCCACAAATTTAAAAAAACAGGATGTAACTTTTGAACGGATATCTTAAGACGATCGTGCATTGCACCACTGGAAAACTAGGTCGGCTCGCTTGCCTAAAACTATAAACTTATTCATGAAATTTACTGACTTATTAAAAATTATCTCTCTATTTTGCGCGAGTTTTGGAAAATAGGTTAATGTTAGAATGTAGGTATTTATGAAAATGTCAAAACCTAAGAATAAGCGTGCCTAAAGAAGAAACTAATTCACCCTTGATTTAATATGAATATCCCATGCATTATATTATATTACATATTTAAGCATTGCCATGCTTTGGATTAACAGAAGACGCTGCAATCGAAAGGAAATTTTACTAGAAAAACAATCCAGTCGGTCCAGGATCCCGTCTGAAACCTGGACCACCTGTACCGAGTGAAAATTCTTCTAGTAATTTTGTTATAGATTTAAAGTTTTTAAGAATAATTCTCACCCTTCTATAAGCGTCGATATTTGATTCCGTCCGAGCAGCCTGCCGTGATAGTTGGTCTTGGAGTTGTGTTATCTGGGCTGCGCCTCGCTGGATCTTCTCTTCGTACTCCAGAACCACTAAGTTCATCTGCGTTAAAAACATGCTAACGTCAGAGGCCCAAACACGAACTTTGACAGCTTCGTTATCGTGTCGCATCGTCATAGTTTCTATGAAAACTAAGCAGCACCCATATCGGACGTAAGAACAAATTGGCTCCTTCCATAGAAAATAAAGCTTTCTCCTGCTATTTTTCAATAGTCTTGCCCATTCCCATGTCCTTCCACCACATTGGCATGGGCACAGTACAGTTTGGTAGGTGCTTACGACTGTTGATATATTGGACCAAATGGCTTAACATACCGTTCAAAGAAAAGATGTGCTCGAGAAAAAAGTGTTTGGACATTCATTCTTCAGAGGACCACGTGCGCTGGCCTACGTTGCCACCGACTTAGGCGTTTTGCAGACGACGGCGCGGGGCGGGCATTTTGTCCGCGAAGCAATAAAAACCGCGTCTGCCCGTCGATGTCTGCGGCTGCCCGCGCCGCGTACACAAAGCACACGACGGGCAGAGGTGGTCAGTTCAGGACGTTCGTTCTAGTTAATAGTCCATCACTAAAAAGCGCGTGGCGCGGACTGAGCTGACCGCCCCGCGTCGCTGTCTGCGTTACTGCATATAAACTGGTTTGTATGATCCACGGCGGGCAGCCGCGGTCTTTTTGCCCTTTGTGTGCGTTTTAGGATTCACTTTGTGCTATCGTACGCGGCGAAATTGACCGGCCCGCCCCGCCCCGTCGTCTGCAAAGCGCCTTACTTTGGCCACTATTTCTACACGAACAAAGAAATTCGGTGAATCATTTCTCTCTGACTCTTCGGTGACTCTTTGTCGTACTATTCGTAAGTGGTACACGTGTCCTTCCTACAATCTGGGGTCCTTTATGAGAGACGTGAAGAAGCATTTTTGCAGGCCGGCAAGGTGAGGATGGTTGGTGTGGCAGTTTATAACTGCTGTACCAGCTATCTTCACGTTTGGACTTTATCACCACTTAAGATCAGATGTGGTAGAGTCATTTGCCTACCTGGCTATAAAAAAAATCTAATACGGGTCAATCGAACTATATTCTAATTAAGCCTAGCCAGTAAACCGTCATGCTACTCTACATAAAGAATATGAATAAATATTCAGTATATTATATTTACTGATAATCTACTAAATAGGTGTTGTAGATAGGTATTCTTTTGAATGGTCCTTTTATTTTAGATGCTAGGTATGTTACTAAGAAGACATAAATGTAGGTATTAATTACCGGTAAAATATTTGTCAATTTACCGGGTCTGACTCACAGAACACAGAAACCTCTTTCTGTGTTCTGTGATCTGACTGCCACCGTTCAGACGGGCGATTTTCAAAAATCTTTGTGGACAGTTGTTTGTTTACGTTACCTTGTCTCTGTGTTCCACTTCCATCTCCTTAACTTTGCTTCTCAGTTCCTCTATGACGCACGTGAATTGGGCCAGCTGCGTGTCTGATTCATTTTGCATCTGCTCAACTATTACGGAGGTACACCCGATTTATTGGTGTCGATTCTGGCATGATTGTCTAAACCTTAACTTAAAATTGACAACAGTGGTGCCAATCCTGGCGTGATTCTCTAAACTTAAAACTAAATTTAACATCAGTCTCTCCTTTTCATTCTGTACAGAGAATGACAAGGATATACTGCTGTCAAATTTAAGTTTAGGTTTAGAGAATCATGCTAGAATCGACACCAATGTATCCTTGTCATTCTCTATACAGAGTGAAAAGGAGAGACTGATGTTAAATTTAGCTTTAAGTTTAGAGAATCATGCCAGAATCGACAACTTAATTAATACTTAAAACAACAATTTATGTACGACCAAACCAATGGGTTCCTGACACACTTTACCGATATTTCGCTTAAAAATGACAACAAAAAAGGTCTTTGAATTTGACCTTTATTTACAATGCAGTAGATCATCTTTTAGATAAAATTCGAATTGTAGTTTAAATTTAGAAATAACTTGCAAAATAGTAATCCAGGGATACATACATTCAAGCGAATTTATACCTTATTGATTTGGTTGTAAGAAAATAAGCTTATCACCTTAAGGTCAGGAATCAAATTGGCTAACAGTACCTACATCGCAAATGAGACCTTTCATTATATATGTTTAATGAAATATCTTCACGGTTTTGAAAAATTTAACCAATCTACGAACAATGTTATAATATGCAGTCTCGCTATGACACCCCTGGCAGGGCCATAATCAAAGTTGTATGATAGGACAGTGGTAATTATAGGTATTTAGGGCATTACCCTCTGGAGGGATCTTGCTTCTCTTTGCATGTTCTACCGCCTGTAAGCAAATTACCACAACCGCTTTCACATCACATTGCGGCTTGAAAGACCTACTGTGGACGACAAAGTTGTGGAATGAATTTCATGGCGCCTGGGTTGGCGGCCAGGTGGCCAAACGCCTAACAAGATTGCTATAGCTATCGCTGTCGCTTACGATATTTTTTTATTTCTGACCGCTGAAGGTTTTGTACTGCCTTCTTTTGCATTGGTAAAGAAAATAAGCGTAAGGTATTTGAAAACCTTCAGGGGTCAGTAATAACAAAATTAAATCGTAAGCGATAGCGATAGCCATAGCAATTCCTTTAGGCAATTGACCCCCAATTGTATTCGCTTGCAATATAAGGGAATGTTCAAACACCATCGACCAATAAGGATTGGTCGCGGCCACAGGCCGCCTCTGTCTGTGAGATACTGCTGTAAATTTTGCCACCTTAGTGATAAGAAATAAAATCCTTCTGGAGTTTCAGTGCGCCCCACTTAAATACAAGGCGGAAATGAGGTACCTCCCGGTAAAAAAAATATATGCAGATTCAAGCCAATAATTACTTACCTGATGGGCTTACAACGTCGCCTATGGAGAATAGGCGAATATGAGACTGAGACTTCTTTATTTATAGTATTTTAAAACACCCTCAAGGAACAGGATAAGGAAATGTATAGAGGAATCCCAAAAACGAGATAAAGGTATAAAATTGAGAAGTCCCAGACCCAAGCAGTAGACTGGTAAGAATATAAAAGCATTAAATCAGCTACCCTTCTTCTCGCATCTAAGTTTAATTTCTTCGATCTCATTCTCGTGAGCTAATCGTAATTGATGATCTTTTTCTGTATGTTCTTGTAATATTGCTGCCTTTTCCTAAAAAACCGTAGGTATTTTAATTTACAATTAGAAAAACAAATAAACGTTTATTGTCCTTTAGGACATATAAGAATATCTTGCCTTTTCAATTTTGGAGATCTCTAGGTCTTTGCTAGATAATTCATCTTTCATTTTCTTTACATCTCTTTTTAAGTACATTAACTGGGAGACTGTTTCCTGTAGATTTCCGATCATCTCGCGAGATGTTTGCAAATGGAATCGATGAGACTTCTCAAGTTCCCGGGCTTCTTTTATTTCCACTTCTAATTTTAAATTAATGTTTCGTAGTTTTTTCAACTCTTCCTTTTCATTTTCTATCACCTATGAAAAGTAGGTACGGTACGCATATTGTTAATATTATGAAAGGCGTTTATTAAAAATTTACGGAAGCAAGAATTTTTATCCTGGCAAAAGTTTACTTACTAACTTACACTGGGATAAACATTCGAATATCTTTTGCAGTCGTTCATTTTGAAACTTTGACTCTCTTCGATCTAACTCCATGTTACAAAATATTAATGTACCAAACTTTAAAAGAATTTAGTTCTGATATTACTAGGTACCTTTTTTTCTAAAAATAAAAATATCTAAACCTAGTGGATCAGAATAAATTAAGTAGGTAACTACTGAAGTAGCATAAACTTATAAAAGTTTTGGTCGATTACGTGAATCCATATTTATTGATTGATTATAACATTTTTACTGTGCACCTGGGTACTATTCCTTAAGCAACCTATAAAAGTTTTAAAAATCAATGAAATGATAATACTAATTCGTTTTTACCGCGCTTATGTAAATATCAATCCTTTTTTTTTTAATTTTATGTCACCTTTCTTGGGATACGCAAAGGTAAATCCACGATTCTCTTCATTCGTTGTCAAGTTATTTTGAAAAAATATTTTTCGATAGGGCCGAAGCCACTCCTTCAATCATAAAATACTTTTTTTTTTAAAGTCTGTTCATAACCCATTTTTAATTTTTTTAAGAATTTAAATCCGGTTTTGAGCTCATCTTCTTTTTCAGTTCCAATAAAAATGATCATAATATAAGTAAGTAAATATTTGCTATAAGTAGATATTGATTGTCTCCCACCGTAGATTTACGAGCTGATAGCGTAGCTTCTAAAGATAGATTAAAGAATATTAGAGCTTGTAACAGCCTAAACTTATTAAATAATTTTTTATCTCGATTTTTTAAAGCTGACTCGATATATTTCATGGCAAACACTCCAAGAAAAATTAGAATGCATCACATCGACATTCTAATGCAAAAAAAGAAGATTAATAAAACTATAGATTAGGCTGTATGGGCATTGTTCCATTTGCCTTCCCTGAAAAGAGAGATCGTTATAAAAAAATCAAATTGACTTTGACAATGGCAGATGGCAGTCTCTAATTGTTGAAAAAAATTAAGGAAAACCGCGTGTTGCGTCTGTAAATGTTTGTAAAAATTCAAAAGAAAAACGTGTATAGACAAAGTTTTCCAATAACATATTTTTTTCCATGGCCAAAGTACATTTAGTATAAAACACAAATCTTTAATACATTTTTGTCAGTGTTGTGTCATTCATCCTCTTCTTGATATTCTATAAGCCATGACGACTGCTTATGGTATCCATCTTGGCAATAACTCGGCCTGTTTGGCTTCTTATACCAACGGGGCTGCAGCTGTGATAGCCAATGATGCAGGTGACAGAGTGACACCAGCTATTGTAGCTTTAAATGGGTCAGAATGGGAGATTGGCCTCACAGCCAAATCAGGTCAGGCTCTTACTAAATCTATCATAAAGCACAATAAACGGCTTATGAATTGCAATTGGAATGAGGAAGACTTGGTTTATGTTGAATCTTCATCGTCTTGTCGTATACAAAATGAAGAAACCCTTGCTTATGAATTTGAAACAAGTGAAACTACTCAGTACTCGGATCCTGACAATATTGCCACCAAAATGTACGCTAAATTGTTTACTATCGCTAGCCATTCAATGAGAAATGAGGGTGATTTGAAACTAGTTCTAGCAGCACCACTTCATTGGTCAAATGAGAGCAGAGATCGTTTAGTGAAATCTGCTGAATTAGCTGGATTTGAAGTTCTCCAAATTATTAGTGAGCCTGCAGCTTCATTATTGGCATATAGTGTTGAAGAGATAGAAGAGGATATCAATGTATTGGTGTATAGACTTGGTGGCTCAACTTGTGATGCATCAATACTAAGAATTTGTAATGGTTTTATTTCTGTTGAAAAAAGTATTTTCCGTTCTGATTTAGGTGGACAATGTCTAACAAAAGATTTGGCTGAGTTTATTGCACAAGAGGTAAAACAGAAATGGAAATTAGACCCACGAGAAAGCAAGAGGGCAATGGCTAAATTAATGCTACATGCTGATAACTGCAAACATGTGTTATCTACACTAAATTCTGCTCATGTTTTTATAGAATCATTATTAGATGGTGTTGATTGGAGTCAAAATATATCGCGTGCCAGGTTTGAAAATATAATATCTTCGAAAATTTCGATGTATATTGAACCTGCTCAGAAGTTAATTGAAAATTTTGATGGCAAAATAAGCAAGATAGTTTTATGCGGAGGCAGTATGAAAATACCGAAATTTCAGTCGGCAATAGCAAATCTACTTCCAGAAGCAGAATTACTTTCTGGAATAAATCCCGATGAAGTGATTGCTATAGGCTGTGCTCGACAAGCAGGCATGCTCTTTGATATTCCAGAATTTAATCTTCATGATGTCAGTACAGATGTAGATTTTCTGGGAAAAGACATCTACTTAAAATATTTAGACCAGACAATTCAAATATTTAAAGAAGGAACACCAACATTCGCCCAAAATGTGTGCACTGTTGAAGCCGGTAATGATGTAAAAAACATAAGCTTTAGCTTACATGACAATCCAGAAGGAAACGAATTTGCAAAAGAAACCTTTGATGTTGAAAATTTATCTAAACCATTTTCTTTAAAAGCTACTTTACAACATTCAAAGATTTTGCTTCAAGTTGAATAATAAAATAAAACTTATCAACTATTCTTATCTTTCTATTTTATACATCCTATCCTACTATTTATATTGAATTTAGCTTATAATACCTAGATACACTTGTGATACTTTTATTTAGTTTTTTATCTCAAAAAACAAACTGTAATGTGGGTTAAGTTGCAGGCAGAAGCTATATAGTTCAGATTTCCCACTCTAATTGGAACACCTGTTTGGGGAAGTAACTTCCACTTTACAGAAGATGTGAAATAACCATGAAACTATGGACATTAAAATAAATTATAAAATATAAGTAAATAAGGTCAAAGCTGTATGAGCTTAAAATCTTTTGCTTTCCCGCAAAGGGAGATTATTATACCGGCACTTCACTTGCACTGCGAACTCGACATGTCCGTTCTTTTCACTCCTTTTTAAAGCATGTTAGGCCGTATACAGAAAGAAAGCTGGAAGCCGACCAGCGCTTGTCAGCACTGGTCCTTACCGGTAAACGGCGCAAGCATTTCTATGGATTAGCGCCGATATAATGCGATTCAACTAAGAATAGGACCGACTGGGTGCCATATTTTGACATCATAGCTGTCAATTCAAACGAAATAGGTAGAGTGAGCAAAAAAAAATTTCTATTTAATAAAACTTCTTACTTAGATTAAGTGAGAAAAAAACATCAGATTTTTTAATAAAATTAATTTACTAACATTATGCGAAAAAAACTAATGATTTTTAATAATATTTCTTTATTATGACTGTGTGAGAAAAAACATTAATCAGAATCTAGCTCTTTAATTCCGCTCATCTCTGCGTTACCGCCGGAGTAGTTATGAATAATCATGCAGGTCACATACGAACATGTATGCTATATGTAAACGAAAGCTTTAAATCGTGTTTCTAAACGCAACATAAGGTGACATTTGGTTGAGGATTTAGGTTATCAACCATACATAGGCAAAGCTCAATAAATGAAAAGAAATATCAAACAATATTAATTATCAATATTTGTTATTTGTTTGTTTAAAAATGTTTGATTTTTATGCTAGAATTAGCGAAGTGCTAAAAAAGTGTTCCGAGGTTTTTTTGCAAACTGTACTTTACAAGCTACATTTGACAGATGGAGGTCATTGGCTTTCCTATTCTTATTTGAATCGCATTATAAGCGCCGACACGCGCTGGTCAGCGCTGGCACCGCCCTTAGGGTGCGGCCAGAGTGCACTCAGATTCAGATTCAGATTCCGAAAACAAGCGCGAGAAATAAACAGTGTAGTCGAAGGGTACGGCCAGAGTGCACTCCTGATTCAGATTCAGATTCAGACTCAGAAAACAAAACGCGAGAAAAAGCAGGCAACCAGCTTAGACTACACTGTTTATTTCTCGCGCTTGTTTTCGGAATCTGAATCTGAGTGCACTCTGGCCGTACCCTCAGGGTGGCCATGCAGGCAGGTTCAGACAGGTGCGGTCGCAGCCTGAAATTTTGGAGGAGGTCACTCACTACACTAATAAAAAATAGGTATCTGGAATAAAATAAACATTATTCCACAAGACACTTTTTGACACAAGATTTTTCAATTTGACCTTAAATTGGGGGGGGGGATGTCCCTTGTGACCCCCCCCCCCCTTCGGACCAGTGGCGGCGCTAGACCACATGTGGACGTCGGCGACATCCGCGAGGCCTATTTTAATTCGCAGTAAAAAACCGTTAAATTAAGTGAGTCTAATTATAAAATAACGTATGAGTAAAGGAGTTTTATTGTTGATAATCAAATGATGACAAGAAATAAAAACAAACATAGAAAGTTAATTACAAAAATAGTGTTGCCAGACAGACGATTCTGAATACCCGTAAAGTACTACTCGCTTCCATCACGCACGTGTTCGAAAATAATAAAAGTCATTATACGTCGCCGACGCCTAGCGCCGCCACTGCTTCGGACCGCGCCTGGGTTTGGGTTCAGAATCGGATTTACACTCAGAAAACAAGCGCGAGAAATAAACATTGTACTATAAGCAGGGTGGACATAGTGGCAGCAGGTAACCTGCTTAAACTACACTGTTTGTTTCTCGCGCTTGTTTTCTGAGTCTGAATCTGATTCTGAACCTGCGTGCACTGTGGCCGTACCCTTAGAAATTAATGAACAACTAGGCTTTAATCTGCTTCCTATAAGTCAGGGGTGTCCAAACTAGATGGGACCCAGGGCCAATCAAAATGATTAAATACATTGGTGGGCCGCAAAATATTTATAAAAATAAAATATTGGTAATAATAATACCGTTATTTATTATCTACTTTTTCATTAATTTGTCTTTTACATCAACCTCAATATTGGAGGAGCTTAAAAAAATCAAGTCCTGTTTCAGTTCTGCCCTTGTAAAAGGGGTCTGATTGCAGATCACACAGTTCCAGTGGATAATCAACTTCACACTCTCAACTGGGATCGTTAAAGTGAAGAGTGCTCTATCACTCTAATTTTTTTTTAAATCTGCAAAACGCCGTTCATTTCGACGATTATTTCGTCCATGTATTTGAGGTGCTCCAAAAAATTACATTCTTCAAAAATTTTCATCTCTATTAAATGAATAATGTTTATTTTATTCCAGATACCTATTTTTAATTAGTGTAGTGAGTGACCCCCTCCAAAATTTCAGGCTGCGCACCTGGTTGTCACGTTCATAAATTGAAAACACGAACAGCCAAGTAAGTGCCGGCATTATAAAAAAAACTAATTTTGTTTGTGTTTGCCTCAGACCAAATGTGTTTGCGTGTATTTTGTATTTTTTATGGCAGAATTTTTAAAAGTTTCATAAAGTAGAGTAGCCTTAAGTTGTTATATAATTAATACATTAGAAACAATAATATGTAGCACTTATTATATGATAATTCAAATCATGAATTTTCACTTCATAAGTATTATTGTGGCTACATTTTACCAAGTGCCTGAGATTACAGCTTTTAGTTTTAATGATGTTCGCAATCATCTTGGGACCCGTACTCCCTACCGTTTTAAATATAATAAAGACGATTCACGTATCATATTTCCAGGTAACTAGCACTTTTTAGCGATTACTGTTTTATTGTTGAAAATTTGTGACTATGACCTTGTTTTACAGGCTGTAAAGATGTTAGAATATGGATGATTATTCGACATGGCACAAGACTTCCTAGTGCTGAAGATATTGTTGGAATAAATACTCTTAGAGATATGAAACATGAGATTTTACTCAGTCACAAGAAGGGCCAAGGTACCAATTATATTTAATTTTGATGCACAAACTATAAATGTTTCTACCAAAAAACAGGCAAATAAAATAATTCTAATTTCTTAAAGCAATGATGGAGTCTCTCTTACACACTTTGCTAAAATGTTAACTTAACTAAACTAAAATGTTATTTATTTCCAATGCACAGGGCTCATCAATATAACTAAAAACATTAGTTTGTTATAGTCATAATATGATTTCTCTAGAAAGATAGCAAGCTGAAAATTTCATTTTGTAATGTACCTTTAATGTCATTTATAAGACCCAGCCAGATAGTGCAGTCATTGAAGCATTATTGCTCTGAATTTTTTTTAACTGTGAACCGAATTGCATACAATTTTGGAATTAGGTTCATCTTACCCTTAACTTTAAAAGTGAAAATGATTTGAACTCCGCAACCACCCTGGGGGTGGTTGCCACTCCTTCTCAGGGGTGGTTTTTTTTTAAAACAACCTCGGATATCGGTAGAAGGCCTAATTTTAAGCAAAAAATCATCTATAAAGTTTTTCAAAAAATCCAATACTTTTCAAGTTATTGGCAATTGAAAATTCGCAATTTTTTCATGTTTTTCATCGGTTTTTTGCAAATATCTCCAAAAATATACATTTTATCGAAAATTTTATAAAGAACAAAATTGTAGCAGGTAAAACAATGAACAATTTGGTTTTTTATAAAGTATTCTAAATGCAATATTAAGCTAGATATTAAAGATCAAAGCTGTTTTTTATTTTGTCTGAAACTTAATCGATGTGGTCAATGCCATCTAGCGGCGAGCAGATGCATTTTATGCATTCTAATACAAAAGGGTTTTGTAGTGCTTGAAATAAGCTTTAAAATGAGCACTATTAAAAGTCTTTCGCACTTAAAATAGTGAGCTGTATTGCAAATAAGGGGAGCATCTAATGTTTTTTCTTTTAAATCAATGGGTTTCATAAGTGCCATTTCCACCAAAATTAAAATTTACGATTAATTTTCCGCCTAGAATTAACTTTATATGAGTTTGATAGATAGTATCAGTTTGGCTGCTTCAGGACACATATTTTTCAAAAAAGTCACGATTAAAAAGAAAATCACAATTTCAAATTTGTAAAAAACCCACATTTTTTTCGTAATATCTCAAAAATGACGACAGATACGTATAAAAGTGTACGGATTAAAAATTTTGGTATTTTTCTGGCAAACAATTTGGTTTTTTTGTTTTATCTGTCAAACAAAAATTGATGGAGATATGATTGTTTAAAGAGTGCGTGGCAGCGCAATCACAGCCTCTCTTAAGCCCTTTAACCCTTCACCGTTTTAGAAAAAGGTTTTGTACTATATATTGCAATGAAGGATGTTGTAGCTCTCTTAATTACCTTTACAATGGTTTTTTATAAATTGTGATAGCATGAAAATTGAAGGAGTTATGGTCCAAAAACTTATCATATTTTTTTCTACTTAGTAATTGAAAATAAATGAGTGTGAATATTTGGAGCAATATGAAAGTACGCAGTATAATAGAGACCCACAACTCTTGTAATGTGTATATATATACATAATATGACTCATATATTTTGGAAACGTAGGCATGAATACATACCAACGTTCTTTATGTATATATAACACATTTGAGTGAAGGGGCCAACGAAAAAGCCATGTGATCAGCTGTGCGTGCTCCGTTTATTTGTTATAATGTGACCAGTATATTTCCGTCTGCAAAGGAATGTTTAATATAATACTGTATACTGTTTTAATTTAGGGGTAGTTTTAAGGGTAGAAAAGCTTAAGAATATGATAATCATTTTCGAGAGTGTGGAATAATATTTAAATCCTTAATCTTTAGATTTAAACATCTAGCAGTTAAATGCTTAAAAAATAAATAAAATCATATCCTTTACATTTTATCAAAAAAAAAATTTACCAATTTTTTATCAAGGGGTAGTTTTCAAGGATTGAAAGGGGGTTAAAAATTTGATAATTATTATAGAGAATATAAAATATTACTTACTCTATACTTACATCTTTTTATGTCATACCAAAGTATTTTTTTGTGATTTTTTCAATTTAGGGATTGAAAATGATTTTAATATGAGGTAATTATGTTAGAAAATACTTTACAATTTCACCACTTACTATTAGACATGTTTTCTAGCGATAAAATGGCTCAATGTAAATTTTTCCATTAAGGGGTTGTTTACACCCCTTAAAAGGCGGAGTTCAGATCATTTTCACTTTTGAAGTTAAGGGTAAGATGAGCCTAATTCCAAAATTTCATGCAAATTGGTTTACAGTAAAAAATAAAAGTAACATAAAAAAAGGTAAGGCCGTATTTTTCGCTTCAATGACTGCACTAAGAATATCAGCACCACAGCTGCAGTGTCACAGTGGATTTAGCCACATAAATCCACACATTCATAAAATAAATATTATGAGTATGCAGTCATGAGCAGAATTGAAAGATCCTTAAGCAGTAAAATAGAGGACAGACAGTATAATGGCATACTTTAGGCGACTAGACTCCATCCAATCTCTGGTAAAAGCAAACAGTCCAGTGACCTAAGGCAAGAATAGAACTAAGAAGGTTTTGTTAAAGATTTTGTGCCCTGTCAAGGCTGATAACCAATGATCAGCAAAAACAGGACATAAAAGCTTGAACCTCTTGTCAATTAGTACCTCACCCAAATGTGAGTCACATACTCAAGAAGAGCACCCTACTATTGTTTCGCTTTAAGCCCTATCGAAAATTGCTAATTAAAAAGTGTTTCGCTAAGTAACAGGCCAGATGGTTATAAAGACCCTTTTTAGAACTACTTGATACTGACGTGACTGCTATTGGCTGAAAGCTTTGATAAATAAAGATTCATTAAATTGGCTGAAAGCTGGCCGGATCCGAGCGGTCCTCTTTTAAGGCACTGGTTGCATTTTACCACCTCTTTAGTCTCCACACCCTTCGCTGCACTTCTTTGAACAGCAACTGCCAGCTTTACCTAAATGCCTTACAACTGATTTCAGGTGAGTTGAATTCAGAGCAACTAAAACGATTTGACAAATGGTCAAGTAACATAGTTGTTGAAGAAGAGAAGTACCTGACACACGAAGGGCAAGACGAGATGATATTGCTTGCAGAAAGGATGCAGAAAAGGTTTCCCAATGCTATCAAATCAAAGTACGACAATAATACATTTTACGTAAGTGAACAGTAAAAACTGTGATATAATTATTTTGTATGTTCTTATCTGAATGCTACTATTTTTAAACATGCATATTGCAATCAGGATTGTCATTATTAAAAATTATATCTTTAATTTATAATATTCCAGTTCAAATACACTGCTACTCAAAGAGCTCAACAAAGTGCAAGATACTTCACAATCGGTTTGTTTGAAAAGAAAAATGCACAAACAGTAATATTTTCACCTGCAAACAAAGTTGATCCCATTTTGAGAGTAAGTGTTATAATAATAAATTAATGTAAGTTAATAAATAACATAATCTTATTAAAAAAACAAAAAGCTTTAAAGGTATTATAAATGTTATATTATAGTTAAAAAGGCGCTCAACAAGATAAAACATAAAAAAATCACTTGATTAATGGACAACCTCCTCAAAGGAATAAATTTATTTTTTTGTTAAACCATTCTCTTTTGATATAATAACTAAATAAAATAGGTCTAAATTCTTTGAACAGTTGATTTTTAAGTGGCGCTTTTCCTTTCGTACTAAGTTGCTTATTTCAGTTTTACAAACACTGTGACAAGTGGCAAAAGCAAGTTAAGAAAAACCCTAATACATACAAGGAGCAAAAGTTGTTTGGCGATAGTCGCACAATGAATGATACATTGGAAATTGTAAGCCGAAAATTAGGCTTTGACAAAGTACTAAGTTTAGGTTTGTAAATTTAAGTCAATTTGTTCACAATCAACAAGCTTGCTTTGCTATTTGATACAACTGTTTTTAAAACCGTAGTATTCTTTTTCTGCAAGTATGCTTTGACTCGCTTATTTATCTTTTCAAAGTGGACAACTATCTTAAAAAACACTTTTAATAATAATGTTAAAATCCACTTATTTCTTACTTCCAGATAAGGTGAACTTGATGTATGTAACTTGTGGGTATGAAACATCTTGGCTTAAGCACTATATTTCTCCATGGTGTCATGGATTCGACAAAGAGACTGCAGAGGTATTATAAATTATACTAATACTTTTATTGACATACAACTTACAGGACATAAAACAGATAAAACACTTAACATTGCCAAAAAACAACAACAAAACCTATCTATATATCTCTTTGTATAAGTAATAATATTAGCAGACCCAGCGAACTTCGTACCGCCATAAAAATAGGAGCAGGTGGTAGAAGAGAAAATTTAGGGTTGTATGTATTTTTAATTACAAAAATATAAATATTGTCCAAAAAAATTTTAGGGGTGTGTAACAATAGTGTTCTATCAATTTCCTGGTTTAACATTCCTCCTAACCCATATGAGAACACTACGTTACAATACCGAATAGTTTGAATTTTGGCGCGAAGGCGCATTGTAGGTTTCAGAACACTACGTTACAGGTGGACAACCTTGATATGAAAAATAGATAGTAGCCGATTCTCAGACCCACGGAATACGCATATAAAATTTCATAAAAATCAGTCAGACCGATTCGGAGGAGTTTGGTAACTAACATTGTGACATGAGAATTTTATATATAAGATAAACCTCTTCTAGAAAAAGGTTTTTATATTCACAATACCCTATTCCTATAAACACAACATTTTAGCGTGGGAGAGCCACGCAGTAGCTGAGGCTACTGCATGAATGGGCCGGCTCGACCGGAGGAATACCACGACCTCACAGAATACCGGCGTGAAGCAGTAATTTGTGCTGTGTTTCGCCGAGTGAGTGAGGCTACCGGAGCCCCCCCCCCTCCTTTCCTCATGATGGTGCAGTTAAATAGGATAATACCCCAGGGGGGTACCAGCTGTTTTCACGCTGGAGAATCCCCCTCTGGACGTCCATGTCTCCTTCTGGACGTGGATGTCGAGGCTGCCCTTCGTATTCTGGGGAGGGCGAAACCGCGCTCATTACTGCCCGAGGCCAGAGCAAGCGTCATACGACACCCCCTGCCATGTTTAACGTGGATTTCTGCAACATCAGGGGCTTACACTCCAACCTTAATGCTGTTCACTACCACCTTCAGACAGTGCAGCCGGCCTTGCTTTTTTTGACTGAGACGCAGATATCCTCTCCTGCCGACACCTCCTACTTCCAGTACCCTGGGTATACTTTGGAACATTCCTTTGTACCACGGGCTGGGGTATGTGTGTACGTTAAAGAGGGTATCAGTTTTCGTCGCCTCAGCAACTTTGAAGGTAGGGACCTCTCTATCTTATGGTTGCATGTAGACGTCGATTACCATCCCCGCGTCTACGCCTGCCTCTACAGGTCCCATAGCGGAAATGCCGAAATTGACCGACTCTATGATCACGTCCAGGTGGCTACTGACTCCGTGCTTCAGCAGATCCCATCATCTGAAATTGTGATCCTTGGTGATTTCAATGTCCACCACTCCGAATGGCTTGGATCGCCCACTACCGATCATGCAGGCAGATCTGCTCACGACTTCGCCTTGGCCTATGGTCGCCTTGGTGGTAACTGGTCACGATCTCAAAAAGAAGTATAACTTGGCCTCCAGGTCCTGCAAAAGAGTAATTGCCAGAGCGAAGTCGGAGCACATTAGCAGCATTGGCGAGAGATTAATAAAACTGCCCTCTGGAACCCGCGCGTTTTGGTCTCTTGCCAAGGCTGTTGAAGGAAATTTTTGTAAGCCATCCCTTCTACCCCATACTGCAAAAGAGTAAGCGGATCTTTTATGCTCACTCTTTGCGTTTAACTCGACTCTAAATGACAGGGGATATGTATCCCCTCGGCCGGCGGTATGTACCGCCGACCATCCCGCGGTGTGAGAGCTCTATGCCGGACATCCGGTTCACACAAAGCTTAGTGCGTAAAGCACTCTTTTCCCTTGTCATCCACAAGTCGAGCGGGCCTGATGGAATCTCACCAATTGTGCTGAAGACGTGTGCTCCTGAGTTGGCTCCGGTACTAACGCGTCTTTTCTGGCTCTCCAACTCTTTAGGTGTCGTTCGGAACTCATGGAAGACAGCTTTAGTGCACCCGATTCCTAAAAAAGGCGACCGCTCACTCCCTACTAATTATAGGCCTATAGCCATCACCTCTGTTCTCCAAGATAATGGAGTCTATTATAAATTGTCAGCTCCTGCGGTACCTAGAGGACCACCAGCTGATCAGTGACCACCAGTACGGTTTCAGTCAGAGTCGCTCGGCTGGTGATCTACTAGTATACCTGACTCATCGTTGGGCAAAGGCGATCGAGACCAAGGGGGAAGCATTGGCGGTCGGTCTGGATATCGCGAAGGCCTTCGATCGGGTTTGGCACAAAGCGCTTCTTTCGAAGCTTCCTTCTTATGGGCTTCCTGAAAAGCTGTGCGTTTGGCTCACTAGCTTTCTTGCGGACAGGAGCATCAAAGTCGCGGTCGACGGTGCATGCTCGGACTCCAAATCAGTAAACGCTGGTGTTCCGCAAGGCTGTGTGCTATCGCCTGCGCTGTTTCTTCTTCATATCAATGATATGCTTCAAATTGATGGCATTCATTGTTATGCAGACGACAGCACGGGTGATGCCCTATATACCGGCCGCGCCAACATTTCACGGGAAAACGTCATCGAGTGCCGGAACAAACTTGTGTCTGAAGTCGAAACTTTGTTAAACCAAGTAACGAATTGGGGCCGATTTTAATCTAGTCCAATTTAACCCTACGAAGACACAAGTATGCGCGTTCACCGCAAAAAAATACCATTTGTCGTATCTCCTCTCTTTGAGAACACTCCTCTAACTGCCTCAGCTAGTATTGGAATTCTTGGCGTTGACATATCGAGCGACGTGCAGTTTCGGGATCATTTAGAGGGCAAGGCCAAATTGGCCTCTAAGAAGCTTGGTGTGCTCAATAGATCGAGAATGTACTTCACACCGGCCCACCGACTGCAACTTTATAAGGCACAGGTTCGGCCTCACATGGAGTACTGCTCTCATCTTTGGGCGGGGGCACCCCAGTACCAGCTTCTTCCTTTAGATCGCATCCAGCGCTGAGCGGCTCGAATCGTCGACGACCTGGGGCCCAATTCTCGCGGTGTAGATATTATATCGGCTTCGAGATAATATCGAAAGTAGGAATATCTATTGAAAATATCTACTGATGGTAAAAAATGCTATTCTCGTGGATTTTCGATATTCCAATGATATTTATATCTATCGTAGATATTCTTTCACTGCCGAATGCGTTCCGTTTTTTCGATTAAGTTAACATCATAGTCTATATAAAATAATAATAAATTAGAGCAGAATTTTACAATCAACAAAATGATATTTTATATCTTATGAATTCCATTCATATTAAATATGAGTATACATTTTTGAGTATAAGAAATCTCAACTTTACCTAAATTGTATGCGTATATAATTTCAACGTTATGTATAATGAAACGTCAATATTATTTAAGATTCTCCCTTTTCAAGGAAGGCAAAGGAAACAATGCCCATACAACCTAGTCTTTAGTTATATTAATCTTCTTTTTTTTACATTAGAATGTCGGTGTAACACATTCTAATGTTTCTTGGAGTGTTTGGCACGAAATTTATGGAGTTGGCTTTTTCGATAAGCTTCTGTAAGGTAGTCGACACTACAATAAAGTTCTCACGTCCACTTGACCGGAATAGCGTATATTTTAAAGATTCCACTAATTCTTCAGTTGCGCAGACGGTTGTAACATGAACGAATTTTAGAATAATTAAAATAAGACGCCAACCGCACTCGCAGAAATCCCGCCAAAAACTCCGTATCGTCAATAAGAAAATGGTGTCGATTCTGGCTTCTCTAAACCTAAACGTAAATTTGACAACAGTGTATCCTTGTCATTCTCCATACAGAATGAAAAGGAGAGACTGATGTTAAATTTAGCTTTAAGTTTAGAGAATCGTGTCAGAATCGATACCAATGTCATTCATAACTTTATAGATTTCTAACCAAATTTTTATTTAAACGTATTTTTTTTTTATGAAGTCGGCGTCCCTCATTTCGAATGGGCCCTCTTGCACTCACAACGGCGGCGCCTTAGCACAGCAGCAGCAATCACGTCATTTATTAAATCATTGACGAAAACATGAATCAACTCATCCATCGTTAATATAAACTGGTGTCGATTCTGACACAATTTTCTAAATCTAAACTTAAACTTGACAACAGTGTTTCCTTGTCATTCTCTATACAGAATGAAAAAGAGAGACTGATGTGAAATTTAGTTTTAAGTTTAGAGAATCACGCCAGAATCGACACCATTGTTTACCTACTTCTTTATTTACTAATTATTTATGAAGGCAGGTAACAACGTCTTGAGGTAACAATAATTGGCAATGACACACGACAACACAATAAATAATAGGTAAAAAAAGTGGAAATAACAAGATTGACATGCCAAGATCCATAGATATTTATATATCGAAGGCTCTTCACCAGTCGATGTATGTCTACTGATCATCCGTAGATAAATATCTATTGCGACATGGTGAGAATAGGGCAAAAAGGTTTCCCTTCGATAAAAGCCAGATCATTCGAGATATATCGAAGGTGATATAATATCTATGCCGCGAGAATTGGGCCCCAGGACCTTTCCGATCAGCTTGATCCTTTGGCTTTGCGTAGGGATATAGCTTCGCTCTGCATCTTCTATCGCATTTATGACGGAGAGTGTTCTGAGGAATTGTTCGGATTAATTCCAGCTGCTGCATTTCGCCATCGTACATCGCGACAAAAAATTCATCCCCATCATCTTGATGCGTGGTTATCCACAACCGTGCGTTTTTGTCGAAATTTTTTACCACGTACGACAAAACTGTGGAATATATTGTGCCAGCAGTGTTTCCGGACCAATACGACCCAAAAACCTTCAAAAAAAGAGCGTACTCCTTCCTTAAAGGCCGGCATCGCATTTGTGATACTCCTGGTGTTGCAAGTGTCCATGGGCGACGGTGATCACTTACCATCAGGTGAGCCGTCTGCTCGTATGCCTCCTATAACATAAAAAAAAACAAGGAATACATCATACATACTAATATAATACTAATATATATACAATATACAAGCTGACCCAGCGAACTTCGTACCGTCATAAAAAATAGGGGTTGGTGGTAGAAGGGTTGAAAATTCAGGGTTATATGTATTTACTAATGCTGTATCATAAAAAAATATAAAAAAAAATATCTAAAATTGAAAAAAAAAATTAGGGTTAGATTACCCTTAACATCGTGTGGGTAGTTTGACATCGCATAGTGAACTTGAGCTCTCAAATAATCACAGATTTTAAATACAAAAAAGTAGTTTTTTCAATACTTATTCATTCAAAGTGTAAAGTTCGTGTATGAATATAAGTTATATTTTGTTGTCATCAAAAAACAACTACTGTTAAGTGCTTAAATAAGAAGATTAAATTGTAACCCAGTGACCGTTACTTATTGGGTTGATATGGCGAATAAACAATGTGTTGTTTGTAATGCAAAATCAGTAACGAAGTCTTCCGGCCGATCTTGTGATGCCCAAAATTGCAAGAAGAGTTACCATTTCAAGTGCTTGGGGCTTGGTGAAGTGCAAATACAAAATTTGAAGAAATGATCCTTCGCCTGGTCTTGCCCTAGTTGTGTAGTAAATTAATCCATTTTAAATGCAAGCACTAGTTCTTCGTGATCTCTGTCGATGGAACCAGCCTCCACGCCCATCAAATCACTTGATGAAAATAATATAACATCCCTACATGCAGTTGTACAGAGCCTAGTGAAAAGTAACGCAGAGGTATTACGACGGCTAACAGAAATAGAAAAGCACACATTTGAGGTAAGCCAATTGGGTTGATATGGCGAACAAACAATGTGTTGTTTGTAATGCAACATCAGTAACGAAGTCTTCCGGCCGATCTTGTGATGCCCAAAATTGCAAGAAGAGTTACCATTTCAAGTGCTTCGGGCTTGGTGAAGTGCAAATACAAATTTTGAAGAAAGGATCCTTCGCCTGGTCTTGCCCTAGTTGTGTAGTAAATGAATCCATTTTAAATGCAAGCACTAGTTCTTCGCGATCTCTGTCGATGGAACCAGCCTCCACGCCCATCAAATCACTTGATGAAAATAATATAACATCCCTACATGCAGCTGTACAGAGCCTAGTGAAAAGTAACGCAGAGGTATTACGACGGTAAGCCAACTACACAAGCGCATCGAAGACCTGAAACGGGATTGCGAGCATGATAGGCGCCGTATTGTAGAACTGGAAGATCGTATCGATTTGTATGAGGGGCATAGCCGTGACAGTTCTATAGAAATACAAGGAGCGCCTATCACTGAAAATGAAGACTTGTACGAACATGTGCAAAAACTGGGTCAGAAAGTTGACGTTACCATAAATCGTAATGATATATCCCATTGTTACCGTATAAAGACTATAAATACTACTAACGCTTACGCAAAAACTCAAAACCGCATTATCGTTCGTTTTGTGCATAAGTACAAGCGACACCTTTTTCTAAAGCAATCAAGAAAAAAGATGATAAGAAGTCGTTGCTGTCTACGGCCGTCCTCAACCTACCAGGTACATCTATGCCTGTCTACATTAATGAACATTTATCAGGCACTAAACGAAATATTTTATCAAAAGCTAAAGAATATTTCAAAAATAAACTTAAGTTTTTGTTTGTTTGGGTGCAAGATGGGAAAATACTTATAAAGAAAAATGAAAAGTCGTCAACCCTTACTGTAAGAAATAAAAATGATTTTTTAAAACTTGTTGCAAAATACGACCTTGTCAATTAGTTAATAACGCAATTGCTTCTTATATTAATAAATTATTGGATTGTTACATATTACTTAATATTACAAATGTCATTTTAATGCATCACAAACTTGTAGCCTATTGTAAACAATTGATGACTCACATTATTATTACCAAAGTTGATAACAACTTGCAATGTGCAAGTTATATAGCAGTTATATTGCCTTGTTCTTATGGGTAGGAAGTCTAAACTAAAGCTTGGACTATATAATGTACGTAGCTTAGGGACAGAATTTGATAATCTTTGTAATACAATACTGAGTGAAAGTTTTGACTTGGTAGCGTTGAATGAAACATGGCTAAACGCTAATAGTGTTTTAGTTGAGTACAAAATTCCCGGCTATAAACTTATTCATCAAGCACGGGAGAAGAGGCGGGGCGGAGGAGTAGGCTTCTATGTGCGCACGGGCCTCACAACACGCGTGCTATCTGCGCCCAGTGCGAACCCCGCGCTTGCGCCGACTTCCCGGCCCCGCTTCGAGTATATGTGGATTCACCTAACATTAAACAAACGTACCTTTATTATTGGGTCGGTTTACCGGCCGCCTGATGTTTCAATTACGAACTCGTTAGAATATTTATCTGCTGCCTACAGTGGACTATGTGTTTATATTAAGTGATTTTAATGTGGATATGATCAAGAATACAGGTAAGTTAACTGATTTTTGTAACCAATTTGGACTGCGTCAGATAGTGAATAAACCTACACGTATAACACAATCGACTAAAAAAATTCTCGATATAATCCTTACGAACGCTTATGATATTTGTAAAAGTGTTTACGTACGACATAACCTAGGTATCAGTGATCATGGTCTGGTTATATCTACATTCAATATCCCTATTATTCGACCAAAACCGCAACTTAAAATATATCGAAAAATCAATTCGATTAATAATGATGCATTCGACATGCATCTTGAAAGTATACCATGGGAAAATATGATATACCTCGAAAATATTGATTTAAAATTACAGTATTTCGAATGTATGCTATTACAGTTATGGGATTTTCATGCGCCGGTGGTTACGCGACGCTGCAAAGCGCAGCCAAGGCCTTGGTTAACGAATGTTGTGCGCATTGCCATGGGTTTACGCGAACGAGCTGGGGTGCGCGCGGCCTCGGCTCCGCTGGGTTCCGCACCGCACCAGTACTACAGGCAGCTACGCAATCACGTCACATCTATGGTACGCAACGAAAAAAAAGTATCATTTGGTCGCTCTATAAACTCTCAAATCGATAATCCAAAAAGTATGTGGGCTGGAATACGTAGGTGCGTAACTAATCAGGATAGCGATGTAATTATTCCACAAAATCTAAATATACCAAATAAAATTAACGATAATTTTTTACTTTACCAAGTACTTCACCGGTTCCATTAGAATTATTTACTTACTATAATACACAAATATATAATCCTCTTTCTGAAAAGTTTTCTTTTAAACTAATTGATGAAAATGACCTTGTTAGAATATTAAAGAAAATTAAATCAAATGCTGAAGGAATAGATGATATCTCAATTTACATGATAAAACGTACACTTCCACGTACTATTCCAGTACTGCTACACATTATAAACAGCTGTTTATTGACAGGGTATATTCAAGAAAAATGGAAAACTGCTCTAGTCACACCTATTCCGAAAAAAGTGCAAGTTTTTGACTATAAAGACTTGCGTCCTATAAGCATATTACCAGCTTTCTCAAAACTTTTGGAAAAAATAATTAATGAGCAGCTCACAAAATATTTTAATCAAATGGGGCTAATACCAGAGAATCAATCCGGGTTCAGAGTTGGTCGTGGTACTGTAACGACCCTCACTAAAATAGTAGATGAAATCCTAAATGCTACAAATAATGGTTGTGCATCCATTCTCGTGCTACTTGATTTTTCCCGCGCTTTTGATTGCATCGATATAAAGTTATTATTATCAAAACTTAAATTCTATGGCCTTGATGATACTGCCTTGCAGTTGATGAAAAGTTATCTTGATAATCGAAAACAAATAGTTAAGTGCAAAAATACTGATGGTATGGCGGAATTATCTGAGGCCAGAGTGCTGACACGAGGCTGTCCACAGGGTACATGTATATCTCCATTGCTGTACTCCGTTTACACGGCGGACCTGCCGCGTTGCGTGCGGCACGCACACTTGAGATGTTTGCCGATGATACGCAGCTAATATATTCTTTCAACCTGGACCAGCTGAGTGAAGCGGTAAATGCTGTTAAAAATGACCTTAATAGAATATGGGAATGGACAAGAGACAATGCACTCTGTCTCAACCCCGACAAAACCACGGTTATGTTATTTGGATCAAAAAACTTACGGAACCGTATTTTGGCACACCATCCCGTACTTAAATTAAACGATACCAAATTGCAAATTGTAGAATGTGCTCGTAATCTCGGTTTACATATTGACTCAACTCTAAGTTTTGACCAGCACATTAGTATGATGGTAAAAACCGCGATGTATAAATTAAAATCTTTTTATAAAGTGGGTGATTATCTGTGTCTGGAAGCACGGCGCTCAGTTACAGAATCATTAATATTATCGAAACCTAACTATTCTGATACTGTATACGGCCCTTGTATTACTAAAAAATTAAGTAAACGTATACAAGGACTACAAAATGCGTGTATTAGGTTTTCGGAACAAGTAGGGAAATATAAACGTATTACTCCTGTTCTTAACAGAATGGAATCCCTCAACATGGATGCGAGGCGTCATCTGCACCTCGCCTGTCTGACGCACCGGCTCGTACGTAAGCGAACCCCACCATGTCTCGCGTCTAAGTTATTGTTGGTTGCGCCGGCGGCGGGGCGGCATCGTGCCGTCCACGCGTTGCAACTTATTGTACCATATATACATAAAACTGCTACCTTTAGAGGATCTTTTCGATTTGCGGCCAGTAAATGCTGGAACGATATACCGCCACCCCTAAGACTGATCAAATCACATGGTTCATTCAAGTCTAAATTAAAGAAGTATCTGCTGAATATTCAAAAGCAATTTGAAAATATTGTCTGTCCCTATGAGAGCAAAGTTAAATACGCTAAATTCGCAAACTATTGGTCAGTAATGTGAGTCATTAATTGTAGATGTACTAAATTAATTAATTTACCTGGATTATATATTATTATTTATTGTGTGTAAGAATTATATAATGGTAATTAAGTGACAAGTAAAAAAAAAATGACATTGTAATTGATATATTTAACATTTACTGTGTGTAAGAATAACATAAATTGTAATTGACTAGTGAAAAAATATGACATTTTAAATATAACGTGACATTGAATTGAGTAAGCTTTGAATGACATCTAAATGAATTGACATTGTAATTAATATATTTGACATGTAATTGGCTATTTATAATTGAATTAAATTGTATAACTAACCACAAAATTTGACGATGGGTAGGCTTAAAACCAGCTGCGCTGTGCCTACTCCTTTTTCCGATTCATATTTAATACTTATATATAATGTAATAGTAAGGTATGGAAATAAAGAAATTGTATTTGTATTTAACATTTAGGGGGATGAAAAATAGATGTCCGATTCCCAGACCTACCCAATATGCACACAAAATTTCATGAGAATCGAGAAAGCCGTTTTGGAGGAGTTTAACCACAAACACCGCGACACAAGAATAGTGTTGTGACGAATGTTCTGCCAAATATTTGGTCTAAAATGTAAAAAAACTGAATCATTATCATCAGCTTATTAATGTTTCCATAGTTTCATAATTTGCACTGTGCTATTACTAATATCCGTATCTTTATTGTAAATCTGTTTACTACCTAAAACTGAAATGAGTTATTCAGCCGATCATAAAGCAGCTTAATAGCGCTGTAGCTAGCATGTTCGGTTTGAGATCGTGGCAGTTAAGCAACTTGCAATGGCTGGCTATAGGATGGGTACTTAATGTGTTTTTGAAGGCATTTTAAGCCGTTAACCCTGGCTGCACTTGCAGTCGTTAAAACTCACCAATCTGCAATTGGCCTGCGTGATGGGTCATCATAGCCCAATATTCCTATTCCATTTAATAGGAAAGGCCGTGGGTTTATTCATATGCTGATGATGGATGATGAAGAAATCCATACCAACATTATAAATGCGAAAGTGTATCAGTCTGACTGTTACCTCTTCTCGCTCAAACCGCTGAACGGATTTAGATGAAATTTGGAATAGAGATAGTTTGAGTCATACATCCTATGATATAATTTATTCCTGGAAATCGTCCTTTTTGGGGGTGATAAGGGGGTGGAAGTTTTTATGGGAACCGTGACCCAAATTTTAAATCATTAATAATAAATTTTATTTTAGATCATTAATATTACATTTGTATAATATACAAATTACAGGTACTGGAATACTACCATGATTTGAAACACTATTGGATGGATAGCTATGGGCATAATTTGACTTATAGACAAGCGTGTATGGCAATCAAAACTATGTTTGAAGATTTTAAGTAAGTGAAAACGCATTTATATAACATTTTTATCTTTAATCAAGAGTGTTGATGTATTTAAACATCAATAATTTTTATCCAGCCTCTAAAACAAAGTTTGAACTACAGCGCGCTGTGCACACTCCCACGCTTTCAACGCTGAGGTCGAGTTCTGCAACATACGCGGACTCCACTCTAACCTCAACGCTGCCCACCACCATCTTGAGACCTTCCTGACTGAGTTCCTGACGGAGACACAAATACTTCCGCCTACTGACACAGGCTACCTCAACTATCCCGCCCACGTGCTTGAAGAGTCCTTCAAAGCGAAAGCCGGATGTTTGTTGTCGCCGCCTCCGCTGCTTGGAAGATCCCTCCTTCTCCATACTGGGGGACACTTCGATTCTGGTCCCCTGGCCAGAGTCTACGTGTGCCTCTACAGATCCCACACCGGCGATGTTGAGACAACTCGACTTCTTCAGCACCTTAGTCGGGCAGCAGATGACGCGCAGGAACAATTACCTAAAGCAGAATTGGTGTTTTTGGGGGACTTTAATGCTCACCACAATATGTGGTTAAGTTCCTCCAAAACCGACCATGCAGGGATTACTGCTCACACATTCGCTCGCACGCATGACTTGAATCAGCTGGTTGATCAGCGCACCAGGATCCCAGGTATTCCAAATCAAGCGCCTTCTTTACTGGACCTTCTGCTCACGACCCATCCACAGGGCTATCAGGTTGTGGTAAGAGCCCCCATGGGCTCGTCAGATTACTGCTTGATATATGATATCGTTCAACCATATTTGGTCTGATTACCCTTGCTGCTCTTGTCCAGTCTTCCAGTAAGGAATAGCCCTTGTGATGGCTTCAGATGCCATTACTGATCCAGGGAAGTGTGTTGAGGCTAAGAGCTCCAATGTCTCCTCCGCTGTTTCAGTAAACGTTCCATCTGGTTTCTTAAGAAGTCTCAGTTAATTTGTAGGCGATTTAGCGAGTACTTTATGAATTGTTGCTCCTTGAGGGACCTTGGTGATCTCGCAGAACTTCCACCATGAAAGTCTCTTTGCCTTTCGTATTTCTTTATTGTAGGTGGCTAGAGCCTTTAAGTATCGTCCCGAATCATTGGTCGTTTTGACTTAAATAAAACAGCCTACGCGTTTCCTCTCTTAATACACTCAGCTTGGAATTTTACCATGGTATTTTATTAGTTCTCTTGGTTTTCATAGGGCAGCTCACTTCATAGGGGGCTGTTATGGCTTTAGTAACTTGATATGCATATTCGAGTGTTTTAACAGATCGAACACTTTTAGGAATATCTTTGAGCCTATCCCATTTGCCAGTCTGTGGCCTTAGCATTCCTAAAAGTAATGGTTTCACACAGGTTTGAAGTGTTCAGCGCGAATTGAATAAGTAAATGATTAGACATAAAAGTTTCATTGCTAACCTGCCAGTCGTTAAGTTCTGGCTAGATTGCAAGTGGTTGGTAACATCGAGAACTTCTTGCCTTGATCTAGTCAAGAAGGTCGGTTTACGTCCCGTCTTAACAATCTGAAGGTGGTTCTTCTTCTCTTCTTCTTCTTGCAACGATCATGTGAGGAGAGTGTATAGCCGGAATCACTCCAACCAGCCCAGCTCCGCCAGGAACGCCCCTAGGGTCTTTACATTGGTGACTGCCTCTTGAAGGTTTCCTGGTGAGCCGAGGTATTTCGCCCGGTATTCGGCCACTCCGTTGCATTCCAGCAGAACGTGACACCTAAGTTAAAAAGATGTCTGTTAAAATGTGCATGTTCGGTAATAGTACCTGTTACCATGCGCATTGTAGGTTTGCTTAGTTGTAGGAAAGTTTTCGAGAAGGCAGCATTCACCCGTGGCAAAGCGAGCTTTGTTTGCCTGCACGCCTCCAGATCGAGCCAGTGTTGCTGCGCTACACCAGCAACACTGGCTGAAGGTGGTTAACAAGAATAAAATGACGTCATCGCTCACCTCTTGCGTTGATACCTGTGATGCCCCAATTGGTGCGATGCGCGTTTGCGTCGCATCCGATAAGAAGCTCGGCGTTGTGGTTGTTTGCGTAATCAACCACGTTTGCCAGTTCCTCAAACGGGTCGCTCTTGTATTATTACATTGCTTGTATAATTTCAGAAAGAAGAACTACCCGCATGCTACTTTCCTGTTCGCTCATTCGGGCACTTTATTGAAGATCCTCACGCATTTACAGTTATATAAACCGAGCGCACCATTGACTGCAGATGCCATAGACAAGAATAGGACGTGGAGGACCAGCGATATTGATTGCTTCGCATCCAATCTAGCTTTTGTTCTGTACAAGTGAGTTAGTTTCAAATAAAAGTTTTAATGGTGAAAGAAAGTGGACTGTATGAAAATCTAAGAGGTGTTTTAAAGAATAGATTAATGTAGTGAAAGATAAAATACAACAATAAGAATAATAATTAATACTTAATCAAACCGATGCCGTTTCGCTGTCTCCGTTTCTCTGACACATCTGTTTAAACTTATGCTACGCAACCCGTCGTACGATGGGACCGTGACCTTGAAAGTTTAAAACAATAAAGGTGTCTAGTTTTTTCTCACTTTAGCTTGAGCTGTTAGGGCTTTTAAACTGGCCAGTCAAGGCCAACATTGGTTTTAAGAGTGTCGCTCTTATTGCGATGAAACAAAGACGCTGTCTTTGTCAAATTGTATACAAAGATCACGTTGATCCCATGGACATAGAAAAAATACAGAGCGGTCCTTGTCTAAAAACAAAATTGAGTAGACGTAAACGGGACGCGGTCATTCTAAACTAATTGTAATTTAAATTATGGTGTTCCATAAAATTATATATATATATAAATACTAGCAAACCCAGCGAACTCCGTTTCGCCACCAGATAGCTTCGTTTTATGTAACATTTCGTTTTGTGATTAAAAGAAAACGTTTTTTTTTTTAAATTTTTCCTGAATTTTCTTTGCTATAAACCTCACGGAGCCCGAGACCTTTCCAACGAATGCAAAACCGTGGAAATCGGTTTGTGCGTTCTGGAGTTATAGCGTCAGGAAGGAAAACCCGACTTATTTTTATATAGTAGATATAAAGAAGAAACATAATGATTAGGACAGAATATAGCTTTGTTTTTGGAATTAAATGTTACAAATACGATATTTAACAAGAGATTTTGCTTTGTCAAATCTTTGAAATGAAATATCTCATTTCTGTAATTTAGACATTTAGTTGGTTTTTCCATTAACACGACGATTTCATAGGTAAAGATATACCTACTACCTATTATTACAAGCTGTCGCCCGGAATTGTCCCCCTTAACTTTTGTTTTATCAGAAATGCAGATTAACCTGACATTTTTCCCGGAATAAAAAGTATTCTAGCCTCAATCAGGGTTCAGGGTCATAAACTATATGCATACCAAATGTCATCTAAATCCGATGAGTAGTTTTTGCGTGATTGAGTAACCAACATATAAAATTTCACGTATATAATATTAGTATAATCTCGGAAGAAAATTCTTTATATGGTCTCTTATTCTTTTTCCAGATGTGAAGACGGAGATAAAGTGTTGGTTCTCCACCAAGAGAAAGTTATCAAACTGCCGATGTGCGACCACGAACTCTGTCCATTGGCAGATTTGGAGAAACATTTCTACGAATCTATATATAACTGTGATTATTCTGATATGTGTAGTCTAGACACTACTGACACATAGAGCTTATCTGCTGCTGTTGTTACGAATTTAATATGGCTTTTCAATTATTATCAGTATTTTATTTTTATATTGATCGATGTTTATATGCGTAGAAAGCTATGTTTAATAAAGATTTTACAAAAGACAGACGAAATAATTATTTTTATAGAAAACTTCTATCCTTCCCACCTACTAATATATTTTCGTATTAAAACAGGAATCTTTCTTAAGATATACCTAATCTTTAATTTTAGAAACACCCTTACTGGTTTTATTATTTTCGTTGATGGGTTATACCAAAAATGGCATTCTTAAAACTAATTAGGATTGCCAAAAAATAAACATAGACATAACAGTGAATGAAAACCTAATTATTCTTCGCGTGAAATTTTTTAGACTTAACAAGTAAAATAGGATTAGGGACCTACATTTAATACCTAGGTTCCTACTAACAAGAGCCTATGATATAGGGTTAGACATGCGGGCGATGTCGTGGCTTGCGTCATTGATCTGTGTCAAACTTCCGTATCATCTATCCTGCAAGCATCTCTGAACATCATTGTTAAATGATGCGCAGAGAATAATCTATCGGTAAATTATAACAAAACAACAATAACACCTTTATCTAGCAAGCGAAAGTTAGATCAACTTACAGAGCCCATAAACGGAATTCCAGTTCCATTTTACACGGAGGTTAAATACTGGCTGGGACGAAATGGGGTCTAAACCCAAAAAAAACAGCCTGTGGATGTACACCCCCATCGTAAGGCCGATGTTAACATACGCTTGCGTAGTGTGGTGGAAAAAAACCACTCAAACGACAGTCATCAAAAAGCTGAATGGCTTGCAAAAAATAGCCTGCCTTATGTCAATAGGTGCTATATGTCTTCAACGCAAGGTGCAGCACTTAATGCTTTGCTAAACATTACCCTTTCATTTATCTATATATATAAAACTCAAAGGTGACTGACTGACTGACATAGTGATCTATCAATGCACAGCCCAAACCACTGGACGGATCGGGCTGAAATTTGGCATGCAGGTAGATGTTATGACGTAGGCATCCGCTAAGATTTTTTTTATGATACAACCCACAACTTTGAGCGAATTCAGTGAAACAAGGAAGAGTATAAATTATATTTCCTAGCCTCAACCCAAGATTATCTAGAAAACTGCTAAATCTTAACCGAATTGATCTCCGAGTAATGCTGGGCACTATAACAGGGCATTGCCTGCTAAAGAAGCATTTACTAACCATACGTGTTACAGATAGTTCTCTGTGCAGAGGATGTCTAGAAGCAGATGAAACGGCCGCTCATATGATCCTGGAATGCATGAGCATGGCAGAACACCGCGCATCCATCCTCAGGACGCCGACGACGCTCCTAGAAGCCTGTGAGAGTCCCAGGAGAGTACTGCGCTTCTGAAAGGAGCTGGGCTTGCTGTGCTAGCTATCCCAATGTGCAGAGTTGCTGCACGCACAATGGACCATCTAAGAGTCTACGTGCGAAAACGGGGGCCCAAAACAAGTAACAAGTATGACAGTCGCATAAACTAAGTAAGTACTATTATTTTCAAATAATTGAAAGAGCCTTGTGCCATCTGATAGTTTAATGAAAAATAACTTGGTCTTCTAATAACTACTGAGTTCACAACACAATAAATGCGTTTGCCTCACCATTACGTTGGTGGTGTGAAAACAAGTGAATCTGTTTATCATTATGTGTAATGCGTAGGCGAGGGCCTTTTGTCTGCGGACTTTTTTGTGACTCAAAATAGATCGCTTACCATTGCATCGAGTATCGCACACGATATATTAAAAGTACCACGTACAAAAAGTCCCACAAATAACCGAAAGACCGAGCTGGATAAGAAAACGGGGATGTCCCCGAAAATAAAAATATAAGTCATGCGCAGTAACGCCCACATCGAACTTTCGCATTGCGTTCGCATTGCGCGCTCGCTCAGATTTAAAAAGGTGGAGCCAGTATTCTCTTTTAAAGCGTCATATCATTTGCACAAACTGTTAAACACACCGTAATATGAGAATATTAACTTGCTACGTGTGCTTCTCTAAATTTTCGGGCAGCAAATGTTCGCTTAACGTGTGCGCTGAGTACCTAAGTATGTGACAAGTCGTCGGCTGACATTTTTTCACGATTCAGAGACTTGTCCTCCACGGACAAAAGTCCCTTGTTTGCGCAGGCCATTAAACACACCAATTATTTAGACTGAAATTAACGTTAACATTTTTTTTTCTTTTTCTCATTTAAAGTCTGAGCTTGACACAATTTAGCCTAATGCAATGAATTATTATATGCCGACTGTTGCACGAGCAGCATGGTCTACACTGACCTTATTGAACCAAGGGCGGCTGCGGCCATCGCGGGCTATGTTAGGGTTGGGAATAATTAGATCCATCCCTATAAATACCATGTCACTTACACAATCGGCATATGTATCAGGGCCATTGAAAGAAAAGCAGAGCTACTTCCACGAGTAGGACGCAAAGAATCCACAAATACCATCCCAATGCCAAGTTATGCTAACAGACTGCGAACCATTAGCTGGTGAGCATATAGGACACGTAACAGGGATTGTAGAACGAATCAGGCAATGATGACAACCCTAATGGGACATAGACCACTACTTTGTGTCCGTCTGGTTGTTTTTTTTTTTTTTTTTTTTTTTATAGTTAGGTCCGACAAATGACTCCACCCCACCTGATGTTAAGTGAAGGTGAAGTCCAGACGCGAAGATAGCTGATACAGCAGTTCTACCTGCCACACCAGCCATCCTCACCCTGCCGGCCTGCATGTTGCTTCTTCACGCCTCTTTTAAAGGATCCCAGGTTGTAAGAGGGAGGGAACACGTGAGCGGGCAGAGCATTCCATTTACGGATAGTGCGACAAAGAAATGAGTCACCAAATTTCTTTGTACGCGTTGGAATTGTGGCCACAGTAAGACGGTGACAACGTAGGCCAGCGCGCGTGGTCCTCTGAAGGAAAGGGGAAGGTGGGATAAGAGAGAATAACTCCTCAGAACACTCGCCGTGGTACAAACGATAGAACGCACTTAGTGACGCCACGTCACGGCGTAATTGAAGAGGCTCAAGGTGTTTAGTCACCTCCTCATCGCCTATGATGCGGATCGCGCGCCGCTGTAACCTATCCAAAGCATCGAGCAAGTACTTGGCGGAGCCATCCCAGAGGTGCGAGCAATATTCCACGCAGGACCGCACTTGCGTTTTGTACAACAAGCACAGTTGATCAGGCGTGAAAAAACGCCGCACCTTGTTCAGGACTCCGAGTTTGCGTGAAGCTGTTTTGATCACGGTTTCGATGTAGTCCTTTGGATTCAGGTCTGAGCGAACTTCCATACCGAGCATGGAAATGTTGCTCTGTAGCGGTAGTGTTGTGCCCTGAAGAGATGGAAGGGGAAGGAATGGCGATGTTTTTGCCGTGAAAGCGCAAGCCTGAGTTTTCTTGGCATTGAACCCAACCAAGTTCCTGGTACCCCATTCGGAAATGTGGTCCAAAGCCTGATTGAGTTCAATGACAAGATTTTCCCGTTTCTCCCTGGTTACTGCCTGCCCAGCCGCTGCTTGTCCGAGATACCCCGCATGCACTGTACTATCGTCTGCATAGCAATGAATATTCCCAAGAGGAATCAAGTCATTGATATGCAGCAGAAAGAGAGTGGGGGATATGACGGAGCCCTGGGGAACGCCGGCATTCACTGACATGAACCGCGAACTGCTACCATCCGTAAGGACACGAATTCTACGCTCATGCAGGAAGTCAGCTACCCAAGAACAGAACTGGGCTGGCAGACCGTATGCCGGAAGCTTGGAGAGAAGGCTTTTGTGCCAGACCCTGTCGAACGCCTTGGCAATGTCAAGGCTGATAGCCAACGACTCGCCACGCTTGTCGATAGCCTCACCCCAGATATGAGTTAAGTACGCTAGAAGATCACCCGTCGATCGTTTCGGTCTAAATCCATATTGACGATCATTAATCAGGGAGTGATCCTCTAGGTAGCGGGTCAGATGGTTATTAAGGACCTTTTCTAGAACTTTACATAAAACTGAGGTGACTGCTATTGGCCGATAGTTTGCCGGGTCTGAGCGATCCCCTTTTTTGGGCACCGGTTGCACGTTAGCATCTCTCCAAGTCTCCGGCACACGCCCCAAAGAATACGAGCATTGGTACAAGCGCGTGAGCACGGGAGACAACTCCGCTGCACATTTTTTAAGTACTACTGCTGGGATGCCATCAGGTCCACTAGCTTTCCGGACGTCGAGTGATTGCAATTCGGCACGAACCTCACGCTGCCTGATTTTAATATCAGGCATCGTTGTGCCACAGTGAGGTAATGATGGTGGCAGTGCATTGCAATCATCGATTCGGGAGTTAGCCGCAAAGAGATTTGCCAGTAAATCGGCTTTCTCCTGCGGCTTATGAGCTAGTGTTCCGTCTGGGCATCTCAGAGGTGGCAGCGAGGGCTGGCAGAAGTTTTTTTGCACGGCCTTGGCCAAACGCCAGTAGCTACGGGAGCCCGCAGGATGCGTTATAAGTTCCTGGCCAACACGTGCAACACGCTGGGCATCCGCTCTGATGTAAGCCTTCTTACAGGCCTTGGAAGCAGAATTGTAGGCTGCTTTGAGTGAATCGACCCCGGGATCCTTGAGAGCGCGGCCTCTGATCCAAGCACGATATGCCGCTTGCTTACGCGAAGCAGCTTCAGCACAGTCGTGATTGAACCAGAGGTTACGTGTGCCCTTACTGATGAGATCAGAATGAGGAATATAGTATTCCATACCCATTATGATCTCCTCAGTAATGGCAACGGCACTGCCCGATAGGTCCCTGTCACTGAAGCAGCGCTGCTTCCAAGGGACGGACGCAAAGTAATCACGCATACCGTCCCAATCTGCCGACCCATAATGTCAGATACGGCGCTTGACCACTGCTGGACGCGGAGGCTTGGCCTGTGGTGCTTTGGCAGATATCAGGCAGTGGTCGGACGAGCCCAGGGGGGCTCTTACCACAACCTGATAGCCCTGTGGATGGGTCGTGAGCAGAAGGTCCAGTAAAGAAGGCGCTTGACTTGGAATATCTGGGATCCTGGTGGGCTGATCAACCAGTTGCTTCAAGTCATGCGTGAGAGCGAATGTGTGAGCAGAGATCCCTGCATGGTCAGTTTTGGAAGAACTTAACCACAAATTGTGGTGAGCATTAAAGTCCCCCAAAAACACCAATTCTGCATTGGGAAATCGCTCCTGCGCGTCATCTGCTGCCCGACTAAGGTGTTCAAAAAGTCGAGTTGTCTCAACATCGCCGGTGTGGGATCTGTAGAGGCACACATAGACTCTGGCCAGGGGACCAGAGGCCCCCGGGCCAGAGTCGACATGTACCCCCAGCATGGAGAAGGAGGGATCTTCCAAGCAGCGGAGACGGCGACAACAAACATCCGCCCGAACATACAGGCATACCCCGGCTTTCGCTTTGAAGGACTCTTCAAGCACGTAGCCGGGATAATTAAGGTAGCCTGTGTCAGCAGGCGGAAGTATTTGTGTCTCCGTCAGGAACAACAATGCTGGCCGTGCTGTCTCGAGATGGTGGTGGACAGCGTTGAGGTTAGAGTGGAGTCCGCGTATGTTGCAGAACTCGACCTCAAACAGCGCTGAAGGCGTGGGGGTGTGCACCGCTGTACGTCCAAACTTTGTTATTGAGGCTGCCATGGTGGAAGTGAAAAAAAAAAGAGACGCGAAAACGAGCGGACGCCGTCGCGAAGAGTCCGGGCAAATAAGGGGGGTTTGTCTTCCCGATTGACTGCCTGCAGTGGAGATGCGCCGACCCGCCGGACGGAAGGGCCCCCGCACCCCCCCGGGAGTGGCCGCCGGGACCCCACGCCCCGGTCACCAACCGGCACGACGGTCCACCCCGAGATTATGCGTGACATGATGGGGCAGCCTCGCGAACTGGTTAGGAACGCTTGGGCCCCTGTACTGTGCCACGGGCGGCCAGCGGGACAGCCGTTTCTACGGGTCTCCCTGGCCGACGGGTCGATGCAGTCCTCCCGGCATCGGTTCCACGGATGCCTCCCCTGGACCGAATCCTTCGCGACAACTTCCACTCGAGCTCTGGTTGTACGCTGGCTGACCCCGAAACGCGCGAGAAGCACTTCACGGGTTTTTCACCATGCGCACGGTGGTAACAAACCAGGCGGGTGTTAGGCACCCTACCACCAGAAGAGCGGATGGAAGCTCCGATATCCCTTAGTCGCTTCTTACGACACCCACGGGAAGAAAAGGGGCGGTGAGTTGTATTCTTTCTCCGTCACCGCACGATTGTGTCGTTAAAAGCATCCAAAAGGGATGGTTCATGGCTCTCAATATCTTGGAGGCGAGTAGGACACCATTTTGGGAGAAACCATGGGTCAGAGCAGTCATGAAAAGCTCGACCCAGGGAAACAGTGGTGCAGGACCCTCGTATATTTAAATATATATTTTCCCATATTTAGAGACATTTTTTTATATACACTTTGTTCCCCTTTACTTTAGTTGGGTAAAATATATGTAATGTTTTCTATGCAGTTTCTTTCCCCTGCCGGCGTCCATGCCTATGGGTGAATAAGGGAGAAATTGCTATGAACCCACACTCTCCACCCCTTTTCAATGGAAACAGTATTAGCGGGGTTGAGACGAATTACATTAAAATGTACCTGTAATGTGTAATGTAAATGTGTAATGAGTTCAGCTAAAGCGGAATGTTGTCATGCTTAGTGAAACTGAAAGATGCGACGCAAGGAGTGGCCTAGCGGAGTCAAGCTCGGTTGGAGCGGAGCTTTCTTTTTTTGTTACGCTGTGGGTAACGTTTCGGGGTGTAAGGGGTCCCGAAAAAGACTTCACCACATGGCACTGCCTTGCAGCCTAAGAATTGTTAAAGAAGGTTTATAACAATACCAGAATGATATTATTATGTAATCTATTTGGTGCAGTCATAGCAAATTAATTTAAGGAGTAAAAGTAGTTTTAATGTACTATGGTTTTAACGTTTTCTCTAAACATTTTCTCAGCAACGAACCTGCAATGTACCTTATTTGGTTTTAGCTATTTTGTGTTTGTTGTAATGGAAACTAAAGTAGAGCAGCCGTCTTTGGAGTTATTATTCTGAATACAATGTAAACATAAGTGTCTTTATTTACAGTCCTCACTTCTGCAACACTTTTAAAGTACCTACATATATCTAACTACTATTTTGTGATCTAACATTGTAATTTTAACGTGAACTGAGCAAATAGGTAGGTGTATAAGGACGGACCACAGAACACAGAAAGAGGTGAACAGTATAAAGATGAATTTCAACGTTAATTATACCGTCGTTTTAGGCATTAAACGAAAGAAAGAAAATTTTATATATATCGGCCGTTATAGCGAAAGGTTAAGGTTTAAATCCCGTTTGATGTCTGGAGCGAATAATTTTCAAAGTGAAACTTTTATTACCTACGTCGCTAGTATATATAGTATTTTTTGTTCATCTATAGCATGTCTCATTACATTTTTGATTGTTATTAAAAAAATCATCAAGCATCGGTGGTGGATGGTTCAAGTGCTAGAAAACACGCCTACTACGCGGGCGGTCTGGGTTCGATTCTATTTCCCAGCAAGGAAGGAATTTTATTATTTAAATGATATTAAAAGTTTCACTTGCATCGTGGTTTCATAAAACCACACCAATTTGCTTTTTCGTAGATTTTTCTTTAGATTTAATTCCACGTTTTTTTATTTTATCTAAGTAAACATATAAAAGAAGAAGCTCATTGATTGACTAACAATCAAAGCACAGTCCATACCGCTGGGTCTAGACTCTTAATTTGGCACGTAGGTTTCTTATGAGGTTTAGGGGTACACTAAGGAAGGATTTTTTAAAACTCACCCCCGAAGGGTTTAAAATAGGGGTTGAGAGTTTGTATGAAAAATCTCATTCCTAGAGTTTAGACTCAAAACTTGATACGAATATTTATCTAAATAAATTATAAAGTTTGCCATTTTTAGTTTGCCTAAACAACGCCTAAATAATTACGTAATCACCACCATTTCCACAGCCTATTAATAGCCCTACTGCTGGGGCACAGGCCTTCCTTATAGATGGAGATATATAGCTAAGTAATCTTATTTGTCTTTGTTGCGAACAACACGTTATGTAACTAATACGGAAATGTATTAGTTACAATAGTTTTGGTTTCGGAGATAAGTTCATTGTTAAACTTTAATCGTTTGCGGTGAAAAATTAGGTTAAAAGCTGACTCATCCCCCGTTTTATAAAGCTTCAGTCCAGCAGATGGGTTTTGTACATTTTATATCCTATTTATTAGGATTTAAGTGTTGTACTCGTTCTTACTTACACTAAAATATTGAGTGTTATAGCCAGTTTAAAAAGTTTCATTGCCAACGTCATGGACCAATAATACTTATTTAAATGGGGAGAATGCGAGAACGGTAACTCTCCGGACAGAATTAACGACCGGTGTGTTACAATAATTCGGGACATGTTTCCAGGTCATGAACGCATTTAAATCTTTTGTTGAATCGAAATTGCTTCGTATAGCTTTCGGAATGGTAATATTTGCTTTATGTGTGTCATCAAATGAATACAGTGCAATAAATCGACTGTGTTACCTTTCATAATTTGCTCACATGTATTTTAAAGTGACGTTGTAGTAAGTTTTAAAGATATCCGTGATACTTACTGTTAAAGTAGGTTTAACTAGTGCTTTTTAAAATTATTTGACTAAATTGTAAAGTAACTTCTGCTAGAAGATACTGGCACATAATATTGGCAATAGCAAAATACTAGAATAATTATCTTACAACGAGAACTTATTAAACATTATTTACAAATGCTTAAATGACACTGATTATGGTGGTACGTACTGATTTCAGAGAAATGCAAGCATAAGTATGACTGTTGGTTTATCTAAATTGCTTCCTGTTATTTTATCCTTGCACAAAGGTTTACTTTAGAAAAGGCAGGATTCTGAATCCAATTGGCGACGCCAAGAATTATGGTGCGTTGTCTGCCAAAATATCCTGGGCTCCATGCCACGGTTTGAATATTGGGATTGCTAGGACCTAGTTACTTTAAGATGTGTTCACATATATATCATATCATTTTCCAGATTAATTTGCCGTATCTGTATTTGTCCAGACTGTCAGCACTAGAATTTTTCTTTTTCCACTCTTTTAAAATTACTTAAGAGTACCTAAGACTATTTTTCGATTCACGGATCCGTTTGTGAAATATTGTCTTGAAAAACCTTGAAAAATTCATGATAAGAGTGATTTTCATGAACTTTTAAGAAAAATTATAACGGTTAAAATAATTTTGTTAGTAATAGTCGTTCAACTTAGGTGTTAGAAAATTTCTGACCTAATAAAAATTCCCTAGAAGAAAATATGAAAAGTGACTTAGACGAAGTAATTGCTTAAATTAAAGACTTGTTTCTGTCAGGACTTGAGATATCAATGGAGACTAAAGTCTTTGTTTGGACACAGGTTGATGATTTGGTACCCAATACCCACTGCAACGACGATAACATAAATAGATTGAGGTCCCATAACCTCACATTACGACCACATTAAAAAAAGCCAACCTTCGAGACGAGAGTTTCCTAATAACGTATTTTGTGCAGTGTGGCCAACTGCAATAGTTCGTTTGTGTCGTTAGGTCATTAAGCCGGTAGCTCTGCCGCGTTAATGAAAAGTACAATAACTCGATTTTGGTGCATAACCATATTTTTTCCCTTAAAGATTAATTTGAAGTGGCTGTTTATTTATTCCTCTTTAAATTGGTACAAGTTTCATGCAGAAACTTTTAGTAGTTCATGCGATACAAGAAAAACAAAGTTCAAAATTTTGAGCGTGTTTTTCTCGGAAGCGGTAAATGCAAGTTTTTGTACTTTTCGTTAGCGCGGCAGAGCTTGACTCGTAACTAGCATCAATAGCGGTAGTGTCTGCCTTAGTTTAAAACGTTATATCGCCGTAAAAGTCTTGAGGGAAAGAGAAGAATTAAAGACAGCGAATTTTCATTATTTCTACTTTATTATCAGGTTGAGAAGTTGGGCATGCATTAAGAAAAACGAATAATCATACAACGTGCGAACTAACGTCACACAAAATAGAATAGGTACATATGCACAAAGCTCTAATCTAAGAGGCGCGTGAATGAAAACATAAAATTTGATGCGGGATTCATAGGGGCTTTAAATAGCATAATAGGGCCTTTGGCTCATTGGAGGAATGGTGTAAGTACATAATCATAGACTAAGATTTCGCTTTCATGATACTAGGTCCATGGGTGTAACCATAGAAAAAGCAAATCACAAACAACGATGTCTGTATGTCTGTGGGGAGTGGGATCTGTGGCGATATTAATGTTGAGTTCGTAGCGAAATCGTAAAAGATGCGGTAGTAGAGCGCCAGTTGTTAAATGTTATCACGTTCATATAAAAAGTATTCCAATACTGCGCGTATTTTCAGAAACTGTGTGCTATAGCAGTGGTAGGTAATATTCATTGATTGCCAACAAAAACCTTACTCGCAATAAACTTTACTCTTTGAAACGATCCTTCTGCTGTTATTAGATCTTGCCTAATTGTTTAATAGACGTGTTTGCTTCTTCTGTTTTACGTCATTTAGTTACTCTAATGAAAACTAGGCTATTTCGTTTTAAACAACAATGTTAGGTAGGTAGGTACTTACCAAATTTAAAGTGTCGTTAGCTTTGGCTTATATTTTTGCTAGATGTTAAAATCTAAGTTTTTTTACTTTATTTACTTCTATTAAAAAAAAGCCTGTAACAAGACGATTTTGTAGTAAGTAAGTACCTACATAAATGCGAGGTTTCGTTTTGAACTGTCAATGAATGAGCCAAGATATCTATATCATGTCCTGTAGGATCAGCAGAAAATATTTAATTGATACGAGTAATTATAAATGTCTTTTCCTCGTCGACTTATTTTGGCATAGGCTGGGCTTAGAATGTTGTCTAGAAATTACTGGTCTCGGTGGCGAGTTGCACTCCCTAATGGCGCGATTACACTTGGTCGTTAGCCCGAATACGAAGGCCAATGGAATTCGGGTAATTAAGTGTAAATGAACGGAGTCGAGTACGCCCGTATTCGGGTAGATTTCCTTTCACCGTCTTCCAGCCAGCCCGTATTCCAGTGTAAATATTGCTTCGAGTGCCCGAATTCGAGTAATATCTTTCGTGCATCCGGATACGGGCTAACGACCATATGTAATTGCGGCATTAGAAGTGAATGCTACCTATACATAATATCGAGAGGATGTCAGTAATAGAGTAAGTAGCTTGCTTACCGATAAAATAATGATTTTTAAATCAATATCAGTGTTCCAGTATCTACTAAGGCAACGAACCTGCGTTTTATTGCAAAAGTTCCGGGTTCTAATTTAGGTAGGGCCATACTTGTTTTTGTGATGAGCATAAACATTTGCTCCAGAGTCAAGGTTTGTATATATATTACGTAACTACAAAATTGTGTTATGTAAGTTGATCAGTATTCTGATATTAAAATATTAACACTTTACTGGATTATCAACTAGTGCGTACCCGTGATTTCGTCTGCGTGGAAATGTTAGTTTCCCATACAAATTTCCACCCCCCTTTTCACCCCTTCAAGGATGATTTCTGGGATAAGAACTATCCTTTGTCCTTTCCCGGTTCAAACTTTTACTGTATTAAATTTCATATAAATCGGTTCAGCAGTATAAGCCTGTAGTGGTAACAAATAGACAGACACACTTTCACATTCATAATACTAGCGGCCGCTCGCGACTTTGTCCGCGTTAATTTTAGTTATTTGAAAATTTGCCAGGAACCTAAAATTTTTCCGGCAGAAACAGTGTCCAATGTCTCAATCCAGGACATAAACTATATGTGTACCAAATTTCATCCAAATCCGTAAGGCCATTTTTGCGTGATTGAGTAACATACAAACATTTATAATATAAGAAGGATAGGATTTCCGGACCTCTAATGAAATTAGATAACTGTACTTAATTCTAAGGACAGTTTTAAATATTTTATAAACAGCTATTGTAGAAATTTCAATCATGTAATTGCATAACGTGGCTTATTCATTTAAGTTACATGTTATAAGTTATAAAGTAAGTATATAATCCTCCTTTCTTCCCATCCCCTTCGTAAATTATGGACTATTACTTTGCAAATGATCTTGACGTCGTTCTCTGTACGTCATAATCAGATGATTCCTTTTTATTATTACATGAACATTATCATATTGCATGTATTGCTATCATTAACTTTAAACACTCCAAGGACTATGCTACGTTCATTGCATTTAATTGTAGCTTCGTGGCTTGCATTGGTTTTTCATATTTTCGTTCAATCGAATTACCATCTTATAGTGACTTCTATTACATCATTCAAGTATAAACACTTCATCTACACCAATGCTTTATAACCTCTATAAAATATTCTGAAACAGTTAGCTTATTGCTAACATTAAAACATCAAATGTTGTAAATAACCATTATTTACTCGAGTAGCGGTGAAGTAAAAATATTGTCGTCAAACATAACTTGGTAACTCGGTGTTCTATTGATAGAGTAATAATTGAATAAATAAATACGCGATTGATTGGTCTGGGGGTGAAAGGAAAGCAACTGGTATCAGTTGTGCAACTCCTTTACGAAGTATTTCTGAAATGGAGTTGCAGCTTTCTCATTAAAATTTTTGTTTTGTGTCCAGTCTATATTATATCTATATGTATACCTATATAGTCAAAGGATTATTATATAAGTTTAAGTAGGTATGTCCAAGTTTTTAGGCTAGATAAAACAACGACACGCTATTAGCCTCTTCTTATAGTGTTAATGATATTAGGTATATCTAATAGGAAAATAAATTGTAAATCACATTTTCAATCCACATTTTACCAGTAAGGTGTTTATCACACTAATATTATAAAGGCGAAACTTTGTGAGTGTGTATGTTTGTTACTTCTTCACCTCATATAACACATAGTCTACGTTTTACTGCGGGTAAATATCCCTAATAAACCGCGGGTAACACCGCAGGGCACAACTAGTACCTATGTAAATAATAGTTCGTTTTAACGTACGCTTACCTAGGCTAGGGGAATCGGAGAAGCCTCTGATTCCGAATTCCGAATTTAAGCATTAGGTTTATGAACACAAAGAAGAAAATCCACTGTGGTGAACTGGCATTTCGTGTTGACGCGATTTACTTTTGTCTGTACATAGGGGAGCCTGTAGTAATGTTGGCCCTTCCACAATGATTGGCTCTCTTGCATTTACACTAAAATATAAAAAAAATATCAATAAAATGATGAACGCGATATCTTTCTATTATTCTTGGATGGCAATTTTTTTGACATTCGATTTCTACGGCATTTTAAAAAAACCGGCCAAGTGCGTGTCGTGTCATGTGCAATATAGGGTTCCGTAGTTGCCCGTCGTTACCACAATATATTTCAGAAGGAGTTTTTATTTTAAGCAATTATTTCGTCTAAGTCACTTTTAATGTATTCTTCTAAGGATTATTTGTAACGTAACTCTTAAAGTAACTGACCTATCTTATCCGTTATAATTTTCCTCAAAAGTTTATAAAAAAGCACTATTATCAGGATTTTTTTTATAGATAGGTCCGACAAATGACTTCACCCCACCTGATGTTAAGTGATGGTGAAGTCCAGACGCGAAGATAGCTGATTTTTCAGATTTTTCAAGCTAATAGTTTATACGTTAGAAAAAACAAAGTTTGATCGTCGCTGGTTCGCACGTGCCACTTAAAGGCAGCTTTATTGATGTAATTACGGTAGGGATAGGTGTTTTTAACGGTGAATTTTGAGAAGGGGAGGAGGAGACCAATTTTTGATGTCCGTAGGAAAAAAGTACCCGTAATATCCATCCATCCATTTTTAATACGAGTATGTTACTTTAATGTACAATCTAATTATGGCAGGATTATTATTGTGTCCTATTTAGGTAGAAATATTACTTTACTGACAAATAGGACTATTTGACATCCCCTATTTGACGTCCGCTTCACATTTTGTGGACAAACTACCAGCAACTTTACTAACGGAAATTAAATATAATGTGGTTTAAGCAATATCATATTAATTGTTAATTTATGAAAAAAATATATAGTGTATGTATTACTCATTATTTTATTTAGAATGAGGATATATATTCTGTCCAGGGCTAAATGATGATTCCACTGGCGCGTCAATATACTTCGCATACACCTCTTGTGAAATGTTCTAGAGGAGTGCTTCCACTTTGTAGTCTTTCATACACTGCTAAAGAGTGTTTTGCTGCTCGTTTGTCTAGAACAAAATTACAATGGAAAACATTTGATACCCCTGGTTATGTCTCACTAGATTGTTGACTACCCTGACCACTTTTAAAAAATAAGATTTGATTTTTGTGATGTTAACACAATAGCTTTATATAACCATTGTTATATATTTTATTCAATATGTAAAATAAATACTACTTTTAGCACAATCGATAAAAATGTCTACTTTTTTGATTCCATTGGCGATGATTGGTAATCAACGTTTTCCTAATTTATTTTGTGTTAACTCGTATTATTTCGTATAAACACGTTTTTATAGCACAATTATCGAGCTCAAAAGTAAAAAATAAAGTATTATAAAAAAAGCATTGGACTGGGCACTCGACAGTAATTTTACTGAAACTTGAGTTTTTTTTATTGTTCTGTAGTTGGTAATATTTTAATATTATTAAATCTTATAAATTGGATAAAAGGCGGATTAATTTTATAGTGAAATAATATTATCGTACATATTACTATGATTTGATTCCCTTTTTGCTGTCGTTTCTTGATTCCGCTGACAAGCAAAATTTAACTTGATTTCTCTTCAGAACCAGTAGGTCAAAAGTGGTGATATTCGATAAATGTGCGTATAATAAAGTAAAATTTTATGTTTCCTTATTACTTGTGAAAAATGTATAAAAATAAATTGCGCCAAGGGAATCAACTGAATAATCGAATCTCAAGATTTGACCTTTAAAACGTTGTTTTAAACTTTATATTTAATTTTATCGACATGATAAGTAAATTAAATCTACTGCACAGATTAAAACTATATTTTAGCAGTGTTTCACCTAAAATTGAACAAAACACCAAGATTTGGTGTGCCATTTGCAATAATCTCTAGTATACCTATGTCTTTATATTAAAGACTATAACATTTGAAACTTTTTCTGTTGATTTTGAAATATTTTAATACAGGTTGATATTGAGCATTTTAAAGTCGTTTTATTTTGATTTTTGGTAATATTAATAATATTGGTTTTAGTTTTTCAATAGAAAACAAATAATGAATTCTACAGGAAGTGAATGAAGAATACCGCATAAAGAGCCGATCATTACATAGTATACCCTACATGTTAGAACGCCGCCAATTTACCTAATGCAAAAAAAAAACCATGCAAATATACTTATTGCGTATTACGAGAACTGAATCATATTTGCATTATAATTTGTAATACTTACGAATCATCATACAAGCATCCAGCGAGGCATTTCACGGAACCGACGCTTAACTTTATTATAAATCTCGCGAAATCACTTTTTTTTTCGCCAATCAGTTTATAATAGAGCGCTGGTTATCTTCGAACAGCCGTAAAAATGTTGTCTGGTAAACTTCTTGTCGATTAATGGCGAAAGATTAATCGCATCATTGTTCCGAGGAGTTCGACTCCTGGCGAGGGTTTACGCGATTTTAACGGCCAGTCTGCTGAGTAAACACGCCGTGATTTCATTATGCAGTAACGATAATTTCCTCATGCAGTGCGCCCGCTCGACTGAAAGCGTTTCTTTTAAAAAGGAAAATCAGTATTTTATTTTTCTGTGAGAGAACTTGGAGAGAACACTTACTTGTGTGCAGTGTTCCATTTTTATATCACGTTTCGAATTAAGAGCGCATTTTTGTTTTGATAATCATTACAAATATAAAGTTTTAAATTGAATTGTTCCTAAAATGAATTTGAAGTTGAACAATGAATTACAGGAAAGCCAGCGGAAAATAACAGTAAATCATCCCGTTTCGTCTGTAAAGGTAAACTTAATAAATTTTCAGCAATATAGTTAATCAAAGCCTTTTCTCAGTATCTCTACTCTACCCAATTGTTAATTTTGCAGTTCTAAATTGTGTTGGTTGGGTATTATTAATGAGTTTCCTTTGTTATAATAATTTAAATATTTATTTGGTACATTTAAAGGAATCCTTCTCCTACAGTGAATACAGAGTTATATTCGGGTCTTTTAGTCTCAGGTAATTAATTAAAACTAGTTAAAACTTTTCATTAACTTTAAATGAATATTTTAGTAGTTGTATTCTTTTTATTTCCTTGAGTTTTCGCTAATATATATACACTAGCAAACCAGTGAACCAAATGTTCACCACAAAAAAAAAATGTATTTAATTAATTGAGAACTTCGGAGATTTTGTGTGGTTTCCTTTGAAATAGAAATCACGTGGTTTTATGAAAACCGGAAGTGCTACGTTACTCACATCCGGTTTGTAGTCTTATCAGACTATTCTCAACTTATAACTTAAACATTCTCTTTATCTATCTCTTACGGTTTAGCCGCTGAGAGACCTTTATCGGACGGACGGACTTGTCTAATAGATAAGAGATACAAAATATTAACTTACCTTTACTTAGGTGACGCCGTACTCAGAGCAGTTAATTAACTTTTAAGTTTGATGAAACTGTCACTTTCTTAATTTGAACTAAGTATAGAGTAAGACAGCACGTAACATTATATTATTTATTTATATGAAGTCTTTTTGAGTCCCTGTTAGTAACTACCTCAGTAAAATTTAAATAGTACAAAATGGTAATAGTAATAGTAGTATAGTTGCAGTGGCCAATAAAAGAGGCATTGATGGACGAACGTTTATCAATGCCTAGTTGTGTCCAAGGCGTGTATAGTCGTTTTCTTAAATAATGCGGGGAAATTAAAATTAAATAGTACCTAGGCAGAACTTATTATTTTAAAATATAATTGCCTACTTTTATAAATCAATGACGAATAACAACACTCATTCATTTGTTTTTCAGGGTTGCGTACCTCAAAAGAAAAAAAGAATCCCTTATTAGATCACTTTGTTGTCCGTCCGTATGTCAACACCCTTTATCTCGAGAGCGCGTGGAGGTATCGAGTTGAAATTTAAACCATATACTTAAGTCTGCGGTCCCTTGAAGTTGTGTAAAAATCAAACTTCTACATTTACGTAAAAAAAGATACTGCCGTTTATGTTGCGTATCTACAATTTTGTACGGAACCCTTTGGTGGGCGAGCCCGACTCGCACTTTGCCGATTTTTTTCAATAAATAGCATTCTATCTGCATGTCAGCTCGAAATTAAAATAAAACCTTTAATAAGTGAAAAATCGTTCCAATTTTTTAATTACACGACAGATATGAGTTTACTATGGAATTTATTTGGCCGCTAAAACACGACTGTGATATGGATTTTCATACTACTTTTGCCGGCCGATGCTTGCGTGTATGTGACCAGTACAGCAATTTCTGTTTATCGCGAAGAGGGCTGACAAAATAATGCCCAAATTTCGAAGCATGTTTAAGAAACAGATATTTTCTATACATGATATTTTTGAAATTTTATATTGAAATCAAAACAAAGAACACATTAAAAAAGCAATAATAAAAATCCTCTAACTTTCATAAGTAATGGTCCGACAATGTCAAAATTACCGGAATAGGTATAGTTTATTCTACAATATTTTCATTAATTTCGCCTGTGTCTGATTTACATCAAATCCAGATTGGATTTGTACTTTGCACATCTACTTATCAAGGCCTTATGACAAAACAATAATTGAAAAATAAAAAACAATATAATTAAATTAAATTATAAAAAATATCTTATGTTAACATGTAATTACCACATCACATGCATTTTAATTAATAGTCTTTTATAAATATAAAGTTTTATTTAAGTTCTTATTATAAAAATACAATAGGTGTTAAATATCTTTTTTTAATTTCTAATTTCCGTAATACGTCACTTACTGCTGGTGAAAAATTAAAATCGCATTAAAATCCGTTTCTGTCATTTGGAGATCATCGCAAATATTATTGGGATCATGACATGATATTACACACAGATATCGAAAGCAAACTTCTATTCACCTGAAAGTATCTGTTTTCCAACTATTTCGACTTTGTGTTACAGAACACAGGTAATCCCGAGAAAACACAATTTAGCAGTATCAAACGAGTTCTTAAGTAAACTTTTTCAGAGGGTGAAAAAGAGCGAGTACCCACCTTACCTAAAAGAAAATAGTGTAGATTGCGATGGGCTTACTTCATTTAGCTTTCTCATCCCCTAAGGCTTTGACGCTACACAGAGCCTTAGCGCCGGAATAAATACGAGATAAAGATGGGCCCTTTGAATTTATTGGGATATAGAGTATCTTTTGGGAAGGCTTAAATAAACCTGTCGTCGATTCGTTTAAATTTCATGTTTGGCCCGATTATCTGCGGAATATTGAGTGACGCTGATTGTAGCAAAATTTAAGTATTTGAATTTTATTAATATATACGAATGTATGTTTTTATAGAATTAATTTGATTACTCTGTCAAATTTATTTTTCAGTTTTAGCAGGTTCGACTCACGTCTGAGACAAGCGATTTCTTTGGATTCTTTCAATGCAGTACGTTTTTTTTTAATTAAAATGAAGACTTCTTTCAGCAAATCATTCGATCTATAGTATTTCAGGTGCTTTCTCTACACGTGGCAAAGTTTTGGTACAGTCGCCATCAGATATATCTGAGCATACAAGACTTGCGGGAGCCAGGTGTGAGGTCCGTTCGGCGGTGTGCCTCTTAAAGGCGCCGTCGTCTGTAAATAGATTTTTTACCTGCGTATTAAAAAAAAAAAAAAAAGGTGACCAAATACATCTGAACAGTTAAAATTTCATTAAGTTCTATACGCTACAAGTGACCATAAATATCCGAACATTCATTACTTCAATAATATCTGAGCAGATGCCTGTCAATAATATCTGAACATACAACTTTTCAAAAATATCTGAACACGTCAATGATTATGTATCTACGCAGATCATGCACTGGGCTTACATATTTTGCTACTGCGTGATTGAAAGGATGAACTAAAAACAAAGGCTAAATATAAGGAATAAATACGATGAGAAGGGAATAAAAATCTATCAGAAAATCATTCGTGTAGGTCACCACGAGTAGTAGAAATGGAAGATGCCTAATTTTTTCTCTATTTATTTTTGAAGTTATACTTCTTTAGGCGCGTTATGAAAAAATGATGAGAGTGAAATTTTTAGATGCGCGCGCATCACTGTAACACAATAGTAACACCATGAAGTTGGCCGCGGGCGCGTTATGAATGTTAGTGTCTAATAATGGTGGATTATTAACCACTTAGTGGTTAATAATCCACCATTATTAGACATCTGTTCGAAAGGTACTTTGAACGATCCACGGAGCTCCATAAGATGATCGCGTTGTCAAAAACAATGTTGGCACGCTCGTCGCCTCAGATCACTGTTTTCATATTTATAATATTTATCCACATGTTTCTAGTTTCTATATAGACACAACGTGTTTTAGTTACTTACAAGTGCTAATTACATATGGACTAATAACTTAAATTCAGTAGTGATTTTAATTGAATATTTTGAATATTTATTTAATTTTTCAAATTAAAACTGAACTTAATTGACTGTGTTAACTATCCTTTTCCAGTCCTTTTATTATTTTATTGTAATTATTAATTATTTGCATGCAATTAAAAAATATTTTTAATGATGCTAAAGAAGTATAACTTCTCACGCGCGTACATAAGTTACACGCATCCATTTTTTTTATAATTAACGAGAAGTTATGTTTTTATTTTATTCTATAGATTAAATTCTCAATATCTTCTTAGAAATTTATTTTAAAATAAGACAACTGCGTTTTTTAACCGCAATAGAAATAAGTAATAATTTGGAGGAAACATTTGTTCCACTATTTCCATTGCAGTGGAAAATGGAATTCTGTACTTGTCATGCTCAAACTGGGCGCCATCCTTACAAAAAATTTATTTACTGTCTGAGTGGATGTGTTTGTTTGGTTTGGGTATGTATTATTTATAAAAGTGAAAATTAATAAAAAACAATTTTAATTCTTATAATTTTTTATTGAGTTAAATAATCAAAAAATGTAAACGAATTAACTTGGTACCTACCTCAGTAGATGCTTTAGCTTAAGTATTTATTATTATAATAAAATTATAATCGAGATCGAAAAAAAGCAACTTCTGATACAATGAGTTTAAAATTAAATAGTAACAAAATGTTTTATTCTTATAATTATACATGAGATCAAATCAAAAAGTTATCAGGCAATTAGTAAGGTTCTTGAAATTAACGTATTATTATTAGCTTAATAATTTCCCAATATTATCAATGCCCGTTTAGACGGGAATTTCTAACAGACGTAGACGGCCGTAACGTATATTGTCGACTTTTCAACAAAAACGCAGACCAATTAGTTATTTTGCTCACCATTTTTAGGGTTTCGTAGCCAAATGGCAAAAAAACGATATTCATACAAAAATAGAAAAAAAACTTATGGACTTAGAATTTTTTTTAATCAAATCTTTACGTGTGGGGTATGGATAGGTCTATAAAATTGATAGGTCTATAAATTTAATATGGGACCCATTTCCACTAAATGTTGTTAGGATTCATAATGCAATAAGGTCGATATTTTACTTTGATAGTGTTTTGATGACATAATGTCATAACGAATCGACCCTTGAAATGATAACCTCTTTACAAAATACTATTTCGTGTCAGTGTCAGTGAAGAAAACAGTTTAATGTGACATTTTTACAAAGTATAATTCGGAAACGGAACATAACATAACATCGGAAATGATCTTTTGCTGTCGCTTCAGATGACGTAATTGCATGGTTGCCCCTAGAAACGTAAAGTTGTCAATGGTAAACATTATGACATTGACTTTGCATTAAAATATTAGCTTTATATAGCTTGCAGCAGATTGCTACACGATATTCAAAGGTGGGGCCCAGATTAAAGCTCGTGTCTGTACATTACCTTGCAAACTTCTAGCAAAAGTTGATTTGAACGAGGCCAAGTAATTTGTTTTTTAAATACGTCATATTATTTACAAATAATATGACGAATTTAAAAAAAAACAACCGCAATTTACATTTAATTCAATATAAAAATATTTATTTAGATAATGGTACGGACATACTATTCAAATATACTGCTTATAGACATGTTTTCTCCTGCTAACCAATCTACAGTACAGACATGGATTATGAAATCTTGCAGATCCATGTTATTGTAAGCTGCCTTTTTATGATTTCATTTTTGACCATCATCATTTGCATGCCCTTTTCCCAATTCTATTTGTGGTTGGCGCAACATGTCTTCCGCTTCCATTCTCCTCTATCACTCGCAATATCAACACTCACTCCCTTACTGGCCATGTCCTCATTCACACAATCTACCCATCTTTTCTTCGGTCTTCCTCTCCCCGGGTAACCCTCCACTCTCATTATACAGGTTGGCTTATTGAAATGGGTCAGGATGGGAAAGTCTGAAACTATAATATATATGAAGATCTGTTCTTAGGAACAAGATTTTAATAAAAATAAAAACTGCATTCATACATTTAAGAAAAACCCTATGATCAGCACAGAAATCAAACCCGGTAGTTTTGGAAAAAAAAAACACACTATTTCTATTTAAATATCGATTATGTAGGTCTGAAGCAGTAAATGTTTCTATTAAACGTGATGTCTAAAATGAGTAAAACGCATTTTTGTCACATAATTTAAATTATTTCAGTAGAGGTTCTAAGTGACCACCGTTTTTTTAATACAAAATTTAACACGTATAGGTAACTTATCTTACTAATAAATAGAAATAGGAAATAGTGTTAGTTTTTTTTTCAAAACGACCGGGTTTGATTCCCGAGCTGACCACAGGGTTTTTTTTAAATGTATGAATGCAGTTTTAATTATTATTAAAATCGATGACAAAGTTCCTAAGAACAGATCTTCGTTTAAATTATAGTTCAGACTTTCCCATACTGACCCATTTAAATGAGCCATCTTGTATACTCTCATATTAAATTTTTGACCATTATATAATTATTTGCCGAACAAGGATTGCTGCCTGATTTTTTAAATTGCTTACAAAATCTTTTTGTGCCGACCAAATTATTTAAAGGCTGACCAATTATATACTTCTCATGAAACATTAGTATTTTGTGTAACCTCCTTCTGCATTTAATACGTCTTGTAAACGTTTCCTCATGGAACCAACTACCTTCTCACAAAAACCTCGACCTCTGAACGATTCCCAAACATCATTTGCATGTCGCTTAAGGCTTCTGTTGTTCGACATTGATTCCCATCCCACTCTTGCACCAATTTACCCCAAAGGTTTTCGATGGGATTGAGGTCTGGACTTTTTGGTGGTAGTTTGATTAAAGTTAGTTCTCTCTGTTCATTAATCCATGTCAGTACTGTACGAGCATTATGTACTGAGCTGTTGTCTTGAAGGAATGTAATTTGTTGTTCTGGATAAAAAACTTGAGCTGTAGGAAGAAAAGTATCTTCCAGAAGTTCCTTATAATTCATTGCATTCATTCGTCCACTTATTTCCACAAGCTCACCAGGACCATCTTTGCACATCCCTCCCCAAAATCCAATTGAAATACGTCCACTCCGGCGATTAAGCAGCACATTTTGTTCTAAGTAACGTGTGTTTTCGGGTCGCCATGAGCAGAAATCTTTTCGTCCATGAAAATAACGTTTTGAAAATTAAAATTTAAATAATTAGCTGCAAATTGTAGCCGCTGCATTTTGTGCCTTGGCGTGAGAGTTGGTTTTCTTGCCGGTACTCTATTTTTTAAACCTCCTTCTTTTAATCGTCTTCTAATGGTGCTAGTGGATATTTCGAATGTGCTTGAAAATTGTGTAGTGTTTATAAATCTGTCATTTTTGGCTTTATCTATAATAGCTATGTCTTGGTTATTTGTAGTAATACGCGGGCGACCAAATGAAACATGATTATTTAATGTTTCTCCTTGCTGCCATCTTTCTAGCCATAAATATACAGTATTTCTCTGAAATAAATACAATTTTATACTTTGTGAATAAAGTTTCATGTTTTGTGGGCAATTGATTTTTAGCATTTTTCTCCGTGATACTTACGGCTATCCCTAGCTCATCGGCGATATCTTTTACGGATAAACCATAATTTTTTAGTTGTATTATTTTATGTTTCATTTCCGCATCAATACGGTACGAACTCATATTAATTATAGTTAATTTATGGTATGAACTAATACGTAAGCAAGCTGCTTGAATTTATTTGTGCATGACACATGACAGAGGTGATAAGAATAAAAACTGGAAAGTGCTTAACTGCCAGCGTCATCTTATTATAAATAAATAATTAAGAGGTCCTATTAAAATTGTTCAGATATTTTTGAAAAGTTGTATGTTCAGATATTATTGACAGGCATCTGCTCAGATATTATTGAAGTAATGAATGATCAGATATTTATGGTCACTTGTAGTGTATAGAACTTATTGACATTTTAACTGTTCAGATGTATTTGGTCATCTTGTATGCTCAGATATATCTGATGGCGACTGTACATCCAGTATATTAAATGACTTACCATCATAGGTTTTATGACTTTTAAAAAAGCATAACATTTATTGCCGTAGCTAGTAATTTTTCAAATACATACAAATATGTACCTTTATAGCAGGCTATTTAACACAATATTTAAATTTTTATTATGGATTCATTTCTACAAAACTTAAAGGCAAAATTATGGGATTTTCCAAACCTTGTGCAACAAACAAAAATAAAAATGCGAAACTAAAGCTATTGCGAGAGTTGCTTAATTTCAAAACCTGCGTTGTTTCTGAATTCCCAAGTAAGAATTTGTAAGGAAGAAAGTACCATCTAAGAAATAGTTAATATAAGTTATCAGTAAAAATAGTCCCATTAAGAAACGCTGAACAAAGGTCGGGAGCTTTAGAACTTTTCATAGTTTATTTTCTGTATTCAGTATAATATTTAGTTTACGTACTTCCTGACTTTCACTATTATTAACTATAGTCATAAATGACCGCATCAGCTGTTATGGGGCTGTAAATAAAGTATTAAATATTATCACTACCTTTTTGATTTTATCTGCCATATAACAATATGATAATAATAATAATATATAACATTACAATGTTTTAAGCATTTAACGGGAAGATGTTAAATCTAAAGATAATTTTACTAGACAAATCCCACGCGTACCAGGCAGCAGATGGGACTCGAACCCGCACCTATCCGGGCGGATGCACTGACCTTTATGCTAACGTGGCCCTAATGGCTGTGTCGAATTTCTTCTAGTAATTCGTAGGCTGCTAATCTATGTTGTTTTGTATGGGGTTGAAAAAAGGTATTTAATATTATCATTACCTTTTCGATTTAATCTACGCCAGCAAATATCGTCCTAATAAAAAAAAAGCTGACAACGGTCTGGAGCTTTAGAGATTATCATAGTTCATTTTCGGTTTCTAGTATAATATCTACTATCTATTATATTTATTTCTTATAGGTACTTCCTGACTCTCACTGTTGTGAACTATAGTCATAAATCACCGCAACAGATGTTATGGGGCTGTATCTAGCTAACGACCCGTTCCGCTCCGTTTACATCCTGCGAGCAAACAAAGATCGCCATAATAAATAAATTGCGATTTCCAGAAGCATTTCTAATTATTTTTTTTATTAGCGAATTAAATCAGTGATTGTATTTTAGTAAAACCATTATTACCTTTAAATAAATATTTACCATTATAGTTATAATTTTTATCTTTAAGCATGTAACTGCTTGGTGTTTAAATCTAAGGAAAATATAACTAGAAAAAAATCCACGCGGACCAGGCATCAGACGGAACGGGATTTTTCTAGTTATATTTTCTTTAAATCTTTACCATGTTGTATTGGAAACTAAATAATAAAATACTGTGCCAGCTGTTTAGTTTTCCGCCTAATAATAAAAGTCTCTCAGTGGACAGGAGTTTTAAAATTTTAGTTACTTCAGACGTGCATAGCAGAAGTACCCCAGTCTGAAAAAAAACCTTACCCGCTCAACAGTCCACGCTATAGCTACCAGTCGCGTATACGCCTCAACAGTCCGAGGTAGCTATAGCTACCATATTTAAATTTGATTTTTTATTACGCCTAAAAAGATCTTTGCTTTGGTTAGGGATGCTCTTATTGGACAGAATACATCATCTGTGATCTCCTAGTATTAACAGACGGCTTTATATGATTTGGAAAAGAAAAACAAATTGAAACTTTCTTGTTGTTTTGTGAGGGTTTGCTGGAGTACGTTATTTTTTGTGGAGCTTGATATCTTGAATAATGCGTATTACCTATTGCTATTTTATATATCCAGATAATTGTGACAATACAGGCTGTCATATTTGCACAAGATTCATACGAGAAGAATGATCTGGAAATCATATACTTAACCTGATGATTTGTTAATAGAATTATTTAACATTTACGTTTTGGTCAGTTCTACCCGCTATAGTTAATCGATTTTTGAGTTACATAGATACGTAACTCAAAAATCGATTAACTATAGATATATATACACCAAATACTCTATGGTGGATTCTTTATTTAATCAGCTTTACGTTAGTATTTTTTGTTTGGTCCTAGCTTTATTAGCTAGCGAGAAAATGTCATTTTTATCCAAGAGTCCGGCGCGTGACATTTTTTTTACAATGCGCGCTATATACGGACTGTTGAGAGCTGCGTGGCGCACGGTAGCGGACTGGAAATGTCATGTACGGCAAATTTTGTCTACTGGATCAGCTTTCTCTGTGACAGAACTTCCTCCACACTTAACATCACTAGGGGCTGGGGTAATTTGACGCACCATTCAGGTTCATTTGCAGCAATTTTGCTAAATGTCAATTTAACTAAAACTAGATTTAGCCCATACAATAATTCATATTGACATTGACGGTTTGGCATTTTTCTACGAGTCAAAGCTTGTTTTAGTATTAAATTAGATTAGATAGATTTAGCAAATTTGCTGCAAGTGGCCCTAAGTGTATAAAAAGTCATTTGTCTTATAACCGGTCTTTGATGTTTTTGGATAAAAACGAATGTCAATCCGGTGTCTTTCAGTAAACATTGATTACTGAAAGACACACACAATGTATGTGTACTCTATAAACCATTTCTGGATCACTCACTCGACTATAATTATTCATTCCTCAAACTAAACAATGATCGAATGGACGCTATACAAAATGTTATAATTACATAAATAGGTAGTACTTTAGATTAAAATAAAAAAAGCTTATAGACTAACATCTTTTTTCTTAAAGTCCACCTGTTTTTAAGGTTTCGTACCTCAAAAGGAAAAAACGGAACCCTTATATTTTGTTGTTCGTCCGACTGTCAAGACTGCTTTTCTCAGGAACGCATAGAGGTATCAAACTGAAATTCATACCTAATACTTAGGTCTACTGTCCCGTGGAGCTGTGAAAAAATAAAACTTCTAAGCCAAAGCAATCAAAAGATACCATTATGTCGAAAATTTCCGCAAATTTTCGAAACTAGCACGGGAATCAAAACCTGCAGGGTACTTCCCGTGAACTAAAAATCTCGAAATTTGGTACAAAGTAACGTCTTATAAATTGCAAAACCGTAAATTTTTAGTTACATCATATAAAAAATATTTTTAATAATTATTAAAATTTACCTACAGGTTTGTACGGAACCCTCGGTTCGCGGGTCCAATTCGCACTTGGCCGGTTTTTTAATGAAAAGAAGCTCTTGATATCATGATGAGTTGAGTTATGATGTGCAGACAGGAAAAATGTCCCGCTCCAGGCATCCTCACAAGCATCTTACTTGCCTGAACCCAATTATTTACCAACAAAACAACATTTCCTCAGGCGGTTGCTCCAATTAAGTGGGAAATTTGCAATGCCCTAAATTCAAGGGCGGATCCAGAGGGGGGTCATGGGGGTCATGACCCCCCCTGGGCTGGGTACATGTGTACTCACTTCACAATCTGTACCCACTGTGACTTGACCAAGACTAATTATGACCCACCCCCTGGCGCCAAAGCTGAATTTGCCCTTGGCCCTGCATAACTTTTTGTCACGCCCATAAATATTTTTGCTTTCTACTTTTATTTACTTCCAGCGAGTTTATGCGGAAACATCTATTTTTAAGGAAAGCTAGTTTTTACTGGTTCAGAAGTGAAATCGCATTTATCCACTAGCCAGTTGTAGCGTAAGCCGAGAATATCTTGTTTTAACGGCGACGATTGAATCATGGCTCTGCTGATCGACTGTTTGATGCGACCAATAACAGAAAACTCCCCAGGGACGTGGTAAATTTTCAAACAGTACCTTTTCCATTTACTTGTAGCTGGCAGATAAAAAAAGGTTCACCGAGAAATATCATATATATGTTGTTTAGCGGTAACTCTTTAAGAGATTTATTTATTATTGAGCCGGGATTTCGGAAAAATGATTTTTTATCGAAATCGAGGAATGAGTCTGGAGGTCTACTCTCTTTCTCCGAAACGAACTTTCGATAACGAAGTTCAAACGAAATTTAATTTCGTCAATTTAAGGTTATACTTAATTTGAACGATAAACTATCAAATTGAAGCTTCCTTTGCTTAAAATAGGCTAGTAGGCTTAGAAATTCTACACCTCAATCTATATACCGACGACGAATATTATTATAATTAAAAACGAACCAGAAACATAGTAAGAAGAGAGCGAAGTTTCGATCGAAATTTCGTTATTCGTTGAATTAGAGTAGGCCTCCTGGTCTCTTACATACCTTTCGAGATTTGGTGATAAGTTTAACACACATTTTTCGTAGTATTTTTTACACGTACTAAGTAGAAAATTGAGTAATTAACACAACAAAGATGGACCTACCATACCCCTACAAAATAGTAAACTTCGACTCCTCTATGGATCGGAAGGAATGACAATCGAACACGTGTAACCATGAAGATTATTTTCTATATAATTTTATACAAGCCGCATGAAGTTACCGCAATCACGATGATAGCTGATGCATTAGAAAAGTGTGACGCTCCAGTTACCTCCACCTTGAGGGTGCTTGTTAACGACCGGCTTTCTACCAGGTCTAGGTTTCTGACTGGGCCGGTGTTAGCCAAGCTTGTTCACCGAACGACCCCATAGCGTCACTAGCGCCGGTGTCGGTTACAAACCTCCATAGTGTTCCATACTTGACTTACGATCGGACGTAGACACGATTTAAGATCGTGACTAAACCCGAAATTGTCTCGTTAACCAGCGCACTGATGGCTTGAACCCTGCTGCCCTAGACGACCTGAGATATGCTACCTGTCCTACGTAGACGAATGTTTTAAAATAACTTTGTATTTATTTTTGATCAAGAAATAATAAAATATCTAATTTTTAGCTCTATGTGAAACTTACAAAATAGGTACCTATATTGAGCAGTATTCCTTGTTTGTTCTGAATAGAATATGTCTTGTGATCTCGGAAATCGCTGAAGCATTATGTTCCTAATAGAGATACTGCTCATCTATTATGGAGTCATTAAGAATCCAATATCACGGTAATATTATGAAAAGGACATATTGGGCAAGATAAACAGTCTTTCATAACTGTATTACAGAGAACACACGAGCAAATTGTCGAGGCCTGGGAATAAATGAGTTGTTTCGTGCGTTTAATGAAATGATCGCTCCTTCATGCGACATACATAAGTTACACTTGTAAGTGTTTCTTTAGTGTCTTGTATTATATCAACTTCTTAGCTTTTCTACTTGGTAAAAACTGAGCGTTCATGTTAACAATAGGTACTTATATTATAAGAAATACTATATAATAATAGGTACTTATATTATAATATATAGATTTTTATTTCGTTCACAAAGGAATTTTTCCCCTTAAAATTTCTGTCCCTTATTTGCTAAATGTTTTCTCCGTTCTTATAACTTGGGCCCTTTAAGCGATGCGTAAGAAAGCAGGCGAAATGAATGTTGCTAAAGAGGCAAGTCCGTCTCATTTTTTTCTGTTTCCTCCACTATACTTAATTCTTGGGTAGATAATTTATATATAATACCGACGTACATTTTTTATTTTTTTTACTATTTATCTTAGCGATTTAAGTAAGTAATCTCAAAAGCGTCTTCGCGTTAATCCTACGAGCATTTATAATTCCATTAACTAAGGAGACGAAGACAAATTGAAAACGTCTCATAAATTGAAGTTTGTTTTATTTTGTAATAAGTTTCCTAAGCCCCGAGTAGCTATTTCAAACAAGAACGTCTTCGCTCCCAAAGAATCACTCAATTTACTTCGTCCCCTAACTAGAACCTTTAGAAGGAGGTTTTTTAAGGAACTATTTGTATTGCTACGGTAATTCACAGTAAACTGTTTTGTTTTTTTAAACCCAATATCTCTGATGTTGTTTTTGTAAATCTGTTTGTATCAATCAACCTTTTTCTTCAAACTCCCTTTCTTCACCCAAACTATTCAATAACACAGCGTGGGGTATATACGTACCTATATTTTATTTCTGACAGCCTTGCTCAGGTAAATTATTAAAAATTAAAGGACAATGGGCAAAACGCACCCAGCTCCGCCACCAATGTAATTAGTATGAATCGATAGATCTATGAAAAAGTAGCCTTTTTTATTATGACACCGAAAAAAAATATCCTGGGAGTCAAAAGATATGACACCGTAAAAAATATCCTGGTAGTCAATAGATATGACACATGGGCATATTTAAGTAGCTGAATAAATTCATTTTATAGTACCTTCTTTTTATATTATTAGTAATCATAATAAGATGCCATATCGTACTATACAACCAGATATACGACAACGCCTGCCGACCATCCTGCGCTTGCTCTTACTGAGATATTTCAAAACGGTTTACGGATGATGAAGGACTTGCAGTTGCAAAAAGTCGACTCGTCTTACTTCGTTCTGGATGAACTGGAATCATGTGCTCTCCGAAGCGTGGACAAGTTTGTGTAATCTGTGGTCGCTCCGTTTTACATAGAAGACAAATTAGTATAATGAACAGAATGTTTAAAAAAAACCCAACCCAAGCGGGGATTTTTGGATTTACTCTAGCGCGGCAGAATAATATAAGGGGGCACCCTTGCACCTTGTGAAGTACTCCCATAATTCCTGAGTATTAACTAACTAAATCAATTCCCTTGTTACTGTTCGTTAGTTATAGTACTTGTACATATTTAACCTCAAACAACTTAAGATGGATGGAATTTGATGCGCTTTGGCACAGATGATCTCGACTATAATACCTTTCAAACAAATGTAGTTTAAGCCGTGGCCGACGTGGGTGCAGCGTCCATACATTTTTGTCCAATGTCCTTTGATGTTATCACTTTCTTTGCGATAATCATTTAAATTAAATAAGATTTCATGTTATTTTGGAAAGCATTAAATTTACTTGACATTTCTAAGTGGTTGCTGTTAGTTTGCTTTCGATTCAGCAACGAAGTGCGTGTCTGTTGAGACTAATTGAAATATCTGATTGCGCCGGTATAAGTTAATTTTGCAATGACGTTGGCTTTTGAACCGATGCCCTCTCAAAGTCAAGACAACGAAAGGTCGTGAAATCAAGGCTGCGAATTTGTCCAATTATAATACAAAATAGGGCTCAGCTTTCCATTAGCTGTGGTTGAGTAGCGAGCTGAAATTTTTGTCACGCAAAGTATTAATTATTAGAAACACGTACACGACGATTTTTTTTGCCGGAAACTATAGCACTCGACAAAAAAATGATTGAAAATTGATATTTTTGTAGGTTAAAGTCAATTTTGACAGATATTTTGATCAGTGCTGCCATTTTTTCATGCAAAAATAACATGTTTCTCGTTGTCTATGGTAAAATATGTTTAATATGTTGGTACTATAGTCAAAATGACAGATATATCGCAATTTTGTGTTTGTTTTGAGATCCGTCAGCCAGTCAGTGTTCGTCGGTAAAAATTATATTTGCTATTATTTACTTGGTAAATAAAAAATAGTATGGGCTCAACACTTAGCAAAAAGGTAAATGTGGCTTTACAACAATCTTAATTTAGAACCGACTTGGTCAACCCCGACACGCCGTGGTCTTAGTCTGCCCTACCTCTAGAGTGTTTTTAGAGCCCGGAGGCGCGGAGGGAGAGCAGCCCCCGCCTGCTGTGACAATGCCGCAAGCATCGTGCGATCCGCAGCTGAGGCTGACCAACAAGCCGAAGGTGTGAAGGATAGTGATGCTTGTGACTTTGTCACGCAAAGGCGGAGGGGCTGCTATTCCCGTAGCGCCGGAGATAAGGCAGAAGTACTGGTTCTTACTTCCCTAGTCCTTGTATCCCAAAAATTAATTAAATTAACCTAACCTAAAAATGAACTTTTTTAAATTTTGTTACCAATACAATAATAATAAAATGCATATTTGAAAATTTCAAATTTCTCACTAACAGACGAAGGGATAGACAGTGGGTATTCAGTAATATTGTTTATCCCCAGCAGAATCAGTACTTTCGAGAGATTGAAAAAAAAATTATTAAAACATCAAAAATCCTGACTGCTTAAATATTACTTCAAATAACAACTGAAAAGAAAAAAACAAGTCCAGTAGTCTATAGTTCTGTTAAGTAAGGAACAAAGCTACTTTAACAGCCGGGACCCATTAGATATTCAATTTTTTTTTATAATGGGTCCCGATGTTAAACTAACCCTATAGATAGGGTGAAAGGGTGATTAACCTGTAAAACTTTATATTATTTGCTTCTTATTTTGCAGAATTATCGTTTATAATTACAAAATCAACATAATTGATTGAGCTGATTAATAAAGACGGGAGTCCATTAAATATGTGCCTACTAGCCTTGGAGTAGGGATGTGAAAAAATAATTGATTATGAAAAAATCGATTATATTAAATGAAAAATCGATTTTAATAGGTGATTTTATTTTTAGGAATAATCGATTTTGTTAATGATCATTCAAGCAATTATTACTGATTTTTCATCTATAACTCTCCGACTTTGTTTGGTTTCCTGGCCCGTAGTCCGGAACGTGAACTACCAATGAATAGACTTGTTCTAATCTAAACTTCTTAAATCTCACAACGTTTAACAATGTGAACTTAAAGAAAAATAACGTTGCCTTAAAAGCTTTAAAGTTTTTCTTAGAATATTTGCTTAATGTGACGTTTCGTTACAGGAAATAGCTTTGCTCTACGTCATTAAAGTTTAAGAGCTTATAAGCCTTAAAGGCATCGTTATGTTTTTTACATGTTAAGAAATTAACTTTTTTTAAGGCTTTTTAAATTTTTTAAGAAATTTTATTTTCGTTGTTTTATATGAGAACGATTTTTACAAAAATTGCACTCCGCTGTTTTAGTAACATTGTCTTTTAAAAAGTTTAAAAAAATGGGTATTCCCGTTTCTCGCCATATTGACAATATTTTATTCACATACAACAATACATTAAATATCATCATCATCATCATCTTCAGCCTTATTATTGTCCCCACTGCTGGGGCACAGGCCTTCCCTATGGATGGAATAGAGAGATTGGGCCATGACCCACCACGCGGGCCCAGTGCGGATTGGTGGGTGCTAACGACTGCAGATGCAGCCGGGACCAACGGCTTAACGTGCCTTCCGAAGCACGGAGGAGCTCGAGATAGTAATTTTTGGTCACCCATCCAATGACCGACCACTGCGAAAGTTGCTTAAATTCAACGATCGCAGCCGAACGCGCTAACCACTTGCGCCATCGAGCTCCTTAACATTAAATATATTTAACTGTAATTTTCATCTATTTGCACTTTCAAAAGCCAGTCTTTTAATATTTACAATTATTAAACCAACATAAATTTAACTTTTATTTTGACTATTTACAAAAAACAACAAACTATCTGCTAATATTTTTCGCGAAAAAAGGATTTCGATTTTCGTTGCGTTGCGTTGAAAGAAATAAGTAGAACGTAAATTCATTGAACTTATTCATTCGTTTCGTTGTGTTATGTTAAATGCTTGATTTATCCGTGCCGAACTAATTAAATCTATCGGTAACTGAAATTAAGAGCTTAAATTCAAAAGACATTTAATTTTTATTTATTTTTATAATTTAATTTTGTTGATTTATGTGAAAAACATTTAAATTTGAACCTTTTATAATTTGATTGTTCTAAATAAAACTTTAATTTGTGTTGATTATATGAGACCTTACTTTTTCTGTTATTTATGTTTAATTAATAAATATATTGATACAGTATTTATGGCGTTTATTTTGAAATTGAATGGCAAATTAGGAAAAAATCTTAATTAATTTCTGAAGAAAAATCGATTATTTATTAATTGATTTTTTCATGCTAAGAAAAATACGAATAATTAAAAATCGATTTCTTATGCACAATGTCACATCCCTACCTTATAGCTTATGCTCTAACTCTAAGATACTAGCGAATAATAGGTTATTTCTTATTATCTTAACTAACGCTTAAGTGTTATGAAGTAATATCGTTAAAATAAACTTTGAAAACAGTATAATTCTGTGTATTTTATAAAATTTTAATAATCATAAATACCTATTATGATAATTTGTTTTTCATCATTTAATAAGAAGGCAATTTATCACAGTTTTATTGTAATTTTTACTACTCCTGGATATTAAACCGCGCTTTCACTTTGTCATCATTGTAACTTTTTAAAAGTTTGTCGAAATGACCTAGCGTAAACGGCAAAGTTTATCGTCTTTAAATATCAGAAGCGATAAAAGTATTTGTTTTGATAAAAAATAATTTGTTAATATAGAATGTGCATTTTGGAAGAGGATAAGAAAAAATAATTTATTTTTGATTCACTATTTTAGCAATAATGGTTTACACATTAAAATATTTAAGAGATACATTTCCACTGTACATTATATTCATGTAACTTTTACTGTTTTTGCAGTGCAGGCCAAAATGTCTCGCAGATGGGTGATTTTTTTCCGTCTGACGTGATACTTATTGTTATAAGTATTTTAGACAATTCACTCAATAGCTACATACATTGTTATCTATATATTATTCTTATGTATGAGCTATACAGTGGCGGATTTACAAATTTACAACTAATACACTATTAAATTTTTGCCGCCCCTACTGACCTTTGAAATTCAATACGCTGGTTTAGTTCACAATCATATTTATTCTGAAATTGCAACTTGTGTTCTATCGTCCTCATTATATCGGCTTTTTCCTGTTATTAATATGATTGTGAACTTGGGGATAGTTGTGTCAGTTTCTAGTTTATTTTTGCAATTCACGATTTAGTGAAGAGTATACTGTTGACATAAAAACAGCAGCATGTACTAATTATAAGGTGGGGAAAGGTATGCCTTAAAAATACTTACACCATATGAACACAGCTTATACAAAATAATATGTAGTCGGTAAACGTTGTTTTTGTTAATTATTGTTTATTGCACTTACAGATTAAAAACAATACGAACAATTTCTATTCAATAATCTATTCACAATCCGGTTAATGGTGATAATGAAATGTATTAAGTTTTACATTATCTCTTTGCGAGATTTTAAATTCGCAAAATCATTAATTATATCGTCGTATGAAATCTTGTTCATTAGTCCTGACTCTATTCACAAAAGAGATAAGGCGTTAAGCTTTTCTTGACTTAAAGTAGATCGTTAATAGTTTTTATCCGCTTTAGGCAAGAAAAGTTTCTCTCACCTGAACAATTTGTACCCTGTAGGGAACAATGTATATATAGAGCTATGCGAAGTGCTATATCCAAGTTAGGATGAATGTTCTCCAAATTCTATTTCCGCAGGAACAAAGATAGACTTTTTAATGATCCAGAATCTGGTTTTATCAAAATTCTTTCAGAAGAAAGGTGGCATTGAAAGTGTACGCATTCCTGAACTAAACCAGTTTTTAAATCATTAGGATACATTTTTTCCAACGAAATAGCTTTTTCCATCAGGGTCGATGGTAACAACACACTCATTTTGGTTAGAAATGAAAACTGCTCGTTAAATACGTTGTAGGCCTTTGCCGTTTTTCTAACTCCGACACGAGTCTATCTATGAGGACAACAAACGTGTTAACCCTGAAAGCTTCACTCGCAGTCATTATAATAACATCTTCAGATGTTTCATTAGATCTTTTTTTTCTTGTCGGTTGTCTTTTTTCGATCTCTGCTGTATTTTGCATCGATACGCTGAATTTATTTTTTTCGAAATACTTGAAATTGATTGAGAGTGATTCGTAAAGATCGGTAACGGTGATCAAATCTACGATGGAAGCCTGAATTTGAACATTCACTTTGCTTATTATTTCCAAAAAATCATTCGACACAACAACCATTACCGCCGTTTCCAGTTTCTCCAAATTCAAAAGTATTCCCGTCGCTTCTTTTCACGTTACAGGCTTTTCGGTACAATCATCTTTGATTGATTTCAGTCTTAAGAACTTCGTGCCAAGAATCTCTCAAACTTTTACACGCATCCTTTCTCGCTGACCAACGTGTCAGATTCACTCTCTACAGAGTTTTGCCTTTCCCGATTCACACACATACATCGTACTTAGTAGAAAATAAATATTTAAATGTTGAAACACTACTTTAAACTATAAAATTATATTTAACGTTAATACACGTTAAATATCATTTTATAGTTTAAAGTAGTACCCATTTAATTAAAAAAATGGGTAAAAGTCGCTAAATTTAAATTGTAATTAATATTGAAACGCTATTGAAATATTTCAAAAATTCATGATCGCATAAGTACCTATATTTTACAGTGAGTTTAGTAATATTTTATATACGGATTACGGACGTAAGCGTCACGTAGTGTACTGTGCATTAGTAAAATATATAAATGTATATCACTACTTTCTACTTTTTGTGTATATAATAATGTTTCTTTTTATTTCTGCAAGATAAAAAAAAATTGGGTTAAAATTGCCGCCCCCTAAAATCTGCCGCCCTAGGCTTTAGCCTACTCAGCCTACATTATCTAGACAATGATATACCACTCGACATATTTCGTCTCTTTTTTTTTTCTTTCTTTCTCAGAATATGGCGCCTGATTTTCCCCATATTGAATTTCGATTTCTATCATATCTTTAGTAGCACTCCCACGATTAGGATGAATCGATTGATATATGAATAATTAAAATCGGTCCATATGTTTGGTCTCTAGTGTGCCACAAAGGAACATACATACATAAACGTGGGACACTCAGAAAGTTTTGAAGAACTAAAAAACTAACTTCTATGAAAAAATATTTTCTTAAATCTTTTCAAAGAACTCTACACCAGCCTCTATACAAAGTTTCATGCGTCTGAATCAATTTTCATAAAAAAAAATCCAGTGCTCCGCAGACACCTCTTCCACGGCCTTTTCAAACGCAGCTAGCACTTCTTCCAGCGATGAAAACTGTATCCCTTTGAGCTGATTTTTATTATAGGGAATGAAAAGAAGTCACACGGAGTCAAATCAGGACTGTAAGGAGTGACCCAAGACTCTGACTGGCGTGGAGTCCAGGAAGTCCTTCGTTTTGATCGCAGAGTGCGCGGGCGCGTTGTCTTGGTGAAGAAGGACCCCGCGGAGCCCGGTGTTAGGTCGCTTGTTGCTCATTGCAGAAAAATCTTCTGGCAGGCATTTTGTGCTATACCATTCGGTGTTGATGCTGCTTTGGTCTTGAAGTGGAATTGAAAACAGGTACTCCTTCAAAGTGAAGAAACTAGCGATAAAAATTTTCTCTGCGCTCCTCGATTGCTTCACTTTCGTAGACGTTGGTTAAGTTTGAAACAGCCAAACTGTTGACTGACGCTTTGTTTCCAGATCGTATTGATAAATTCAGGATTCGTCACCTGTCACAGTATAGTAAACGCGCCGTGACAAGCCTGCATCAAATTTTTGTATCATATCACTGCACCAATCCACACGGGCCAGCTTCTGAGCTTCGGTGAGGTTGTGCGGCACCCAGCGGGAAACTATCCTCCTTACGCAAAGTTGCTCGTTAAAAATCTTGGGATCACTTTTTGAACCAGTCTGCAGAGTATGCTTAATCTCTTTGTACGTAATTCGTCCGTTTTCTTGAATTATTTTTTTTACTACCAGCACACTTTCTTCGGTGACTGCCATCGTAGGACGACCACTCCTTTGTTCATCCCCCCAAAGTAAGACGACCGCGTTTGAACTCGCTTTACCAGCGGTAGATGGTTGCTTTTGAAGGTCCTTCATCCAATCAAACGACTCATCAGGTTTTAGGTCACATTTAAAATCGTAAAAAATCATAGCACGAAAATGTTCTCGATGCAAATCCATTTTTTAAAGAGACAAGAAAAATTTAATTTGCTCTCGAAAAAATGCGGAGGGAAATTTGAAAATCGAACAGTGGTATTTTTACTCTTAAATAATCGAAGTTTTCAAAATAATTACAAGTGGCCAGTGTCTTATACGTAAAAACTTTCTGAGTGGCCTGGTATATTGTTAAACACATAACCCTGATTGCGCTTCGCGCGCTTGTTTTGCGCAGTCGGGTAAAAATAGATAAAACATGAATGAAGACTTGTAACAGCGATCTCTTATACCTTTACGTATTTTCCCAAACGAATTTCCTTAGAAGTTTCGTACATTACATGTTACTCATTTTTCACGTTAACCTTTCAAAAGGGTAAAGGTTTAGTTTGTTCATTGCACTTTAATCTTCTAATTTTGGATTAGATTCGAATATACATATATCTTATTCCATTGTGTATATGTTATGGGCTAAGTGATTAATCGGGCATTATGAATAATACCCAGTGCCTATTGGGCAGAGTGATGTAAAGCATGTTTAATACTTTCAAATGAATATTTAGTTAGATAGACCGAGCATTACAAGTAATGAAATGAATTATCGGGTAGTGTAATAATAAAAACATGTTTTATAGTTTAGTATTTATTTTTAATATTTAAATAATCAGACTTCGGTTTTACTTCGATCAATTTACGTAGGGCTACATTTAGAAACTATAGTCTATAGTAGTTTCAATGCAGTTTGTTTGAAAAAATCATTAAATCTGTTAAATGATCATAATTTATGGTTTCCTATTTTTAAGGATGCAAGGATTAGTGAAGTAAGAACTAGTACTTCTGCCTTATCTCCGGCGCTGCGGGAATAGCAGCCCCTCCGCCTTTGCGTGACAAAGTCACAAGCATCACTCCCCTTCCAACGATGCTTGCGGCTTTGTCACAGTAGGCGGGGGCAGCACTCCCTCCACGCCTCCGGGCTCTAAAATCAATCCAGGGGTAGGGCAGACCAAGACCACGGCGTGTCGGGGTTGACCAAGTCGGTTCTGAATTAAAGAATGTTTTAAAGCCACATTTACCTTTTTTTCTACTTAGAAAAAAAGGTTTTCTACTTAGAAAAAAAGGTAAATGTCAACACTTGTTGAGCCCACACTTTTTTTTTATTTACCAAGATCTCAAAACAAACAAAAAATGGCGAGACATCTATCCTTTTGATAATAGTACCAACTTTTTGAATTTATTCATACTGCCCGGTCCAAGCGATAAATTCAAGCTATCTCAAACACTGACTTATTTCATGGACCACGAGCCGTCCGGCATTATTAATAATGACCGGGCAATGTGATAAATAGGTGAGTTTAGATTGAAAATAATCACTTGGCCCGATATGGCTGGGCATTATTCATACTGCCCTGGCATTATGAATACTGCCCGCATTAATAACATATATATCTAAAAATTAAACAAGTAAAACAATATCAGTCATGTTAGCTAAAAGTGTAAAATTTAGATAATCTACCTATCAAAAGATGTAGATGAGCATCTATTAAAACAGCAATTAACACTATATTGCAACAAAACTGAAGGCTCAGGTAAGTAATATAGCAGAAAACATTAGGGGTTTTCTGCTATATTCGAATCCGATTTCATGAAATAAATTGTTTCGTACTGTATTTTAATTAAAGCCGTGTTTGCTTGATGAAACTTTTTATTGAACTGTAGTTTTTCAATTACGAAGCGTACATAAATGTTTCTGTGCCTCAATACCTGACGAAAAAAAACAATGTTTGTAAAACAAAGCTTCGGTGCTGTTAATGAAGGCATCTCATTTTGGCAAAATGTTTCACAGCTATATTAATTTGAGTCCGGAGTGGGTATTTGTTAGCGCCGTTGTCGCATAATAAAAGGTGCCACTCTAAATGAGTGGTTCGCTAAACGCTTAATTGTATCATTCAGCGTTATTAGCGAAAGCTTAATGAAATACTGAGAATTAGTATGGTTATTGCTTACGTCTTTCGATCATAAGCTTTTACTCGCTTATAGGTCAATTAGTTGCTTAGTAATCCTTCTTTTTCTACCTATACTAATATTATAAATAGGAAAGATTTGATAGTTTGTTTGTATGTTTGTTTGTATTAAATAGGCTCCGAAACTACTAGACCGATTTGAATAATTCTTTCATATTTAGAATTCTACATTATCTCCGATGAACAAAGGCTATAGAGTATTTTCAAAAAAGTTAGGATTCCGTATGAAAACTTCGATAATGTAACCCAATGTATGAAAAAAATACCAAAAAAAACTTGTATCGCGTATGCTGTGGTAGTCATTAACAATAGAGCAAAGTGTTGTACTAAAGTTTTATGGAAGACATGAATATCTACAAAAATGTTTGCTATACCACATGTCTAACTATTACAGTTATGTTACAACTAGCGATCCCCTGCGGTTTCACCCGCGTTAATGTGAGGAAGAAGTTTATAGTGAATCAAACTTAAAAGGTTTAAAGTAGAACAATTCCGTCCTACATGATTTTTCTGTAACTAGAACTGTTTACCCAGTGCATGCAACGAAAGCTCACAAATGGAATGTTTTTACACGTCTTTGCATAATTTTTCTTTTTTCATGTAGCGAATTATGGCCGAATCACGCCACGCCACGTGTTGAGTCAAATCAAAATGTACTATTTTCTATGATCAGAAAAATCACATTAAAAACATCCGATGCGACGATTAGTGCAATAATTGGGTGTGATAAAAGTGATGCGTCACTAGATACATTCCAGCCACTATACTCATGGTTACTTACTTTTATATATATATATATATATATCTAAAGTAAATTTTGTTAGAAAAAATTCCACGCCATAGATATGTTACACGCTACAATTTTCTTCTTTCAAATGTTTCATATTTTTAAAGGTATTCATTTGACATTTTAGGTTAGCTACCTACAATGCAAAGAGATGACGCTGCCTTGCAGCATAAGGGTGCGGCCAGAGTGCACTCAGATTCAGACTCAGAAAACAAGCGCGAGAAATAAACAGTGTAGTCGAAGGGTACGGCCAGATTGCACTCCTGATTCAGATTCAGATTCAGACTCAGAAAACAAAGCGCGAGAAAAAGCAGGCAACCTGCTTAGACTACACTGTTTATTTCTCGCGCTTGTTTTCAGAATCTGAATCTGACTCTGAATCTGAGTGCACTCTGGCCGCACCCTAAGGGTACGGCCAGAGCGCACTCAGATTCAGACTCAGAAAACAAGCGCGAGAAATAAAGTGTAGTTAAAGCAGGGTGGCCATAGTGGCAGCAGGCAACCTGCTTAAACTAGACTGTATATTTCTCGCGCTTGTTTTCTGAGTCTGAATCTGAATCTGAGTGAACTCTGGCCGTATCCTAAGGAGGGTTAGAGAGTTGCTTGTTCGAGTGCCGTTTGTTGCCTGGTCTGTGTGGAATTTTTGCTAACAAATAATTATTTAGATTTAAATGTTAACTTTTTCTATAGTGTTTTAACTAAAGTGAGATTTTTATGCCACAACTACGAACTATATTTCAAACAAAGCAGACATGACATTGACTAAAATCTAATTAAACTAACTATCAAACAACGCGGCCTAAGTCATTTCACAATTAGTCAATTTATAAATTGGTATTAACTTTTTAAGTAGGATTGGGTGAAAAGTGAAAAGGTTTTACCGCCACTTTGCTCGCTTTACATAGGCAATTAATTATGTTCCTCTTTCAACCCCTTTTTTCTACCGACTTTGGATATACTCTTTCTTAATGCAGTTCAGGATTCAACGTATCTTCCTTTTCTTAAAGTAAAAAGATTTTAAATTTTTGAGAAAACACGAAAACACGTCAAGTGTGTCTATTCAAGCGTAGTGAGTGTTTACTAATATTATGGACCAAATTGCTAGTCGCCAAATAAACCATTCTTGTAAAATTACCTCTAATTATAGAGCATGTGTTGAGAAAATAGAATGTGTTTGTCAGCTGTCCTTTGGGATGTGTTGAAGGTAACCTGATTTAATTTACCTAAGCCAACAGAATAAATGTAGTTCTGGAGAAAGCACGAGTCTTGGTTCTTGTTGATATCGCAAATGCTGGACCATACGCTTTCATGTACTTAATACAAATATCACCGATAGGAATTAAATTAGAGTGAAGTGGTTAAATACACACATCAAAAGTGTCTAGGGATCAAGCATTTTTATGCGGATTTCTTGAGATTGAGATGTGGCTTTGTAATAAATTTATGATTTTATAAATTTATATGGATCCTTTTTGGTGCATTTCATAATTTGTATCAGGAACTGTGAATCAAATTCGAGTAAAAGATGAAAATCAGCTGTCAATATTTTCCCTATAAAAACATACAACGCATTGAAGACATTATAAGTGCTACTGTTTCCCTACTACTGATTAAAACCAACGTTATTATGGAGCGGCGACGTCATTTAAGCAGGGAAGAAATGCTCAGAGCCGTGGGAATGATAGAAGCTGGTTCCCGGCAACGTACTGTGGCTTTAGCTCTGAATACAAGTCAGAGTGTTATCAGTCGACTTTGGACACGATACCGAAGCACTGGTACCGTGGCTGAGCGCCATGGAGGACGGTATCGCTGCACCACACGGAGACAAGACCGATACATTCAAATCTTAACTCGAAGAGCTCCAACAATAACCGCCATGATGTTAGCCGTGAGGCTTCATCACTCTTCAGGGAACTTAATTAGCGACCAAACAGTCAGAAACCGCTTGCATGAAGTGAACCTTCATTCCCGAAGACCGCTACGGGTACCACCTATAGCAATGCACAATCGTAGGATTCGATATCAATGGGCTCTTGAACACAGAAATTGGGCAGAAGAACAATGGCGTTTCGTGTGCTTTTCTGATGAGTCTCGTTTTGGTATGAGACCGGATACAAGACGTATACGACACTGGAGAACCCCTGGACGCCAACAGCGATTAAAATCCTGCCAGGAAGTCCATCCTTATAGTGGTGGAACCATCATGGTATGGGCGGGTATTTGGATCGGCGGAAGAACTGAGTTGATTTGGATCAGAGGCAACCTCAACGCTCAAATTTATGCTGAGACGATTGTATCAGACGTCATCGTTCCTCTACAAGTGCAAATCGGTCCCTTATTTCAGTTAATGCATGATAATGCACGACCGCACACCGCAAGAGTTGTAAGACAGACTCTCGCCGCAGCTAACATCAATGTCCTGCCCTGGCCTGCTCAGTCGCCAGACTTGAACCCGATTGAGCATGCATGGGATATGCTACAGAGAAGAGCTCTGCCGAATATGGAGGGTATCCAGTCGCAAGAAGACCTTTTTTTGTTGTTGCAACGAACATGGGCGGCCATTCCACAGCGTGATTTGGATGAACTCATTTTGAGTATGCCAAACCGATGTTCTTGTGTTGTTAGTGTTCGCGGTAGAAATACGGATTATTAATTGTTTAAGTTCCCAATAAAATTTTAAAGAAAACTGTTATTTCAGTCTTTTTTTCGAACTTTTGTGTTAGTGGTTCAAATGTCAAAAATCCCTTTATTAGGAAAATGGCAAATTTCTTTATTAATGCAAAGGTGACTTGGTTTATCGTTACTGTGACAAACGAAAACACTTTATTTGATGAATCCTTAAAGAAAATTTTAATTAATATCAATCAGGAGAAAAGTTATTGCAAAAATATATGTTGATCCCTAGACACTTTTGATGTGTGTATATGTAGATAGGAAGATCCTATGCTAGTCTGTTTGGGAGCGAATGATAAACATGCGTTAGGCACTTGCCGCGCGAATAGTAAAACCCAATCAACAGTTCGGGATAGTATTTTTATTGCTTTCGCAGGCAGACGAGTGGACCACCTGATATTAAGTTGTCTAAGTCGCCTATTGACATCAGCAATGTCAGTGACAAAAAAGGCAGTGGCATGCCTTCCGTGGAACACTATTTAAGCCCCTCTTGAAGAGGATCATGTTATAGTACTGAGAGAACACACACATTTCATAATTTGATTGGCTATGGAATAAAATATCTCTGGAAACGAACAGTGGACTTACGTATTTCCAGGTAATATGGGTGAAATCGAGTGCT